>CM019073.1:106545793-107292212 GCA_009667805.1 Leptobrachium leishanense
TTCCTAATAGTTTATTCTCCATTACCTATTTACATTGCAGTGGATACTTACAATGTCGGTACCCAGCTCGATGAAGAGGATCGTGATGGCACCAACAGGAAGAGGGCAGCTGATGATCACATAAACCATAAAAGGAATCATCTCTGGGATATTCTTGGTCACTGTGTATCCAATCGACTTTTTCAAGTTATCAAATATCAGACGACCTACAAAAGAAAAAAGAGATATTTTGAGGTTGCGGGAGGTGACATAATGGAGCATTAGATGAGGTGATTGGTGATTTCCATGAGCATGGAGTGAAATCATGTAGGAAGGGATAAAAAATATGAAATAATGATCTTGCTGGTGATGGCGGAGAACACTGTGGAATGTATGCCTAAAACGGAAGCTTATGTACTGTAAAAATATGCTTCTGAAGGTGCTGTACTTCATATATAAACGTAAACCTGGTTTTAATTGGACAAGGTCCTCGCTGAATTCAGAGATTAATTACAGAGAGGTTTATCTGCTGTCTGAAGGACAACGCTGGTTGGCTTCTAGAAATTAAGGAATCTACGTTTCAGAGGCGCTAGAAGTGTAGTAGAGGTGCAAGTATTGCCAGAGGAGAGCTAACCTGAATATAAATCGTACATGTACCTACCTTCTTCCACTCCTGTGACGATCGAAGCAAAGTTGTCATCAAGTAAAATCATATCAGCTGAATGCTTCGCAGCATCTGATCCAGCAATCCCCATCGCGACTCCAATATCGGCTTTCTTCAGGGCGGGAGAATCATTCACTCCATCCCCAGTAACGGCCACGATTGCCCCCTGTGGAAACACAGTGATGCTCATCGTCTTTGGATTCCTCATAAAGATTTTGCTTTTCAAATCATCCTTTTAAAGTTTCCGTCAGGCTTTTAGCTTCCACTTGTGATCTAACTGTATGTTTTCACTTCACCCAAATGTTTTATCCTCCAATTACACATCCCCTTCCCTCATTTTTATTTTCAGCTACATCGTACGTATTTCTGGCAAACCTCTACAACCTTTGTCTACCCTGTATCCCAATACCTGATTAACTAGATGCAACTTATTGTTTACCGCACATCTAAGTAATATTTCTTTTTAGTTTATACTCCACAGCATCATTTCTGTTCTCACCAGTCTCTGGCAGCCTTCTACGATTAGCAGCTTCTGCTGTGGTGATGTTCTTGCAAAGACAATTTCTTGATGGTGACTTAGGATGTCATCCAGCTCTGCCGAGTTCATATTAATGATGTCTCCACCATTCACTACGATTGTGGTAACATCCCTGTTAATGAAAAAAATCATGAATTGAAGGGTTGTCACGGTATAGAAACATGATTACAGTGTTAGAATGGGGCTTTGCAATGGGTTTATACTTGAAAGTCTCTCAATTTTTAAAGGCCGGAAGGTAACTAGCACTAGAAGAGAAAAGGTTGTGGGGATAATGGTCAGTTTACCTGCGGTTAACGCTTGTAATGGGGATATTTAATTTCTGGGCAATTTCTTCGGCCGTCTCGTTTCCACTTGAAATGATGCCCACACTCCGTGCAATTGCCTGTGCTGTAATTGGGTGGTCGCCGGTCACCATAATAACCTGCCAGGTACACATATATTATGACCCATTTAGTGGGGATCATCAAAAACCTTTTACTATTACTATTTACTATACCAAAATGGTTGGGTACCGTTATCACTTATTTTTCAGTGCAGGCATTAACATGTGCATGACGTGCACAGGTAAAAAAAAATTTGCAATATTTGGGAATCCAAAATGTTATTATTCTGAAATATTCAGAATCAGCTATTTCGGAATATTGAATGCTTCCAAGATTTCGGCTTGGACCATCTCGGAATATCGTAAGGGTCCGATATATTCAGCCGTTTGATATTTAGAACTTTGTGTTAAAATATAAAAAACCTACAGAATGCTATAGAAATGACTCTGGAATGATGCACAGAATGGAACAAATGCTCCAAAAATGACACATAGGATGAAAAATATGCTCCAAAAATTATGAATATGCACCAAAATGATACAGAGAATGGGGCACATGCTCAAAAAAATGACACACAGGATAAAGCACATGCTCCAAAAAGAACGCACAGAATGAAGTATGTGCTCCAAAAATGATGCAAAGAAGTAAGCATACGTTCTAAAATTGATGCCACGACTGAAGCATGTGCTCAATAAATGCAACACAAGATGAAACATGTGCTCCAAAAAAGAAGACTCACAAAATAAAGTATATTGTCTAAAAATGACAGAAAACATGACGCATGTGCTCCAAAATTGATGCACAGAATAAAGTAGCTGCTCCATTATGGTGCACCGAATGCAGCATATGCTCATCAAAATGGTACACATATTGACGTACGGTATATTTCTGAAATTTTCATTTCACATTAAATTTATATATTTGTGATACCTTTACCCACCTGCTTATTGTTCTCAATGATTTTATTGTAGCAAGTTAATCAATTTAAAATATTATATGTTCAATTATACTGTGCAATATTCATCTAAATTTACGTAGAATGCATGCACACATTCTCCATTTTTGGACTCCATGTCCTTGTTTTCCAGGTGGATAGTAATTGACAGCCTACAGGCACTAACCTTGATGCCTGAACTTCGACACTTCATGACAGCATCTGGAACACTGGAACGTGGGGGGTCGATCATAGAGATAAGGCCCACAAAGCACAATCCAGTGAGCGGAAAATTCACTTCCTCGGTATCAAACGGGTATCCTGGTGTGTACACTGACAGGGGAAGCTGCAACTGGCAAAACCCTATGAAAAGTGATAATTAGAGAAAGTATTGTTCACATGGATTGTTCAGATAATGACAATAATTTTTAGATATTTTTCTGCACAAGTGACAATTGTGAGGGTGATAACTATGGAAGAAGTAATGAAGACTTAAGAGTGCACGAGCTAAAATGTATCTGTTATTATTACTTTCTACAACTAGCGGGGTTATTATCCCCCCCCCAACTTCGGTGAGATCGATTCCCTGACCCTGCGGTGATTTCAGCACTCGAAGCAGGGTCTCCGAAGTGCAGCAAACGAGCCACTGAACGCATCCGAAAAACCGCCGCAAAGCCGCCGATTCAATCCAAAAACCACCGAAAAGCAACCGAATTGATCTGGAAACACCTCTGAATGTATCCGACGATCCCCCGCAAAACCGCAGAATCGATACAAAAAAAGCCAACGACCCACCGTACAGAGCGCCGACAAGACTCCCAAGAGGGGTAAAAAAAAAAAAAATCAACAAAAAAACCCTGCAACTTTTAAAATGAGTTTGCCAAAAAACTACTGAACTACTGCATGAAAATGCCTGGAATTAATATAGAAGGTGCTATGAATAATAATACAAAGATCAGTTACAGGTAAAAAAAAAAAAATGCCATTAAGAAAGAAAATCCGAGAAAAATAATGTGCCTAAAAAAATTCCTAAAAAATTGACTTTTTGCTGCAAATGAAAAGAATAAACGGTTGAATAAATACTTAAGAGAAAGGGGATAATTTTTTTTAACATTGAAACCTATGGGATACGCCTGATTAAACCTGTTGAATTAAACCACTGTAAATAATGGCATTTCACTGACATTTCGATGGTGATTGGTGTTCTCTGAAAAGATTTACCATTACTTCTCTATGGGGAGTTCACTGCCGCCGAAGATCACTGTATTTCACTGGCAATTTGCCAATATTCGGCAAACTGACACCTTTTTGAATAGCCGAATGGACACGAAATTGCACTGTACGGGGAAATTCACTGTTCAGTGCAATTTTGAGGCCAATTCAGCTCTCATCGAATAACCCTGTAGGTCTTACCTAGAACTCTCTCACCAAGAGTTCCAAGGGCCACATATGCCTTCTGAAAATTATCTTTCATTTCTTCATCTAGAGGCCACTCCTGACCGCCTATCATGATGGTTTCACATCTTTCCAGTATTCTCTCTGGTGCTCCCTTCATCACCAACAGATAACCATTTTTTGCGAAGTCCTCTGGCTCATGGATGGAGACCTACAGAGTCCAATGTAGAGAAATAATTGGATGTTATGAGTAACACTTTCATAGCCTAGCATGAGGATGAGTTAACAGACATGAAATATTGGTTCTACGACTGAAAAAAATTCAAGAAGAGTAAGTACAGTGCACTTAGTGAGAAACAACTAGGATGCATATATTACAGGAGTGTGTGGGTGCTCCAAACACCCTGGTAGCCAACCGGAAAGTAACTTCAACTATAGGAGTAAGACAATCAAGCACACCAAATATAACAAGAAAGGGGAACTTTATTCAGGGAACATTTTGGCTGCTGCTGCTGCAAACTTTGTCAGGCTTCACTTTTTATGACTGAAAAAAATCTTCAGTATCTTACGCAGTCTGTGTGTCACAGTTTATTGTTTATTAATGTCCCCTGTAGAATGATTAAATTACATAATAAAACACTACTCACAAGATTACAATGAATTGGGAATGAGCGATGGATTTTGCACACTTGCCTGGTACTTGTTGCTTGAGTTGAACGGAATCTCGACAAGCTTGCGATTTCTTTCTCTCGCCACCATGACATTCCCCGTGATATTCTCTGTAAATTTTAGCAAAGCTGCTTCCGAGGCATCTCCATTGACGGTTCTCTAGAAGGATGGAATCGTCATGGTTTCAAAGAGCTGTCTAAAATTCATCCATATATTAAAACAAAAAAAAGAAGTAAAGAGTCAGCATTTAAAATTGTGTATATACCTTGTTTATGGCGACATCATCCTGGCCACCATTGAACTCTGCCCGATTGCAAAGTGTAGCGATGGTAAGCAGGGCCTGCCACGTGGGGGAGCTCTGATCAAACATCTCACCTAGAAATACGAAGATATGTCTTAATGACATATTTATATACTATCACTGATATAAGTCCAAGGAACAAAATGACAATCATGACGCTAGATCCTTACCAATCTGTTCTTCACTGGTGTCTGCATTATGGATCACGTTGTCGAACCACATGTGCGCCACGGTCATCCTGTTCTGCGTCAAAGTGCCTGTCTTATCGGAGCAGATAACCGATGTGGAACCAAGAGTCTCCACGGCTTCCAAGTTTTTGACCAAACAGTTCTTCTTGGCCATACGAACTGCAGTGAGTGAGAGACAGACCTAGGATAGAGACAGACAATAAAATGCACAAAAATAACAAAAACATGAATGATTAATAAGAACAACTAGTAAAAGCTATCTATTCTGCAATATAAACAAAGGATTTGATAGTCACTTGTAAAGAGACATTGGGTCAGTCACCAACTACATGTCAATGATGATTGCGCTATGTTTTTTTTTTTGTTAAACCTTGCCTCATAATTCACCCCGTACACGCAAACCTACAAGTGTTTCCTATCTTTTTTTTGTTTCCTCCCAGAACTGAAACAGTGTATTCTATTGAGGTACATGTTAGAAAATCCATTTTGATCGGCTGGTTTTGTGAACTTTCTCTGTAATTCGACAATGATACCTTTGACTCTGCAGGAAGCTGTCTTTCACATACACAATTGTTGTGCTGTCAATCTCCAAGCTCTTCTTGAGGCAAAAGGTAAGAATAACTAGATATTCTGAGAGACCACAGCTCGTGTAATTACCAGATAAATTCCACAGGTGAATTTTCACAGTTTTTAGGTCACTACAACAGCTTACACAGATTTTACACATGACAGCAAAGCAGTGGCGGCTCTAGAGTTATTGAGCCCTTAGGTCAAGCTAAAATATGATGCCTCTTGTTGTGCAAAATAATTAGGAAATTAACCCAATAAATTTTAGTTAAGGATAATGCAGTTCTCTTGGTAGACAAATGTACGCAATTATTGAAGTGTTTTTTTGTGGTACAGACTTATAATGGTTTCTAAATATTATCCTCAATTTAGGCGGCCACCTATTTGGACTAATTATAGAGCCGCCTCTGCAACAAAGAAATAGTTGTATGTCTTCCTTTCAATTTAGACTTTCTATTAATTAAATTATATTCTAAATGGGGGGATGTTTATTCTTTGAAAGTAGGCCTATTCGCAGAAAGTACATAGGTATAAAAGGAACTCACAGTAACTGTGCATATCAGACCCTCAGGTACATAAGCCACCACGATGCCAATGCAGAAAATAATGGCGTTCAAGGCACTGTACCCCATGGAGACTGAGATTATGAAGAAGACGCCACCGACAAACACGGCGAGGGAACTGATCATCGTCACAAAGTGCTCAATCTCCAAAGCGATAGGAGTCTTCTGATCTCCAACTTGTGAAGCCAATGATGCAATACGACCAATCACTGTTTGGTCACCAGTATTGATTACAATTCCAGTTGCAGCTCCTGGAAATAAAGTGCAAAAATAAAGTGCAATATCTTTAAGTCATAAATAATATAAACAATGTTACTATTTTATCAGGGTTAAAAATTAGAATTCCTAAGGTACAAGCCAGGCTTTAAAGTTACTTGCTATTGAGCACAAGTGGTCAACAACGAATTTCACAGTTGCAAAGGGTCAAATTTCCACTAACCCTGCTTAAATTACCTCCCTATCTGAGAGGGCGAGTGGAAATTTTGAGCCCTGATATTATTATTATTATTATTTCTATTCGTTTATGTATAACTAATGCATTTCACTGCACTGGATGCACTACGAAAAGCATACCAGTATAAAATTTAACTGTGCAAAGACATTTAATTTCTCGAGAACACTTCCTGCAAGATCACATTACATTAGACGTACCCTCTAAACAAGTTGTGGAATAGAACCCCAGGTTCTTAGTTTCCAAGGGATTTTCATCTGTGCATTCTGTACCTCGAGGCTGAGGTTCTGATTCACCTGTGAGTGACGAGTTATCAACCTGCACGGGGGACAGTAAAACCATATACCTTTTTCACTCAAGATTAAATGACTTATTAATACAAGATGATACACAGTGTACTGTAGATTGGATTAGATTAACTCTAGTGAACTGATAACCTTTAGAGATTTCAATTTCCCTGTTTAATTGATGCACTTATAGTTAGAGAATTGAGGTTGCCTATCTAAAGAATTCTCGTAAGGAACTCCTTTCTGATATGACCTCGATTTCAGTTCATCCAGCTCTTTGCTAACAAGTAACAACTATGACTTAATATTAGTTTTTCTATTAAAAATGGAGGTGAAGCTACCAGAGCTCATATGTGGGAGCAGTGTATGGTGGTTGTTGTATGCCTGTAGTGACGACCATTTGTATGGACTTTAGACACAGTCTCTTCCTCACCTTGCATCCATGGACCTCCAAAAAGCGTAGATCAGCAGGAATCTTGTCCCCTCCTTTTATGAAGACAATATCTCCAACCACCAACATCTCCGCATTCATCTCACGACGCTTCCCATCACGCAGGGTCAGTGATTGCTATGGTCAATAAGGAGATTGTGAAGAACAATTATTAATACCATGTTTCACATCCATACCCTTATTCTTCATGCCCACCATGCTGCAGTGATTTTTCTCACCTGTGGCACCATGTTCTTGAAGCCAGCCATGATGTTTGTACTTTTTGCCTCCTGATAATATGCAAAACCCTCTGTCAGAAGCACCACCGCAATGAGGATGATGGCCAACCAAAGCTAGAGATGCAGAGAGTTCAGCCATTATATAGGACAACAAATTAACAACAAGAAGAAGTGTAACTATGTGCAAGTTCCTTTACTGTAATTTAACTTCTGTAAACAATACCTACATAGTTACATATATAGGCCGAAAAAAGACATGCGTCCATCGGATTCAGCCTTTCACACATCACCTACTGCTGTTGATCCAAAAGTAGGCAAAAGACCCAGTCTGAAGCACTCGCCAATATGCAACACACTGGAAAAAAAATCCTTCTTGACTCCAGAATGGCGTCAGATTTCTCCTTGGATCAAGAAGCTTTTACCCACATATTAAATATTATAACCCTTAATATTAAGTTTTTGCAGGAAGTCATCCAGTCGTTTTTTAAAAGTCTGTACAGTCTCTGACCCAAAAACCTCAACAGGCAGAGAATTCCACAGCTTTATTGTTCTCACTGTAAAATAACCCTTCCTATGCTTTAGGTTGAATTTCCTTTCATCCAGTCTAAATGGGTGACCTTGTGTCCTTTGTATTGTCCTGTTAATGAATAGGTTTCCAGACAATGGTTTATAATGGCCCCGTATATATTTATATAAAGTTATCAGATCCTCTCTAAGGCGCCGTTTCTCTAAACTAAACAGGTTTAAGCTTGTTAGCCTTTCCTCATAACTTAACCCTTCCATTCCCCTTATTAATTTAGTCGCCCGTCTCTGCACTTTTTCTAGCGCTATAATATCCTTTCTTAAGACAGGTGCCCAAAATCGCACGGCATATTCAAGGTGCATCTTACCATTGATTTATACAGAGGCAACAGTATGTTTTAATCCCGAGAGTGAACTCCCATTTTAATGCCAATACCTTGCTGGCCTTGGCGACTGCTGTTTCACATTGGGCAGTGTTACTTAGTTTGAAGTATATGATTATTCCCAAATCCTTCTCCTGCTTTGATTTCCCTAACTCAGCACCATTTAGGGCATAAATTGCTTGTGTGTTCTTCACTCCAAAGTGAATAACTTTGAATTTATCTATAATAAATTTCATCTGCCAATACAGTTGTATATTCTGTATAATTCAATGTCTGCAGCATATATTTATTTTTCTCTTACGTTATCCTTGGACACGGTGGGATCCTGGGCAGCCTGGAGACCATAAGCAATGAAGCACAAGATCGATCCGATCCAGAAGATAAGGGAAAATCCACCAGCCATCAGCTTCAGCAATTTTACAATTTCTGGGGTTCCTTTTGGAGGGGTTAATTTGTTAAGTCCATTCTGTTTGAGGCGTTCCTCAGCAGTCTGGGAGCTGTGACCCTAAAGTGAAGTCCAAAGAAAGCGAACAATGTGTGCATATTGGTTTGTCATGGAAGAAAGGAGAAGATACAACATAGTGCAAACTTAACATATAAACAGGAATATTTTCAGAGAAAGAAATACATTTTAGCATGAGTCGTTAACATTAGCGGCTTCCTTTTACCAGCTCTATTATGATCGAACTGCTATGTTAATGGTCGACTCTTATGACTGGTAACCTCTAATAGACAACTGCAATGTATGACCACAAGTAAGGAATTATTTCATGTGTATTTTTGGGTGTTAAGTGATTTTGCTAGAGGGATATCGAGAGACCTTGGATTCGATCGTTCTTCTCCAGCGGCCTCCACATTAGCGCTTCCCATACAAAGTATACAAATTATTGCATTAATTAATTATGCGTTAATGTAGAGTGATCTGCCACAACAACCAAGCCTCAACAGAAGCTTGCAGCTGTGCTGGAATATGATCGGAGCTGCTATAATTAAGCAGTGGGGTCAATCTACTTCTCATAAAATTGTTCCTACAACTCATAAGTTAAGCATTAGCAGCATATAGACATTTTCAGTTTGTGGTCAGTCAACTTATTAGGAAAAAGCTTACCTGCTTGATATCCACAGAATATTTATTTTCTAGCTCATCAATGGTTAAAGTGTGATCAGTCTGTAAGAGATGCACAATAAAGCAAAACGTTACAAGAGAATGTATAATTCTTACATTGATTCCATCCCTTTTCCACCTTCTCCATTCCCCCATGAATAGTGTATTCCTCTAATCTGCTTCTCCACTGACATTCACAGAATTTCGAGCAATGATTTTAATTTTTAGCTCTATCTGCTCAATTAATCAGAAAACTGAATACATACAGTATGATTATTTTTTTAACTCATGTTATTTAGATGTTGGACATATAAACTCTTCATGCTGTTGACTTTTCCAATTCTTACGTTGTCCTCTATAATTCCCTTTTAGATCAGTTTTCACGACACCCCACTATAGATTTCTACGCTTCTCTCCCCTTGGTTATTGCTTACAATCTGTAATTCTTTTTTCAGGTTTTCCACTTTCTTCGCATTCTTTCCTTTTCTGTTAAAAAGTCTCCTTTTCTTTACATCCATGTTTGGTCTCGCTTCGTCAGCATTGATAGTGAACAAATCGGGCGGTTTTTGCACCTGACAACAAATACATTCAACAGTTATGGTTTGATGATTATGCGTTTAAGACACTGAAACTGATAAATAAAGTCAAAACCAAAACGCAATTCAGAATAATAAGTGTGGTACGGTAAGGTCAGAATAAAATCACGTTTTTCTTCACTCTTGCATCTTAGGTACCAAAAAATATGGCAGCGATTGTTATGAACATTTAAAAATAGTTATTTTATTAAAATAATTGCAGGAAAAATAGTGTGAGAAGAACATATTACAGGATATTTTTAAATGTAAAATTAAAAATGAAATCAATAAATTTTCAAATTTTAACCAAAGTTATTATTTCATCTTATGAATATATATTATTATTTCATCTTATGAATATATTTGCGTGTTTGAGAATCAGTTCCTACCTAGTTGATTTGAAATCCCAATGCAAAATACTTTTTTTTTAAAAAAATACCTTTTTCCCCCCTACTTTTATATTTGCAGTTTAACAATAAGTTAAAATGAAAAAAATTACAAAATTGTGAAAACACATTTTCAGGAAAGATTCTATTAACGAGCGTGTTAAAAAGACTCAATATAGAATTGTTTTTTATTGTTAAATGTATCAGATTATATAACGTTCTATTTTGTGAATATATATTTGAGCAGTTGGGAATTTTACTCATTGTTGAATTGATTTAAAAATTCTTTCCTAAAACAAAAGTAATGATTATTTCACAGTAACTCATTTTTAATTCTTGTACTTATTATAATGTGCCTCTCTCCCATAAAGTAGTTGATTTGTGGTAATGCCCGATTTCTTTTGGATTTCCTCTTTTGCATCTCATAGGTACAAACTGACGAATCCGTACACGTGTCGCCTGACTCACACCTTTGGACAAAGCACAAATTGTGTATCAAAGAGAAGAGCCGTTCACTCCAAGGTACAATAAAATGAGAGCTGATTTATTATTGGAACGCGGCGCAATGTTTCGGTTCCTCATGGAACCCATATCAATCATGATAAACGTTGCGCCTTGCTCCAATAATAAATCAGCTAATTTTATTGTACCTTGGAGTGAACGGTTCTTCTGTTTGATACTCCAGCTGTTGCTCCACTGGCTGCCTTGAATTGCCTAGAACCCGGGTATTTTGGTACAATTTGTATAGAATATGTGTGCTGTATCATTTTTTATCCCTAAATCACAAATTGTGAACACAGTACAATATCAAAACTCTTACAACATCCCAGTTATACCAAACTTAATGACAGCGTTGCTTATCTTTCTTACCTCTGATGCCATTTTCGTGCGGGCGAATCCGAAAGGCAATCTCAATGTACCTGAGAGGGGTTGAAACCTTTTGGTTTTAGCGAACGGGAAATGTCAGCCAAAGTGTTCGTCAAGACACGAATTCAATTGTCTACGTCAAGAATCGCAGCTGGATCGAAATGCAGTTACACTCAATAGATAGAGCGCAGAAAGACGTAAAATAGCGCTCTAATGCCACATTTGGATAAAAGGTACAGCTCGTTAGGAAACTGAACATCAGGGATAGAAAGAATCAATCAAAGAAGAAATCAATGAGAGCATATGAGAGAGATTGTACGATCAGGGGTACAGAAGGATGGAAAGTGTCACTGTTTGGGATGAGAAAGAGTTAAAAATAAGGTGACAGACAAAGAGAAGTGTCGCAACAAGACAATTTCATGCACTGACTGTGAGTGTGGATATCCATCACTGAGTATATATACATGTTACACCTCGCCCTGTGGACCAGCCTCCACCCCTGGCTAGGAGTTTTTTGAATTTGTGAGCCAGATCCACCTGGTTGTTTCCAGATAAACTGGCTCATGACAGCATCCAGTCCAGCTTCTAATTACAGAAGATGCAGTAGGTTGTGTCTTTACGCAGAGACATTTGGAATTGATGTATCATGATACGTATGTAGTCTATTATTATGTATAACTTGAACTAAAAGAAAAAATAAGATAAATGCAAATGATGGGACATTCACTTCTCCATTTCTCATGTTCAGGGGTACAGAATAAAACCAGCTTTTATACCCAAAATTTTCCTAAACCTGAAATGAACTTATTTGTCTGATATGAATAACTTAAGGGGTTATGTAGTAAGAATTGAATTGATGGGAGATTTTTTTTTTTTAGAAAGTATTTTACCAGGAAGGATACATTAATTGCAAAAGGATAACTCCTTTACTTACTGTATTTAAAGCAGAGACCTCAAACTCTGACCCCGCAGCTGTTTATTGCCTACAATTCCCAGAATTCTTTGCCAGAGAATCATATTGTAGGTCATAAACAACTAGAGGGGCAAAGTTTGAGGACCCTTATTTAGAGACAGTCAGTCTTAAAGTATAATTTATAATTTATTTTGAAAATTCTCAACTAATTCACCTGTTAGTGAATAAGCCCATATGGGGTTATTCAGAAAGAGAGACGATCTGGCCCCGAAATGTAACCGGATGCTGAAATTCAGCATACGGTGCCATTTCAGGGTCGGTCATTCGGCTATTCAGAGAGCAGGCAGGTCACCAAAGTTTGGCAAACTGTCAGCAAGTACGGTGCCTGTTCGATGGCAGTGAAAGTCCCCATAGAGAAGCAATGCTTCGTCTGTTCAGAGACACCCAACAGAAGGGTAACGTTACCGAAATGCCCTGCCATTCGGTGGTTTCATTCAGCAGGTTTATTCAGGTGTGATGTGATGTGCTGACGCCAGCAGTAATTGACGGTGTAGGGCATGCCGGCGGCACCGGTGGAGCGGGGAGCACGGATGGTGAGTTCACATGTTGTTATTTAAACTGTGCATTACGTTGTATTTTTTATCCTGAAGAAAGCTTGTGGGAAACAAGCTGAAACGTTGAATTAATAAATTTGGTATTTTTCTATAAGTCCTAGGAGTGTCGCTGTTTGGCGGAGTATATATATACATATATAATCTCTGAGGTCTGTGTGTGTGGTCAGGGTGTGCAGTAGGTAAATGGGGTGTCTGGTCATACATTTCAATATTAACATAAGCTGGACAGGCTTTCAGCAAAATCAAAAATTATTTATAGGAAAATGGTCACATGACTTTAATTAAAAGTATCAGCTGCTAATAGAGCCACAAGAGAGCAATGGTTGTGTGAGCTATTAACCCATTGCAAGTCTCTATTACCAGTGTTCCATCATTTGATCAAGTCGTACCTGAGCGAGACATTCGTCATAGCCAGTGCATGTACATCCCTTCTCCTGGCGTGAAATTGGCTGCTCACTGCCAAAACAATACAATACAGATGCACAAGCAATGTCACACTGACATGTCAGTGGTAATTGTCAGTGCGACGTTGCCAAGGCGTGGCGCACATGCACATTGTCTTTTTTTTGTCTATGAGAAAAGAGTGTATATGTACATGCATCCTTTTTTTTTTAGGTAATGGGGGGTAGTGGAATTCTTTGGTGAGATTTTTTTCCCAGGACTTGACCCCTGCCTAAGTATATATATATGGCCAGATTACATTGTGCACGCTAAACTGAGGACGACAACGTGGAAAATCTGTGACTGCAGGTTTCCCTATAGCGTCCCCGTTTTAGCGTGCACCTTGTCCCGCAACCAAGCGCAATGATTGAGGATACTCACGATAGCTCTTCCGCGCCACCGCGAGTATTACCTCCTGTAGTCCATAGGACTCCATGGAGGGTTGTGCTGCCGGGGCACGAGCCCTGTGCGATCTCGCTCTCGCGAGATCACGCAGCACCTCGAGGTGATCGTGAAGGGGAACTGGGAACCATTTTTCCGCAGTATCGCTCTGCTCCCGGCAGCAAGAAGCAGCGGATCATGACACCGTTCTCGCTGCGGGATGAGACGTGAGTATGGGATTTATTGGGGGGGGGGTTAGGGCATTCAAAATGATTCTGCAAAAGCAAAATCATTTAGCGCCAGCTTTTAGGACTCGCTAAAAATCCATTTAACTCATTGGAGTGGTAATTAACACTTTGTAATACCTCACTTATTAATGCTAATTACTGTTTGTGTTCCCCGTGTTAAGTATAGGATGCTCAAAGTACAGTAAGCTCACGCAAGCTAGCACAATCACCAATGCGCAAACACATTTTTTTTTCTGAATATAATGTTTATTAGGGTTTAAACATGACAGGAATTAATGCACAGCCATACGACGTCACGCAGGCTGCTTTGCAAGGTCAAGAACACAATTGTAGACTAGTACAAATAATATGCGCACATACGCGTGTATACACATTATTCAATTTACTCCCTGGCCCCCTGGTCTAGTGCGGCTCAGGGTTAACTTTCAATCCTGCAAGCAGTAACCTCGAGCCACACTCGGGCTGCATATATTACCTGTCCTTGTGCTCCCTCGCTGACCCCCGCTGTCTCCTCCAGCGATCGCGGCTTTTTACTTCCTGGTTCCCTTTTCGCGAGAACCAGGAAGTAAAACGCTGCGATTGCCAGAGGAGACAGCGGGGGTCAGCGAGGGAGTGCAGGGATGGGTAATGTATCCAGCGGCACCCCGAGTGTGGCTCGAGGTTACCGCTTTCAGCACTACAAGTAAACCCAGAGCCACACTCAGGAAAAACCGTCAGGTGGGGGTTAAACTTAGTAATGTACACGCGTATACACGCATAAACACGTGTAAAAAGCAAAAACACGCTGCCAGGACTCAGCTCGGTCCCATTCTGTTTTTGCCCGCGTTTACGCAATGCAAATATACGGCTCCATATGCGGCTATGTGTATGGAGCCATTTATTTGCATATGTTGCATATAGTACAATATGCACGTACGCGCTTACTCGCGCGTACGTGCGTATCAGTGTGAATGAGGCCTGAGGGATGTAATATGGGGGGCGGGTATGCAATGAAATCACTTATCATGCCGTTATCATTTACATATCTGAAAGGTACAGTTAGTGTTCAGTATGTAATATAGCTCATAGTGAGCAAAAAACAAGTATTACGAGAGTCCTAAGAATGGGCAACAGCTCTAGTGGCCTGCTCTACAGTGTGTCCCCTCTCACGTCTCATAAGGTTTTAGCCCAATGGTGCCATTGCCGAGACGACATTACCATAAGCAAATCAGACTGCTATCCCTCCGGAAAGGGCGGCCAGTACTGAAATGCCAAGGACATCCTCTCTATAGAGAGGTACAGCCAGGGCTGGATTTACACCTCAAAGAGCCTATAGGCACAGAAATATGGAGCGACCCCCTATGAAAAGGGCCAAAAATACTTTAATTTTTGTTTAGGGGAAAAAAAAAATAATTAGCATTTTAAAAAACTAAAAATCACTTTCTTGCTGCGCTCACATCAAAAGACATGGGCAGAATCTGGTGCCTAAAAAATGAAGCAAAACTGGAACCAAATATTAGGGCTTGGATTAACCCTAAAACAAGCACAAATGGTAACCTAAACCTAACCTTAATTTCTAAGCCTAAACCTAATTTCTAACCCTAGCTATGGAAAATGATGCACCGTTTCGGCCCGGAGCATCCAGAATTCTGGGCATCAAATTATGGCTGCAGTCGAGGATCTTTTTCAGGATGTGACTTTTTTATCACTTCGTTTTTTGATGCTGCTTTATTCTCGGCAATTTTTCAGTGGGATAACCAAACTTGCTTTGTTGGGAACAAAATGGGGGCGGGGCATTTTTTTTTTACGTTTTATATGCTTGATCATTAGAAAGGCCATATTCTGACCTGTCCAATGACACATAACATGGACTTGTGGGGTGTAAATAATGGCGATACAGGGACAGTGCTGTATCTTGGCCTAAGCCGACAAGGTCTAGGCCTAGGGCAGGACTTTCCAGAGGGTGGCAAAAAAAGTCACCACTACGCGACCGGCGCCTGCAATACTCCTCATCCGGCGCGGGCGAGTTGACTGGCACGGAGGCTGGAGCCGATTATAACATCTCGCGCAGCCTGCTGTGTGTGTACAAGCACTCGAGCAGGCTGCATGAGCGACAGCCACTCGTGCAGCCTGCTCGAGTGCTTGTACACACACAGCAGGCTGCGCGAGATGTTCCTATTGACTCTCCCAGTCAGAAATGTTCCCGGCTCCCGCTAAGCTCCTCCTTCACGCGCCACGCTTCGTGTGGTTAGCGCCGACGTCAGCCAGTCACCCCGCCTGGACTTTCTCGTAGCGGGATGACCAGGCAGCCAGGTATATGTATGCGTGGGGAGAGGTCTTCATAGATGCAAGGTCGAACAGGAGTTGATTCAATGCCATTGCTTTAAAGGATTAAATAACCTAACAGGTCTATTCAGTAAAGGTGAAACTCAGGAGACGACAGCCGATGGAAAATATTTGACACTATCAGGGTTATTCAGAGAAAGGTGAAAATATTCAGGTCTATTCAAAGAAAGGTAAAACTCAGGAGAATGACTGGAGAAGTGAAAATTCTAGGTCAAAATAGTCAAACCAGAAAAATTCTCCCATTTATCTCACTTTTTAAATCGGCTATTTGGTCTAGATTGTTAACTTCTCCTGCCAATTCCCCTCGTTTTCACCTTTCTCTGAATAACCCTGCAGGAGAATTGGCAGTAGAGAACAATTTAGACCAAATAGTCAATTTATAAAGTGCGATAAATGAGAGAATATTTTGACAAAGAATTTTCATTTCTGTAGTCATCATTCTCCTGAGTTTCACCTTTCTTAGTATAGACCTGTCTGTTATCACTTGTGCATTCGGGGGAAATCCAGTATGACGCAAGCTGTTTCACTGATTTTTTTTCTTCCAAATTGTAAGAACATCTGTAATGTGTCTGCCCAGCCCTGTAAGACTAGATCTCTGATATAAATAATAGAAATATATTGCTGTAAAATATGTGAATATATATAATCAAATGTGATATTGTAAGTGATACATGTATTTATTAGTATCGGTCATTGGTTTTGTAGCTGAAATATTAATAGAGTAAGCATTATGCAGGTATCGGCCTGCAGTATTAACCCTTTGATGCCATTCTGCATGGCTTAAAGCTGTGTAGCTCATCTTGTAGTTCTGGTTGTACAGGATCTATAGATGATGGCTCCTGATTAATTGGAAGTATTGAGCATCTCAGCATGTTCTATCACTTCATAAGTAAGAGAGCAACTGCATTTTTCTTTCATGTCTTTCCTTTCATCTGTTACAATAGTTTAAAACTATAGTTTATATATATGTATATATGTTACGGTTAAAGTCTGAAGTGCGGTTAATCTTAAAATTAACTGGTTAACCCTGACATTGCACAAAACCGCTGGGTAAAAGTGCAAAAGAATTAAAAATTTGGACTTTACCCGGGTAATCTAAGGCCGGCGTCAGACGAACGCAGTGATCACGTCCGTGTTGCCGCGCAGTTTAACGTCTGTCGTAGCATATAATCATGAGCAATAGAGACCCACACACGAAGTACGTGCACACCGAACTGCGCACGCACAACGCACGTGGCAATCGGACGCAAGTTAGGCAACAACGTAAAACCGCATTTGCGACGTCCAGCACCTTGACGCACAAAATGCCTTTTCAGATCATGTACCAATTTTTTGCATTTTTCATATTCATTTTGTTTCCCACAATTCCCTTTTTTTTCTACGTCCGTTAAAAAAAACGGACCGTGTGTGTTTTGAGTGTTATGTTTTGTTTATATGCAACTCTATGATTTATCTCTATGGCACTTGTTTCCTGTGATGCGTTTCCTGTGCTGTTCTGTGTGTCTCTTCTAAGAACATGACTTCTGTTCACTAATGGCTTGCACTGTCATTATTATCTACATAAAATATGGTGTCAGAAGCACTTGAATCTGCGCTGCTTCTACTCATGGGACACTGAAAGCTGCCTGTCTTGCAGTGAGAGACCTTAGAGCTGACTGTGCCTCCTGTAGTGATTGCAGTACTGAAAGCTTAGCACTGGAAGCAAGAAAAGCAGCATCATGGCAGCTGCACACAGCATTCCACTACCTGAGACAATGAGGGTGAGTGGGGACTGTAGCAGTAACTGGGATAACTTCAGAGCTGAGTTTGAGGATTACTCCCTAGCAACAGGATTACATGAGACGCCTGCAGCAGTGCAAGCAGCTACACTGAGGAGAGTGATGGGCAGTGAATGCCTTCATGTTTACAAGCATAATCTGAACCTCACAGAGGAGCAGAAGAGTGACACTAAAGCCATCCTGGATGCATTAGAAGTTTTTTTCAGACCCTCTAAAAATGTCATATATGAAAGATATATATTTGGCTGCTGCAAGCAAGAAGAAGGTGAAACAATAGATAACTTTGTCACACGGCTAAGAGAAAAAGCTGCAAGCTGTGAGTATGGGTCTCTGAGAGATGAACTTATTCGTGACACAATAGTTCTAGGTATCACTAGTGAAAGCACACGCCGACGCTTATTAAGAGAACATGATTTAAATCTACAAGCAGCAATTGTGATATGTCGTACTGCAGAGCTTACTGACAAACATATGGGAGCTATGGAGCAGGATAAACACACTGACAGTATTAATGCAGCCTCCAAGCAACAGCCAAGCTTGAAGAACCACCAGCTTCAGCACAAAAATCACCTCCGCAACTCACCTGGGAGCGCGCTTACATCATGCAAGTACTGTGGCAATGTACATATACGAGAAAAAGGACAGTGTCCTGCATATGGGAAAAGCTGTAGAGCATGTGGTAGATTAAATCATTTTGCTGGAGTGTGTTTGTCCAGTAAAAGAGAAGCAAGGAACCTGCACACAGTTGAGCATAGGTCAGATCTTGAGGATGCACACTTGCTTAGCACTGATGTGGTTTACACAAAGGAATGCATTGGTGCTGTACAATCTAAAGGACAAAAATGGTTTGTAAATCTCATACTAAATAATATATGTCAACCCTGCCAGCTGGACTCGGGTGCAACGTGTAATGTTATGGGTTTAAAAGATAAAATGAAACTGGCACCTAGGGCACCTCTTCAGCCTAGTGGCACCAAATTGAAATTATATTCAGGGGAGCTAATGGAATCATTGGGACGTTTCCGAACAGAATGCTGCATACGTGGACATATGCACAAACTTGAATTTGAGATTATGGAAGCCGATCAGAAACCGTTACTGTCTGGTTCAACATGTGAGCACCTGGGTCTGATGCAGTTCACATTCCTGATGAGCTCCATAATGTCGAAGATCTGTCTGCGAAATCCTTGACTAGGCCACTGACAAAACAGCAAATCCTCAAAGTCTATAGTGGTGTGTTTGATGGCCCCATAATATCCAGGAAAGGTTTACTTTGAACTTGACCCTACCATTCCACCAGTACAATGTGCACCACGCAATGTACCAGTAGCCATTAAGCCGCAGGTCAAAGCGCAACTGGATAAGTATGAAGCTGAAAGGTATCAGAACCTATGGATTGGATAAGCAACATGGTAGTTATTAGGTAGCCCGAGAAGATCAGAATTTGCATCGATCCCAAGTTTTTGAATATGGCCCTGAGACGGTCACACTACTTAATGCCAACACTTGACGATGTTTTGCACAAACTACCCAAAGCACAGGTTTTTACCCTTGTTGGTGCTAGAGATGCCTTTTTGTAGTGCAAACTAGATGAAAAGAGTAGCTACATGACCACATTCTGGACTCCTTGGGGCAGAAAAAGATGGCTCAAACTGCCATTTGGAGTCTCTGTAGCACCGGATGTATATCAGCGAAAGCAGCATGAACTATTATGTGGGCTCCGTGGAATTGAGCCAATAGCCGATAACATTCTCATAGTTGGCTGCGGTGATACAGATGAAGAAGCTGTGCATGACCATGATGAGAAGCACTACTGGATCGTTGCAGGCAGGTGAGGCTGAGACTCAGCGTAAAGAAATTGCAGTTCAAGGTGCAAGAAGTCCATTTCCATGGACATATCCTGTCCTCCCAAGGCTTAAAAGCAGACCCTGATAAGATTAGAGCCATTGTGGACATGCCACAGCCTGCCGATTCCAAAGCATTACAGCGTTTTATTGTCTTTGTCACATATCTAGCTAAATTCATGCCACACCTGTCTGAGGTGTGTGAGACATTAAGAAGGCTTCTGGATAAGGATGCAGTGTGGCACTGGCTTCCCAAACATGACCAGGCAGTGGAGAAAATAAAACAATTGGTCACTGCCGCTCCAGTGTTGAAATATTATGATGTCACAAAGCCTGTTACAATACAAAGTGATTCAAGCAAAAATGGCCTAGGATGTTGTCTACTGCAAGAGGAGCAGCCAGTTGCATATGCGTCCAGAGCTCTTTCATCAGCCGAACAAAATTATGCTCAAATTGAAAAAGAATGTTTGAGTATTGTGTTTGCCTGCCAGCGCTTCCATCATTATCTTTATGGCCGGGATACAATCACAGCTGAAACAGATCACAAACCACTAATAGCCATATTTAAGAAGCCCCTTTTGTGTGCTCCCAAGCGTTTGCAGAGCATGATGCTTACATTGCAGCATTACAACCTCAATGTTGTCTACAAGCCAGGAAGTGAAATGTACATCAGTGATACCCTGAGCAGAGCTACTACGAATCATGAGACACCCAGAAGTGAGCATGAGCATCATACAGTTTGTTTGCTGCAGCAGGAACAACTTTTCTTTGCTGAAGTCAATCAAGCAGACTATCTTAACATCACAGATCAGCAGCTACATCAGCTTCAATAGCACACAGACCGAGATGAAACTTTACAAGCACTGAAGTCTATTGTTCTAAGTGGGTGGTCAGATGACAAGGATGCAGCACCTGCAATTGTGAAGGAGTATTGGTCTTTCAGAGATGAGATCAGCGTACAAAATGGCATCTTGTACAAAGGCCCAAGAGTTATAGTGTCAAGGTCACTGAGAGCAGAAATGTTATTACGCATTCACTCAAGCCACATCGGGGTGAGGCATGCTACAGACAAGCTCGCGATACGCTTTACTGGCCTAATATGAAAGGTGAAATCAAAGATTTTGTCAGCAATTGTCCCACTTGCAATGAATCTGCTCACTTGCAACAAATAGAGACCATGATGTCGCATGAGATACCTACGCGCCCTTGGCAGGTTGTCAGTATGGACTTATTCAACTATGCGGGAAAAGAGTACCTTTTTTTTTGTTGATCATTACTCAGACTTCTGGGAAATATAACTGCTTCCTGACTTATCCACTGAAACTACAGTTAGGAGGTGCAAGGCACAGTTTGCACATCATGGCCAACCAGATAAAGTGATTTCTGATAATGACCCTCAGTTCTCAAGTTTACAATTCAGGAAATTTGCCTTTGAATGGGAATTTGAGCATGTAACTTCCTCACCACATCATCCACAGGCTAACGGCAAAGCTGAATCTGCAGTGAAGATTGTAAAAAATGTATGCAAGACAGCACAAAGCAATGGTAAAGACCAGTGGAAGGCTATCTTACACTGGAGGAACACTCCAACTGTGGGCATGGATAGTAGCCCAGCACAGAGACTGATGTCACGAAGATTAAAGACTTCCTTACCTGTGGCCAACAAGCTACTTGAACCCTCTGTGATACAAGGGGTACCGGAAAAGTTACGGCTTAAGAGGCAAGTGTTCAAGGCACAATATGACACATCTGCAACAGATTTGCCTGAATTGAATATTGGGGAAAGAATCTGTATGAAACCACTGCCTGGAGATCGAACAAGTCGTTGGAGAATGGGTACTTGTCTGCAAAAGGTTGCACCACGCTCCTATCTTTTGGACATTGATGGAACTCTCTATCGTCGCAATCGTGTGCATCTGCGTGTGGCCAAAAAGCCTGATTCACATTATCCAGTTGTCAGGCCAGACTTGCCTGGTACTGCAAAGGCAAATTCACCAATTGGCAGTAAGGAATGTACAGAGATGATGCCACAGACTAATACTACTGACAATTCGGAGCAAGCGGATATATCAGACGGGAGTGAAGGGCAAAGCATACCAGTAAGTAGTGAGAAGAGCCCAGTAACCTCCAAGAGGGCTGAGAAACTCTGTTCACAACGAGGGCCAGTCTTCACCCGCAGTGGTAGACATTCACAACCACCCAAAAGACTTAACCTGCAAATATGTTATTACAAGGATTCATCTAAATTTCACAATGATCATTTATTAATATTAAGAGGGAGATGTTATGAGTGTTATGTTTTGTTTATATGCAACTCTATGATTTATCTCTATGGCACTTGTTTCTCGTGATGCATTTCCTGTTCGGTTCTGTGTGTTCTCTTCTAGGAACATGACTTCTGTACACTAATGGCTTGCACTGTCATTATTATCTACATAAAACAGTGTGGTGTCTACAGTATCTACCGTCAGTACGTCTGTCTGTTATGCACGCACGCAGAGTGCACTCAGTCTGCGTTCATCTAACATTAGTTTTAGGACTAACAAACCACCCTTGGGCAACAGTCTGGAAGAGCTGAAAAATCCACACTTTACCCGGATGATCTGCAGACTATCCAACCCCGTTTGGTTAAACCGAATCTTGTTACCGTTCGGATAAAATTCTGAAGCTTCAACCGGGTAATCTGAGGACTATCCACAGCTTCACCCGGGTAATCTGAGGACTATCCACAGCTTCACCCGGGTAATCTGAGGACAATCCACAGCTTCACCTGGGTAATCTGCAGAGCATCCAACCCCACTTGGGTAACAGTGAATTTTGCTATTATGTATGGATATTATAAACGAAAATGGCAAAAGACAAACATTAAAATGTATTGCGGATATAATGAATATACACATATACAGGATATGTTTCTAATATGAATGTTAAAGAGTTACATGATCTTTACTATATGTCATAAATGCTATATCACTGAACAAAAATTACCGTGCTGCACCAGGTAAGTGATTAAATATTATCTGGGTGCTATCCAGAAAAACAGTCACCCCTAATGACTGAAATACATCTGAAACCTAAACAAAGAGCCGAATGCACATCAATAAAGATATAAATGATTTTATTAATGCAAAAACACTAACATCAACAAATACTATAATGAATTAATAATACTTCAATCCCCACTGTGCTCCATTGAGTTTCCACTGTGCCGGCCACATAACCTGCTGGATCTCGCTTCGCTAGATCCGGCAGGTCGGCGTAGTGATCAGCAGGGAGAGACTAGGGGACTTTTTCCCCAAGTCTCTCCCTGCTCCCGCCGGACGGTGGAAGCGGGCGGAGGTGCGGTCCTCGCCGCGGGATACAAGGTGAGTATCTGATTTGGGGGGGGGGGGTTTCGGCTGGTGCTGACGGATTCTGCAGCAGTGGAATCCGTTAGCACCAAGTCCAGGCTGTGGTTAACTTTTTGTTAACCGCAGCCGGACCTTAATCAGCGTCAGGACTTTGTAATCCTAACGCTTATTAACACTTTGCGCTCACCATGTTAAGTATAGGGAACACAAAGTACAGTAACCTCCGCTGAAAAGTGCAAGGTACCAAACGGTAACGGGTAACGCTTGGTGAGCGCTAACATTAGCACCAAGATTGGAATGTGGCCCATTGTTTATATCAAAAAACAGCTGTACCCATTTAACTAAGTGGTTACACCGCAGAACGGTGTGATTATTCAGCAAAATAAACAATACATGAGGATGGGTGTAAAATATAGAAACCAGGTTACAAAAATACTCAATAGACAAAGGACAACATATAAAGACACGAAAATACACAAACACCATATAATACGGAGCCAAACAAAAAGAATAATTGGAATAGAACAAGATAATTATAAAGTAAATAAAGTGAGAAATGTATAAACAATGTATATAAAAAAATATAATAAAGACTGAAACCCACAAAAAAATCCACCATCACTGTAGACCAAAAAAACCACAAAAAGCAAAAGGTATTGTCTGTAGATTATTCAAACTACTAATTTATTCGGCAAAATGTAGTTACGTCAATATGGAATATTCCACAAAAAATCAATTACCCAGGACAGGTGGCAACCAACACCTATATCCAACAATAGATAAAATCTAGATAAAATGCATATCAGTATATAAAGATACAACAACAAAAGTACATCTCAATATACAAAAATGTTATTAATTAATCACTAGTCTTCACAAATCCATCCCGTCGTAATAATGTTCATGATGAATTTTCCAATTCTAAGGCTAGGGTCAGACGAACGCATTTTTCACGTTGTCCGTGAAAAAGTGCGTTCGAACAAATGGACGTATTTTTCACGGAATACGCGATAGCGGTCATACGATGCGCATTTTCGTTCGTGATTTTGTACGGATCATCAATAAAACCCTTTTTGCGTCTGGACGTTTTGTTGGCCGGACATGAGCAGCGTCTGACATCTCCCAATCACGCAAACACGCCGCTATGCGGCCGCAGCGCACTCTGTACGTCCGTACTAGCGGTTTGACGTTCTCGAAAAAATGCGTTCGTTTGCCACTTGCGTTGCACGGACGAACTTTCGTGCGGCCGTTCGTCGTATGCTGCCCGGCATTGGACGTCATTTGCTGCTAGCACGGCCGTGATTTCGTGCGGCTAAACGCACGTTAAAACTGCGTTCGTCTGACCCCAGCCTTAATCCACCACCTAGTACCCTTCCATGATGTTTCCATAGTCAGTTGACAAATACAAAGAGCAATCGCCACATCCTCCTCAGCTGGGGTCCATGAGAGCCAAACAATATGGAAGCCTATAAATCAAAAAATAAATTAATTAATAACAGGAAATAAAAACAATCAGCAAGGCAGAGTTCACTCCAGTGAACAGGCACCATATTTGCTGGCAATTCGCCAAAATTTGCTGAACTGTCTGCTTTTTGAATAGCCGAATGGCCCCGAAATTGCACCGTACAGGCGAATTCACTGTTCGGTGCAATTTCGGGGCCTTCATAGGTAGCTCTAGGCACTAGGGCTCTAGGCCTTCATAGGCAGCCACGGTGGGACACACCTGTGAACAGGGAGGGGTGCATACCCATAAGGATTGTCAGCCCTCTATGGGCTCTATTACATTCTTCGCGCAAACGTTTTAATGCGAGGGGCAAAACCCTGTGCGCTGAACGTTGTATTACAATGTCTGCGCAAAAAATGCGCGTTAACGTCTACCCGGGTGAACCTGCGTGAACGCTGCGCGAGCGTACTGTACTGCGCACGTCCTATACTTAACAGTATGAGCGCAAATGCGTTTGTGCGCTGGTATGCGGATGGTATTGCAATCTATGCACAAAATTTAACGCACAGCGTTTGCACATAATTTTAACGTCTTATAAAAGCTGGTGGTAACGGCAAATCTGAACATCCTGGCTGAAACCAAATACACCAGCCCAAAAAAACCAATACAGCACAGTATAGTTACACATTCTACACATACCCAAACAATAAAATGGAGAAGTTGTACGTGTTTTTTTTGTTGATGCAGCATATATGCGCAGATTGACTTTGACAGGTGCAAAAAGTTAACGGGAGACAATTGTGGTTCTTAATTCTGATTGGCTGAATCGCGTGAAAAAACAGTCCGCACACTGATTTCTGCGCGCAACGTTGTTGCGCATGTGTTTTTGCGCGTCTGTTTTATGCGCGTTATTTTTTGACGGGTGAAAAAATGTGCGAGGATTGTAATACCAGCGTTGTTTTACACGCGTTAACATTTAATGCTACGCCCAAAAATTGACGCGTTGTGCGTGCGTTTTTGTGTGAAGAATGTAATAGAGCTCTATATGTATAAAGCAACACGCCTATTAAGACCTGAGCCTGCCGGGGAGCTCCAGGGTGAGTTGATTCTATAAGTGCAAATTCGGTCAAGTTAGATAGGACCTGTCGACGATGGGGTACATTGACGATTGTGACAGACTTAAGAAAGGTATTAATTCCCTCTGTCAGGTATTTGAATTTTTGGAAACTGTGGTTTTTGGTTATAGAACATAATGGAAGCATGTGGTCATTGATATGGAGTGCTCTATTTTTGGTGGTTTATATTGTATGTCCTAGATGCACCCACTGATGTTGCTGAGGTGAGTGCAACCCCCCTTGGTGTTGCTTTATAAATATATATATATGTATATACAATATGGATGTGCAGTTCGTTTCGGACCGATTTGTTTTGTTCACGAAACGGGCCAATTCGGTGCTTCGGATTCGTCCGATCTTCCGAATCGGATCGACAACGAAATACACACCATCCGAAATAATTTCCGATACGAAACAAAATAATTTTGTTATTTCGTATGAACGTGAAATTTGTAAAATCGCAAGTCATTTTCGTGCCATTCGTGATTTTGGTTCCATTTCGGTCATTTCGGACAACTTTTTTTCGTTTTTATAGTTAATTTCAAATTCGATAGTTACTCGATATCCATTTGATAGTTAGTTTCAAATTCGATATGCTGCATTATTAATTATTATTATACTGTAGAGGTGCTACCGGCAGTGTGCGGAATCAAATGCTGCATTTATTATACTGTAGAGGTGCCGCCCGGCAGTGTGTGGAATCAAATGCTGCATTATTGTACTGTAGAGGTGCTGCACAACAGTGTGCGGAATCATATGCTGCATTATTATACTATAGAGGTGCTGCCCGACAGTGTGCGGATTCATATGCTGCATTATTATACTGTAGAGGTGCTACCGGCAGTGTGCGGAATCATATGCTGCATTTATTATACTGTAGAGGTGCCGCCCGGCAGTGTGTGGAATCAAATGCTGCATTATTGTACTGTAGAGGTGCTGCACAACAGTGTGCGGAATCATATGCTGCATTATTATACTATAGAGGTGCTGCCCGACAGTGTGCGGATTCATATGCTGCATTATTATACTGTAGAGGTGCTGTCCGGCAGTGTGAGGATTCATATGCTGCATTATTATACTGTAGAGGTGCTGTCCGGCAGTGTGAGGATTCATATGCTGCATTATTGTACTGTAGAGGTACTGCCCGGCAGTGTGAGGATTCATATGCTGCATTATTGTACTGTAGAGGTGCTGCCCGGCAGTGTGAGGATTCATATGCTGCATTATTGTACTGTAGAGGTGCTGCCCGGCAGTGTGAGGATTCATATGCTGCAGTAATTATACTATAGAGGTGCTGCCCGGCAGTGTGTGGACTCATATGCTGCATCAATTATACTGTAGAGGTGTGGCCCGGCAGTGTGCGGATTCATATGCTGCAATAATTATACTGTAGAGGTGCTGCCCAGCAGTGTGCGGAATCATATGCTGCATTATTATACTGTAGAGGTGCTGCCCGGTAGTGTGAGGATTCATATGCTACATTAATTATACTGTAGAGGTGCTGCCCGGCAGTGTGAGGATTCGTATGCTGCATTAATTATACTTTAGAGGTGCTGCCCAGCAGTGTGAGGATTAATATGCTGCATTAATTATACTGCAGAGGTGCTGCCTGGCAGTGTGCGGATTCATATGCTGCATTATTATGCTGTAGAGGTGCTGCCTGGCAGTGTGCGGATTCATATGCTGCAATAATTATACTGTAGAGGTGCTGCCCGGCAGTGTGAGGATTCATATGCTGCATTAATTATACTGTAGAGGTGCTGCCCGGCAGTGTGAGGATTCATATGCTGCAATAATAATGCTGTAGTGGTATTGCCCGGCAGTGTGCGGATTCATATGCCACATTATGATACTGTAGAGGTGCTGCCCGGCAGTGTGCGGAGTCATATGCTGCAGTAATTATACTGTAGAGGTGCTGCCTGGTAGTGTGCGGAATCATATGCTGCATTATTCTGTAGAGGTGCTGCCCGGCAGTGTGCGGAATCATATGCTGCATTAATTATACTGTAGAGGTGCTGCCCGGCAGTGTGAGGATTCATATGCTGCATTAATTATACTGTAGAGGTGCTGCCCGGCAGTGTGAGGATTCATATGCTGCAATAATAATGCTGTAGTGGTATTGCCCGGCAGTGTGCGGATTCATATGCCACATTATGATACTGTAGAGGTGCTGCCCGGCAGTGTGCGGAGTCATATGCTGCAGTAATTATACTGTAGAGGTGCTGCCTGGTAGTGTGCGGAATCATATGCTGCATTATTCTGTAGAGGTGCTGCCCGGCAGTGCTCCTCTACATATCATATGCTGCATTAATTATTTATTTATTTTCATTTTAAATCATTTAATTTGTTCTGGGTATTTTTTTTCGTTTCAGATAATTTTGTTCAGCTTTTCTACCGTTTTAAAATATTTTGTTCTGGTTTTTATTTTTAAAGTCAGACCATTTGGGCCAGTTTTTTGCGTTTTTTAAATCATTTTGTTCATTTTTTTTCCCTTCATACCATTTCAATATGATAAATAAAGTGGTGCAATGCATATTCGTAAGAAGAAAAGGATCTTTCATAAAAACCTATAGAATCGGCAGAATTACCGTATCGACCGAAATACCATTCGCCTAAGTCTAAACGAATAGACCCTTTGAAACGAAGAGAACAGACGATCCGAAAAGACCGAAAATTTCCGATATCACTAAAAAAAGTCGTACGAAAAAAGGAGCCGAAACGAAACGAGCCGAAACAAAAATCGTCCGAAATGATCCGAAATGAAAATTTTAAAAACCCGAAGGAGCCGAACCGAAGCGAACCGAAAAATAATCAGTGCACATCCCTAATATACAATCATATGTGTATGTGATTAAAAAGAGAATTGTGAGGACACTGAATGCAGATATATACAGTAGATAGGACCCAGGGCATACAAGCATGTGGAACATAGGTGGCAAAACAGTAAAAAAAAAGTATATTCAGTGCCAACCAGGAGTCCTTGTCCATGCTCCCCCATAAGTCGCCACAGACAATATTTTGCTTTGGTTCCCCTACTTTAATCCTAAGGAGGTGATGGCTTCACTTGGCAATAAGAGGGAGTGAAGAAAAGGAGTTCAGTTTTTGAGAGATTGAGTTTTAAGAAATGAGCAGTCATTCAGTTAGAGACAGTAAATTTGCAGGTGGTGAGACAATCTCATGCAGTGGCAGAGAGATCAGAAGAGCAGAGGTAGATCTGGGTGTCCAAAGTGATATTGGAAACCATAAGAAGAAATTAGATCACCAAAAGAGGTGGTGTAGAACAGCAAAAGAAGCAGACCCTTGTCATACCCTGTCAGAACAGAGCCTTTAGGTACTCCGATTGAGAGATTGGAAGAGAACCAGGAGAGGCCAGTACCACTGAGACCCAAGTTGCAGAGTGTGAGGAGTAGCAGCTGCTGGTCAACTGCGTCAAAAGCAGCAGAAAGATCAAGAACAATAGGCAAGGAGTAGTGACATTTTGATTTAGTAGCAACTAAATAATTAGTTACTTTGGTCAGAGCCGTCTCGGTAGATTGCTGGAAGCGAAACCCAGACTGATGTGGATCAAGTAATGAGTTAGAGTGGAGGATTCCAGTAAGCCGGACTGGATATACCAGACATTCTAGAAACTGGGAGGCAAATGGAAGCAGAAAGATGTGACGGTAGATATACACGGTGGGAAGGTCAAGAGATGGCTTCTTGAGAATTGTAGTAATCAGGGCATGTTTGAATCGTGTTGAGAATCATATTGGATTTCCAGTGGAATTGCAAGGAATTCGAATTGCTGAGCAACTCAAGCTGAGATACTTGGTTTATGGCATGGATAACTAAAATCCGCCAGGCAGTTTGATGAATGGGCATACGTCTTGTGATGTCCACCTACCCTAGTTTTTCTCTACTGTAGTATCATAGAAACCTTTAGTGACCAGACTTGTGGACTAACATTTTGTAGAAAAAATTAATAGCTATTTGGATTAAACTGTGGTTCTGTTCTGCTTCCCACACCCCCCCCCCTTAGTCCCAGTGATAGACGGTGTGTCAAACGGATATAAAAATAGGTATAGAGCAGGCACGGACTGACTATTGGGCATACCGGGCATTTGCTCAATAGGCTTCTGGTCCTTCTGGGCTGGCCGGCTGCTCGATAGCAGGCCTTCTTAATGTGCCTGCCCAGCGAGGTTGCCTTGGGAACACAGGTCGTGTTCCCTAGGCTGCAGCCTAGGCCCGGCTTGGGGGCTGTCCATCCCCCACACCCTGTGATGTAATCAGAGTGTCAGTTACTGACCGGCGCCGCATCCCTTCCCTGACTCCCAGGACTCACCGCGTCCCTGGCGGCATCCTCTGGTCAGGTGGGGGGTTTTCCTTTAATCTATTCATAAACAACTGCCTGGGGCGGCAGCCTGTATGAAAAGAGGAGACATTTTAGGACACGCAGAACAAGTTTAGTGATTTTTTGGCTAAATTATGGTGAAAATTATGCAGGCTTTGGATGAAAGTAACAACAGGTGCATTAAAATTGGACCTTTGGTGCCAGCTAGTGCCTTCACATCGTAACCCCTCTGAGGTATTGTGGAAGAGTGCAGGAGTGGACCCTGCCATCAAATATTAAAATGATATGAATCTGGTACAGGCGTCAGTGCACACAAATATTGGGCCTTTGGTGCCAGCTAGTGCCTTCACAATGTAACCCCTCTGAGGTATTGTGGAAGAGTGCAGTGGTGGAGGTTTTGGGAATGCAGAAGAGATCCCCGATCTATTCAGTTACATCAGCATCAGGGGAGTGATACCTGCTGATCCAGGACTGATTCATTTTTATAAATGTCAGCCGGTCTACAGAGTCGGTGGACAGATGTACTCTTTTGTCTGTGTCCAAACCTCCAGCGGCACTGAACGTCCTTTCAGAAAGCACGCTGGATGAAGGGCAACCTAGTAGCTGCATAGCATATTGGCTAAGTTCTGGCCAGTGATCCAATCTCAACACCCAGTAAGCCAGTGGAACATCTGCTGTAAAGGTATCCGGGTCTGCCCTTGCCCCTAGGTAGTCCTGCACCATATTGTGAAGACGCTGGCAATGGGTGCCTACATTTGACGTCCCTGGGCGTCGTGGACTAAAAAAATTGCAAAAGGCGTCGGTCAAGCGGCCCCCTTCACCGCTATTCCTCTGATCAACCGCAGCCTCAGAAGCACCTGTGTCTTCACTTGCCTGGAAAGGTGTTACACAAGTGTCGCTTTAGAGCATCCTCAAGTTGTTTCATCCTGTCCTCCCTCTGTGAGGGCAGGATGAGCTCTGCAACCTTACCCTTGTATTGTGTATCAAGAAGGGTTGCCAACCAGTAATGATCCCTCTCCTTGATAGCACGAATCCTTGGGTCCTTTAGCAGGCTTTGCAGGATAAGGGAGCCCATGCAGCGTAGGTTGGAGGTGGTATTAGCTTCCGAGTGTTTCTGGTCGCTGAGGATGACCCTATCGTGCACTACCTCCTCCCAGCCACGTACTAGTCCTTGGGTTTCTGGGGACACAAAACCCTCTCTTGAGGAATCCCCACCTTCAATGCCCCCTTAAATATTCCTCCTCCTCCTCCTCCTGTCTGATTCATATTAAAATGATATGAATCTGGTACATGCGTCAGTGCTAGGGATGAGCCGAACGCCCCCGTGTTCGGTTCGACTTCGAACTCGAACAATTTCAAAAGTTCGAGTTCGCACTCGAACACGATCTGAACTCAATGTAAGTCAATGGGAAACGAACGTTCGATTTTTAGAGCGCCCTCCAAGAGGGCATATATGCTAGATATTTGCCATAAAATGTGTATGGGGGTCCGAGTAGTGCCCTGGGGGACAGGAAACAAGGACAAAAAGTTTTAAAAAAAACGTTTTTAAAGGAACAGTGAGTTTTCCATTAAATAAAGGTTAAGAAAAAAAACGAAAAATTCCTTCAAATATCGTGCCTAGGAGGTCCCCATAACCTGCCCGTGAAGTGGCGGATTTGTAGGATGTATAGAAACATTTAAAAAAAAAAAAAAGACATTTCAAATGACGCTAAATGGTTTTCCTTTAATCTATTCATAAACAACTGCTTGGGGCGGCAGCCTATATGAAAAGAGGAGACGTTTTAGGACACGCAGAATACGTTTGGTGATTTTTTGGGCTAAATTATGGTGAAACTCATGCAGGCTTTGTATGAAAGTAACAATAGGTGCTTTAAAATTGGGCCTTTAGTGTCGGCAACAGTGCCGTCACACCGTAACCCCTCTGTGGTATTGTGGAAGAGTGCAGGGTTGGACCCTGTGGTTAAATATTAAAATGATATGAATCTGGTACAGGCGTCAGTGCACCCAAATATTTTGCCTTTGGTGCCAGCTAGTGCCTTCACACCGTAACCCCTCTGAGGTATTGTGGAAGAGTGCAGGGGTGGACCCTGCCGTCAAATATTAAAATGATATGAATCTGGTACACGTGTCAGTGCACCCAAATATTGGGCCTTTGGTGCCAGCTAGTGCCTTCACACCGTAACCCCTCTGAGGTATTGTGGAAGAGTGCAGTGGTGGAGGTTTTGGGAATGCAGAAGAGATCCCCGATCTATTCAGTTACATTAGCAGCTATAACAAAACCGGGTCAGCAATGTTTAGGCACTTGTACTGCGCTACTGTATATGGTGAGAATCGGCGCACACCAGTAGCAACAGGAAGCAAGCAGAACAGGCAGGGAATACACAGAGAGAATAGTCAAATGGCAGGCAAAGTCGGCAACTGATTGGGTCCTCAGAACAAGCAGGGTCAGTAACAAGTATACAAACTGATTCGGTAAACTAGTGATGCGGGAATAAAGACTGAGACACACTGAGCGTGTAGCGACGCACAGCGTAGCGAAGCGAAGAGAAGCAAACATTTTGCAGGCTTGACTTCACTCCGCTCCGCCTCGCAGCGTGTCTACACTGCATTACGTTTGCTTCTCACTGCACTGGACAGGAATCCACTAACTAAATTAAAATGTACAGACAAAACCGTTTTATTTTGACAAAGCACAAGTTATATATGCAAAAAAAGTTTCTATTGAATAAAATACATCAAAAATTACTGTTAATTTAATAGGAATAGTATAAAAATATAAAAAAAGGTAACCCCCTGATCATATATATTATAGGGACACGGAGCGCTGTGTATAGAGTAGGGAGGCATTGATACACAGACATATACGTATATATCAACACGCAGACCTATATATATACATATATATCAACACACAGATATATATATACACCCACCCACAGACCTCAGACCATATATACACATACGCACATGGGGGGTGGCATGTGGACAATCTCAACTAAATGTGCCCCCCCCCATTTGGCTGATCCCTCCAGAAGAAATGTTGAACCCGACAGAGCAGAGAATATATATATTATTCTCTGCTCTATCGGGTTCAATATTTCTTCTGGAGGGATCAGCCAAATGGGGAATGGGGGCATTTAGTTGCCAAAATGTGTGTGTAATACAAGTCTGGATATATATATATATATATATATATCATACCTGCCCTTACCTTCCCCTATAAATTTGCTAAAAATATACACAAAAAAACAAACCACTGCCTGAGACCCCGCGCAGCCCACATGCCACCCCCTCTACCTGGCTGAATGTATCTAATATATAATTAAATACATTCAGCCAGGTAGAGAAAGAAAAAAAAAGTTTTATTTTATGTTCCCGGGACATTTAAAAATGTCCTCGGATTTTTTTGTTTTAGAAATGTGTCGCCTTACCTTAGCCTGGTGGTCAGTGGAGGCTCCCTGGATCCTGGTTTTGTGGGGGGTCTGCCGTAGCCGCAGGTTCAGTGGTCTCCCTGCGTCGCCTGTCTTTGCCACATGCACCCGGGTGGCTAGTCCGCACAGTCACAGCTCTGTCATTTGGAGGTCGCATGCTCCACAAGGGGATCCTTGGGAGGCCCCGGCAGGCTGCCCTCTACAGTGCCTGATTAGAGGGCCGTGTCTGCCTGATGTTTTAGTAACAAGAATGTTTTATCCCATAGGCTTCAATGTTAAAAATATTCCCATTTTAATTCAATATCTAATAAATCGTTGCTTATAATATTCTGCAGTAAAGAGTCTCTTTATTTCTAATTTTTTTGTAATTTCTTAGCATTTTTTATACTTTTTTAAAAAAAAAATTCGAACTGTTGGCGAACGTCCCAAAAAAGTTCGAAGTTCCTGAACTTTCGAACAGCCAAAGTTCGATTCGAACTCCGAACAGATCCGAACCGAACGCTCATCCCTAGTCAGTGCACCCAAATATCTGTGAGGGCAGGTTGAGCTCTGCAACCTTACCCTTGTATCGTGGATCAAGAAAGGGTTGCCAACCAGTAATGATCGCTCTCCTTGATAGCACGAATCCTGGGGTCCTTTAGCAGGCTTTGCAGGATAAGTGTCACGGGGGTCCCAGGCAGATGCCAGGGAAGGCCCTTCATTGCGCATATATTTGAGCCCTTGAGGCAGGTTTGTGGTTTGTTTCATAATGTCAGCACACACTAAAACAGAGCTAGAGGTGATAGTGAATACAACAGAGTGCAGGGCAGAACTTGTTGGTACCTGAAAAGTACTGTGAACAGGACTGCTGATCCTAGCACTCCCTCCAGGGAGATCAGACAACAAGAGAACACTAGTTACTGCTCAGTAGCTATTGATTTCGTGACCAAAAGATCTACTGAGCAAAAGCACATTAACTAAACACATACAAGAGAGTGGTCCAAAAACATAAGCCAGGTCATACACGAGAAATCCAGACAGAATATCTGTAGGGGACAGACATAAGAGTAATCCAAGGGCCAGAACCAGAAGTCATACATGAGTAATCAGGAATACAATATAATCAAGAACAATGCGTAATAAATATCAAGAGCAGAAACTAAATAGGTGTAACCTATCCAGACCCAGGGAGCAAAAGACTTACTGGGCCTATATATAGGGCTGAGAAGGTCATGTGACCGCAGACCAATCAGCCAACAGATAGATGTAGAACCTGAAAACCAAAAAAAACATGAATCCCTGCTACAACCAGCAGGGGGCAGGACCGAGTTGTGACAATAAGGGAGCCCATGCAGCATAGGTTGGAGGTGGCAGTAGCTTCCTAGTGTTCCTGGTCGCTGAGGATGACCCTATCGTGCACTACCTCCTCTCAGCCACGTACTAGTCCTTGGGTTTATGGGGACACAAAACCCTCCCTTGAGGAATCCCCACCTTCAATGCCCCCACAACTTAAATATTCCTCCTTCTCCTGATCCTCCTCCTGTCTGATTCATATTAAAATGATAGGTGCAGCGTAGGTTGGAGGTGGCATTAGCTTCCGAGTGTTCCTGGTCGCTGAGGATGACCCTATCGTGCACTACCTCCTCTCAGCCACGTACTAGTCCTTGGGTTTCTAGGGACACAAAACCCTCCCTTGATGAATCCCCACCTTCAATGCCCTCACAACTTAAATATTCCTCCTCCTCCTCCTCATCCTCCTCCTGTCTGATCGGAGGACCCGCAGGAATGCTGTCTGCGTAAAGAATGGGGCCTTGAGAGTGAAGTCCTCCTCTTCCTCCCGCTGCTCTGCCTCTAGTGCCACATCTATAATTCCATGCAGAGTGTGCTCCAGCAGGAACACTAAAGGAATTGTGTCACTGATGCATGCACTGTCCCTGCTCACCATCCTCCTTGCCTCCTCAAATGGTGACAGTACAGCAGGGTCTGATCCAGGGGGGCAACGGGGCAATTCCCCCCCCCCCGATATTCCGAGAGAAAATTATTACTGTGCCAGTGCCTGCCTGCCAAACTGTGCCACGGCACGCTGCCTGCTGCAGCCTGACGATCTCATAGCTGATTCTGCTCTCAGTCTCTCAGTGAAATTGAGAAAAAAGCAACTCAGTCATTGCCCCGCCGAGCAAGTAGCACTGCTCAGCTGAAAATTTTTAAACGCCGCTGTCGCCGGCCACTCAGGCTGTCAGTCAGTGTGCGAGCAGGCAGTGAGTGAGACTGAGCTATCAAGTGCTACTCGGGGCGGGCCGGCGCTGGACTGGTGCATGGTGAGTGAGTTCACTGAGTGTGACACAGTGTGCCTGCGCGCCGGGCAGGCATGTCACATGGGCAGGAAATAGCAGGAGGCTCCGAACTGTCTCTGCGCACAGAGCAGACTGTCAGTGCTGCATGCGCATGCCACTCGAGAAAGACAGACAGTGAGTGATTCTGCCTGCCTGCCTTGCAGCCAGCCGCCAGCCGCCAGCCTGATCATAACCGGCGTGACCACCTCATTCAATGATCCCAGATTCATCCGAGGACCGATCGAGCCGAGTGACCCACAGGTGTCTGTCTATCATCATGCCCAAGAAGGCCCCCCCCGCCCAACTTTGGAAGCCCACCCCCAACTCAGTCTCAAGCAGTTGAAGCAGCGGCCTCAAGGTACCTCCTGGGCCCTGGGTCACGTGTGGTACCTGGGGAAGGGTGGTGGGGGGGCAGATTGTAATCTCCTGTGTGCCCTCTGCTCCTCTAGATTGTAACCTCCTGTGTGCCCTCTGCTCCTCTACATTGTAAGCTCCTGTGTGTCCTCTGTTCCTCTAGATTGTAAGCTCCTGTGTGCCTTCTGCTCCTCTAGATTGTAAGCTCCTGTGATCCTGACTAGGGATGAGCCGAACACTCCCCGAGTTCGGTTCGAGCCCGAACCGAACTTCCCATTTGTTCGGGACCAAACCCGAACCCCCATGCAAGTCAATGGGGTTGAAAATTCGGTTTTTAGAGTGCCCTCCAAGAGGGCATATATGCTACATATTTGCCATAAAAGGTGTATGGGGGTCCAAGTAGTGCCCTGGGGGACAGGAAACAAGGACAAAAAGTTTTAAAAAAAAACGTTTTTAAAGGGACAGTGAGTTTTCCATGAAATAAGGGTTAAAAATAAAAATGAAAAATTCCTTCAAATATTGTGCCTAGGAGGTCCCCATAACCTGCCCGTGAAGTGGCGGATTTCTAGGATGTATAGAAACACTTAAAAACAAAAAAATGACGTTTCATATGACGGTAAATGCTTTTCCTTTAATCTATCCATAAACAACTGCTTTGGGCGGCAGTCTGTATGAAAAGACATTTTAGGACGCGCAGAAAAAGTTTAGTGCTTTTTTTGGCTAAATTATTGTGAAACTTATGCAGGCTTTGGATGAAAGTAACAATAGGAGCTTTAAAATTGAGCTTTTAGCGTCGGCAACAGTGCCGTCACACCATAACCCCTCTGAGGATATGAATCTGGTACAGGCGTCAGTGGCAGTGCACCCAAATATTGTGCCTTTAGTGCCAGGCATGCAATTACTATCATACAGTAACCCCTCTGTGGTATTGTGGAAGAGTGCAGGGGTGGACCATGTGGTCCTATATTGAAAAGATATGATTCTGGTCAAGGCGTCAGTGCACCCAGATATTGTGCTTTTGGTGCCAGGCCTGCAAGTGCCATCATAATACAGTAACCCCTCTGTGGTATTGTGGAAGAGTGCAGGGGTGGACCTTGCGGTCCTATATTGAAAATTTTTTGATCTGGTAATGGGCGTCAGTGCACCCAGATATTGTGCCTTTAATGCCAGGCCAGCAAGTATCATCATACAGTAACCCCTCTGTGTTATTGTGGAAGAGTGCAGGGGTGAACCTTGCGGTCCTATATTAAAAAGATATGCATCTGGTTAAGGCGTCAGTGCACCCAGATATTCTGCCTTTGGTGCAAGACTGCCAGGGCAGCAAGTATCATCATACAGTAAGGCTGGGGTCAGGCGAACGCAGTGTTAACTTCCGTGTTGCCGCACATAAGTACGTCCGTGATAGCATACAATTGTGTTAAATGGAGCCCCACACACGAAGTACGTCCGCACAGAAGTGCGGGGGCTGACGGACGCTGCAAACGGACGCAGGTTAGGCAAGAACGTAATACTGCTAGAACGGACGTGCAGAGTGCGCCACGTCCACAACGTCCGCATAGCTTTGTGTGTGAGTGATGCAACAAGGTCAGACGGACTGCATTTATACGTCCAGCATTTTTGACGGACAGAATGTTCTTTCATTGTAATTTATTTTCCCTGCTACATCAGTCAAAAAATACGTCAGTGAAATAAACCGACTGTGTGGCCTCTATCTTGTCGTCAGTCAGTAAGTACGTCCGTACTGCATGGATGTACAGTCCGTAGAAAATGCACTCATCTGATCCTAGCCTAACCCCTCTGTGGTATTGTGGAAGAGTGCAGGGGTGGACCATGTGGTCCTATATTTAAAAGTGTTTTTTTTATCTGTTAATGGGCGTCAGTGCACCCAGATATTGTGCCTTTAATGCCAGGCCATCAAGTATCATCATACAGTAACCCCTCTGTAGTATTGTGGAAGAGTGCAGGGGTGGACCATGTGGTCCTATATTGAAAATTTTTTGATCTGTTAATGGGCGTCAGTGCACCAAGATATTGTGCCTTTAATGCCAGGCCATCAAGTATCATCATACAGTAACCCCTCTGTGGTATTGTGGAAGAGTGCAGGGGTGGACCATGTGGTCCTATATTGAAAAGTGTTTTTTTATCTGTTAATGGGCGTCAGTGCACCCAGATATTGTGCCTTTAATGCCAGGCCATCAAGTATCATCATACAGTAACCCCTCTGTGTTATGGTGGAAGAGTGCAGGGGTGGACCATGTGGTCCTATATTGAAAAGTTTTTGATCTGGTAATGGGCACAGTGCACCCAGATATTGTGCCTTTGGTGCAAGACTACCAGGCCATCAAGTATCATCATACAGTAACCCCTCTGTGGTATTGTGGAAGAGTGCAGGTTTGGACCCTGCGGTTCAAAAAAAATTAAATTATATAAATCTGGCACAGGCGTCAGTGCAGCCAAATATTGTGCCTTTCATGGCAGCAAGTGCCTTCACACCGTAACCCTTTTGTGGTATTGTGGAAGAGTTCAGTGCTGGAGGTTTTGTGAATGCAGAAGAGGACATCCCCTATCTATTCCTTTACTTCAGCATCAGGGGATTGATAGCTGCTGATCCAAGACTGATTCATTTTTATAAATGTCAGCCGGTCTACAGAGTCGGTGGACAGACGCACTCTTTTGTCTGTGACAAAACCTCCAGCGGCACTGAACGTCCTTTCGGAAAGCACGCTAGATGAAGGGCAACCTAGTAGCTGCATAGCATATTGGCTAAGTTCTGGCCAGTGATCCAATCTCAACACCCAGTAAGCCAGTGGATCATCTGCTGGAAACGTATCCAGGTCTGCACTTGCCCCTAGGTAGTCCTGCACCATATGGTGAAGACGCTGGCAATGGGTGCCTACATTTGACGTCCCTGGGCGTCGTGGACTAAAAAAATTTTAAAAATGCATCAGTCAAGCGGCCCTGGCCTTCACCGCTATTCCTCTGATCACCTGCAGCCTCAGAAGCACGTGTGTCAGCACTTGGTAATCTAACAGTGCCTGGAAAGGTGTTACACAAGTTTCGCTTTAGAGCGTCCTCAAGTTTTGTCATCCTGTGCTCCCTCTGTGCGGGCAGGATGAGCTCTGCAACTTTCCCCTTGTATCGTGGATCAAGAAGGGTTGCCAACCAGTAATGATCCCTCTCCTTGATAGCACGAATCCTGGGGTCCTTTAGCAGGCTTTGCATCATTAGGGAGCCCATGCAGCGTAGGTTGGAGGTGGAATTAGCTGCCGAGTCTTCCTGGTCAATGAGGATGACCGTATCGTCCACTTCCTCCTCCCAGCCACGCACAAGCCCTTCTGTTTCTGGGCACACAAAACCCTGCCTTGAGGAATCCCCACCTTCAATGCCCCCACTACTTAAATATTCCTCCTCCTCCTCATCCTCCTCCTGTCTGATCTGAGTAGGACCCGCTGGAATGCTGTCTGCGGAAAGACTGGGGCCTTGAGAGCTAGGGAAGGCCTCCTCTTCCTCCCGCTGCTCTGCCTCTAGAGCCACATCTATAATTCCCCGCAGAGTGTGCTCCAGCAGGAACACTAAAGGAATTGTGTCACTGATGCATGCACTGTCCCTGCTCACCATCCTCGTTGCCTCCTCAAATGGTGACAGTACAGTGGATGCATCCTTGATCATCAGCCACTGCGGGGGGGAAAAAAAAACAAGTTGACCTGAACCTGTCCTTGTGCCATACTCACACAGGTACTCGTTGATGGCCCTCTGCTGCTTGTGCAGATGCTGCAGCATTGCTAATGTCGAGTTCCACCTGGTGGGCATGTCACAGATCAGACGGTTTGTTTGAAGGTGGAATTCTCTTTGAATTTCTGCCAGGCGAACGCTTGCTGGGAATGACCATCTGAAGTGGCTGCAGACTTTTCTGGCCTGGATGAGAAGCTCTGGCAGCCCTGGGTACTTGGTTAGGAAACGCTGTACCACCAGATTTAGGACGTGTGCTAGGCATAGTACATGCGTCAATTTACCCTTGCGTAGGGTGGAGAGAAGGTTGCTGCCATTATCGCAGACGATTATTCCCAGCTCAAGCTGGCGTGGTGTTAACCATTTCTGCACCTGCCCCTGCAGAGCTGACAAAATTTCTGACCCGGTGTGGCTCCTGTCCCCTAAACAAGCCAGCTCAAGCACAGTATGGCATCTTTTTGCTTGAGCCATTGCTTAGACCCTGTCAGGCGTCGGTTTAACTGCCACTTCGCCAGAGACAGAGAAGGAGGAGGAGGAAGAGGTGGTGGTGGTGGAGCAGACAGACCTCATACAAGCAGCTTTCTGGAGGCGTGGTAGATGAACAAGCTCCAGCACAGAGCCCCGTCTTGGATCCCTCCCAGCTGCAATCAGAGTTACCCAGTGTGCCGTGAAGGAAATGTAACGACCATGTCCATGCTTGCTGGACCATGTGTCTAAAGTCACATGCACCTTGCTGCTGACTGCCTTTCCCAATGACTCGATAACATTGTCTTCCACGTGCTGGTATAGTGCTGGAATGGCCTTGCGTGAAAAGTAATGGCGTTTTGGAACCTGCCACTGTGGTAAAGGCACATTCAGCAAATTCACGGAAGGGAGCAGAGTCCACCAGCTGGAAAGGCAGCAGCTGCAATGAGAGTAATTTTGCTAAACTGGCATTTAGACGCTGTGTTTGGGGATGGTTGGGACTATATTTTTTCTTTCGCTGCAGAGGCTGCGGCAACGTAATCTGACTGCGTAAATTTTCAGCTACTGGGATGATGTCACATTGTGAGGAAGGACCTGCTGGTACATCCATTACTGTAGCATCATCCCTGTCAGTGGAGGTTGTAGGCAATTCCATAGCAGGACATACAGTGTGGGTAGAGACAGATGAGGAGGAGGAGGACCTACGCAAAGTTTTGTGCCAACGGGATGTGTGGCACTTGTTCATATGTCGCCTCAAGCACGTGGTACCCAAGTGTCTGGTGTTTATCCCACGCTTCAGCCTCCTCTGACATAGATTACAAATAGCAACGGTGGGGTCTGCTGCAAATTTCTTAAAGAACTCCCAGACAGCAGAGTTCCTGCATGTGTTCTTTGAGACAACAGTGCTCTGCACCGGAGCAGCTCTGACATGTGATGCCTTGGACTGGCTAGTGCTACGGTTGGTCACAGAGGATGTTGTGCCTCGTGTTTGCTGTGCCTCCTCCTCCTCCCCCTCCTCCTCACTTGATTCCTCAGTTCATCTGGCACCCAGGTGGAGTCAGTGACCTCATCATCAATGTCATCTTCACCCCTATCTCCTCGTCACTGGAAACTTGGCAGTATGCTGCAGCTGCTGGGGCAACATGAGTGCCAGTTATTTGTGTGTCATCACTGGCACTGGCACTGGTTATTTGTGTGTCATCACCCCTTCCTCTAGGTTGATTATACTCCCTTGCTCAACCTCAGAGATTGAATCAGAGCACTGTACTTGCTGCGCAGCCTCAAGCAGCATGTCACTCTCATTGTAGTCAAACAATTCAGCTGACTCCTCCGTGTGTGATAGCGAGGCTACGGCAGGAGTAGCTGTGGACATGGAGGCTGCATTAGATGCTTTGGCAGCTGAGGTGGACTGTAAAGCACTAGAAGCCTGGCTGGCAGAGGACTCGGAGGATGAGGATGGCCTGGTTAGCCAATCCACCAAGTCCTCTGTATGTTGCTGCTGCTTAAGACAGCCAGCACCAGTTAGAAAGGACAAGCGTGCCCCTGCAGAGGATGCACCACGTCCACCACGACCAGAGACACAGCCTCCCGACACAGGGGCTGCTTGCCCTCTTATCTGTGGCTGGGAGCGTCTGCCTGTCCTTTTTGTTCTTTCAGACATGGTGAGTGATTATATAGATTAATATATACAGAACTCTGATTCAACTCTGGTAAAAAGATTTAAATAACTCTGGTATAACTCAGTGAGACACCACTGATAGCTGGCAGCCAGTGACAAGAGACAGATCACCTTAATTCCCAAGTGTTTTAAAGAAATTAGTGAGCCCCAAAATACAGCGGGTACTGTTTGTATGACGAGACACAGATCACCTTAATTTCCAAGTGTTTTAAAGAAATTAGTGAGCCCCAAAAAAACTTGCTGGCTGTGTGATGAGACACAGAAGATCACCTTGATTCACAAGTGTTTTAAAGAAATTATTGAGCCCCAATATACAGCGTGGTACTGTTTGTATGACGAGACACAGATCACCTTAATTCCCAAGTGTTTTAAAGAAATTAGTTGAGCCCCAAAATACAGCGTGGTACTGTTTGTATGACGAGACACAGATCACCTTAATTCCCAAGTGTTTTAAAGAAATTAGTGAGCCCCAAAATACAGCGTGGTACTGTTTGTATGACGAGACACAGATCACCTTAATTCCCAAGTGTTTTAAAGAAATTAGTGAGCCCCAAAATACAGCGTGGTACTGTTTGTGTGACGAGACACAGATTCACCTTAATTCCCAAGTGTTTTAAAGAAATTAGTGAGCCCCAAAATACAGCGTGGTACTGTTTGTATGACGAGACACAGATCACCTTAATTCCCAAGTGTTTTAAAGAAATTAGTGAGCCCCAAAATACAGCGTGGTACTGTTTGTATGACGAGACACAGATCACCTTAATTCCCAAGTGTTTTAAAGAAATTAGTGAGCCCCAAAATACAGCGTGGTACTGTTTGTATGACGAGACACAGATCACCTTAATTCCCAAGTGTTTTAAAGAAATTAGTGAGCCCCAAAATACAGCGTGGTACTGTTTGTGTGACGAGACACAGATCACCTTAATTCCCAAGTGTTTTAAAGAAATTAGTGAGCCCCAAAATACAGCGTGGTACTGTTTGTATGACGAGACACAGATCACCTTAATTCCCAAGTGTTTTAAAGAAATTAGTGAGCCCCAAAATACAGCGTGGTACTGTTTGTATGATGAGACACAGATCAACTTAATTCACAAGTGTTTTAAAGAAATTAGTGAGCCCCAAAAAGATTTGCTGGCACAGTGACAAGACCCAGAAAATCACCTCAATTCACAAATGTTTTAAATAAAGTTGTAAACCCCAAAAAAACTTGCTGGCACAGTGACAAGACACATCACCTAAATTCCCTGATATTTGGTCGAAATGAGACCCCCCCAGTAGCGTGGCAGACCGGCAGTAACAACACACAACTATCTCCTTTGAAATCTCCTCTGAAATCCGTGCAGAAGCGCTGCGTGGAAACCTTATATAGTGTGCTGCGGGACTTAGCTCTGTGAGCCCATGATTGGGCAAAATTTGCCCAATCAGGACTCTGAGCGGTGATTGGCATAGTGTTCAACCAGTCTGGCACCAGACCTGTGGTCAGGTGCAAGGCTGTAGCCAATTAGGAGCTTCAGGCAGTGGGAAAATGCATTGTGGTCCATTGTGGTCGAACATGCGGCGAACACCCGGAAATGTTCGGGGTTCGCGATCCGCTCGAACAGGCTAAGTTCGGGTCGAACCCTGAACCGTCCGAAGCCGAACAGCTCATCCCTAATCCTGACCCTCTGCTCCTCTAGATTGTAAGCTCATAGAAACATAGAAAAATGTCGGCAGATAAGAACCTTTCGGCCCATCTAGTCTTCCCAATTGCATGGATACTTAACCTGGATTTATCTTTTGTTTAGGATAGCCTTATGCCTATCCCATGCTTGCTTAAATTCAATTACTGTTTTGGCCTCTACCACTTCAACTGGAAGGCTGTTCCATGTATCCACCACCCTCTCAGTAAAAAAATGCTTCCTGATGTTACACATGAATCTGTGTGTTGCACTGCCAGGCTATCAGGATGTATCACTGACTTATACCAGAGTTCTGGGAATTTTAATCTGTGTGTTGGCACTGCCAGGCTATCAGGGTGTAGCACTGAGTTATATCAGAGTTCTGGGAATTTGAATCTGTGTGTTGGCACTGTCAGGCTATCAGGATGTATCACTGACTTATACGAGAGTTAGAAACATAGAAACATAGAAAAATGTCGTCAGATAAGAACCTTTTGGCCCATCTAGTCTGCCCAATTACATGGATACTTTACCTGGATTTATCTTTTGTTTAGGATAGCCTTATGCCTATCCCATGCCTGCTTAAATTCAATTACTGTTTTGGCCTCTACCACTTCAACTGGAAGGCTGTTCCATGTATCCACCACCCTCTCAGTAAAAAAATGCTTCCTGATGTTACTTTTAAACCTTTGCCCCTCTAATCTAAGACTATGTCCTCTTGTTTTGCTACTTTGTTTCCTTTTAAATATACTCCCTTCCTCTACCTGGTGGATTCCCTTTACGTATTTAAATGTTTCTATCATATCTCCTCTGTCTCGTCTTTTTTCCAAGCTGTACATGTTAAGATCATTAAGCCTTTCCTGGTAACTTTTCTCCTTCAAGCCGTACACCATTTTAGTAGCCCTTCTCTGAACTCTCTCTAAGATGTCTATATCCTTCTGGAGATACGGTCTCCAGTACTGCACACAGTACTCCAAGTGAGGTCTCACCAGTGCTCTGTACAGTGGCATGAGCACTTCCCTTTTCCTACTGCTAATACCTCTCCCTACACAACCAAGCATTCTGCCAGCATTTCCAAGCATTCTGCCAGCATTTCCTGCTGCTCTATTACATTGACTACTTACCGTCAGATCCTCTGAAATAATAACCCCTAAATCCGTTTCCTCAGATGTTGAGGATAAGGACTGTATCAAATATTCTATATTCAGCCCTTGGGTTTTTAAGCCCCAGGTGCATTATCTTGCACTTATCCACATTAAAACTCAATTGCCACAGCTCCGACCATTTTTTTAGTTTACCTAAATCATTTGTCATTTGGCTGATCCCTCCAGGAACGTTAACCCTGTTGCAAATCTTTGTGTCATCAGCAAAAAGACATATTTTTCCATTAATACCTTCTGCAATATCACTAATAAAAATATTAAAGAGAATGGGTCCAAGTACTGACCCCTGAGGTACCCCACTGGTAACAAGACCTCCTGTGATCCTGACACTCTGCTCCTCTAGATTGTAAGCTCTTGTGAGCCTGACAGTCTGTTCCTCTAGATTGTAAACTCCTGTGATCCTGACCCTCTGCTCCTCTAGATTGTAAACTCCTGTGAGCCGGACCCTCTGCTCCTCTAAATTGTAAACTCCTGTGATCCTGACCCTCTGCTCCTCTAGATTGTAAATTCTCGTGAGTCGGGCTCTCTGCTAAAACACCTTATTTTCTGTCAGTGCCCCTCCTGAGACTAGTCTCTGGATCCGCCCCTGCTGTACAGTGCATACATCCCTGATCATCAGCCACTGCGAGGGGGGGGGAGAACCAAGTTGACCTGAACCTGTTCTTGTGTCATACTCACACAGGTACTCATTGATGGCCCTCTGCTGCTTGTGCAGATGCTGCAGCATTGCCAATGTCGAGTTCCACTTGGTGGGCATGTCACAGATCAGACGGTTTGTGGGAAGGTGAAATTCTCTTTGAATTTCTGCCAGGCGAACACTTGCTGGGAATGACCGTCTGAAGTGGCTGCAGACTTTTCTGGTCTGACTGAGAAGCTCTGCCAGCCCTGGGTACCTGGTTAGGAAACTCTGTACCACCAGATTTAGGACGTGTGTTAGGCATGGTACATGCGTCAACTTACCCAGGCATAGGGCGGATAGAAGGTTGCTGCCATTATCACAGACGACCATTCCCAGCTCAAGCTGGCATGGTGTTAACCATCTCTGCACCTGCCCCTGCAGAGCTGACCGAATTTCTGGCCCGGTGTGGCTCCTGTCCCCTAAACAAACCAGCTCGAGCACAGTATGGCATCTTTTTGCTTGAGCCATTGCGTAGCCCCTGCCACGCGTCAGTTTAACTGCCACTTCGCCAGAGACAGAGAAGGAGGAGGAGGAAGAAGAGGTGGTGAATGAGACAGACAGCATATAAGCAGCTTTCTGGAGGTGTGGTGGATGAACAAACTCCAGCACAGAGCCCAGTCCTGGATCCCTGCCAGCTGCAAGCAGAGTTACCCAGTGTGCCGTGAAGGAAATGTAACGGCCCTGTCCATGCTTGCTGGACCACGTGTCTAAAGTAATGTGCACATTGCTGCTGACTGCCTTTACCAATGACTCCATAACATTGTCTTCCCCGTGCTGGTATAGTGCTGGAATGTCCTTCTGTGAAAAGAACTGGCATTTTGGAACCTGCCACTGTGGTAAAGCACATTTGGCAAATTCACGGAAGGAGGCAGAGTCCACCAGCTGGAAAGGCAGCAGCTGTAATGTGAGTAATTTTGCCAAGCTGGCATTTAGACGCTGTGCAAAGGGTTGGTTGGGACTATATTTTTTATTACGCTGCAGCAGCTGGGGCAATGAAATCTGACTGCGTAAATCTGCAGCTGATGGTATGCTGTCACATTCTGAGGAAGGACCTGGTACACCCATTACTATAACATCATCCCTGTCAGTGGAGGTTGTAGACATGGCATGACATATAGTGGGGGTAGAGACAGATGAGGACCGATGGGAAGTGTTGTGCCAACGGAATGCATGACAGGTGGTCATATGTCGCTTCAAGCATGTGGTACCCAAGTGGCTGATGTTTCTCCCACGCTTGATCCTCTTCAGACATAGCTTACAAATAGCAATGTTGCGGTCTGCTGCACATGTCGTGAAGAACTCCCAGACAGCAGAGTTCCTGGACGTGTGCTTTGAGATAACAGCGCTCTGCACCTGAGCAGCTCTGACATCTGATGCCTTGGACTGGCTACGTTTGCTCATAGAGGACGTTGTGCCTTGTTTTTGTTGTGCCTCCTCCTCCTCCCTTGACTCTTCTGTTCGATCAGGCACCCAAGTGGAGTCAGTGACCTCATCATCGTCATCACCCCCTATCTCCTCGTCACTAGAGCCAACTTTACAGTATGCTGCTGCTGCTGGAGGAACATGACTGCCAGTTCTTTGTGTGTCACTGGCACCCCTCCCTCTAGGCTGATTATACTCCCTTACTCAACCTCAGAGTTTGAATCAGAGCACTGGAGTTGCTGCACATCCTCAAGCAGCATGTCACTGTCATTGTAGTCAAACAATTCAGCTGACTCCTCCGAGTATGATGGTGAGGCTACGGCAGGAGTAGCTGTGGACATGGAGGCTGAATTAGATGTTTTGGCAGCTGAGGACTGTAAACCACTACAAGCCTGACTGGCAGAGGACTCGGTGGATGAGGATGGCCTGGTTAGCCAATCCTGCAAATCCTCTGTATGTTGCTGCTGCTAAATACGGCCAGCACAAGTTAGAAAGGACAAGCGTGCCCCTGCAGAGGATGCACCACGTCCACGATGACCAGGGGCACAGCCTTCCGACACAGAGGCTGCTTGCCCTCTTATCTGTGTCTGGGATCGTCTGCCTGTCCTTTTTTGTCTCTCTGACATGGTGAGTGATATATAGATTAAAGATATACAGAACTCTGATTAAACTCTGTTATAAACATTGGAGATATGCAGAACTCTGAATCAACTCTGGTATAAAGTTTGGAGATTTGCAGAACTCTGATTCAACTCTGGTATATAGATTGGAGATATGCAGAACTCTGATTCAACTCTGGTACAAAGATTGGAGATATGCAGTACTCTGATTCAACTGTGTTATATAGATTAAAGATATTCAGAACTCTGCTATAACTCAGTGATACACCCTGTCCCTGATAGCTGGCAGTGCCAAGACACAGATTCAAATTCCCAGAACTCTGGTATAAGTCAGTGATACACCCTGATAGCCTGGCAGTGCCAACACACAGATTCAAATTCCCAGAACTCTGATATAACTCAGTGCTACACCCTGATAGCCTGGCAGTGCCAACACACAGATTCAAATTCCCAGAACTCTGGTATAAGTCAGTGATACATCCTGATAGCCTGACAGTGCTAACACACAGATTCAAATTCCCAGAACTCTGATATAACTCAGTGCTACACCCTGATAGCCTGGCAGTGCCAACACACAGATTAAAATTCCCAGAACTCTGGTATAAGTCAGTGATACATCCTGATAGCCTGGCAGTGCAACACACAGATTCAAATTCCCAGAACTTTGATATAACTCAGTGCTACACCCTGATAGCCTGGCAGTGCCAACACACAGATTCAAATTCCCAGAACTCTGGTATAAGTCAGCGATACACCCTGATAGCCTGGCAGTGCCAACACACAGATTCAAATTCCCAGAACTCTGGTATAAGTCAGCGATACACCCTGATAGCCTGGCAGTGCCAACACACAGATTCAAATTCCCAGAACTCTGGTATAAGTCAGTGATACACCCTGATAGCCTGACAGTGCCACCTCACAGATTCAAATTCCCAGAACTCTGGTATAAGTCATTGATACACCCTGATAGCCTGGCAGTGCCAACACACAGATTCAAATTCCCAGAACTCTGGTATAAGTCAGCGATACACCCTGATAGCCTGGCAGTGCCAAAACACAGATTCAATTTCCCAGAATTTCTGGTATAAGTCATTGATACACCCTGATAGCCTGGCAGTGCCAACACACAGATTCAAATTCCCAGAACTCTGGTATAAGTCAGTGATACACCCTGATAGCTGGCAGTGCCAACACACAGATTCAAATTCCCAGAACTCTGGTATAAGTCAGTGATACTCCCTGATAGCTGGCAGTGCCAACACACAGATTCAAATTCCCAGAACTCTGGTATAAGTCAGCAATACACCCTGATAGCCTGGCAGTGCCAACACACAGATTTAAATTCCCAGAACTCTGGTATAAGTCAGTGATACACCCTGATAGCCTGGCAGTGCCAACAGACAGATTCAAATTCCCAAGACTCTGGTATAAGTCAGTGATACACCCTGATAGCTGGCAGTGCCAACACACAGATTAAAATTCCCAGAACTCTGGTATAAGTCAGTGATACATCCTGATAGCCTGGCAGTGCCAACACACAGATTCAAATTCCCAGAACTCTGGTATAAGTCAGTGATACACCCTGATAGCTGGCAGTGCCAACACACAGATTCAAATTCCCAGAACTCTGGTATAAGTCAGCAATACACCCTGATAGCCTGGCAGTGCCAACACACAGATTTAAATTCCCAGAACTCTGGTATAAGTTAGTGATACACTCTGATAGCCTGGCAGTGCCAACAGACAGATTCAAATTCCCAAGACTCTCGTATAAGTCAGTGATACACCCTGATAGCTGGCAGTGCCAACACACAGATTAAAATTCCCAGAACTCTGGTATAACTCAGTGATACATCCTGATAGCCTGGCAGTGCCAACACACAGATTCAAATTCCCAGAACTCTGATATAACTCAGTGATACACCCTGATAGCACCCTGATATGCAACAATCTCCTCTCTGATTCACTCCTGCAACAAACACACGCTGGGGCTGCGGGGAAGCTTTATATAGTGTGCTACGGGACGTAGCTCTGTAAGCCCATGATTGGGCAAAATTTGCCCAATCAGGTCTCTGAGCCCTGATTGGTATAGTCTTGCACCTGTCTTGCACCTGACCTGTGGTCAGGTGCAAGGCTGTAGCCAATAACAAGCTTCAGGCCAGTGGGAAAGTGCATTGTGGTCCATCGTGGTGCATTGTGGGCGAACACGTGGAAATGTTTGCTGTTCGACGAACGGTCGAACGGCCAATGTTCGATGCAAACTCATGTTCTCATCGAACTGCCAGCCCATCCCTAGCCCCCACAGCTCTGCATTATGGGATCCACACCTTGTGACCCTGACACAGAGGGAGCCGTCCTGTCACAGGGCGAGCTGTGTGACTTCTGCCTCCCTATGCCCTGGTGGTTCTCAGCAGTCAGAAAGGTCGCACTCTGAGGGAGAAGATGGAGCTGACCAGGGGTCCACCTACAGGTAAGACGACTCCTGGATCAGATGCCCAATCAACTCTTCCCCCCAGAAAAAAATGGTTTGTTTCTTCACCACCCAAGACTTACGTTATTTGCCATTCCCCTATTTGCCCTCCCAATGAAATAATAATAATAAAAAATTTAATTAGCTTCCCCCCCAATTTCAATCAATTAACATATTTACATTATAAACACCTTGGGGTGGAAAAAGATCCCCCCACCACATCCATATTACATCCTTGACACTAAAACTCACAATAATCTGTTAGTGCATCGTTGATTGCGCTAGCTTGCGCAAGCTTACTGTACTTTGTCCATCCTATACTTAAGGGGCTATATTATATTCTCTGCGCAATTGTACTTGCGCAGCGCAATTTTTTTTGCGTCCGAAAAAAATTTGATCGCGCGAAAATTGAGTGCAATTTTTCATCCGTCAAAAAGTTTTGTGCGTAAAACGACGCGCAAGACTGCGCAAAGTACGTTGCGCGCAGAAATTTTTGTTCAGACTGTTTATTTCACGGGATTCAGCCAATCAGAATTAAGAACCACCATTTTCTAATATTAGGTTGTTGCGCCTGTCAAAATCAATCTGAGTATATATGCTGCAGTAAATAAAAAATAAAGCAATTTATTAATTTTATTATTTGGGTATGTGTAGAATGTGTAACTGTACTGTGCTGTATTTTTTATTTTGTGCTGGTGTATTTTGTTTCGGCCAGGACGATCAAACGTACAGTTACCACCTGCTTTTCAAAGACGTTACGAAAATTTGCGCAAACCTTCATTGCGCGCAGATTGTAATACCATTCGCGTACCAGCGCACAAACGCATTTGCGCTGACAATGTTAAGTATAGGATGCACGTACGGATTTTCGTTTGCGCAGGTTCACCCGTGGTAGACGTTAACGCGCGTTCGTTGCGCATAGATAGGAATACGACGTTGCGCGCAAATGTTATTTCCCCTCGCGCAAATGCACATTTGCGCACGCAAAACCACTTGCGCGAAGTATGTAATAGGGCCCAACATGGGGAGCACAATGAGTAGTTAGTGTTAGGATAAGTATGGTATTACTAAGTCCTAGCACTAATTATCGTGCTGGTTCGCTAACAAAAAAGTTAGTGACATCTGGAACCTGTTGCTAACTGATTCCGCATTTGCAGAACTGGAAGTCCTTGGTCCTTATGCCCTTGGTCCTTATGCCCTTGGTCCTTAAGGGAATTTTCCCCAGGATGCACGTCAGTGGTCCTTACAGCTATATATAATGCTGACAAATTCGATAACGATCAGGTTCAGCGCTTGGGGCTTCAACAATACAGGTTGTACTGGAGGAGCTGACAGTGGAATCTGTATCTGGTGAGCTCTGACTCTAACATAATTATTCTTTGGTCAGATATGTTTCTGAACTAGACATACCAAAAACTAGGTGAGAGACTATACATACTGAAAACCTGAGGTCTATGAGTTCTTAAAGGAGGCAAATATAGGAACCGGATATTATCTAGCAAATCTAGGCAATATTGCACTATTTTGTTTTTCTCTGTTTCTTTTTTGAGATACAAAGACAAGAAAAAGCCCTTAGACGGGGATATTTTATATCGGTATGAGGAGAATGTTTTGTTGCTTCCTATTATACCACTGAGCAGCATCACCATCATCATCATCATCATCATCAAGTGACACATTTTAAAAAAAAAAAAAAAATCCGAGGTCATTTTTAAATGTGTCCGGGAACATAGAATCCAACTTTTTTTTTACTTTTCTAATACTCACCTGATTCATGGATCCACCAACAAGCGATGCAAAATGCGCAGATGGCTTCCCTGCTATGCTAATTAGACATGTGCACAGCACAAAATTTCGTTTTGAACTAATGGATTAGTCCTAAAACGCAATTTATTTAGTTGCTAAAGAAATTAGTTTTCAGTTCTTTAGTATGAAAACTAATTTCATTCATCCGAAAACCAGTGGATACAATTACTATTGCAGTGGCTCCTCAGAGGGCTGAGATCGCTGCTTGTTACAGTAGCTCTCACTCTCAGCACAATGTGTCAGGCAAAGCTGTTACAGTAACTGACTGCTGCTCATCACAGCGCTCAGAGTTTCAGTAAAACTAGTAAATAATATTTTTATATATAAGAGGTTATAACAATATTATTTCCTTGTTTTACTGAAACTCTGAGCACTGTGATGAGCAGCAGTCAGTTACTGTAACAGCTGAGCCTGATACATTATACTGAGCGATAATATAACAAGCAGCTGATCTCAGCGCTCACAGGCACTGGATTTAAAGGGCTCAAAAAATGTTTCTCTCTGTATAATGTATAGAACATCCTCCTGCATTAATTAATACCCCTCTCTGTATAATATATAGAACATCCTTCTAAATTAATTAATGGCCCTCTTTGTAAAGAACATCCTCCTCAATTTATACCTTTCTCTGTATAATGTATAAAACATCCTCCTGCATTAATTAATGCCCCTCTCTGTATATAACATCCTACTGCATTGGCATGTGGAGGGTGCAGAACTTCAGAATGCAATGCTTATCCAACACAGAAGAGGGAACTTTTACTTAGACAGGATTATAAAAGCAGGGGAGAGGGAAAATATTAACGTAAATCGGTCTGAAAGCTCAGAGAAGAGAAGACTGGTGCAAATTTATTTTTATAATAAAATAAAGCACTTTAAATCTAGGGAAAACATTCAAATAAATCACACTGAAGGCTCATAATGACAGAGTAACTGTGAGAGCTGGATACTAAAAATGTATCAGATGTAAAAAACCCTCTATAACAAGCAGCACTCTGGAGTGGAGAGGGACTTTATATAAAACGTGTATTATAGATGAGGGAAGGGGGATAGTGCTCCTGGATAATATAAAATGTATCAGACCTAAGCCCCTATTATGCAGAGTGGGAGGGGAGATAACACACGTTTTATAAAGTCCCTCTCTTCTCCCAACGGTGCTTGTTAAAGGGGTTTTTACTATCCAGCCCTCCTCTCTCATTACCTTTCAGTGTGATTTATTTGAATGTTTTCCTTCTCCAGCTGCTTTTATCATCTCGTCTGTCTCATAGACATTCAAGGGTTAAGTAAAGGTTTCCTCTCCTGTGCTGGCTGTCTGTGCTGCGAGTGAGTATTCTGGAGCTCTATCACTGTCAGATTTTTGGGTTGGGGTTTGGAACGATTACACATACAAACTTTTTCTGGAGCTTTGCGATGTTGCGCTCTTCATTGCTGGTCTCCTTCACTCATCAATGTAATATCACAAAAAGGACTGAAACTAAAATGTAGTGCATTTTCCTTTAGTTTCTTTCATTTTTTGGACTGAGCAGTTTCGTATCTCTTGAGTCAAACGAAAACTAAATTATCCCAAAATTCGGACTAAATCGTTTTAGTATTAAAACGAATGCACATGTCTAATGCTAATAGCGTATCTTCTCAGAAGCTGCACACAGTGCACCGGTTTAAGAACCAGCACGCTGTGTAAGCAGCTTCTAGCAGCGTGGTAGACGGGAGGCTGCGCTTGTTGGTGGATCCAGGAATCAGGTGAGTCTTAGAAAAAAAAATAAAAAAAAATATTTTATGTTCCCGGGAACATTATTTGTCTAGGGATGGTCTCCTCAATCCGAGGACTGTCCCTGGAAATCGGAGATGAATGTAGGGCTGCAACAACTAATCAAGTAAGTCGATTATAGTCAATGATTGAAAATGTCAATCATCGATTAATCGGCTTTCGATTAGTTAGTCCTGTTCACGGCTCCACACACTTCGCGTGCAGCACTTCCTCACGCTTGCCGTTGCCAGACACTAGGGATGAGCTGTTCGGTTCGATGTGTTTGGAGTTCGATTCGAACATCGCCAGTTCGTATGTTCGTGAACTTCGAACATTTCCGCGTGTTCGCAGCATGTTCGCCCACAATGCACCACAGTGGACCACAATGCACTTTTCCAATGGCCTGAAGCTTGTAATTGGCTACAGCCTTGCACCTGACCACAGTTTAGATGCAAGACAGGTGCAAGACTATGCAAATCACGGCTCAGAGTCCTGATTGGGCAAATTTTGCCCAATCATGGGCTCACAGAGCTAAGTCCCGCAGCACACTATATAAGGCTTCACACAGTCTTCAGCACGTGTTTTTTGAGAGGAGATTGTTAGTGTGTGTTCTCACTGCCAGTCTGCCAGGAGCTATTGGGGGGGGGGTCTCATTTCTAGAAAATTTCTGGAAAATGTTCTAATCTTTGTGTTCTCACTGCCACCAACTATTTTGGGGGTCAGTCAGTTACACAAAATATCTGGGAATTGTTGTAATCTTTGTGTTCTTACCGCCACTAACTATTTTGGGGGTCTCACTTCTAGAAGATATCTGGGAATTGTTCAAATCTTTGTGTTCTTACTGCCAGCAGCAATTTTGGGGGTCAGTCATTTATACAAAATAGCTGGGAATTGTTCTAATCTTTGTGTTCTCACTGCCAGCAGCAATTGTGGGGGTCTCACTTCTAGAAGATATCTGGGAATTGTTCTAATCTTTGTGTTCTCACTGCCAGCAGCAATTGTGGGGGTCTCACTTCTAGAAGATATCTGGGAATTGTTCTAATCTTTGTATTCTCACTGCCACCAACTATTTTGGGGGTCAGTCAATTATACAAAATATCTGGGAATTGTTGCAACAACTTGAGGACGCTCTAAAGCGACACTTGTGTAACACCTTTCCAGGCACTGGTAGGTTACCAAGTGATGACACAGGTGCTTCTGAGGTTGCGGATGATCAGAGGAAGAGTGGTGAAGGCCGGGGCCGCTTGACTGATGCCTTTTTAAATTTTTTTAGTCCACGACGCCCAGGGACGTCAAATGTAGGCACCCATTGCCAGCGTCTTCACCATATGGTGCAGGACTACCTAGGGGCAAGGGCAGACCTGGATACCTTTCCAGCAGATGATCCACTGGCTTTCCGGGTGTTGAGATTGGATCACTGGCCAGAACTTAGCGTACATGCTATGCAGCTACTAGGTTGCCCTTCATCCAGCGTGCTTTCCGAAAGGACCTTCAGTGCCGCTGGAGGTTTTGTCACAGACAAAAGAGTGCGTCTGTCCACCGACTCTGTAGGCCGGCTGACATTTATAAAAAATGAATCAGTCCTGGATCAGCAGCTTTCACTCCCCTGATGCTAACGTAACGGAATAGATCGGGGATCTCTTCTGCATTCACAAAACCTCCACCACTGCACTCTTCCACAATACCACAAAAGGGTTACAGTGTGAAGGCACTTGCTGCCACCAAAGGCACAATATTTGGCTGCACTGACACTGACGCCTATATTACCAGATTTATATCATTTTAATTTTTTGGACCACAGGGTTCAACCCTGCACTCTTCCACAATACCACAAAAGGGTTACGGTGTGAAGACACTTGCTGCCACCAAAGGCACAATATTTGGCTGCACTGACGCCTATATTACCAGATTCATATAATTTAAATTTTTTGGACCACAGGGTTCAACCCTGCACTCTTCCACAATACCACAGAGGGGTTACGGTGTGATGGCACTGTTGATGACACTCAAGGCCCAATTTTAAAGCCCCTATTGTTACTTTCATCCAAAGCCTGCATAAGTTTCACCATAATTTAGCCAAAAAATCACTAAACTTGTTCTGCGTGTCCTAAAATATCTCCTTTTTTAATACAGACTGCCGCCCCAAGCAGTTGTTTATGAATAGATTAAAGGAAAACCGTTTACCATCATTTGAAACGTAATTTTTTTGTTTTTAAATGTTTCTATACATCCTACAAATCCGCCACTTCACGGGCAGGTTATGGGGACCTCCTAGGCACGATATTTGAAGGAATTTTTTTTCGTTTTATTTTTAACCCTTATTTCATGGAAAACTCACTGTTTCTTTAAAAACTTTTTTTAAAAAACTTTTTTTCCTTGTTTCCTGTCCCCCAGGGCACTACCCGGACCCCCATACACCTTTTATGGCAAATATCTTGCTTATATGCCCTCTTGCCTTGAACTTTATGCCCAAATCGAACTTTTGAGTCCCATTGACTTGCATTGAGTTCGGTTCGTGTTCGCGTTCGAACTCGAACTTTTGAAATTGTTCGAGTTCAAATGCGAACCGAACACGGGGGTGTTTGGCTCATTCCTACCAGACACGCCCGCATCCAGGCTCCACACGCCACACCTCCTCCTTGCCTCACACTTGCCCATGCCAGACCCACCCTCATACACACGCCGCACCTCCTTCCCACCTCTCGCTTTCCTACACATGCTGCTCTATAATGTATATCTGGGATAGTAGGATTTGTAGTCCTCTATAGCTGATGGTACATTGTGCTGTATTGTATATTATACAGAGCAATTTACAATCAGCTATAGATGACTACAAATCCCAGCAATACGTTATACACACTGGGCCCTATTACAATCTTCGCGCAAAAGTCAGCGCGTGCGCAAAAATTAAGCATTAACACGTGGGGCAAAACCCTTTGCGCTGAACGCCGTATTACAATGTCAGTGCAAAAACCCGCGTATATGTCTACCGCGGGTGAACCTGCACGAACGCTGCGTGAGCTTACTGTGCTTCGTGCGTCCTATACTTAACATTGTGAGCACAAATGCGTTTTTTGCGCTGGTACGCGGATGGTATTACAATCTATGCGCAGTTTGTAACGCACAGCATTTGTGCGCATAATTTTTGCAACTCCTAAAAGCTGGTGTTAATGTCAAATTCTATCAACCTGGCCGAAACCAAATACACAAGACAAAAAAAAGCGCAGCAAAGTATAGTTACACATTCTAAACATACCAAACCAATAAATTTGAGAAGTTGTGCATGCTTTTTTTAATGATGCAGCATATATGCGCAGATTGACTTTGACAGGCGCAAAAACTTAACGTGAGACAATTCTGATTAGCTGAATCGCATGAAAAATCGGTCCGCACACTGATTTCTGCACGCAACATTGCTGCGTGCGTGTCCATTTTACGCACGTTCTTTTTTGACGGATGAAAAAATCCACGAGGATTGTAATACCAGCGTTGATTTACGTGCATTAACATTTAACGCTTTGCGCAAAAATTCACGCTTTGCGCGTGCATTTTTGCGTGAAGAATGTAATAGGGCCCTGTATGTATAACGTATTGCTGGGATTTGTTGTATTCCTATATAGCTGGTGGTATTCTGCATTGCGCTGTATAGAGGTCTACAAAACCCAGCAATAGTACATTATACAGCGCAATGCAGAATACTGCCAGTTGTGCAGGGACAATGATGCTATGCTTGGACTCAGGGCCGCCATCAGGGCATTACGCCCCATGCTGCCGTAAGGGGCCCGGGCCGCCGGGCCCCGGGGGGGGGCGGTCCCCCCTCGGCAGTGGCGTCGCCCTCTTACAGCTCCGGTATCGGACTCGAGGAGTCCGAATCCGGAGCTGTGTCGCTGCTGCTGCTGCAGGAGCCGGAGGAGACACTGTGTCTCCTCCGGCTCCTGGCAGCTTCACTTCCTGGCTGGGCGGGGCCAAGCAGCGTGTGAGGGCCTCCCAAGCATGTTGCTTTGGCTCCGCCCCTCCACTCAGTGAAGCTGCGCGCCTGAGCTGGAGGGACCAGGCTGAAGAGAGTAGACTGAAGATTGAAAAGAAGAAAAGAAGATTGAAGAAAAGCAGAGAGAAGAAAAGGAGAAGAAAAGAAGACAGCGGAGTGGTAAGCCAGGGCCCAGACCCAAGGCCCAGACCCCAAGCCCAGACCCCAAGGCCCAGACCCAGGGTCCAGACCCCAAGGCCAAGACCCTGGGCCCAGACCCCAAGGCCCAGACCCAGGGCCCAGACCCCAGGGCCCAGACCTCAAGGTCTGGACCCCAGGGACCAGGCCCAGCCTAGACCCAGGGCCCAGACCCCAGGGACCAGGCCCCAAGGCCCAGCCCCATGGACCAGACCCCAAGGCCCAGACCAAGGGACCAGGGCCCAGACCCCAGGCCAGACCCCAAACCAGACTCAGGGCCCAGACCCCAGGGACCAGACCCCAAGGCCCAGTCCCAGGGACCAGACCCAGAGCCCAGACCCCAGGGTCCAGACCCCAAGGCCCAGACCCAGGGTCCAGACCCCAGGGACCAGGCCCAGCCTTTCTTTCTGACTTTGTGTCATCATGCACACAGAACGCTATGCGGAAGTGGCGCACTCTGCGCGTACGTCCAAGGGGTTTTACGTTCTTGCCTAAATTGCATCCGTTTGCCATCTGCGTGCTGCGTCCGCACTTCGGTGCGCACGTACTTCGTGTGTGGGTTTTCATTGATCATGATTATATGCTACGACGAACGAAAAACTGTGCGGCAACACGGACGTGACCTGCATTATTTTTTGAGATGTTAAGTTTCTCTACGAGCATAAATATGATAAACTGAGAGGCTTTAGAAAAGGCTCCAAAGCCCGTGAGTGTTATTTGTTTACGTTTTCTCTCAAAAAGTTAAATTGTTAGCTGTGCACTTTGATTTCCATTTCTTTGGTCTTTGAACAACTAAGAAATGTCCAGTTTTAGAAGAAGTCAGAAGTCAGCCTAGCTAGTTGCAGGTGTGTTATACAGAGCCAGTTTTTAGGAGGCTCAAAGCAATGTGAGTGTCATTCCAACAGAGTTCCTTTACACAGTTTCCACATTTCTTTCTGCATACTATACTGATTGTTTTTCTTTTATACTGACATGAAGAAGTCCTTACATTAATGAGAATTGTTTGTTATCTTCAGATTTTATGCGAGGTGGATTAAATAATATTTTTTACTCATTATGCTTTGATACATTTATTTTCTTTCTTTAAATAATTTTCGCACAATAAATTATGTTGACTGTGTAAAGAAGATATTGCATTTTACTTATTTTGCTGTGTGTATGATAGATAGTTTTGCACACATAATAGTTGTTTTTATTTTAAAATTAATTCAATTTAATTGATAGTTATAGGTTTTAGTATATATTGAAATTTTCAAAAGACGAATCATGAACCATCACTTAATTTAATGGATACTTTGTAAAAAAACAAACAACTAGTCTTGTCAAACTATTCTAAAGGTGTTTCACAAACGCCTACACTATCCCCAGAAAAAAATGCATTTACTTCCTGGAAAACTAGGACATTTTCTTTCTTGTTTGTAATTGTAAGGCATAGATATGAATTTTAATGACTAAAGCAGCCTGTCATCAAACAGACCATTTAAAAGGATTTTTTGAAATTTAGACATGCTGATGGTGTATCCATTTTATATGCATTCTACGCCCCAGGAAAGGCGACCACCGAGTAATTGGCATATAACGTTTGCATCGAGAAACATGGGCTTTGTAGATCAGCGACCTGGTGGATAAGTTGAACCCACTTCTTGTAAAGGCAAGACTTGCTTCTCCACAGTTATATATATATATCAGAGGGTTGTGCTGAACGGGATTTGACTTGTTCCCCCTTGGTCGAAGCGCAGAGACTCCACAGCCGATATTGGCCCCTATTACAATGTTAACGCTCACTTGTGTGAGCATTAACGGTTGCCGCGGTATTTGTCGCATATTGCAATCCAAACGCAAACGGGTTAAAAAACCATTTGCGTTTGGTACCTTGCGCTTCTCAGTGCGAGGTTACTGTACTTTGCGCTCCCTATACTTAACATGGGGAGCGCAAAGTGTTAATCAGCGTTAGGATTACAAAGTCTCAGCACTGATTAACGCCTGGCTCTGGTAAGCGGAAAGTTAACCAGAGCCAGGACTTGGTGTGTTAACGGATTCCGCTTTTGCAGAATCCATTAACACCAGCCTTAAAAATAATAAATTGAATCAAATACTCACCCTCTGTCCTGCGGCGAGGACCGCGGCTCCAACCGCCTCCTCCGGCCGGCGGGAGCAGGGAAAGACTGGGGGAAAAAGTCCCCCCAGTCTCTCCCTGCGGATCACTACGCCGACCGGCTGGTCATGTGACCGGCAGGGGAGTACTCAATGGAGTCCTATGGACTCCAGCAAGTGGATGCTGAGCGCAGCCGCGTGCATCCTGGAATTTTATGCTCACAAACAATGCAGGCAGCATATTTTGCGCCTGCATTGTGATGTGGCGCTAAAACACAGGCGCAAGGGGGAAAACTGCGGGCGCAGTTTTTCTTCCTTTGCGCCTGAGTTTTAATGCCAACATCGTAATAGAGCCCATTGTGTGGGAGGCAAGTATGTACCGTTAGGTGTCTTGCCCAATGAGAGTGTCTTACTGGAGAGGTGCTCTGGCTGGGATTCGAACCTGGGTCTCCACGGTTACAGAGCAGTGATGTTACCTCCACTCCATCTAGCCGGTACAGCCGGTAATTTTACGCATCTACTGAGTAAATGCATATATTGTGCATTTGTTTGCATGGAGAAAGATGGGCTTTGGGTGCTGAGATTAACAAAACGCTTGTTGAAACACTTGCCTGAGAAGGCCCAGATGGATGGATGGGCCTTGGGTGAGACGAGCTCTACCTGTTGGGTCAGGTGGGCGACGAGCTCCAGGTAATTTTAAGGTGAAACTGCCCTCTGCAGGTTTTGGGGCAGAGGGGTCAGATAATTTAAGAGGGGATTGTTTAATAAAGGTTATGGTGTATTCTAAATTAATAAAAGCCGTGTCCTATGCCCTTTTGCTAATGATTTACGTCTCAGTGTGTTATTGGGGATCCAGGGCATGGGTATTGGAGGTTCCAGACCTAATCAGTCATGCTCTGACCAAGGTGACCAATGATCTATTTGTTGCTAAAACCTAAGGTCACTTCTCTCTGCTTATTCTTCTTGATCTTTCCTCTGCATTTAACTGTCGACCACCCTCTTCTGCTCCTCATCCTGCGTCAACTTGGCCTCAGCAGCACCATTCTCTCCTGGTTCTCTTCCTATCTCTCTCTTTGCTCCTTCAGTGTCTCCTTTGCTGGTGCCTCTTCACCCCCGATTCTTCTCTGTTGGGGTGCCCCAAGGCTCCATTCTGGGTCCCCTACTCTTCTCAATCCTAGATCATCTCTTTTGGTAACCTCATCTCTTCCTTTGTATTCCAATATCACCTATATGCTGATGACACCAAATCTACCTCTCCTTTCCCGATCTCACTCCTCCAGTGTTGGACCACGTTACTGTCTGCCTATTGGCTGTTTCTAACTGGATGACGTCCTGTTTCCTAAAGCTAAATCTCTCTATAACTGAACTTCTATTCTTCCCTCCCTCTATAGCTGATTTTCCTGCACCCATTTCCTTTCAGGTGAATGGTATGGTACGGTCCCCGCCGGCGACGGTAGCGCAAATGCAAATCTGGCGCTGCCATGTCCTGAAATCACCTGGGCAGTGCTTGTAAAGTGCTGCCTTATGCTACATGACTTTTTGTGATGCACCTGATCACCTTATCATTCACTCCCTACTTAAGGGTGGAACGCCCTTTCCTAGATGCTTCTGCTTTACTGAAGTCACCAGTTCCTTGCTGTCCATCATGCTCCACATAACTCCCAGAAACTTCTACTGTGCCTCACCTTACCCTCTATTGCTGGTTATCACGGTTACGAATTACTGCTTCGGACTTGGACCATGCTGTTGCCTGCTCAGTACTGCCCACCTCGACCCTTGCATGAACTTGACTACGCTACCTGGATTACCACTTTGCTACCTTGCCGGATCCCCCTCCTCATACTGCCTGGACATTACCCTTTACATTCCCTGATCCTCAGCGTCCTTCTTTGTCTTTCTTATTTGTCTGTAAGTGTCCTTTAGTTTTCCTCTGCTGCTGTTGTATGCTTTCCTGGTGCAGTCGGCTCTCTGTTTCCTCATAATAAACCTTATCTGTTTACCCCGCATTGCTGCCTCCGCTCCACTCTGTCATCACATCCCGGGCTCGACCTTGCCACCCCGTGACATGGTGTCACCATTACTTCTACCTCACAGGCTCATTGCCTTGGTGTCCTTTTAGACTCTGATCTCTTCTTCAGTCCTCACAGTCAGTCACTAATCAAATATTGTTTCTTCCACCTAAAAAACATTGCACGCGTCCACCCATTTCTTAATCAAGACTCTACTAAAATGCTATCCAAGCTCTTATTATCTTTCGTCTTGACCACTGTAACCTACATTTCGTTGGCCTTAAGAGATCCCAGATTCTCCCTCTGCAGTCTGTAATGAACATATATCCCAGATGAAGTCCTATGGTAATGATTACATGGCGAAACGCGTTGGATGTTTACAGATATATTTTTATGCACTTTTTTAAGTAAATATTGAACATTTTATTCATCATTCAAGCTGACTCCATCCTTTTTTTCCTGACATGTCAGGGCAAAAAAGGAGGAGGATGAAGGAATATCACCATTTTCATTGGGATTTAAGATAAGCCTACATCATACCTATATATCTGGTGCGAAGTTATATTGGTCTTTTGCAGGAATGACAATGTTATCAGATTTCACTATGATCAATAACTTTACTGCAGGGGTCCTATTTTGTGTGTTATATGAAAATATTTGTGACTAGAAAGGTGCACCGAGGACCCCATGTGGTTTTGTATCTGTATCAATTATTCTATTTAAGTGTGTGATTTGTGGAAGTTTCGCTCATTCTATTTTCAGTCTGTAATGAACGCCTGTGCCAGGCTCAAACACCTCACATCTCGGACCTCTCACACATCAACCCTTTACCAATCTCTACACGGTTCCCTGTTTCCTTTATGATCCAATTCAAATTAGTGATTCTTACGTACAAAGCTCTCCATAACCGAACCCCTGCCTACATCCCCTCCCTTAGTAGCAGGTACGTCCCATCCTGACCACTTCGCTCTGCCAATGATCTGATATCATCTCCTCGCACATGCACCCCCAACTCTCACCTTCAGGACTTCTCCCGAGCTGCCCCCTTTTTTATGAAACTACCGATGATTTTTCGGTTCGATTCAGCGTTTTTTCAACAGTTTTTCAATTCGTTCGACGGTTCGAAAATGCATTTGGTCGATTCGCCGCACGTCGGGGACCCTGCAGTGAATGCTGTATTTACCGCAGCGAAGGCAAATTTAACTCGCTGAAGTACGGCGAACGGGAGACCACCGAAATGTCACGGACATTTTGGTGCTCTCTGAAAAGCCCTGTAAATCCACAACATGGGATAAACTGTAGTCCCTCTACATGACTACATTATCTGGTTCAACAGTATAGCCTTTGCTAGTCAGTCATCAGTTGGTCATTGTGGTATTTTAAAGTTAATATACAATAAACAATTGTTTTTTTTAAAGGAACCGAGATAGGCAACTTGAAAGTGGGACCTCAAGCGCAACAGTGAACCAAGATTCAAATTTCCTGTTGTCAGGCCGCATTAACACAATATCGTCAATGTATCCCATCTAGATTTGAAGAGTGAAAGGCCAAACATTGGGAAATCATCATCAGTTTTATATTTGTGCATGTATGGATGAATTTGGATACACAGGGTTAATGCTTTAGACTGTTTTTTGAGTGAGCTTGACTCTTCTTAAAGTGCAGAATGAACCAGTCCTTATCAGAAAAGTCTAAGTTCAAAAAGGAACACCTTCAGGGCTGGGGTGAAAGTGACTGTGAAAATACCATTCTTTTTGAAAAATTAGGTCATACGGTGCATCGATGCTAAAGACTAATATTATTGTTATAAATCTTGTACATGACAGTACAGAAGTTTTAAATAACAGAAAGACGGAGCTCCGGAATGATGTCAATTCAGTGGCATTTAAAATATCTGTTGACATGATAATGCGAGGAGATGTAATAGAGTGGTATCTAAGTCAATATACTCTTAATATCTTTAGATCAGGGACCTCAAGCTCTGGCTCGTGATTCTTACAGAAATTCCACCGGAATCAAATTCCTCGACCCTGCGGTGTATTCAGCATTCACCGAAAGGTCCCCGAAGTGCAGAGTAAAGCAACCGACCGTAACCGAAAACCCGCCGCAAAGCCACCGGAAAAAGCTCGGAGCGATCCCATAAACTGCGGAAAAGCCAAACGCACCCAACAACCTGCCGCAAAAGTAGAACAGAGTGTCCACCAGTCGGCGGAAAAAGCTGATACGCCGACGAAAGGGGTAAAAAAAAATAAAAAAATGCAACTTTTAAAGGCTGTTTGCAAACAAACGACTGGACAAAAATTCCTGGAATTAATATATAAGATCCTATAATAATAATAAAAAGGTCTGTTACAGAAAAAAAAGAAAAACGCTATTTAAAAAAAAAAAAATAGGGAAAATAAATTTGCCAAAAAAATCCTGAAGAATGCCTAAAAAAATCCTAAAACATATAGAATTTTTATGAAAATTAAAGGAATAGATGATTTAATAAATATTTAATAATAACAAGAATATTTTTTACATTGAAACCTTTGGGATGCCTGATTAAACCTGCCGAATGAAATCACCAAAAATCAGGGCATTTCACTGACATTTTGGTGCTATTTGGTGTTCTCTGAATAGATTAACCAATGCTTCTCTTTGGGGATTTCACTGCCGTCGATCAGGCACCGTAGTTCGAAGTCAATTCACCAATATCTGGCAATATTTCATTGAGTAACAGTATGTAAACTAAGGTACAGTTTTCTATTAACAAAGGAAACTCACCTGCAGGATTTAAATTTACACTACAAGCACAGTGGAATTACACTGCAGCAAAACACACCTGCACAACAAAGTGGATCAACTCAAAATCCCTCTGGTGCATTTATTTTACAGTAGAAACATGCAGGTGTGTATAATTTACAATAGAACCCCACTGGCGTGTTTAATATAATGGAACATTCTGCTGGTCTGTTTAATGTACAGTAGAATCCTGCTGGTGTGTTTAATTTACAGTAGAATCTTGCTGGTCTGTTTAATGTAGAGTAGAAACCTGCTGATGCATTTAATGTACAGTACAATCCTACTGGTCTTTTTAATGTACAGTAGAATTCCGATGTGAGTTTAATTTACAGTAGAAACCCCCTGGTGCATTTAATGTACAGTATAATCCGGCTTGTGCATTTTCAATAGCTAGTATGCACACAGCTGTCTCAAACTGTACATAGAGTTAGTAGGAGGACACTGGAGAACCATTTGTTCTTCAACTCTCGCTGCTCGCACTCTCCTCTATGTTGTGGGATGAAAGGTAAGTATTGGATTCTTCACTTTTCTTTGCAGTGTCAAGTGATTCTTGGAGTGGAATATAGGAAGTGTTAATGTATTATAGGCAGCAGTAACAGACAAGCCATAAGAGAAAGATTGCAAGGGACCTGGAAATTGAATGCCAATATAGCTGTATTTAATTAATCAGTGCTACTCCTGCTCAACTATTTTGTCCTAAACCGTGTAATTCTCCACAAAACCAACATGTAATGAATGACACAAAGCTTGAGTTCCATTTTCTTTGCTGTGCTTGTTTTTTGGAACTTTCACATGAAGGAATGTCTTCTTTTCGAAATAAACTTTCTACAGCTTCTAGCAAAGCTGGAGCAAAAAAGACTTATCTATTAAACACATAGTTGAAAAAATGGTTTTTCCCTGTTTCCCAATTCCTTTCTTTCATGCGTATCCACTTGTACCAGTGAAATCACACACCTGTCATCTACTGCCTCCCCAAAAATGTTAATTAAATACAAACACTGCACCTCGTTTTAAAATCTGATTCCTTTTGACATTAAGAAGCAAATGGAAAAAAAATGCAAAAATGTTTGGCTTTTCTGCAACCACGTGATACCCGTTGACAGGCCAGAATTGCATGATATCTGGAGTACAGCACTAGTGCTGTCATCATGGAGTGACTTATTCGTGGAGCTTCGGCAACTCCAATTTCGGCAAAATACAGTGACCATTCGCTAAATAGTGAATTCACAATATTCTTTTTCAAATGGAATCACTGAAGTGAGCTGAAGTACGGCAAAATCAAAGCACCGAAATTGCATGCATTTGCAGTGCTTTGTGAATAGACCCCTTAGTCATCTTTGTTTCTAATAGGGATGAGCCGAACACCCCCGAGTTCGGTTCGCATTCGAACTTTTCAAAAGTTCGAATTCGAACTCGAACACGAACTCAATACAAGTCAATGGGACTCAAAATTCTTAGAGTGCCCTCCAAGAGGGTATATATGCTAGATATTTGCCATAAAAAGTGTATGGGGGTCCGGGTAGTGCCCTGGGGGACAGGAAACAAGGACAAAAAGTTAAAACAAAAGTTTTTAAAGGGACAGTGAGTTTTCCATGAAATAAGGGTTAAAAATAAAAACGAAACATTCCTTCAAATATCGTGCCTAGGAGGTCCCCATAACCTGCCCGTGAAGTGGCGGATTTCTAGGATGTATAGAAACATTTAAAAACAATGTCCGGGTCCGGGTAGTGCCCTGGGGGACAGGAAACAAGGACAAAAAGTTTAAAAAAAGACGTTTTTAACCCCTTCACTGCTGACGACGTGTGGGACACGTCCTCAGTTACTCCCGCTGTATGCTGAGGAGGACGTGTCCCACACGTCATCAGCTTTGCGGGACCCCCTGCGGAGATACTCACCTCTTTGTCTGGGGTCCCGCGGCGTTCTGACTTCAGCGTCCTCAGATGCTGAAGTCAAGCTCCTCCCGATGTAAATGACGTCATCGCGCCAATGCGCAATGACATCATTTCCAGGCGACCCCCGGCAATGCCGGGAGATCGCCTGGAAGGGAGGGGGGGATCTGTTCGGATCCCTCTCCCTCCCGATCGGGAGGTCCCACAAAAAAAGCCAGGCATCGCTTAAAAGGGGAGAGTCTCCCCTTTTAAGCGGTGCCTGGCTTTAACCCCTTAGGCACCGGGTCAGAATTGCGGCCTAGCTTCGGTGGGGGCCGTCATCTTGGATCGTGGCTCCACGCCCGGGTCCCCCCTCACTGCCTGACGTCCTCACGCATAGCGTGATGATGTCAGATAGCCGGGGAACCCCTAGCTGCCCAGAATCCCCTGGTGGAGATAGGGGGTTCATTTGAGGGTTCACAGAGATGCTGTGAGGTTGTGTATAGAGATGCTGTGTATAGAGATGCTGATGGGGTTGTGTACAGAGATGCTGCATTGCTGTTTGTGTATAGAGATGCTGATGGGGTTGTGTATAGAGATGCTGTGAGGCTGTGTATAGAGATGCTGTGAGGCTGTGTATAGAGATGCTGATGGGGCTGTGTATAGAGATGCTGTGAGGCTGTGTATAGAGATGATGATGGGGCTGTGTATAGAGATGATGATGGGGCTGTGTATAGAGATGCCTTGCGGTGCCGAAGTGCGGCCTAGCTCCGGTGGGGGCCGCCATCTTGGATGGTGGCTCCCCCCTGGGTCCCACCTCACTGCCTGACATCCTCACGCATAGCGTGATGACGTCAGATAGCCGGGGAACCCCTAGCTGACAAAAATCCCCTGGTGGAGATAGGGGGTTCATTTGAACCCCGATATCTCCCGAACCGTGGCAGCTAGGGCGTCATGGAGGGTGTCAATCGAAAGGCCTGAGCATGGTCTTTCGCATGATAGCCAACATGACCAGGTATAAAGTAAAAAAAAAAACATGTATTTTTTTGTGTGTTATTTTTATTCAATTATAATGTGAACAATGATGCTGCACTAATGATTTTTTTCTATGGGGTGCATTTGCTATAAATCACGTAATTCCCCCCACAAATGTAACAAGTCCCCATTTCTAATTTTTGTACAAGCGCACCCCATAGAAAACATAACTGCAAACGCTCATGTGCTAAAATGTGAAAAAAAAAACCACTTTACACACTGCAGATGATTAAAAATTCTATTTTTATTGCATTTTTTGTCATAATATACAGGCAGGACATGGCGTATACATAAGGACATGGCGTATACATATAAAAATTATATATTATGAATCTGCGGAGTCTGTCGGAAAGAATGATATCTAATATGTCTGGGTCATTTAATAAAATGTGGCTTCAAATCGCGTATAAACATGATGAGCGAAAGCGGTAAAAATGAGCTGAGCACACAGCAGCGAAATGCAGGGTTAAAGGGTTAAACAGCATATCAGAGGAGCATTTAGTAGAGACATGAACACTTCTCAGAAGCACAGGTGTTGTTTGATACATGTTCAGGAGACACCTCCAGACACCCTCATTCTACAGACAATGTATCAAATTCATTAGACCAGACTAATTAAAAGCACATGTTATTTCCAAACACTAATTAACACCTGTTTATGGCGTTTGAGAACACAGGTCATTTAGAGGTGAGAATCTTTGCACCTAGACATTATTTTTTAATTCAATATCTAATAAACCGTTGCTTATAATATTCTGCAGTAAAGAGTCTATTTCTAGATTTTTTAGTATTTTTTAATCATTTTTTATGCTTTTTTTCAAAAAAAATTTCCCAACTCGAACCGAACACGCCAAAAAGTTCGAAGTTCGCGAACTTGCGAACGGCCAAAGTTCGAATCGAACTCCGAACTGATCGAACCGAACAGCTCATCCCTAGTTTCTAATACCACTAAGACTTTCAGTTGTAAATTAGGAACCCTTTCAATATAAAGTGATCTTCCGCACAACCACTGCCAGGACCCAGGGGTTTTATGGAAATACAGCTAATATAGCTTTTCTCTGACCCATAAGGGGTTATTTCAGAGAGCACCGATATGTCACCAACATTTCGATGCTCTCTCATTCCCCGCCCTTTGGGGAATCAAATTCCCTGACCCTGTAGTGAATTTAGCATTCACTGCAAGGTCCCCGTAGCGCAGGGAACGGATCCGAGAAGCTGCCGAAAACCCAGACGATAAGCCGCCGATACGATCCAAAACGCCGCAGAACATAGCGATCTACTGCAAATCCTACAACGTGTCCGGAAAAAGCCGACGATCTGCTGGAAAAAGCCAACAGAAAATTGAAGGAATTTTGCCTGGCAGAAAATTGAAGGAAGCGCAGACCCTACCACATTCACTCACAAACTTTTGTTATTTGGGATACTTAACAAAGTGGAAGAGGACCGCGGCTGTTTCAAGTATTATCTACATGTTATTTCTGCACTGGTTTATTAATTATACCACTATAGTCAATAACCACTAGGTGGCGACCATGGTACACCATTCTCTGTTATCCATGTTGGTTTGCAGCGCCATCCAGTGGGCATTGCTCTTCATTACTAGGGATTTCACTGCAGTAACATTCATTGCCCTTTGTATAGCAATTTTATAGCATCACCTATTGGCCAATGTTGCATACTACTACATTTTTAGGTGAACAGCAGAATTACCATTTTTATTGTAATTTATAGCACCGCCTACTGGCCACTATTATATATCAAAAAGTCAAACACAGCGTGGCTGTCACAGGCGGACTCACCAAATGCTGGGTCAGCGCCGGGGTGCTCCACCGTCCGAGATCCACAGTCCATCAATAGTATATAGCAAAAATCAACGGGCCACACCAGGAGCTCAACCATATTTATTTATAAAAATATATTTATTCTGGAACGGCATGACTAAGGCAATTCACCAAACCGTCGCTTGAATCTGGTAACCCTGAGTCCGTTCCAAAATAAATATATTTTTATATGGTCGAGCTGCTTGTGTGGCCCGCTGGTTTTTGCTATAAACTATTATATATTACTATATTGAAGTGCAAGCAACACTTCGTGTACAACAAAATTGTTTGTATTAGCTAAGTCAGAGGTAGACAATACTGCAGGAAACCAACTGGGGGCATAATAAATGACATAAGGGCATACTGAGATTAAATGGGGCATACAATTAACTGAGGGCGGCCATCAGAAATTAAATGGGGCTCACTGAAATGAAATGTGAGCATAATAAATTAAATTGGGGCATAATAAATAAAGTACGGCCATAAATGCAAGAAATGGGGCAAACAATCAAATGGAGGCACACTGAAATAGAGTGGAGCAAACTGAAATGAAATGGGGCAAGCTGAAATGAAGCTGAAATTTTTTTATTAAAAAAGTAAACGTTCATTACAGAGTTTCTATTATTTTCACCATTTATATAGCGCCAACAGTTTCTGCAGCGCTTTACAATAACCAAAGGGAACAAGATACAGATAAACGGACATAAGATGGAAACAAGTGGTGTAGAGGGCCCTGCTCATAGAAGCTTACAGTCTAGAGAGCAGTGGTTCCCAACCACGGTCCTCAAGTAACCCCAACAGGTCAAGTTTACCTGATATCTGAAGCACAGTCCAGGTGATATGATTTGCTGCTCAGTGATTGCAGGATTCAGTCTGCATTTCCACAAGGTGATCCTTAAAACCTGGCCTGTTAGGGGGACCTGAGGACCGCGGTTGGGAACCACTGGTCTAGAGGGATACTATCGATACATATATATATATATATACACAAGATTTCAAAATTTACAATTAGCACAGGAAGGCTTCCAGTGGATTTCCTATTAGATATTATCTTCGGGCGTAACGACACTCCTGTACACAGACACCGTTTAATAGTAAAGTTCTCGATCAATCCAACCTGCAGAAAATAACAAACAGTTAATTATGCCGTACGACTAGCAGTAATTATAATTACAGTTATGTATCTCTATGTAGGAAAGAAGAACATTCTCTATAAAGACACAAATGCACAGTGATACTTTCTACTACACCAGTGGTTCCCAACCCTTGTCCGCAGGTCCCGCTAACAGGCCAGGTTTTAGGCAGGGGTCAGACCAGCGCACTTTTAACGTGCGTTCTGGTGCACTTAATCACGGCCGCACAAGCAGCAAATGACGGCCAATATACGATGTACGGCCGCACAAAAGTCCGGCCGCTCAACGCAAGTGGAAAATGAACGCATTTTTTCGAGAACGCAGAACCGCTAGTACGGACGTACAGAGTGCGCTGCGCCCGCTAGCGGTGTGTGTGTGTGATTAGGAGACGTCAGACCCTGCTCGTGTCCGGCCAACATAACGTCCAGACGCAAAAAGTTTCCTGGTTTGGATTCGTAAAACACCACACACGAAAATGCGCATCGTATGACCGTTTTCGCCTATTCCATGAAAAAATACGTCAATGCGTTCGGACGCACTTTTTTACGTTCGCGTGTAAAAATGCTTTCGTTTGACCCTAGCCTAAGGCTGGGGTCAGACCAGCGCACTTTTAACATGCGTTCTGGCGCACATAATTACGGCCGCACTAGCAGCAGATGACGGGCAATGACGGCCAATATACGATGTATGGCCACACAAACGTCCGGCCGTGCAACGCAAGTGGAATTTGAACGCATTTGTTTGAGAACGCTGAACCGCTAGTACTGACGTACTGAGTGCGCAGCTGCGGCATAGCGTTGTGTGTGCGTGATTAGGAGATGTCAGACGCTGCTAATGTCCGGCCTACATAACGTCCAGACGCAAAAAGAGTTTTATTGACGATCCGAAAAAAATCACGAATGAAAATGCGCGTCGTCTGACTGTTTTTGCGCATTCCGTGAAAAAATACGTCAATGCGTTCGGACGCACTTTTTCACGTTCGTGGGAAAAATGCTTTCGTCTGATCCTAGCCTTAAGGATCACCATGGGGAAATGCTGCAGACGACTAGCAGTAATTATAATTACAGTTATGTATCTTTATATATAGGTGAATAATATTCTCTATAAAGACACAAACACATGGTGATAGTTTGTATTAAACTGGTGGTTCCCAACCCTGGTCAACAGGGCAAGTTTTAAGGATTTTCTTGGGGAAATGCAGACTGAATCCTGCAATCACTGAGCAGCAAAACATATCACCTGTGCTGTGCTTCACATATCCTGCAAACCTGACCTGTTACGGGTACCTGAGGACAAGGTTGGGAACTACTGTACTACACTGTTGATCTAATGAACAGATCAATTTGGTGAATTCATCATATCAAAAAAAATCAGATGAGTTAAGGATTAGGGATGGGCTGCCGGCTCAAATCAGTTCGAAGTTTGATTCGATTATCGGCAGTTCTAAAATTCGCGAACTTTGAACTTTTTGGGCTGTTCAAAAAAAGTTTGACCAAAATAAAAATGTTTTGTTTTAAAAAAATGCTTAAAAAATCCTTAAAAAATCTAAAAATAAATACACTCTCACCTGCAGAATATTATAAGCAACGTTTTTTTAGATATTGAATTAAAACGCGAATATTTTTAACATTGAAGTATATGGGATGCAACATTTCCCACACCTTTTTTAACATTGAAGCCTGTGGGATTCAACATTTCCCACACCTTTAACATTGAAGCATATGGGATGCAACATTTCCCATACCTTTTTTAACATTGAAGCCTATGGGATTCAACATTTCCCACACCTTTTTTAACATTGAAGCCTGCGGGATGCTACATTTCCCACACCTTTTTTAACATTGAAGTCTATGGGATTCAACATTTCCCACACCTTTAACATTGAAGCCTATGGGATGCAACATTTCCCACACCTTTTTTTAACTTTGAAGCCTATGGGACTCAACATTTCCCACACCTTTAACATTGAAGCCTATGGGATTCAACATTTCCCACACCTTTTTTAACATTGAAGCCTGTGGGATGCAACATTTCCCACACCTTTGTTAACATTGAAGTCTATGGGATGCAACAGTTCCCACACCTCTAACATTGAAGCCTATGGGATGCAACATTTCCCACACCTTTTTTAACATTGAAGCCTATAGGATTCAACATTTCCCACACCTTTTTAACATTGAAGCCTATGGGATTCAACATTTCCCACATCTTTTTTATCATTGACGCCTATGGGATTCAACATTTCCCACACCTTTTTTAACATTGAAGCCTATGGGATTCAACATTTCCCACACCTTTTTTAACATTTGAAATGATCAAATGTATATCTACTAACTATCGAATTCAAAATGAACTATCGAATCGATATCAAGTAACTATCGAATTTGAAATGAACTATGAAATGGATATCCATTTAATAGTTAATTTCAAATTTGATAGTTACTCGATATCGATAGTTCTTTTCGAATTCGATAGTTACTCGATATTCAAATCGGTGCACTTTTTTTTAAAAAAAGTTTTTTTTAAAACTTTTTTTCATTGTTTCCTGTCCCCCAGGGCAGCACCCAGACCCCATACACCTTTTATGGCCAATATCTTGCATATGTGCCCTCTTGGAGGGCACTTTAATTTTCAAACTTTTGAGCCCCATAGGCGTGCATTGTGTTCGAATTGAGTTCGCGTTCGTATTCGAACTTTTTCAAAAGTTCGACTTCGAATGCAAGCCGAACACGGGGGTGTTCGGCCCATCACTATTAAGGATAACCAGCCTTGGTGTATGGAAGTGGCGTTGATCTTTCCATGTAGTAAATGGTTCTGTGAAGAACCTTGTGAGGCCGTGTGCTCTGGCGAGAAGAGCTGTGCATTTTTTTTTAGAAGAATCTCTGGGTTGTATTGTCCTGTATGTGGTCGCGTGTTTTATGTTTCACTAAACTGCCATCATTACATTAGCACATCTCAAAAACTTACTTTTAGGGTATGTCCGGATCAGAAGTTTCCGTAATTCATCATAGACAAATATGAGGACTGCGTATCCAATGCTCACAAACCAATACTGAATTCTGCAGGGAGCGAGAGAACAAGATTTAATATTCTGCGCACAAAGATAAGGAGGGGAAGATAGAAACAAGGGTGAAAACATGAATAAAATATAATATTACTGAATAAACCTGTGTCCCAGCAGTCAGCATGATGATTGTATGTTGCATGGACACATGCATGTAGTGAGCGACCACTTGCTATAGAATGGAACTTTCAATTCATGATACAGGTTGAGCACCCCAAGGATTCCAGATTCTTCTGGATTTCAGAAGAAGAAGATCTCAGCAGTAGTGATGGGCCGGACACCCCCGTATTCGGTTTCGCATTCGAACTCGAACACCCAAAAAAAGTTTGACCGCGAACTCGAACACAATGCGAACACCATGCAAGTCAATGGGGCTCGAATGTTCGAAAAGTAAGGTTCCCTCCAAGAGGGCATATATGCAAGATATTGGCCATAAAAGGTGTATGGGGTCCGGCTACTGCCGTGGGGGACAGGAAACAATGAATTATTATTATTTTTTTTTTAAAAAACCCATTTTTAACCCTTTCACTGCTGAGTGCTGAGCATTTCACCGCTGAGCTAATTTTTACCGCTTTTGCTCATGTTTAAACGCGATTTGAAGCCATGGGAAATGTTTTATCACCAACGAGTGGGAAATGTTTGACCAACAATGAGTGGGAAATAGCACAAAGAATATGGTAGCACCACAGGGAATACAAATGTCACCAAAATTAACACTTCAATGTTCTTGAACCCAGGACATACTTGAAAACGAGAGAAATCTCAATGTATCCTTCCTGGTAAAATATTTTATAAATAAATAAATAAAATTACGTGTGTTCGCCCAAACACCAATGTGCTCTCTATCCTATAGCACACACGTGAACACAATGAAAGAAAAATTTGGTTCGGCGCTCCCTCCTATCTTTCAAAACACTTGTCTCAGTGTATACCCATATGAGTTTCTAGAGAACACCAATCTATTAATATCGTGATGTCACCAATTAAACAAGGAAAAATATATACCGTACCTTACAATATCGATAATGTTGTTCACAGTCTCATTTGTTTTACCGAGATAGGGAAATAAAAACAATATATCATAGCGTACCCTGTATATCTGATTGTATCATTACATGAACATATATGTATCTAGCTCACATTACTCTGGGCCAGACTGGGCTCTCAGAAAAAAAGGCTGGCGGATAGTTAATTAGGCCACCCTTCTGCTTCCCCTTGCAAATTTTCCAATGAATTCAATCCTGGATGATTATGTGGTCCTCTAGTGAATATAGAGAAAGTCGCCCAATAGTGCAATATGACATATATATATATGCAGCAAAATAATAAATTATATGTCCCACTCGTGTGGTTTTGAGCCAAGTCCAGGCTCTATATGATTCGTGTGAGAAGTCACAATATTCCTGGGATAAAACATGGATACCAGCGGAGGATTTAAAAAAATGTATTCACATAAAACCATATAAAAAACTTCACCAAGACTCTCAAGGAACGCCGAGACGCGTTTCGCTGCAGGGGTCCTCCCGTCTTATGCTTCCTCAGTTCAGCAAATGTTGGCGAATTGCCTGCTCATACGGTGCCTGTTCGTTGCCTGTTCGAGGGCAGTGAAATCCCCATAGAGAAGCAATGCTTCGTCTATTCAAAGAACAAAAACTAGCAATGAAAAGTTGCCGAAATGCCCTGCTGTTCGGTGGATTCATTCGGCAGGTTTATTCAGGAGAATCCCATAGGCGTCAATGTTAAAAATATTCCCGTTTTAATCCATTATCTAATAAACCGTTTATTATTATATTCTGCCGTAAAGAGTCTCTTTACATTTAGATTTTTTAGGATCTTTCAAGCATTTTTTTTGATTTTTTTTTTTCTCTCGAACTTTCTGCGAATGTCCCAAAAAGTTTGCGAACTTTCGAACAGCCGTTGTTCGCATCAAACTTCGAACCGATTCGAACAGGCAGCCCATCCCTACTCAGCAGGAGAGCTGCAATCCCCTTCCTGCTGCAGCCACCAGCGTATACATGTGCTGGGACAGGTTTGCAGTGTTTCTTCGCGGACATGCTGCCCCGAATCAGCGTTACTCGAGGCAGCAAGTTACAATCTGGGGCTTCCCAGAGGCTCCCAGCGGTCTGTTACAGCACTCGGGAGCCAGGTTCCCAGGTGGCGGGACCTGTCCGGAGTGTCCCTAATATGGAATTACTAATATCCGGAAGGCTCCAACAATTTCTGATTCTTGCGGAGTTTAGAATTCCGGATAAGGGGCGCATGACCTGTACAAAGATAAATACTTAAATACATATATAAATATGGACTTAGACACAAAAGGTGATCTCAAAGTGCAGAGCTGGGTTGGGTTTGCTCAGCAGACCATATTAGTTCTTTTACGGAAAAGCGCTGCTTGATTTTGATCCTTTTCATTTTTTTGAATACACTGAATTTTGGCAGCCCCCCCATGTTCCCCCCCCCCATGTTTAGAAAGTAATCGGAGTTACTGCACCCTGTCTGTGTCTGGGTGCATAGTCACTGGAATAAATCCCCAAACGCTGCAGCAGTTGGAAAAATATATGTAGACAAGCATCTTTATATGTTTTATCTTTTCTAGTTTTGTTGTGTCTTTCAGATGTACCCGTATCATTCGGGAGCTGCTGCTCTGGATGCAGCCAAGATGTTTTCGTTGATTTACTTGGATTGAATGGTGCACTTACAATGATACGAGGCAATTGTTTTGCTTTATTTACTATCTGCAAATAGTAAATAAATAAACAAATAAAAACTTTATTTGTTTACTCCGGGATATTGGAGTGTTTTACTGTTTTACATGCACATGGTGTAATTTATGGCAAAATTGCTTGTATTTATTTCATGTTTATTTGTTAGGTTGTCTATGGACCATTTGTAAATTGAATAAATTTATAAACACGACACTGGAAATGATGGGGTTAATTATGTTGCTATTAACTTAATTGGGAGAATCTTTTTTATTGTTTGTTTCACTAGATGTTTGCCTTTATATTCATATGTAGGGATGAGCCTAACACCCCCGTGATCGGTTCGCATTCGAACTCGAACAATTTCAAAAGTTCGAGTTCGAACTCGATCGAACTCAATTAACATGTACAGCTTGGAAAAAAGACGAGACAGAGGAGATATGATAGAAACATTTAAATACGTAAAGGGAATCCACAAGGTAGAGGAAGGGAGTATATTTAAAAGGAAACAAAGTAGCAAAACAAGAGGACATAGTCTTAGATTAGAGGGGCAAAGGTTTAAAAGTAACATCAGGAAGCATTATTTTACTGAGAGGGTGGTGGATACATGGAACAGCCTTCCAGTAGAAGTGGTAGAGGCCAAAACAGTAATTGAATTTAAGCAGGCATGGGATAGGCATAAGGCTATCCTAAACAAAAGATAAATCCAGGTAAAGTATCCATGTAATTGGGCAGACTAGATTGGCCGAAAGGTTCTTATCTGCCGACATTTTTCTATGTTTCTATGTTTCAATGCAAGTCAATGGGACTCAAAAGATCGATTTTTAGAGTGCCCTGCAAGAGGGCATATATGCAAGATATTTGCCATAAAAGGTGTATGGGGGTCCGGGTAATGCCCTGGGGGACAGGAAACAAGGACAAAAAGTTAAAAAAATTATTTAAAGGAACAGTGAGTTTCCATAAAATAAGGGTTAAAAATAAAAACAAAATATTCCTTCAAATATCGTGCCTGGGAGGTCCCCACAACCTGCCCGTGAAGTGGTGGATTTCTGGATGTATAGAAACATTTAAAAACAAAAAAATTACATTTCAAATTACGGTAAACGGTTTTCCTTTAATCTATTCATAAACAACTGTTTGGGGCGGCAGCGCACATTACTGTGAGGTTTAAAAAAATCTAGAAATAAAGAGACTCTTTACTACAGAATATAATAATAAACGGTTTATTAGATATTGAATTAAAACGGGAATATTTTTAACATTGAAGTCTATGGGGCAAAACATTTCCCACACCGAATACACAAAAATGTCCAAAATCACGAAAAAAAAGTCAATATGAAAAATGAGCCGAAACGAAACGAACTGAAACGGAAATTGGACGAAATGATCCAAAATGAAAATTGTCGAATTACGAACGAAACGAGCCTTTAGTGTCGGCAACAGTGCCGTCACACCATAACCCCTCTGTGGTATTGTGGAAGAGTGCAGGGTTGGACCCTGCAGTCAAATATTAAAATGATATGAATCTGGTACAGGCGTCAGTGTTCCCAAATATTTTGCCTTTGGTGGCAGCAAGTGCCCTCACACCGTAACCCCTCTGAGGTATTGTGGAAGAGTGCAGTGGTGGAGGTTTTGGTAATGCAGAAGAGAATCCCGATCTATTCAGTTACATCAGCAGCTATAACAAAACCGGGTCAGCAATGTTTAGGCACTTGTACTGCGCTACTGTATATGGTGAGAATCGGCGCACACCAGTAGCAACAGTACATGTTATATAGGCAAAAAAAGTTTCTACTGAATAAAATACATCAAAAATTACTGTTAATTTAATAGGAATAGTATAAAAATATAAAAAAGGTAACCCCTGATCATATATATTATAGGGACATGGAGCGCTGTGTATAGAGTAGGGATGCATTGACACCACACACAGACATATACGTATATATCAACACCCTCCCACAGATCTCAGACCATATATACACATACGCACATGGGGAGGTGGCATGTGGACAATCTCAACTAAATGCACCCCCCCATTTGGCTGATCCCTATATATAATATATATTATTCTCTGCTCAATCGCATGCTCCTTGCTCCTCAATGCTCCTCAAGGGGATCCTTGGGAGGCCCCTGCAGGCTGCCCTCTACAGTGCCTGATTAGAGGACCGTCTCTGCCTGATGTTTTAGTAACAAGAATGTTTTATCCCGTAGGCTTCAATGTTAAAAATATTCCCGTTTTAATTCAATATCTAATAAACCGTTGCTTATAATATTCTGCAGTAAAGAGTCTTTATTTCTAGATTTTTTTAGTATTTAAGAATTTTTTATACTTTTTTCAAATTAAATTTTTTTTTCGAACTTTTGGCGAACATCCCAAAAAGTTCGAAGTTCGCGAACTTTCGAACTACCAATGTTCGAATCGAACTCTAAACTGATCGAACCGAACAGCTCATCCCTATTCATATGTGACTCACTTGCACCTTCGGCTTGACATCGATCCACTTGTTGGATCGAAATATTGCCCAAGTCCACTATTGTGGAATGAAGCGTTCTTTCTCCAGATATCCTGCTGTTGCGTGTCTACATACATATATATTTTTATCTCCCCATGTTTAGTCATATTGAAATCATATGTTCCAGATTTCGAACTACTCAGTTAAAGGGACATTACCACTTAAATAAGATGTAGATACTCGAGTATACCGCTAGATTTTAGTGACAAAAACTTACCATAAAATTTGAGGGGTCGCATTATATTCGAGACATCTGCATCGGGTGTAAAAGAAAATTAAAAAGTAATTGCCTTGCTCTGGAACCCAAGTCTCCCGGAAGTTCGGGTAGTCTTGCTGAAGTGAATGCGAGCTCCCTGGCGTTTGCAAACACTTCAGGAACTCCCGGATTCGGGAGTGGTCGGATCCATCACAGCCAGAGGGCACGCTCGCTTTAAAAGCCAAATCATTCACCTTGCTCACCTCCGCCGACCATCTAATTGCTAGTAAAGAAGACATGTGGCCGCCGGCTTCATACTTCGTAACAACTACAATCAATCTAGAGCAGAGCACCCTGCTTGAGGGGAGCCTGACTGTTGAAACACTGAAAAGATTTTAATTGTTTACTGGTACAGTATAATTTTGTTCCTCGCGTTATATCGAGTCTTGAATATTCTCTCATTTCCATAATAAATCTCTATCCATCGCGTTATGTTCGGGTCGCGTTATACTCGAGTATCTACGGTAGATTAATTGTGCGTTACAAACTAAACCAAGTTATAAACCCCATGCTACTGTTTATTTTCTTCGAAAAGAAAAATATTTTTTTAGGGGTTTTCATCTCCTGTTTCCATTTTATGGGCTCTTCCCATGATGCAACATTTATCAAAATCTTGGTCCTTTAACCACTTGCCTGCTAAGGACGCGCTCAGCGCATCCAGCCAAGTGTTTCTCCTGTGCGGAGGACGTGCTGACCGCGTCCTTGCACAGGAGGCGGTGAATGGCCAGTATTCTGGGCGATCGCTGCGGCCTGGCCCCCGGTGCGGGCTGACATCTTGGATGTCAGTGCGGGGAAGGTGCATGAAGGGGAGGTCCTTTGGACCTCTCTCCCTCCCGATCGGCTTGGGGCATTGCAAAAAGGCAGGCACCGCTTGGAAGGGCACAGTCTACCCTTCCAAGCAGTGGCTGCCTTTAACCCCTTGGGGGATGCATCGCGATTTGGTACTAGAAGGCGCCGGATCGCGGTCCGCTCCCAGAGCTGGCTGACATCTTGGATGTCAGCCAAGCTTCTGGGATCTCCCCCTGCCGACTGGAGAAATCACACATAGCGCGATAACGTCAGTTTGGGAGTTAACCACTAGCTGCCACCAGAGCATGGCCTTTCCAATGACAAACATGACCATGTAAAATATAAACAAAAAATAATTAAAATAAAAATAACCTAATTTAAAAAAAAAACCTGCTTTTTTTGTTGTTTTTGTTTTATTAATGCAGCAATATTGTTCGCATTTCAATTATAATGTGAACAATGATGCTGCACTAACGATTTTTTCTATGCTTTTTTATTTGCTATAAATCGCGTAATTTCCCCCAAAAAAATGTAAAGAGTCCCGATTTCTAATTTTTTTTGCAAGCGCACCCCATAGAAAGTATAACCGCAAAGGCTCGTATGATGAAATGTGAAAAAAACACTTTACACACTGTAGATGATTGAAAAATTCTAATCGTATTGCATTTTTTGTTATAATATTCAGGCAGGACATGACGTATACATATAATAATGATATAATATGAATCTGCCGGTCTGCCGGAAAGAACGATATATAATTTGTCTGGGTTGTATAATAAAATGTGACTTCAAATCGCGTTTAAACGTGATGAGCGAAACCGGTAATAATGAGCTCAGCACACAGGGGTGAAATGACTCAGCAGCGAAAAGGTTAAGAAACTTTGGCCCCTATTACATTCTTCGCGCAATTGCGTTCGCGTAGCGCAATTTTTTTGTGCGCATCGTCCAGCGTTATCGCGCGAAAATGAACGTGATATTCCGATCCGAACGCATTTTCTCATCCGTCAAAAAATAACGTTCGTAAAAACGACGCGCAAAACGAAGTGTAATACGCGCGCAGTAACGTTGTGCATGTAAATCAGTGTGCGGACTGTTTTTTTTCGCGGGATTCAGCCACTCAGAATTAAGAACCTTGATTGACATCAATTTACCTTAATTGACTCAGGTTTTTGCGCCTGTCAAAGTAAATCTGAGTATACATGCTGCAGCAATAAAAAAATATGCACGAATTCACAATTTTTTTGTTTGGGTATGTGTAGAATGTGTAACTATACTGTGCTGTATTTTTTTTTGGTGCTGGTGTTTTTTCGATTCGGACAGAATGTTCCGATTTGCAGTTACCACCAGCTTTTCAAAGACGTTAAAATTATGCACGCAAACGTTGATCGTGAAAAGTTGCGCATCGATTGAAATACCATCCGTGTAATGAATTTGCGCTCACAATGTTAAGTATAGGACGCGCACAGTTCATCACGCTCGTGCAAGTCCATCCGCCTTAAATGATAACGCGCATCATTTGCACGAACGTTGAAATACGACATTCTGCGCAAAGGGTTATGCTACTCGCGCAAATGCGTATTTGCGCATGCAAAACACGCTGCGTGAGGAATGTAATAGGGCCCTTTGGGTTTAGTGAAGAAAGTGTAGAAATATGAGTATGTTTCAGCCGGGTACAATAAAATTGAAATTTGATATTTAAAATATTCGGGTTTATGGCAGGTGTAGTAAACTAGTATTATATACAGAAACTAATTGAAAATAAATTTTTAGACGCTGGAGAGTAGATGCAAGAGCAAGGGATGCCATTAATCGTTCCCTTATTGATTATTGAGGACTCCAGTAGAACAACTTACCGTAGAGGCATGAAATGTAGAGCATCATCCATTCCAGGGCAATAACACAGGAAGGCCCCAATAGCAACTTGTGATGCTACCCCAAGGAAGATGATCTTATTTCTGTAGGAAGAAAACAAGAGGTGCTTGTAGATCACTGAATGAATCTGCACTTTGCACACAATCACAGACACTCGGGAAAAGACGCAGCAGAACAAGGAATCAAAGATATCAAGGACCTAAATGAGAACCGGTCTTTGTAATGGAGAGGCAGCTAAAATAATCCAGAGAATAGTCACAATTAGTGATGAGCCGAACACCCCCGAACAATTACACAATTACAAAAGTTCGAGTTCGAACTCGAACACGAACCAAACTCAATGCAAGTCAATGGGACTCAAAAGTTCGAATTTTAGAGTGCCCTCCAAGAGGGCACATATGCAAGATATTTGCCATAAAAGGTGTATGGGGGTCAGGGTAGTGCCTGGTGGTCAGTGGGGGCTCCCTGGATCCTGGCTGTGGGGGGGTCTGCCGTGGCCGCAGGTGCAGTGGCTCCCTCCCTGCGCTGCCTGTCTCTGCCACATGCACCCGGGCGGCTAGCCCGCACAGTCGCAGCTCTGTTATCCGGCAGCCACATGCTCCTCAATGCTCCTCAAGGGAATCCTTGGGAGGACCCTGCAGGCTGCCCTCTACAGTGCCTGATTAGAGGGCCGTGTCTGCCTGATGTTTTAGTAACACAAATGTTTTATCCCATACGCTTCAATGTTAAAAATATTCCCCGTTTTAATTCAATATCTAATAAACCGTTGCTTATAATATTCTGCAGTAAAGAGTCGCTTTATTTCTAGATTTTTTAAGCATTTTTTATACTTCTCAAATTTTTTCTTTTTTTCGAACTTTTGGCGAACGTCCCAAAAAGTTTGAAGTTCGCGAACTGTCGAACGGCCGATGTTCGATGCGAACTCCAAACAGATCGAACCGAACAGCTCATCCCTACAATGAGCCGTGGTCAAGGAAATGGAGGTATGGGTGAATCGAGTGGCAATGCCAAAGGTTGAAGGATTAAAGAGATCAAGAATAATAAAAAAAAACAGGTTGATGTCAAAACACACCTTCACACCTTCAAGCGTTAGCGTTACAAACCACAAGGATAGAATAGAACTGATGATAACAAAAAGATATCATAATCGGAAGGGAAAGGAGCATATGCCCCTAGGGGTGCACATTGTCGGGCATTATAGTCGGCATTATAGTTGTATATTACTAGCAATATTGTCATATTATAATGCCCGACTATGTGCACCCCTAGGGGCATATGCTCCTTTCCCTTCCGATTATGATATATTTTTGTTATCATCAGTTCTATTCTATCCTTGTGGTTTGTAACGCTACCGCTTCCTGTATGTGATGGTTATTCTCGGTACCATGCACCGGCTTGTTTATCATGGTTGCTAAACTATCGATAATCCTCTAGCTTATTGGCGTCCCCGCGATCACGTGACTCTTTACGAAGTTGTCTGGGGTACATTGCATTAGGCTCACTATGCTGACACTATGGTTGCTCTTGGTCACGTTTATTTTTGATACCATGAACCGTTTTTTTTCATTATTTATTATGGCTGCCAGGTTATGAATAATCCTCCTATCTATCGGCTTCTCCGTGATTACGGGATTCATTTTGAAGTCGTTGGAGGTACTTCGCAGTATGTTTACCATGCTAATACCATGGTTGCCAGGCGACTGTGAACTCTTCTGCCCATTGGCCTTGCGTACCATGTGACTCCTCACATGTCAGGAAGTGACTCTTCATCATTGGGATCCGCTGTATAGGACGGGTGCCGGTTCTGCCAGCTGCATGTAATTATTTTCATTAATTTGTCGTTTGGTATTTATAGGGGGGAGCCAGGCAGGCATTTCAGCTTGGACCAAGCCCTGGTTGGGCGAAACGCGTTGAGTTATGCCTTTCTTTGTTTTTAACAGCTAACATTTATTTTCTTTCCCTGTGGTCTTGTTTATTTTGGCTATTGCTGGGTTCCTTCCCTGTGGGCCTCTAACATTGGTTATGTAGGTGGCTTGAACCCCCGAGGTATAGGTAGGAATTACTCCTTATTTGTGCATGCCCCTTTGGGCAACTTCTAGATTATGTAATACCTCCTTGCTCCTTTATTGTATTCTGACCACTTTATATCTGTTCCGATTTATTACTTTTTTCGTTTGTGATTGTTGTGCTATTAAAGTTAACCCTTCGCCACCACTCCTGCTGCATGTTGTGCAATCTGTTGTTCCTAATTATTCGGGTTATGCCCTGTGGAGTGGCTTATTGAGCCCTGCTTTACTTAGTTTGTTTTTCCTCATTCACTGGAGGAATTACCAAACAGAGTACAGTGAACTTATATACTGGATGACGTGAGAATATTAAAGCTGACACTGCCTGTGGTCTCCAATTTCTATTTGGTATCCACTTTATCATCAAATTAAATACATCATTAAACATAAAACTATATATATTTAATTTTGTGTCATTTATAAATCTCAGTGTTACGTCAGCAGAGCATTTTATAGAGTGTAGACATGGTGAGCTCTGGCTAAGGTCATCCAAACTCTAAAGAACTCAAAGAATGTTCCCAATTCATAACCGTGTACGTCCTGTTCTTTTATTCTTCACAAGGAGCGAGGACATGTTTACAAAAAAACTTAAAATTATACACAGTCAATCTGTTCTGCTTCTTACCTGAAGAATCTGGAGGAAATAATACTGGTTCTTCTTGTTTTACGAATGACAGTGTTCACCATCTGACAAATGACAATGCTGATAAAGAAGGCCGTGTAGCAGTACCACTCCTGATACTGGCGCTGTGAAAATGTCTGTAAGGAAAAGTAGAAGATTTGTAGGTACAGTATATTATTTGATGTCTCCTCCATCCCTGGTTATCTCATATCAACACAAACATCACTGGAAACTTTTATTTAGGTAGACCATGCAACACTTCTACAATCAATGCTAGAAAAAAATGGGTCTTAAAACGTCTTTTTCTTCTGAATTTCCAGCATATTTTTCTTTTATGTAAGAACTCCAGTAGATATAGAAGTGAGTTAGCCATTCCTTTCTAAAAGAGCACTCTATAGGTTTTTGGTGAGGCCATTGAATTGTAGGTTTCCAGGCTACACCAGTCTAGTGGTGGCCACTGTAGCCTGGATATTTACAGAAACGTTAGTGAGACTGGGTTAGCACAAACACAATCCCACACAAGGACAGCACGTGTTTTATGCATGGAATGCTGCACCCTAATACAAATCAAGAAGAAACTAAGAGCTTGGGCCAGATTTCGAGGAAAGAGTTCTCTCAGTTTTTGCCTTACCCATTCCTGTCCGTAACTGTCTTCCAATTCATTGATGGTCTTGTCTTCCCATTGGGCTCGCAGTCCTATCAGCCTTTGTGGAAGGAATCCCTGGGCAGCCATCACAGTGAAATAATTCAGGAAGCCAGCGAAGCTTTCCATGGCAGCTAAGAAGGAACAGAGAGTTATAGAGCCTCTCGGCTGTGGCTACAGCTCCCTTGCCTTTGTCTCCACTATCACTCTGTAGAAGATAGGCTCCTTAAGGAATGGGGTGGTTGCTATCTAATGTCTAAGTATGTATCGCAACTATATATTGTAACTATATAACTACTGAAATCCATGTACCGCAATGTGGAATATAAATAAATGGATAATAGTAATCATTTTGTTAAATAACTACAATATCATTTTATCCACTGCCCCCCTCTTTTACTTTCATCATTTATGGTTGTCAGAGACATAATCATCAAAGCAGAAACAGAGAATCTTGCTATAATATAATCGTTCTGTTTTTAAGGAACCTGCTGACGCCGCAGTAGGGCCTGATCTCTTGCGTCAACATCCTGAAATTCCAGCAGCACTTTTCCTGCAAAGTACTCTAGGCCTGGTTTCACTCATTATTAGTGATGAGCCGAACACCCCCGTGTTCAGTTCGCATTCGAAATCGAACAATTTCAAAAGTTCGAGTTCGAACTCGAACACGAACCAAACTCAATGCAAGTCAATGGGACTCGAAAGTTCGAATTTTAGAGTGCCCTCCAAGAGGGCATATATGCAAGATATTTGCCATAAGATGTGTATGGGGGTCCGGGTAGTGCCCTGGGGGATAGGAAACAATGCCAAAAAGTTTTTTTTAAAAAAATGTTTTTAAAGGAACAGTGAGTTTTCCATGAAATAAATATTAAGAATAAAAATGAAAAATTCCTTCAAATATCATGCGTAGGAGGTCCCCATAACCTGCCCGTGAAGTGGCGGATTTGTAGGATGTAAAGAAACATTGAAAAACAAAAAAATGACATGTCAAATGACGGTAAATGGTTTTCCCCTAATCTATTAATAAACAACTGTTTGGGGCGGCAGTCTGTATGAAAAGAAGAGACATTTTAGGATACGCAGAACAAGTTTAGTGATTTTTTGGCTAAATTATGATGAAACTTATGCAGGCTTTGGATGAAAGTAACAATAGGTGCTTTAAAATTGGGCCTTTAGTGTCGGCAACAGTGCCGTCACACCGAAACCCCTCTGTAGTATTGTGGAAGAGTGCAGGGTTGGACCCTGCGGTCCAATATTAAAATGATATGAATCTGGTACAGGCATCAGTGCACCCAAATATTGTGCCTTTGGTGGCAGCAAGTGCCTTCACACCATAACCCCTTTCAGGTATTGTGGAAGAGTGCAGTGGTGGAGGTTTTGGGAATGCAGAAGAGATCGCCGATCTATTCAGTTATGTCAGCATCAGGGGAGTGATAGCTGCTGATCCAGGACTGATTCATTTTTATAAATGTCAGCCGGTCTACAGATTCGGTGGACAGATGCACTCTTTTGTCTGTGACAAAACCTCGAGCGGCACTGAACGTCCTTTCAGAAAGCACGCTGGATGAAGGGCAACCTAGTAGCTGCATAGCATATTGACTAAATTCTGGCCAGTGATCAAATCTCAACACCCAGTAAGCCAGTGGATTATCTGCTGTAAAAGTATCCAGGTCTGCCCTTGCCCCTAGGGAGTCCTGCACCATATGGTGAAGATGCTGACAATGGGTGCCTACATTTGACGTCCCTGGGCGGCATGGACTAAAAAAATGTAAAAAGGCATCAGTCAAGCGGCCCTGGCCTTCACCGCTCTTCCTCTGATCATCCACAGCCTCAGAAGCACCTGTGTCATCACTTGGTAACCTATCAGTGCCTGGAAAGGTGTTACACAAGTGTCGCTTTAGAGCGTCCTCAAGTTGTTTCATCCTGTCTTCCCTCTGTGCAACTTTACCCTTGTATCGTGGATCAAGAAGGCTTGCCAACCAGTAATGGTCCCTCTCCTTGATAGCATGAATCCTGGAGTCCTTTACCAGGCTTTGCAGGATAAGGGAGCCCATGCAGCGTAGGTTGAAGGTGGCATTAGCTTCCGAGTCTTCTTGGTCAATGAGGATGACCCCATCGTGCTCTTCTTCCTCCCAGCCACGAACTAGTCCTTGGGTTTCTGGCCTCACAAAACCCTCCCTTGAGGAATCCCCACCTTCAATGCCACCACTACTTAAATATTCCTCCTCCTCATCCTCCTCCTGACTGATCTGAGGACCTGCAGGTTTGTGGGAAGGTGGAATTCTCTTTGAATTTCTGCCAGGTGAACACTTGCTGGGAATGACTGTCCGAAGTGGCTGCAGACTTTTCTGGCCTGGCTGAGAAGCTGTGCCAGCCCTGGGTACCTGGTTAGGAAACGCTGTACCACCAGATTTAGGACGTGTGCTAGGCATGGTACATGCGTCAACTTACCCTGGCGTAGGGCGGAGAGAAGGTTGCTGCCATTATCACAGACGACCATTCCCAGCTCAAGCTGGCGTGGTGTTAACCATCTCTGCACCCGCCCCTGCAGAGCTGACAGAATTTCTGGCCCGGTGTGGCTCCTGTCCCCTAAAGAAACCAGCTCAAGCACAGTATGGCATCTTTTTGCTTGAGCCATTGCGTAGCCCCTGCCATGTGTTGGTTTAACTGCCACTTCGCCAGAGACAGAGAAGGAGGAGGAAGAGGTGGTGGAGCAGACAGACCTCATACAAGCAGCTTTTTGGAGGCGTGGTGGATGAACAAGCTCCAGCACAGAGCCCCATCTTGGATCCCTCCCAGCTGCAATCAGAGTTACCCAGTGTGCCGCGAAGGAAATGTAATGGCCCTGTCCATGCTTGCTGGACCACGTGTCTAAAGTCATGTGCACCTTGCCTTGCTGCTGACTGCTTTTTCCAATGACTCCATAACGTTGTGTTCCACGTGCTGATATAGTGTAGTGCTGAAATGGCCTTCTGTGAAAAGAAATGGCATTTTGGAACCTGCCACTGTGGTACCGCACATTCACCAAAGTCACAGAAGGAAGCAGAGTCCACCAGCTGGAAAGGCAGCAGCTGTAATGCGAGTAATTTTGCTAAATTGGCATTTAGATGCTGTGCTTGGGGATGGTTGGGACTATATTTTTTCTTACACTGCAGCAGCTGGGGCAACGTAATCTGACTGCGTAAATCTTCAGCTGATGGGATGCTGTCAGATTGTGAGGAAGGACCTGGTACACCCATTACTGTAGCATCATCCCTGTCAGTGGAGGTTGTAGCCAATGACATGGCAGGACATATAGTGGGGGTAGAGACAGATAAGGAGGAGGAGGACATATGCAAAGTGTTGTGCCAACGGGATGCGTGGCAGGTGGTCATATGTTACCTCAAGCATGTGGTACCCAAGCGTGGGATGTCTTTCCCACGCATGATCCTCATCTGACATAGATTACAAATAGCAACGGTGTGGTCTGCTGCACATTTCTTAAAGAACTCCCAGACAGCAGACTTCCTGTACATGTGCTTTGAGACAACAGCACTCTGCACCTGAGCAGCTGTGACTTCTGATGCCTTGGACTGGCTACAGTTGGTCATAGAGGACATTGTACCTCATGTTTGTTGTGCCTCCTCCTCACTTGACTCCTCTGTTCGATCAGGCACTGGAGTCAGTGACCTTATCATCGTCATCACCCCCTATCTCCTCGTCACTGGAGCCAACCTCCCAATATGCTGCAGCTGCTGGGGGAACATGAGTGCCAGGTATTTGTGTGTCACTGGCACCCCCTTCCTCTAGGTTGATTATACTCCCTTCTTCAACCTCAGAGATTGAATCAGAGCACTGTAGTTGCTGCGCATCCTCAAGCAGCATGTCACTGTCATTGTAGTCAAACAATTCAGCTGACTCCTCCGTGTATGTTGGTGAGGCTACGGCAGGAGTACCTGTGGACATGGAGGCTGCATTAGATGCTTTGGCAGCTGAGGTGGACTGTAAACCACTACAAGCCTGGCTGGCAGAGGACTCGGAGGATGAGGATGGCCTGGTTAGCCAATCCACCAAATCCTCTGTATGTTGCTGCTGCTTAAGACGGCCAGCACCAGTTAGAAAGGACAAGCGTGCCCCTGCAGAGGATGCACCACGTCCACGACGACCAGAGGCACAGCCGCCTGACACAGAGGCTGCTATATAGATTAAAGATATACAGAACTCTGAGTCAACTCTGTTATAAAAATTGGAGATATGCAGAACTCTGATTCAACTGTGTTATCTAGATTAAAGATTTCCAGAACTCTGGTATAACTCAGTGAGACACTGATTAAAATTCCCAGAAACCACCTATAAATCAGTGAGACCCCCTGATAGGACCCCCTGATAGCTGCTGCCAACAGTGACAAGACACAGATTACAATTCCCAGATATATTGAATAAGTGAGACCCCCACAATAGCTGCTAGCAGTCAGAACACACAGATTACAACAATTCCCAGATATCTTGTAGAAGTGAGACCCCCACAATAGCTGCTGGCAGTGAGAACACACAGATTATAACAATTCCCAGATATCTTGTAGAAGTGAGACCCCTACAATAGCTGCTTGCAGTGAGAACACACAGATTACAACAATTCCCAGATATCTTGTAGAAGTGAGACCCCCACAATAGCTGCTGGCAGTGAGAACACACACTAACAGAACAATCTCCTCTCAAAAAACACGTGCTGGGGCTGCGAGGGACACCTTATATAGTGTGCTGCGGGACTTAGCTCTGTGAGCCCATGATTGGGCAAAATTTGCCCAATCAGGACTCTGAGCCGTGATTGGCATAGTCTTGCACCTGCCCTGTGGTCACTTCAGGCCAGTGGAAAAGTGCATTGTGGTCCATTGTGGCCAAACATGCGGCAAACACGCGGAAATGTTCGGAGTTCGCGAACAGCCGAACGGCCGATGTTCGATGCGAACTCCGAACAGATCGAACCGAACAGCTCATCCCTACTCATTATACCAGACAAAACAAGCGGTTGTGTACTCCATAAGGGCTTAACTCAAAATAAGCAACAAAACTCAAGTAAGCCACAGAAGCTGCAGCAGGGGAACACCAGTAATAAATGATACACACTTGGTCCTAATCTTTATTATGACCACAAAAACCAATGAGTGAACGTATAAACAGACACCGACACCAATATATGGACACAAATCCACTATAGCATTTAGTCACAAACCATACCACTGCACAAAATCCAGAGGAGGATGTGGAATTTACTATCTAATACCTCAGCAGTTCATGCTGCCTACACGCCTCCCCTTCTGTCAATAGAGGAGTAAGGAGTAGTAAAAAGTTGGCATAATAATCATAGGGAAGAGCCAAGGAGAGCAAACAATAACTGTTAAAAACCACCAAGAAGCATAGCTCAACACGTTTTGCCTGCAAGGGCGTAGTCTAGAGCTGACTGCCCATATAGCCAACTTCAATGTGTATATTTAGTAGGGGTGTGCACGGCTGAAAAATTTGTTTCATTTAGATTTATTTTGTTTTAAATTAGTTATGTTTTTGGAATTTCAGAACAAATTTTGTTTCGTATTTTGTTTCATTTTGGATCGATTCGAAATTTCCTATCGATTCGAATTTTACATATCAATTCGATAATTGACATCAATTCGAATTTTGGATCACTAAATAAACCCCCAATTAATCAAATTTTACTGTTAAAAGAGAATCTAGGGTTAAATATTAAGCTGTGTCAAAGATTTAGTATTTGAGTCAAACTAAACAGTGATCATAAGGTCCTTTGCTGACTATTACTTGTATTGTAACTTAAGATCAATTTGATAGTTGATATCAATTCGAAATTTGATATCAAATTCGATAGTTGATATCAAATTTGATAGTTGATATCAATTTGAATTTTAGATCACTAAATAAAACCCCAATTAATCAAATTTTGCTGTTAAAAGACAATCTAGGGTTAAATATTAAGCTGTGTCACAGATTTAGTATTTGAGTCAATTTAACAGGAACAGGTGCTTGTGAAACTGAAAGAAGATTCATTTGTTTCACAAAGTTGTTTGCTGACTGTATACTTGTATGTATTTTAATTTAAGATCAATTCGATAGTTGAAATATCAATTCGATATTTGATATAGCAATTCGATATAGATTCGATAATTGAATATTGATTCGAATTACGTAACAAAAAAAAAATTAATCAAATTACGATGACTCAGTAAAACTAATTAAATTCGTTAGAAACCATTTCGTTTCGAGTTTGGATCATATTGATTTGTTATTTCGGGAGTACTTCGAAATACAAATTAATGAATTTCTTCCGAATTCCGAATTTTGCCGAAATGAATGCACATCTCTAATACATGTATATAGCGGGGTAATGATATACATCACCGGAAAATTCAATCTCACATGCTGGCATCAATCAAGTAAGCACATCGCCGCAGATGATGTCGGGGAAGCTGCAAGCAGCGAAAACGCTATATTCACTTCCTGGTATCGCCCCGCCGGAAGATGAACCAATCAGGAATAAGCAACTCTGTAAGTGTCATGCACTGAGACCCGTGAGACGTGCATTCAAATGCGCAGGTGCGGGCGGATCACTATGCATCTAAAGAATGATTATAACCGCTAGACCTTAATAAGGACTGCTCAACCGCAATTATCTGTTAATGAGAGGAACAAATGACATAGAACCATCCTAACAAATAGAATGGCCAGGACACTGACAATATAAAATATTGGTGACAAGTTGCATGATACACAATAAATGGACTGATACACAATAATAATTGTAAATGAAAAAGAGGAGGAATAATAAAATTAAATGGCAACAATAGCCCCTTAAAACATAATCTAAGAGCTATGGTTAAGGCTAGCCATAAACGATTCATATAAAGAGGGCAAACGTACAGCCCTCATTAATAGCAAAGGGAGACAAAGTATTCAACTGATAGATCCAAAAAGCCTCGCAACGGCGAAGCTTAGCACCCAAATTTCCTTTTCTAGGACTTTGTATAATTTGTTCAACCTCCAGAAATCTCAGATTCTGTAATGTACAGATTTGACAATTTTGTAAGTGTCTGGCAAACGGGTTATCTGTAATTTGATTGTACGGATATGCTCATGAAAGTTGAGCATTATTTAGCATATTCGTACAATCAAACTACATACAGACAACCCAGTTGCCTGACACTTATAAATTGTCAAATCTGTACATTAGTGTCTGAGCTGTGAGACACCAGTAAATGTGAGTAACATAGAAACATAGAAAAATGTTAGCAGATAAGAACCTTTCGGCCCATCTAGTCTGCCCAATTACATGGATACTTTACCTGGATTTATCTTTTGTTTAGGATAGCCTTATGCCTATCCCATGAATTCAATTACTGTTTTGGCCTCTACCACTTCAAATGGAAGGCTGTTCCATGTATCCACCACCCTCTCAGTAAAATAATGCTTCCTGATGTTACTTTTAAACCTTTGCCCCTCTAATCTAAGACTATGTCCTCTTGTTTTGCTACTTTGTTTCCTTTTAAATATACTCCCTTCCTCTACCTTGTGGATTCCCTTTACGTATTTAAATGTTTCTATCATATCTCCTCTGTCTCGTCTTTTTTCCAAGCTGTACATGTTAAGATCATTAAGCCTTTCCTGGTAACTTTTCTCCTTCAAGCCGTACACCATTTTAGTAGCCCTTCTCTGAACTCTCTCTAAGATGTCTATATCCTTCTGGAGATACGGTCTCCAGTACTGCACACAGCACTCCAAGTGAGGTCTCACCAGTGCTCTGTACAGTGGCATGAGCACTTCCCTTTTCCTACTGCTAATACCTCTCCCTACACAACCAAGCATTCTGCCAGCATTTCCTGCTGCTCTATTACATTGACTACTTACCCTTAGATCCTCTGCAATAATAACCTCTAAATCCCTTTCCTCAGATGTTGTACCATAATTTATGGTACATTTGCACTTTTATTTTAAACTGTGCTACGCTATGTATGATTTTTACTTTTGAAGGCTACAGAAGACCACAGAAGTAAGCACAGATCCTGCGAATATACCACCACCAGAGCATTGAAGCGCCAACTCTGCCACGTTCTTTCTCTTTCGTTCTAAATGCTATAGTGGATTTGTGCCCATATATTGGGGTATTGCCAAAGTCTGTGTCTGTTTATATGTTCACTCATTGTTTTTTGTGGTCGTAATAAAGATTAGGACAAATGTGCATCATTTATTACTGGGGTCTCCCTGCTGCTGCTTCTGTGGCTTATTTGTGTTTTTTCAGGTTTTACTCCTGTCTCACGGTTCAGACCTGGCCTTGTCTGTTGCTCCGTTCCTGGTTGGCCCTTCTCTTCCACTCATGCCCAGGTGTATGTGTTTTAGCCTGAGGACCTCCCTTTAAAAAGGAAGACATGCCTGAGATCCAATGTTTCAGCATTGACACTCAGTCACATAGGAAGGTGATCCATAGACCTGCTGCACCTGAAGCATGAACTCATCATTCCAAGCCGTGTTCCCTCCTAGGCTGTGTTCCTGATAATTTCCCCCATGCCCTGTGTTATTGACAGTCTCTGCCTGCTACCCACATCTCCAGCTTGTTCCTCAGTCACCAGTCGTCCCTTTTCCTGTAGTGCCTGTCCACCCCTTCTAACCTCCTGTCTGCTGCCAGTGTGTTGCCCACTGTGTCTCATTACTCTTTCTCTGCATTCCTGTACCCAATCCAGCCTTTGATTCCCTGTGCCTCAGTCCAGACTCTGCCTTCCAATACACTTGTCCTGTGTTCAGCTCTATTCCTGCCCCATCCCTCTCACTTCACCCACATTCCCTGTGATCCAGTAAAGCCTGTTATACCTCAGCTAAGGTCTAGTTCCCCTTTGTATCACTGCATCCTGGTCTCATACTCCTACCCACAGGTTCGGATCCCTGACACCTGTATGAAAAAGGAAAATTCTCAGCAACAGGATAACACTGCTGAATTGAGATTGTATATACTATATTAGACATACGGGAATGTTACTGTATAGTACAGGCATGGACCTCTATTTGAGCAGCGAGGTCGCTCTTGGTTCAGATGGACATCTTACCTATGTGAAAATAAGAATAGGAAAGCAGCTGCTGATTCACCAAACGATCTTTCCGTGGATTACGGGGTTTTTGGGTCATAATGTCGCTCTCTGCTTTTTCATATGCCAGAGCGATGGAGGGGATCTGTGGAAATTGGGTAAAATCATCTATATTGCAAGGGTAATGATAAACAAGCGCGGAGAGACGAGGAGAGATGAGATTTTTTGACCTGGCATGGAGTTCACTAAAACCCATACAGGTCTATCCATCTTTCCAACACTTGTCTATTCAAGTCAAAGTATCTAAACCTGGCTGGACTATTCTTCCTGATGTTTGCAATGAAAGACATCATTCTGCAGAAAAATCACCCAATAAATATCGACAAACGTCACCCATTACAAGAGTATCGAGCCTAGGACAATCCTCTCGATCTGAAACCAGCTGAGCTTATTGCAGGACTGATCTCCAATATGGTTTTCCTGGAGTTGACCCTTCGAGCTGTCCGTCACACACAGCTTCTGGTAATGTAATCTCAGCTGGTTCATTTGAAAGCCACCTATCGTCTCCTGTGTACCAGACCCTCATCTTTCCATAGACCTGCTTGCTTTCCTCCTGCCCATTGATCCACGGCTTGCCTTAGACCACACTCCTGGATACTCCTCTGGATACCTCTGCCTTACCACAGAACTACCATAGACTCTTGCAATACCAAGTCTCCTGCGGTGCCATGTCTCCTGTGGTGCCAAGACCCCAGCTGTGCTAAGTTTTGTGCTGTGCCAAGACCTACCTTCCTGTCCCGTCTGTCTGGTGTCTTGTGTAAGTGTTTTCCTCGTGTATCAGTGTCCAGTATTTCCCCTGTGTTCTGTATTAAGTTTCCAGTCCTGTTTCCTGCATCACTCCACTTTATTCCAGCTGTGTATATATCTACAATAAACCCCCTGTTTATGAACCATATCTTGGCTTCCTCATATATATCACCGCATCCTGGGCTCGTACCCTCGCCTCCCCGTGACACTCTCGAACCGAAAAATGTATGAAATGTGGCCAAAAAAGATGGTTATTTTGGCTATCAGAACGGTTTAAATTGAGCCCTATGTCTTAATATTGTATGTGTCTTTAATTGCTGTTAATGAGGTATTAACTGGTGTTTGACACTTATTGCAGATCCTGGGCTTTGGATTGGATGGATTAATTAACGTCATATTGGTTTACAGTGATGAAAAAGCCAACGTTGCTGTGATTTTCAAGGTTGTTGTATGTTTTTGGATTTCAACACCTTTAATGTGTGAAACGTTATGTTTCATTTCAATATATATTTTTGTTTGCTAAAATGCTGTTGGGTCTTGGATCGCTAACGTCCACATTCGGGTGTTTTTTCAGCAAGTCGTGAAGTTTAATTTATTCAATACGCGGCTTATCTACTGGATTGTGATGAATTTGAAGCAAAAAAACAAAAGGCTTTATTCCAAGGTTGATGTAAACTTGACCAGTGCTAACTCCATGGTAAGTCTACAACAGCTCTAGTTAAGTTAACACCAACCTTGGAATAGGGCCAAAGATTATCAGAAGACGATAAACTGACTCAACTCACTATCCTATGAATAAATACACATTATTTATAGGACATTCCTAAAATTTTATTCTCCATTACCTATTTACATTGCAGTGGATACTTACAATGTCGGTACCCAGCTCGATGAAGAGGATCGTGATGGTACCAAGAGGAAGAGGGCAGCTGATGATCACATAAACCATAAAAGGAATCATCTCTGGGATATTCTTGGTCACTGTGTATCCAATCGACTTTTTCAAGTTATCAAATATCAGACGACCTACAAAAGAAAAAGGACTATTTTTGAAAAGGCGGTAGATGGCTTAATGGAGCATTAGATGAGTTAGATGGTGAATGGGTGATTTGGTGTTTTCCAAGAGTATGGGGTGAAATCATTTAGGAATTAATAAAAAATATGAAATAAGGATCTTACTGGTGATGGCGAGAAAAACTGTGCCTAAAACGAAAGCTTATGTACTGTAAAAATATGCTTCTGTAGAAGCTGTACTTTATATATTATCGTAAACCTGGTTTTAATTGGACAAGGTTCTCGCTGAATATAGAGATTGATTGCAGAGAGGTTTATCTGCTGTCTGAAGGACAACACTGGTTGGCTTCTAGAAATTAAGGAATCTACATTTCAGAGGTGCTAGAAGTGTAGTAGAGGTGCAAGTATTGCCAGAGGAGAGCTAACCTGAATATAAATCGTGCATGTACCTACCTTCTTCCACTCCTGTGACAATCGAAGCAAAGTTGTCATCAAGTAAAATCATATCAGCTGAATGCTTCGCAGCATCTGATCCAGCAATCCCCATCGCGACTCCAATATCGGCTTTCTTCAGGGCGGGAGAATCATTCACTCCATCCCCAGTAACGGCCACGATTGCCCCCTGTGAAAACACAGTGATGCTCATCGTGTTTGGATTCCTCATAAAGATTTTGCTTTTCAATTCAACCTTTTAAAGTTTCCGTCAGGCTTTTAGCTTCCACTTGTGATCTAACTGTATGTTTTCACTTCACCCAAATGTTTTATCCTCCAATTACACATCCCCTTCCCTCATTTTTATTTTCAGCTACATCGTACGTCTTTCTGGCAAACCTCTGCAACCTTCATGTACCCTGTATCTGAATACCTGAATAACTAGATGCAACTTATTATCGCAGATCTTAAAAATAGAGATGTGCGTTCCGTTTTGTTCCGAATTGCAATTGGGGTGAAATTTACCGATTTGTATTTCGGAAGCACGTCCGAAATAACGAATCGGTTCTGTCTGAAACGGAACAAAAATGAAATGGAATATGACAAATTGATTCCGTCTCTACAAACTGATTCGTTATTTCATTTCAAAGATTCAGCAGCTACACATCCATCCATACACTGTCCATTGGCAATTTGCTGAATCTGCTGTATTCAGCACCACTATGGACAGCGCCATGGTGCCATTTGGTGCAGTTCGGTGGCAGTGAAATTCCCCATAGACAAGTAATGGTTAATCTATTCAAAGAACACCGACAGCACCAAAATGCCAGTGAAATGCCGGATTTTCAGTGGTTCATTCGACAAATTTAAACAGGCGAACCCTATGGGTTTCAATGCAAACAAAAATCCAGTTTTTAGTGAATATTTTTTCAACCATTTATGCTTTTCATTTGCAGCAAAAAGCCTTTTTATTTATTGATTTTTTTAAAAATAAATTAGTATTTTTTTGTGAAATTTTTAAATTCCTTACTATTTCAAAATAACAAGGCTAAATATTTTGCCGAAGGCAGTGTTTTTCCCCCCTTTCTTTCAGTTTGGTGGGTGCTGTCCTTGGTGCTGAAACCTATTCAGCACCTAGGACAGCAGAACCACAGGACTCCAGAGCACCAAGGAGCTGCTGTCTTTTTTGCTCAATAAATTTCAGCACCAAGGACAGGGAGATTACGTATCTTTTTTTTTTTACCCTAATCTAAGTAATTTAATTAATCCTTTTCCCATTCCATAATAACAAATAAGAAGTGAAATAACTAATAAAAACGAAATAATGAATCGTTCCGAAATCCGAATTACTAATCTCACAAAATAATGAATCGTTCCGAAATAGGAATGACTAATCTCACAAAATAATGAATCGTTCCAAAATACGAATGACTAATTTCCCAAAATAATGAATCGTTCCAAAATACAAATTACTAATCTCCCAAAATAATGAACCATTCCAAAATACAAATTACTAATCTCCCAAAATAATGAACCATTCCAAAATACAAATTACTAATCTCCCAAAATAATGAATCGTTCCAAAATACGAATGACTAATCTCCCAAAATAATGAATCGATCCGAAATAAGAATCACGGTAACATAACATACATGACAAAGCCAACGAAAAATCGCAACAGATCGATCCGAAACTAAACCAAATTTTTCGTTGTGCAAATGTCTACTTAGTAATGTTTTTTAGTTTATACACCAAAGCATCATTTCTGTTCTCACCAGTCTCTGGCAGCCTTCTACGATTAGCAGTTTCTGCTGTGGTGATGTTCTTGCAAAGACAATTTCTTGATGGTGACTTAGGATGTCATCCAGCTCTGCCGAGTTCATATTAATGATGTCTCCACCATTCACTACGATTGTGGTAACATCCCTGTTAATGAAAAAAATCATGAATTAAAGGGTTGTCACGGTATAGAAACATGATTACAGTGTTAGAATGGGGCTTTGCAATGGGTTTATACTCAAAAGTCTCAAATTGTTACAGTATACTATGCTGAGAACATGGCCAGAAGGTAAATGGTAGAAAAGATGGTGGGGATAATGGTCAGCTTACCTGCGGTTAACGCTTGTAATGGGGATTTTTAATCTCTGGGCAATTTCTTCGGCCGTCTCGTTTCCACTGGAAATGATGCCCACACTCCGTGCAATTGCCTGTGCTGTAATTGGATGGTCGCCGGTCACCATAATAACCTGCCAGGTACACATATATTATGACCCATTATGTGGGGATCATCAAAAACATTTTACTATTTACTAAAATTATTAGGTTGGGTACCTTCTCCACTTATTTTTCAGGCATTGACATGTGCACAGGTAAAAAGAAAATTGATAGAGTTCTGTAATATTTGAGAATCCAAAAATTTCGGATTCTGTAATATTCAGAATCAGTTATTTCAGAATATTGGACGCTTCCAAAATTTCAGTTTGGGCCAATTTGGAATATCGGGAGGGTCCGATATATTCAGCCATTTGATATTTAGATCTTTGTATTAACGTATAAATACCTACAGAATGTTACAGAAATGGCTCTGGAATGATGCACGGAATGGAACAAATGCTCCAAAAATGACATGTAGGATGAAAAATATGCTCCAAAAATTATGCATATGCACCAAAATGATACAGAGATCACGGCATTTGTACAGAAAAATGACGCACAGGATAAAGCACATGCTCCAAAAAGAACGTACAGAATGAAGCATGCTCTTCAAAAATGATGCAAGAGCTAAGCATATGTTTGAAAATTTATGCCATGAATGAAGCATGTGCTCAATAAATGGCACACAAGATGAAGCATATGCTCCAAAAAAGACTCACAGAATAAGGTAACTGCTCCAATATGGTGCACCGAATGCACCGAATGCAGCATATGATCATAAAAATGGTGCACATATTGATGCATGGTATATTTCTGAAATTTTCAGTTCACGTCAAATTGAACTATTGGTGACATCTTTACCCACCTGCTTATTTTTCTCAATGCCTTTATTGTAGCAAGTTAAAAAAAAATTGAAAATATTGTATGTGTCCAGTTATAAAATGCAAAATATACCTAAATGTATAAAGAACTGTTTGTCAAATGTTGTTCAATGTATTGTAACCTTGTCTATACTGTGCCTATTGTACAGCGCTGCGGAATATGCTGGCGCTTTATAAATAAAGAATAATAATAATTATTATCCACCTGGAAAACAAGGACATGGAGTCCAAAAATGGAATGTATATTCCATTTTTGGACTCCATGTCCTTGTTTTCCAGGTGGATAATAATTATTATTATTCTTTATTTATAAAGCGCCAGCATATTCCACAGCGCTGTACAATAGGCATGGTATAGACAAGGTTACAATACATTGAACAACATTTGACAAACAGTACAGGAGGAGATGAGGGCCCTATTCCCATAGGAACTCACAATCTAGAAGGGTTGGGGTTGGAAATAGGAGGAGAGGACTGCAAGGTGAGAGTAATTGATGGTTGCCTGGGAATTAGAAGCCTGGGATTAGTAAGAGTAATTAGAGAAAGAAGTGTAGACAGCTGGAAAGGATGCCTGAAAATAGAGGCCGGTACTGGGTGGGGGGGGGGGGGATGGGGGGAGAGTGGGACTGCTGAGTGTGTGAATGGATCCTTGCTGTGTGTTTCCCTGTGTGAAGAGGAAATGAGTTCAGGTAAGTGTTAGGCATCAGAGGCCTTTGAAATGGGGGGGAGGGGGACAGGGGGGCACAGGTTAAAATTCTATTGAAAAAAAGCGGGATTTTTAGAAAATAAAATCAGCCAAAAATTTAAAAAATGCAGATACAAAATACAATTGCGAGGATAGCATATTGTTGAGTGCACTGGTGGCCATCATGTTGAAAACTGGATACCTGGAGTGTTCCTAAGATGCTTGCTGCAGGGAGATCAGTGTGTGAATGGATCCTGACTGTGTGTTTCCCTGGAGTGTTCTTAAGATGCTTGCTGCAGGGAGATCAGTGTGTGAATGGATCCTGGCTGTGTGTAAATTGATTAATTTATAAAGTATTTACCAGGAAGGATACATTGAGATTTCTCTCCTTTTCAAGCATGTCCTGGGTAATTGACAGCCTACAGGCACTCACCTTGATACCTGAGCTTCGACACTTCATGACAGCATCTGGAACAGTGGAACGTGGGGGGTCAATCATAGAGATGAGGCCCACAAAGCACAACCCAGTGAGTGGAAAATTTTCATCGTCGGTATCAAACGGGTATCCTGGTGTATACAATGAAAGGGGAAGCTGCAACTGGCAAAACCCTATGAAAAGTGATAAACAGAGTAAGTATTGTTCACATGGAGCGTTCAGTTGAATGACTATAATTTTCTAGATATTTTTCTGCACAGGTAACAATTGTGAGGGGGATAACTATGGAAGAATTATTGAAAACATAAGAGTGCACGAGCTAAAATCTGTTATTATTACTTTCTACAACTAGCGGGTTTATTAAGAGAGCACCGAAATGTCACCGACATTTCGGTGCTCTCTCGTTCCCCCCACTTTGGTGAGTTTGTTTCCCTGATCCTGCGGTAAATTGAGCATTCACAGCAGGGTCCGCAAAGTGCAGCGAACGAGTTGACGAATCGATCGGAAAACCCACCACAAAACCGCTGAATCGATCCGATAAACACCAAATTGATCTGGATCCTCCGCAAGTGGGCTATATAAGGTTTGGACTGACCAATTAAACCTTGAATTGAGGATACTGAGAGCCAGGTCATAGGCTGCTCTAGAGGGGTGAGCGTACTTCTATTTGCTTACTAATTTTGTTTTATTCAGTACCATCTGCACTATCCATTTTGTCTCCATTTCCCCCAAGGATACAGCATTGTTGATGGAGTTGGGGCTGATGGGTATGTCCTAAAGAAATACCCAGAAGTGAATAGATTTGAGCAGAAGTGCTCAAGAGAATCTGAGTTGATATTCATATAGAATATCCTTATTCTCTGCCAAGTATGCAGAATTACGCTATGTGTTCTATGTTTTACTCTATTACATATAATCTTGCAGGGATCTGGAGACTTTATGGACTATTGCTACTCAAAATGACCACATGTTAACAATGTATATCCTACAAACAGCGTAAGCTGATTTTGTGCTACAATGTAACTACATGACTCATCACTGTGACATGTTAAAAGAACTAAACTGGCCATCGCTGGAACCTAGACGTACTCTTCACCTTTCCAACCTGGTGTTTAAGAGATTTTCTGATAAGCTACCACCCTACCTGAATAGGCTGCTTCCCCCAGCAGTTCCCTCATCCTGTAACCTCCGATCCAGGACCTGCACCTTACTTACAATACCACAATACAAAAAGACAGTGGCTCGATCCTCATTTTTGCCTACAGAGCACCGCAATTATGGAATAACCTCCCAGACGCCATCAAATCTTCCCCCAGTCTAAAGTCACTCAAGAGATCTCTATTAACATACCTCGATACAGAATGTGCCTGTAAACATGTTACACAGTGACTATATACAGAATGCACCTGTAAACATGTAACATAGTGACTATATACAGAATGCATAAATACAGAAAAAAAATGGCGTCGCGCCCATACTCACGGAGCGGCAGCAACTGCCAGAAGTAACAGCCCAGTCAATGTATAAAACATAACAAGGAAAAAGAGTGTCATCTGCGCTCGTTTCTATGTGTTCCATGTACAACAAAAATTGCAACGTAAGCCCACTCGCCACTTCAAGGCACCTCTTTAGAGTGGGTACCTAACAATTGTAACCAAAAGGCCGCTCTACTGAGCAGCTCCAAGCCCCTCCAGCTGCTTTTCAGCCAAGGAGAGGCAAAGATGGTGGGTTATATTTATACACGCACCAAACACTTCCCATTTGGGATCAAAAACAAAAACATGGAAAGAGGAACAGCTGCAGAACGACGGACTGGTGTTACAAGCATGATATACATAAATACAGAAAAAAATGGCGTTGCGCCCATACTCACGGAGCGGCAGCAACTGCCAGGAGTAACAGCCCAGTTAATGTATAAAACATAACAAGGAAAAAGAGTGTCATCTGCACTCGTTTCTATGTGTTCCATGTACAACAAAAATTAGGTTTTTGTTTGTTTCAATGGCCATTGTACCGCAAGCCCACTCGCCACTTCAAGGCACCTCTTTAGAGTGGGTACCTAACAATTGTAACCAAAAGGCCGCTCTACTGAGCAGCTCCAAGCCCCTCCAGCTGCTTTTCAGCCAAGGAGAGGCAAAGATGGTGGGTTGTATTTATACACGCACCAAACACTTCCCATTTGGGATCAAAAACAAAAACATGGAAAGAGGAACAGCTGCAGAACGACGGACTGGTGTTACAAGCATGCTATACATCGAAACGAGCGCAGATGACACTCTTTTTCCTTATATACAGAATGCACCAGTAAACATGTAACATAACAAAGTGACTATATACAGAATGCACCTGTAAACATGTAACATAGTAACTATATACAGAATGCTCCTGTAAACATGTAACATAGTGACTATATACAGATTGCACCTGTAAACATGTAACATAGTGACTATATACAGAATGCATCTATAAACATGTAACATAGTGACTATATACAGATGCACCTGTAAACATGTAACATAGTAACTATATACAGAATGCACCTGTAAACATGTAACATAGTGACTATATGCAGAATGCACCTGTAAACATGTAACATAATGACTATATACAGAATGCACCTGTAAACATGTAACATAGTGACTATATACAGAATACACCTGTAAACATGTAACATAGTGACTATATACAGAATACACCTGTAAACATGTAACATAGTGACTATATACAGAATGCACCTGTAAACATGTAACATAATGACTATATACAGAATGCACCTGTAAACATGTAACAGGACTATATACAGAATGCACCTGTAAACATGTAACATAGTGACTATATAAAGAATGCACCTGTAAACATGTAACATAGTGACTATATACAGAATACACCTGGAAACATGTAACATAGTGACTATATACAGAATGCACCTGTAAACATGTAACATGACTATATACAGAATGCACCTGTAAACATGTATCATAGTGAACATATTTCCTACATATTTATTTTCTGTGTTAATCTGTATATTTGTGTTTTGTTTTTAATATCTTGCATTTATTACTTTGTATTTCTGTAACGACTGTAAAATTTCAATGTTCTTGAACCCAGGACATACTTGAAAACGAGAGAATTCTCAATGCATCCTTCCTGGTAAAATATTTTACAAATAAATAAATAAATTTATGTGTTTTTTTTTGCACAACCTTGGTGGATTGACACGGGAGCATTGCTGTGACGTCCAGGGTCCAGGGCGGCAGGCAGGAGGACCCTGGAGGAGTCGTTCCGCCTGGCCGGGTGCCAGGAACTCCAGCGGCACGCGGCCTGTCTGCAACCAATCAGGGGGCGGGGTGCACCCTGATGACGCGGCGCCGCTGAGCTTCAAAGCAGGAGCGCGCGCATTAGCCCTTGCCTTGTCGTGGACTTTCATTCCTGCATCTCTAAGCTGTAAAAGAGTTTGTTTATCTGATATTGACCCTGCTGTTCTGAGGACCCGAATTGTTGCCGACCTTTTTGCCTGAACTTCGACTACTCTCTCTCTCTTTTTCCCTGCCTGTACTGTTGCCTCCTGGTGCTGTTAGTGTGTGCTGTTTTGACTCTGCTACATATACTATAGCGCAGTACAAATTGTATATTTCGTTGCTGACCCGGTTTGGTCATACATCTGTTCCTTCCCTCTGTGTCCCTGTCTGGTTTATCTGCTATTGGGGTGCGCTAAAAGATCCTGCTATACCTGGTAGCGCAGTACAAAGTGTATATTACGTTTCTGACCTGGTTTGGTCATACGTCTGTTCTTTCCCTCTGTGTCCTTGTCTGGTTTATCTGCTACTGCTGTGCGCTGACATTGCCAAGTATACCATAGCGCAGTACAACTATCCGTACATTTCTGACCTGATTTTGGTCAAAAGATTATTCTGTGTTCCCAATCTAGTATATCTGCTACTAGTGCGTTAGCAGTAGCGCAGTATAAGTGTCCGAATTTTGCTGACCTGGTTTGGTCCAACAATTGCTCTGTATCCCTGTCTGGTAATTCGCTGCCAGTCTTTCAAGCTGAGTACTGCATAGCTCTGTTGTATACTGTTGCGCAGTATAATCTTTCCGTGTGTTGCCATTTTCCCTGGTCCCTGTGTCTGCTAGAGGTTAGCGGTCCCGACCATTACTAGGCTTGTGCACCGATTTTTTTTCGGATCGGTTCGTTCCGATTTTGTAAATTTTCGTTTCGGACGATTTTCATTTCGGTTCGTTTTTCGGATCGACTTTTTTTGTGATTTCGGAAATTTTCGTGTTTTTCGGAACGTCTGTTCTCCTCGTTTCAAAGTGTCTATTTGTTTTGACATAAACTAATGTTTTTTCGGATACGATAATTATACGATACGATAATTCTGCCATTGAGAGTTCTCATGTTTTACAAGAAGGATACATTGAGATTTCCCATGTTTTACAAGAAGGATACATTGAGATTTCTCTGGTTTTACAAGAAGGATACATTGAGATTTCTCATGTTTTACAAGGATACATTGAGATTTCCCATGTTTTACAAGAAGGATACATTGAGATTTCTCATGTTTTACAAGAAGGATACATTGAGATTTCTCATGTTTTACAAGATGGATACATTGAGATTTCTCTGGTTTCCCGGGAAGGATACATTGAGATTTCTCTGGTTTTCCAGGAAGGATACATTGAGATTTCCCATGTTTTACAAGAAGGATACATTGAGATTTCTCTGTTTTACAAGAAGGATACATTGAGATTTCTCATGTTTTACAAGGATACATTGAGATTTCCCATGTTTTACAAGAAGGATACATTGAGATTTCTCATGTTTTACAAGAAGGATACATTGAGATTTCTCATGTTTTACAAGATGGATACATTGAGATTTCTCTGGTTTCCCGGGAAGGATACATTGAGATTTCTCTGGTTTTCCAGGAAGGATACATTGAGATTTCGCATGTTTTCCAGGAAGGATACATTGAGATTTCTCTGGTTTTCCAGGAAGGATACATTGAGATTTCGCATGTTTTCCAGGAAGGATACATTGAGATGGGAATGATACAAAATTGAATTACAGAATCAGCGATATAAATACGATGTCCGAAATTACTGAAATGGAGCCGAAATCAGGAATGGAGCCGAAATCATGAATGGAACGAAAATGAATTTCGATTTTACACATTTCTAGTCCATTCAAAAAGTTTTCGTTTCGGCATGAAAATTCGTTCGGATCTGTCGTTTTCGGATCCGAAAATTTTCGGAAAATCGGCTGAATCCGAATGCACGAATCGGGAAATTTCGTGAAAATTCAGAAATTCCGAAATCCGAAACGCACATCCCTAACCATTACAAGGATCGGAGGGCTAGAGGTCTGTTGCCAGGGATTCCACCAGGTCTGTGCCGGGGAACTTCAGAATTGCACTGTTTATTTGTTTTCCTTTACTGCATAAAAATGCCTGGAATTAATATAAAAGGTCATATGAATAATAATAAAATGGTCTGTTACAGAAAAAAAAAATCTGAGAAAAGGATTTCGCCCAAAAAATGGCTAAAAATTTCTAAAATATACATAGAGCCTTTTTGCTGCAAAAGAAAAGAATAGACAGCTGAATAAATTTTTAAGAAAAACAGGGAATTTTTTTGACATTGAAACATATGGGATTCGCCTGATTAAACCTGGTGAATAAACCACAGAAAATTAGGGCATTTCGCTGATATTTTGGTGCTGTTCGGTGTCTCTAAATAGATTTACCATTAGTTCTCTAAGGGGAGTTCTCTGCCGCTGAAGATCAACATATTTCGCTGGCAGTTTGCCAATATTTATGAATAGCTGAATGGCAACGAAATTGCACCATACGGAGAAATTCACTGTTCAGTGCAATTTTGAGGCCAATTCAGCTCTCATCGAATAACCCTGTAGGTCTTACCTAGAACTCTCTCACCAAGAGTTCCAAGGGCCACATATGCCTTCTGAAAATTATCTTTCATTTCTTCATCTAGAGGCCACTCCTGACCGCCTATCATGATGGTTTCACATCTTTCCAGTATTCTCTCTGGTGCTCCCTTCATCACCAACAGATAACCATTTTTTGCGAAGTCCTCTGGCTCATGGATGGAGACCTACAGAGTCCAATGTAGAGAAATAATTGGATGTTAGGAGTAACACTTTCATAGCCTAGCATGAGGATGAGTTAACAGACATGCAGCACTCACCGAACACTCACCGAAGACCCACAGCCAACGAGCTGCTGATCACAGCGCAGAGCAGATGCCGGAAAAAGCCGACAAGCTGACGAATGGGATAAAAAAAACCCCAAAAAACAGCACGCTTGAAAGTTTCAAAATTTAAACGCTGTTTGCAAAAAAACTACTGAACAGAAATGCTTGGAATTTGCATATAAGATCCAAAGAATGATAATAAAAAGGTCTGTTACAGAAAAAAGAAAAAACACTTTAAAAAAAAGGGCAAAAAGTTCTGCTGCAAAAAATCCCAAAACATGCCTAAAAGATCCTAAAAAAAATCTATAAATAAAGAAACTTAACTGTAGAATAAAATAATAAACGGTTTATTAGATATTGGATAAAAACGGGAATATTTTTAACATTGAAGCCTATGGGATTCGCCTGAATAAACCTGCCGAATGAAAACACCAAACAGCAGGGCACTTCGGCAACTTGTCACTGCTGTTCAGTGTCTCTGAATAGATTAACCATTGCTTCTCTATGGGGGATTCCACTGCCGTCGAACAGGCACCGTACTTGCTGCCAATTGGCAAAAATTTGCCAAACTGCCTGCTCTCTGAAAAGCCAAATGGCCCTGAATGTCACCTTACGCTGAATTTCAGTGTCTGGTTACATTTTGGTGACATGTCGGACCTCTCTGAATAACCCCTATGAAATTGTGTTTCTACAAGGGTCTATGACTGTAAATTCAAGAATAGTTAGTACAGTGTGTCACAGACCTCCGCTCGTCTGCCTGTCCTTCTCTCCAGATACCCCCTTACCGAGATCAGCCCGGCTGCTGAGTTGCTCAGAACTCATTGCCTCAAGCAGCCTGATCTGTAGCTTCAGACCTGCTTGGTCTGATCCTCTGCCTGGGAGCCTTTTCAATTACTTTCCAGATGGCTGTTCTGTGCCTTCTGAGTAGGGGAAGTAAGAGTACCCGACAGAGACACCAGACAGGCAGTATGTTCAATCAGGAATAACTATCTTTTATTGAAAAATGCCAGTATTTATGGGGTCTAACAGGGGCCATTTGCATATACCAAACCCCCTTTGAAACCACTGGGGGAATTCCATTGGAACATAATTACACAAACATTGACTTCTTGGAGCTCTAATAAACATTAGGTCAGATGTCACACACGTCATTTACATAATCCATTGTCCCAATAGATCAGATTGGGACAATGCTCACAATTTACACAGCAGATAAACAGACACAGCATTCTTGCATAATCACAGAGCACACAAACCTAATTACAATTTGGTTAAACAAAGAAATAAGCTTTAAACTAAATCGCAAACAGTAAATAATGACGAGACTCAGGCCTGCATCTCCAAATTCACATTAAAACATTGTATGAAGAAAGGGAATGCAATAAATGCCATTTATGGGGAATGAGTCCTATGAACATTCTCTGCCTGAATTACCCATAGTCTGTGGGCATGAGGCTGGCATAAGCTCCTCTCCAAGGGGCACACAGTCTATATGTAGTGTGGGCAACGCTGTGAGTGCCCAGGCCAGCCAGTCCCAGACACCTGGAAAACAAATCCCTCAATAGGTGGCAGAGGCTTCCGTCACACAGTGCACCCAGTGAGAGACAACTAGGATGCATATATTACAGAAGCGTGTGGGTGCTCCAAATACCCAGGCAGCCAACCTGAAAGTATCTTCAACCATAGGATTAAGGCAATCAAGCACACCAAAAATAACAAGAAAGGGGAACTTTATTCAGGGAACATTTTGATTGTTGCTGCAAACTTTCAGGGTTATTCAGGGAAAGGTGAAAACCAGGAGAATTGGCAGGAGAAGAGAACAATCTAGACCAAATAGCTGATTTGGAAAGTGAGATAAATTGGAGAATTTTTCTGGTTTGGCTATTTTGACCTAGAATTTTCACTTCTCCATTCTCCTGAGGTTCATCTTTCTTTGAATAGACCTGTTTCTCAGTCTTCACTTTTTATGACTGAAGTTAATCTTCAATATCTTATGCAGTCTGAGCGCCACATAGTTTATCGTTTATTAATGTCCCCTGTAGAATGATTAAATTGCATAATAAACAACACTACTCACAAGATTACAATGAACTGGGAATGAACGGTCGATTTTCCACACTTGCCTGGTACTTGTTGCTTGAGTTGAACGGAATCTCTACAAGCTTGCGATTTCTTTCTCTCCTCTCCATGACATTCCCCGCGATATTCTCTGTAAATTTTAGCAAAGCTGCTTCCGAGGCATCTCCATTGACGGTTCTCTAGAAGGATGGAATCAAAATGGTTTCAAAGAACTGTCTAAAGTTTAACCATATATTAAAACGAAAAAAAAGAAGTCAGGAGTCAGAATTTATAAAATATGTGTATATACCTTGTTTATGGATACATCATCCTGGCCTCCAATAAACTCTGCCCGGTTGCAAAGGGTAGCGATAGTAAGCAGGGCCTGCCACGTGGTGGAGCTCTGATCAAACATCTCACCTAGAAATAAGATGGTATTTTTTAATTACATATGTATATACTATCAGTGATATCATTAAAAGGAACAAAATGACAATCATCACGATCTAAAGCTTACAAGTACTCAGTGGCATCCAGAATCGACTAGAATCGTGTTAAATATTCAGTATGAGATAAATTACTGACAGGAAAAGTTTAACTAGACATTGAAAACAACAGAGCTAACAGCTGATAGCTCCAGTCCCCACCATGTGGTGATAAAACATAACTTTTATTGAAGACATATGCAAGCATGGGCATCCGCAGCATGGGGCAAGGGGGGCACTTCCCCCCCGATCAACAGGCTTAAATTATAATAATTTATTCATTGCAATGCTGCAGTTCCTGGGCTCTCCACTAGGCTGCACCAGCGTCACATCTCCACTCCACCTCCAATCCTCCACGTGCTCCCACTCACTTTGCAGGCTGGGAGAGGCAGGGCTGAGATGCAGGTGCAGCTGCCCCTATGGGCCACAGGCTGGGATGCTGGACACAGGAAAAAAGGTAATGATTGTCAAATAAATACATTTTTATTAAGCATGATGCCACTGTCTTTATTAATGAGGAGAGGACCCTGGTCTGAGGTCTAGTTTATCTGTCTAGGGAAGAGGGACACAAAATGATTAATAGTAATCTGGTGGGGGCCTGTGTTAAGCTCACAGAGCTTGCATGAGGTAAAGACTAGGGATGAGCTGTTCGGTTCGATCAGTTCGGAGTTCGATTCGAACATCGGCAGTTCTAAAGTTTGCAAATTTCAAACTTTTTGGCATGTTCGGCTCGAGTTCGAAAAAAAAATAATTTGAAAAAAGTATAAAAAATGCTTGGAAAATACTAAAAAATCTAGAAATAAAGAGACTCTTTACTGCAGAATATTATAAGCAACGGTTTATTAGATATTGAATTAAAAACTAATGTCTAGGTGCAAAGATTCTCACCTCTAAATGACCTGTGCTCTCAAACGGCGTAAACAACAGGTGTTTAATTAGTGTTTGGAAATAACATGGGCTTCTAATTAGTCCGGTCTCATGAATTTGATACATTGTATGCAGACTGGAAGTGCTAAGTGTCGTGTGTGGGTCTGTGATGGCGATGTTTCCATACAACCTACAAATCCGCCACTTCACGGGCAGGTTATGGGGACCTCCTAGGCACGATATTTGAAGGAATTTTTCGTTTTTATTTTTAACCCTTATTTTATGGAAAACTCACTGTTCCTTTAACCCTTTCACTGCTGAGGCATTTCACCGCTGTGTGCTAAGCAAATTTTTACTGCTTTCGCTCATCATGTTTAAACCTGATTTGAAGCCACATTTTTTAATATGACCCAGACATATTATATAACGTTCTTTCCGGCAGACTCGGCAGATTCATAATATATCATTTTTATATGTATATGTCATGTTCTGCCTGTATATTATAACAAAAAATGCAATAAAACTTTAATTTTTAATCATCTGCAGCGTGTAAAGTATTTTTTTTCACCTTTTATCACGTGAACATTTGCGGTTATATTTTCTATGGGGCGTGCTTGTACAAAAATTAGAAATGGGGACTTATTAAATTTTTTGGGGGGAATTATGTGATTTTTAGCAAACGCACACCATAGAAAAAAATCATTAGTGCAGCATCATTGTTCACATTATAATTGAAATGTGAACAATATTGCTGCATTAATAAAAATAACACACGAAAAAATACATTTTTTTTTACTTTATACCTGGACATGTTGGGTATCATTCGAAAGGCCATGCTCAGGCCTTTCGATTGACACCCTCCATGACCCCCTAGCTGCCACGGTTCTGGAGATATCGGGGTTCACATGAACCCCCTATCTCCACCAGGGGATTCCGGGCAGCTAGGGGTTCCCCGGCTATCTGAAGTCATCACGCTATGCGTCAGGATGTCAGGCAGTGAGGGGGGACCCGGGGTGGAGCCGCCATCTTGGATGGAGGCCCCCACCGGAGCTAGGCCGCACTTCGGCGCTGCAAGGTGCCAAAGTGTGACCCGGTGCCTAATGGGTTAAAGCCAGGCGCTGCTTAAAAGGGGAGACTCTCCCCTTTAAAGCAGTGCCTGGCTTTTTTTTGTGGGACCTCCCGATCGGGAGGGAGAGGGATCTGAACGGATCCCCCCTCCCTTCCAGGCAATCTCCCGGCGCGTGGCGTGGCGCGATGACATCACTTACGTCAGGAGGAGCTTGACTTCAGCGTCTGAGGACGCTGAAGTCAGAACGCCACGGGACCCCAGACAGAGAGGTGAGTATCTCCGCTGGGGGTCCCGCAAAGCTGATGACGTGTGGGACACGTCCTCCTCAGCATACAGCGGGAGTAACTGAGGACGTGTCCCACACGTCGTCAGCAGTGAAGGGGTTTAAAATTTATTTTTTTAAACTTTTTGTCCATGTTTCCTGTCCCCCAGGGCACTACCCGGACCCGGACATTGTTTTTAAATGTTTCTATGAATCCTAGAAATCCGCAACTTCACGGGCAGGTTATGGGGACCTCCTAGGCACGATATTCCAAGGAATTTTTCGTTTTTATTTTTAACCCTTATTTCATGGAAAAACTGTCCCTTTAAAAACTTTTTTTTTTTTTTACTTTTTGTCCTTGTTTCCTGTCCCCCAGGGCACTACCCGGACCCCAATACACCTTTTATGGAAAATATCTAGCATATATGCCCTCTTGGAGGGCACTCTAAAAATTGAACTTTGAGTCCCATTGACTTGTATTGAGTTCGTGTTCGTGTTCGAGTTCGAATTCGAACTTTTGAAAAGTTCAAGTTCGAATGCGAACCGAACTCGGGGGTGTTCAGCTCATCCCTAGTAAAGACCAGGGCAATATTGGCAGTATACAGGCACTCTAGGCAGGGTCTTGCCTGGGCAATGGGGATGAGGACCCTGCTTCAGATCTTACAATCTAAGAGGAGAGGGTGCCTTGGTCAAGAGCTTACAATCTAAGAGGAGAGGGGACCCTGCTCCAGATCTTACAATCTAACAGGAGAGGGTGCCTTGCTCAAGAGCTTACAATCTAAGAGGAGAAAGGACCCTGCTCCAGAGTTTACAATCTTTCTCCTCTTAGATCCAGTAAGCTCTGGAGCAGGGTCCACTCTCCTCTTAGATTGTAAGCTCTGGAACAGGGTCCTAAGAGTAGAAGGGACCCTGCTCCAGCACTTACAATCTAAGGAGGGGGTTGAGGAGAGGAGATATGTGTGTGTATGCAGGGAAGGTGAGTGTGTATAAATATCTATGTGTGTGTGTGTGTGAAGGGGGGCTGGTGTGTGTATGTATGTATGTATGTATATATATATATAATTTGGAGTGGGGGCTGGTCATGGTTTGTGTATACAGAGCTGGTCTTAAAAAACACTTCCTTTAGTGCCTTGATCCTGGGTGTGTGACTAGTGCGGTGCATTGAATGGTGTTAACTAGAAAATGCAACACTCAGATCAGACACTTACACCTTTCTTCTTCTATTAGACTTACATCATATTTCACAGCCTCTGTATTACTACGCTTTATTTTATGACTATCCCCTTCATGACATTGTCAAAAGGGCAGAATATGGATGCCATTAAAATTTCCCCCCCCCCTGGAAAATTTTCTACGGACGCCCATGTATACAAGTATGATAATTTGTATATAAAAAAAGATGGCCACAATAACCAAACACACAGATAACGCAGATATGATAAAACCAATGCTCAAAAACCGTCTAGGGAAGACCATATCATGAAAATATATAGGGATGCACCGATACCGATACTAGTATCGGTGCCAATTAGGGATGAGCGTTCGGTTCGGATCTGTTCGGAGTTCGAATCGAACATCGGCTGTTCGAAAGTTCGCAAACTTCGAACTTTTTTGGGACGTTCGCCAAAAGTTCGAAAAAAACTAAGAACTATCCTTTTTTATAAAGGTGTCAGGAATCCGAACCGGTGGGTAGGGGTACGACCCCAGGATGCAGTGATGCAAAGGAGAAATAGACCTTAGCTGAGGTATAACAGGCTTTTTTTGGATCACAGGGAATGCAAGGTGAAGGGAGAGGGATGGGCAGGAATAGAGCTAAACACAGGACAAGGTTATTGGAAGGCAGAGTCTGGACTGAGGCACAGAGAATCAAAGGCTGGACTTGGGTACAGGAATTAGGGATGTGCGTTCAGTTCGGATCTGTTCGGAATTCGAATCGAACATCGGCTGTTCGAAAGTTCGCAAACTTCGAACTTTTTTGGGACGTTCGCCAAAAGTTGGATTATTTTTTTTTTTTAAAAAAAGTATAAAAAATGCTTAAAAAATACAAAAAAATCTAGAAATAAAGAGACTCTTTACTGCAGAATATTAAAAGCAACGGTTTATTAGATATTGAATTAAAACGGGAATATTTTTAACATTGAAGCCTATGGGATAAAACATTCTTGTTACTAAAACAGGCAGACACGGCCCTCTAATCAGGCACTGTAGAGGACAGCCTGCAAAATGTTTGCTTCTCTTCGCTTCGCTACGCTGTGCGTCACTACATGCTCAGTGTGTCTCAGCCTTTATTCCCGCATCGCTAGCTTACTGAATCAGTTTGTATACTTGATACTGACCCTGCTTGTTCTGAGGACCCGATCTGTTGCCGACTTTGCCTGCCATTTGACAATTCTCTCTGTGTATTTCCTGCCTGTTCTGTTTGCTTCCTGTTGCTACTGGTGTGCACTGATTCTCACCATATACAGTAGCGCAGTACAAGTGCCTAAACATTTCTGACCCGGTTTTGTTATAGCTGCTGATGTAATTAATAGATCGGGGATCTCTTCTGCATTACCAAAACTTCCACCACTGCCCTCTTCCACAATACCTTAGAGGGGTTACGGTGTGAAGGCACTTGCTGCCACCAAAGGCACAATATATGGGTGCACTGCCACTGACGCCTATACCAGATTCATAGCATTTTATTATTGGACTGCAGGGTCCACCACTGCACTCTTCCACAATACCACAGAGGGGTTACAGTGTGACAGTACTGTTGCCGACACTAAAGGCCCAATTTTAAAGCACGAATTGTTACTTTCATCCAAAGCCTGCATAAGTTTCACCATAATTTAGCCAAAAAAATCACTAAACTTGTTCTGCGAGTCCTAAAATGTCTCCTCTTTTCATACAGACTGCCGCCCCAAGCAGTTGTTTATGAATAGATTAAAGGAAAACCATTTATCGTCATTTGAAATGTATTTTTTTTGTTTTTAAATGTTTCTATATATCCTACTAATCCGCCACTTCACGGGCAGGTTATGGGGACCTCCTAGGCACGATATTGGAAGGAATTTTTTGTTTTTATTCTTAACCTTTATTTCATGGAAAACTCACTGTTTCTTTAAAATCTTTTTTTTTTTAACTTTTTGTCCTTGTTTCCTGTCCCCCAGGGCACTACCCGGACTCCCCATACACCTTTTATGGCAAATATCTAGCATATATGCCTTCTTGGAGGGCACTCTAAAAATCGAACTTTCGAGTCCCATTGACTTACATTGAGTTCGGATTGTGTTCGAGTTCGAACTCGAACTTGAAATTGTTCGAGTTCGAACTCGAACTGAACACGGGGGCATTCAGCTCATCCCTAGTGCCGATACCGGGACCTACACGAGTACTTGGTACTCGTGCAGGGGCCCCAGATACCTAAACCGATACCGGAAGCCATCGCTGGGATGGCCTGCTGGCCGGTTTAGTTGGCGCGCTGCCAGGCTCACCCAGCCAGGCTCCTGCGGCATTTTCCCGGCACCTCCGTCTCCTCTCTTAGAGCAGCCGCAGGCAGAGGTTGTTGCCCGGCCGCTCGTTGAGAACCACGTACACAGCCGCGGAGATCACGTGACTGCGGCTGTGCACGTGGTTCCCAACGAGCGGCCGGGCTACAACCTCTGCCTGCGGCCACTCTAAGAGGGAAAACAGAGGAGCTGGGAAGACGTAGCAGGAGCCTGGCTGGGTGGGCACGTGGGCAATATGTGAGCGGGGCAATAAGAGCTGGGGCACTATGAGCGGGGGCCACTATAAACTGGGGCAATATAAGCAGGGGCACTATAAGCAGGGGCACTATAAACTGGGGGCACTATAAGCAGGGCCACTATAAACTGGGGGCACTATAATGAGGGGCACTATAAACTGGGGGCTATATAAGCAGGGTCACTAAACTAGGGGCAATATAAGCTGGGGCACTATAAGCAGGCCACTATAAACTGGGGCACTATAAGCAGGGCCACTATAAACTGGGGGCAATATAAGCTGGGGCACTAAACTGGGGGCAATATAAACTGGGGCAATATAAACTGGGCATTATAAACTGGGGGCACTATAAACTGGGGGCAATATAAACTGGGGCACTATAAACTAGGGGCAATATAAGCTGGGGCACTATAAACTGGGAGCAATATAAGCAGGGGCACTATAAACTGGGGGCAATATAAGCTGGGGCACTAAACTGGGGGCAGTATAAACTGGGGCAATATAAACTGGGGCACTATAAACTGGGGGCACTATAAACTGGGGCACTATAAGCTGGGAGCAATATAAACTCGGGCATTATAAACTGGGGGCAATATAAACTGGGGCACTGAGCTGGGGGCAATATAAACTGGGGGCACTGTGAGCTGGGGGCACAATAAGCTGGGGCACTGAGCTTGGGGCAACATAAACTGGGGCACTGTGAGCTGGGGGCAATATAAACTGGGGCACTGTGAGCTGGGGGCAATATAAACTGGGAGCCCTGTGAGCTTGGGGCAATATGTGAGCTGGGGGCATTTTATATGAGGCCTGTTCCTATTGGAAAGAGGTCACATGACATTTAATAAAAGTATCGGTACTCGGTATCGGTGAGTACTTTTAAAAAGTATCGGTACTCGTACTCAGGCTTGAAAAATTGGTATCGGTGCATTCCTAAAAATATATCTAATACAGTGATTCCCAAACACGGTCCTCAAGTACCCCCAACAGGTCAAGTTTGCAGGATATCTGAAGCACAGCACAGGTGATATGATTTGTTGCTCTGTGATTGCAGGATACAGTCTGTATTTCCCCAAGGCAATCCTTAAAATCTATGCCTGTTTGGGGTACTTGAGGACCGCGGTTGGGAACCACTGATCTAAAGCCTAAGTAGGAGGAAAATTATATGTATAGGTTTTCCAGTAAAAAATAAATGGTTGAATTCAACCCAGACAGTAGTGCAGTACAAGGGGTGTATACCAAAAATCAGCAGGCCACACCAGGAGCTTGACCATATAAAAATATATATTGTGGAGCAGTCACAGGGGTACTGTGGCCATTCCACAATACATATTTTTATAGCTCCTGGTGTGGCCTGCTGATTTTTGGTATACACTATTGGTGAACTGCGGATCTCAGACAGTGGAGCACCCCAGCGCTGACCCGGCATTTGGTGAGTTCCCCTGTGTTAGCCACGTGGTCTTGGACTTTCCTTGCTGTACAAGGGGTGATAATCAGAATGTCTTAATAAGTAAACCTCTATAGAAAAGTCAACCAGGGACAGAGTGAATGGCTGCTGGTGTAGCACTATAGCCTTTTTTTTTTTTTAGAAATCTATATTTAGCTACAGGGTGATTAGCAGGCCTTACAGGCTTTTCTTCTTTCTCTTTTTTTTCTCCTTCTATCTACAGCGGCTTATCCTGGGTAGATTTACATTGGGGAGTGCTATAACAGCAGCCATTCACTCTGACTTTATTATAGAGGTTTATTTATAAAGGCATTCTGAATATCACCCCTTGTACTGCACTACTGCCTGGGTTGAATTTCACCATTTCTTTTTACTGGTAGATATATACAATTAATTTTCCTCCTACTTCGGCTTTGGTATATTAGAAATGTTTTCATGGTATGTTCTTCCCTAGGTGGTTTTTGAGCATTGTTTTTTATTATATCAGTATTATTTGTGTGTTTGGTTATTGTGGCCACGTTTTTGGATACAAAGTATCAATAAAAGTTATGTTTTATCGCCACCTGGTGGGGATTGGAGCTACCAGCTGTTAGCTATATTGTTTTCAATTCCATGTACAGGGTTGAGTCTCGCATCCCATTTACCCCACAGCAGGGGCAGACTGACCCATCAGGCACTCGGGTGCCGCCCGAGGGCCCGGATGGGAAGTGGGGCCCGTATTGGCGCTGTAGTCCAGGCAGGGCCGGCATCAGACAAGCACCTAGTCTCCCATTTGATCGGCAGTGTGTGGGATCAATCTCCCACATGCTGCTCCGGAAATAAAGGCCCTGCGGGGGGGGGGGTTATATAACAGGCAGGTGTGTGTGTGTGAGCAGAGTGTGAGCAGTGTGTGTGTGAGCAATGTGTGTGTGAGCATTGTGTGTGTGTGTGTGAGCAGTGTGTGTGTGAGAGAGCAGTGTATGTGTGTGAGAGCAGTGTGGTTGTGTGAGCAGTGTGTGAGCTGTGTGTGTGAGCAGTGTGTGAGTGAGCAGTGTGTGTGTGAGCAGTGTGTGTGTGAGCAGTGTGAGTGTGTGTGTGTGAGCAATGTGTGTGTGAACAGTGTGTGTTGAGCAGTGTGTGTGTGAAGTGTGTGTGAGCAGTGTGTGTGTGTGTGAGCAGTATGTGTGTGAGCAGTGTGTGTGTGAGCAGTGTGTGTGTGAGCAGTGGGTGTGAGCACTGTGTCTGTGTGTGAGCAGTGTGTGTGTGTGTGAGCAGTGTGTGTGTGAGCAGTGGGTGTGAGCACTGTGTCTGTGTGTGAGCAGTGTGTGTGTGTGTGTGTGAGCAGTGTGTGTGTGTGCAGAGTGTGTATGTCCGTTATGTGTATTTCTCTTTTTTGGGGGGTTAACCTTTTATGGGCATGGCACAGGGGGCCCCAGGATCTCTTATTGCCCGGGAGCCCCATTAGTTGTCAGTCCGCCCCTGCCCCTCAGTCACCTATGACTACTAGTAAATTTGATGTGCACCGCCTCTGTCTATAGTCTCACACTACTGAGTTTATAGTGTATAGGTTATAACTAGACAGTATTTAACAATTGAGGTTCTCTTATTTTCCTTTAATGTGATATTTAATGTATTTTATCATAAAATAAGGTATCTGTATACGGGTGCAGGCATGTTAGATCCTTACCAATCTGTTCTTCACTGGTGTCTGCATTATGGATCACGTTGTCGAACCACATGTGCGCCACGGTCATCCTGTTCTGCGTCAAAGTGCCGGTCTTATCGGAGCAGATAACCGATGTGGAACCAAGAGTCTCCACGGCTTCCAAGTTTTTGACCAAACAGTTCTTCTTGGCCATACGAAGTGCAGTGACTGAGAGACAGACCTAGGATAGAGACAGACAATAAAATGCACAAAAATAACAAAAACATGAATGATTAAAAAGAACAACTAGTATAATTTATCTATTCTGCAATATAAACAAAGGATTTGATAGTCACTTGTAAAGAGCCATTGGGTCAGTCACCAACTACATGTCAATGCTGATTGCACTATGTTTTTTTTTTTTTTAAACCTTGCCTCAGAATTCACCCCGTACACGCAAACCTACAAGTGTTTCCTTTCTTTTTTGGTTTCCTCCCAGAACTGAAACAGTGTATTCTATTGAGGTACATGTTAGAAAATCCATTTTGATCGGCTGGTTTTGTGAACTTTCTCTGTAATTCGACAATGATACCTTTGCCTCTATAGGAAGCTGTCTTTCACATACACAATTGTTGTGCTGTTAATCACCTTGCTCTTCTTGAATAACCAGATGTTCTGAGAGACCACAGCTCGTGTAATTACCAGATAAATTCCATAGGAGAATTTTCACAGGTTTTAGTTCACTACAACAGCTTACACAGGATTTTACACATGACAGCAAAGCAGTGGCGGCTCTAGAGTTATTGAGCCCTTAGGTCAAGCTAAAATATGATGCCTCTTGTTGTGCAAAATAATTAGGAAATTAACCCAAAAAATTTTAGTTAAGGATAATGCAGTTCTCTTGGTAGACAAATGTACGCAATTATTGAAATGTTTTTTTGTGGTACAGGCTTATAATGGTTTCTAAATATTATCCTCAATTTAGGTGGCCACCTATTTGGACTATTTATAGAGTCGCCTCTGCAACAAAGAAGTAGTTGTAGGTTTTCTTTTCAATTTAGACTTTCTATTAATTAAATTATATTCTAAATGGGGGGATGTTTATTCTTTGAAAGTAGGCCTATTCGCAGAAAGTACATAGGTATAAAAGGAACTCACAGTAACTGTGCATATCAGACCCTCAGGTACATAAGCCACCACGATGCCAATGCAGAAAATAATGGCGTTCAAGGCACTGTACCCCATGGAGACTGAGATTATGAAGAAGACGCCACCGACAAACACGGCGAGGGAACTGATCATCGTCACAAAGTGCTCAATCTCCAAAGCGATAGGAGTCTTCTGATCTCCAACTTGTGAAGCCAATGATGCAATACGACCAATCACTGTTTGGTCACCAGTATTGATTACAATTCCAGTTGCAGCTCCTGGAAATAAAGAATAAAGTGCAAAAATAAAGGGCAACGTCTTTAAGTCATAAATAATATAAACAATGTTACTATAACATCAGGGTTCAAAATTTGAATTCCTAAGGTACTAGCCATGCTTAAAACGTACTCCCTATTGAGCCCAAGTGGTCAACGACAAATTCCACAGTTGCAAAGGGTCAAATTTCTAGTAGCCCTGCTTAAATTACCTCCCTATCTGAGAGGGCGAGCGGAAAGTTTGAGCCCTGATATTATTATTATTATTTCTATTCGTTTATATAGAACTAACGCATTTCACTGCACTGGATGCACTGCGAAAAGCATAAAGTATAAAATTTAACTGTGCAAAGACATTGAATTTCTCAAGAACACTTCCTGCAAGATCACAGTCACACTACATTAGACGTACCCTCTAAACAAGTGGTGGAATAGAAACCCAGGTTCTTAGTTTCCAAGGGATTTTCATCTGTGCATTCTGTACCTCGAGGCTGAGGTTCTGATTCACCTGTGAGCGATGAGTTATCAACCTGCATGGGGACAGTAAAACCATATACCTTTTTCACTCATGATTAAATGACTTATTAATACAAGATGATACTCAGTGTACTGTAGATTGGATTAGATTAACTCAATCGAACTGATAACCTTTAGAGATTTTGATTTCCCTGTTTAATTGATGCACTTACAGTTAGTGAATTGAGGTTGCCTATCTAAAGAATTCTCGTAAGGAACTCCTTTCTGATATGACCTTGATTTCAGTTCATCCAGCTCTTTGCTAACAAGTAACAACTATGACTTAATATTAGTTTTTCTATTAAAAATGGAGGTGAAGCTACCAGAGCTCTTATGTGGGAGCAGTGTATGGTGGTTGTTGTATGCCTGTAGTGACGATCATTTTTATGGACTTTAGACATAATCTCTTCCTCACCTTGCATCCATGGACCTCCAAAAAGCATAGATCTGCAGGGATCTTGTCCCCTCCCTTTATGAGGACAATATCTCCAACCACCAGCTTCTCTGCATTCATCTCAACACGCTTCCCATCACGCAGGGTCAGTGATTGCTATGGTCAATAAGGGAGATTGTGAAGAGCAGTTATTAATTCCATGTTTCACATCCATACCCTTATTCTTCATGCCCACCATGCTGCAGTGATTTTTCTCACCTGTGGCACCATGTTCTTGAAGCCAGCCATGATGTTTGTACTTTTTGCCTCCTGATAATATGCAAAAGTCGCTGTCAGAATCACCACCGCAATGAGGATGATGGCCAACCAAAGCTAGAGATGCAGAGAGTTCAGCCATTATATAGGACAACAAAATAACAGCAACAAGTGTAAATATGTGCAAGTTCCTTTACTACGCCTGTAAACAATATAGTTGTATATTCTGTATAATTCAATTTCTGCAGCATATATTTATTTTTCTCTTACGTTATCCTTGGACACGGTTGGATCCTGAGCAGCCTGGAGACCATAAGCAATGAAGCACAAGATCGATCCAATCCAGAAGACAATGGAAAAGCCACCAGCCATCAGCTTCAGAAATTTTACAATTTCTGGGGTTCCTTTTGGAGGGGTTAATTTGTTAAGTCCATTCTGTTTGAGGAGTTCCTCAGCAGTCTGGGAGCTGAGACCCTAAAGTGAAGTTCAAAGAAAGAGAACAATCTGTGCATATTGGTTTGTCATGGAAGAAAGAAGAAGATTCAACATAGTGCAAACTTAACATATAAACAGGAATATTTTCAGTGAAAGCAAGAAATTTTGGCATGAGTCGTTAACATTAGCGGCTCCCGTTCACCATCTCTATTACGGTTGAACTGTTATGTTAATGCACAACTCTTATTAATGGAAACCTCTAATAGACAACTGCAGCGGCACGGTTGGTATTATTCCTGGAGTGCATAGGACTCCATGGAGAGTTACATGAGTGCTGATCAAGCTCATGCAATCGTGGTCCTGCAGGATCAATGGAAGGACACTGGGAACTATTTGTTCCCAGCTTCCTTCTTCTTGTGAAGAGAGGATGCAGCAGGACACACCAGCCTTCCATAATGTATGACCACAAGTGAGTAAGGAAATTTTTCATGTGTATTTTTGGGTGTTAAGTGATTTTGCTAGAGGGATATCGAGAGACCTTGGATTTGATCGTTATTCTCCAGCGGCCTCCACATTAGCGCTTCCCATACAAAGTATACAAATGATTGCGTTAATTAATTAAGCGTTAATGTAGAGTGATCTGCCACAACAACCAAGCCTCAACAGAAGCTTGCACCTGTGCTGGAATATGATCGGAGCTGTTATAATTAAGCAGTGGGGTCAATCTACTTCTCATAAGATTGTTCCTACAACTCTTGAGTTAAGCATCAGCAGCATATAGACATTTTCAGTTTGTGGTCAGTCAACTTATTAGGAAAGAGCTTACCTGCTTGATATCCACAGAATATTTTTTTCCTAGCTCCTCAATGGTTAAAGTGTGATCAGTCTGTAAGAGATGCATAATAAAGCAAAACGTCACAAGAGAATGTATAATTTTTACATTGATTCCATCCCTTTTCCACCTTCTCCATTCCCCCATGAATAGTGTATTCCTCTAATCTGCTTCTCCACTGACATTCACAGAATTTCGAGCAATGATTTTAATTTTTAGCTCTATCTGCTCAATTAATCAGAAAACTGAATACATACAGTATGATTATTTTTTTAACTCATGTTATTTAGATCTTGGACATATAAACTCTTCATGCTGTTGACTTTTCCAATTCTTACATTGTCCTCTATAATTCCCTTTTAGATCAGTTTTCACGACACCCCACTATAGATTTCTACGCTTCTCTCCCCTTGGTTATTGCTTACAATCTGTAATTCTTTTTTCAGGTTTTCCACTTTCTTTGCATTCTTTCCTTTTCTGTTAAAAAGTCTCCTTTTCTTTTCTTCCGTGTTCGGTCTCGCTTCATCGACATTGATAGTGTAGACATCGGGCGGTTCTTGCACCTGTCAACAAATATATTCAACAGTTATGGTTGGATGATTTTGGGGGTTATTCAGAGAGATCCGAAATGTGGCCGAAATGTAACCGGACACTGAATTTCAGCGTATTGGTACATTTCGGGGTCATTCGGCTATTCAGAGAGCAAGCAGTTCGCCAGAATCTGGCGAATTGCTTGCACGTACAGTGCCTGTTCGAGGGCAGTGAAATTACACATAGAGAAGCAATGGTTAATCTATTCAGAGAACACTGAACAGCAGAGAAATGCCAGTGAAATGCCCTGCTGTTCGGTGGTTTCATTCGGCAGGTTTATTCAGGCGAATCCCATAGGCTTCAATGTTAAAAATATTCCTGTTTTAGTCCAATATCTAATAAACCATTTATTATTTTATTCTACAGTACAAAGTGTGTTTATTTCTAGATTTTTCAGGATCTTTTAGGCATTTTTTTGGGATTTTTTCAGCAAATTTTGTTTTCCTTTCTTTTTTTTTTTCCGTAACAGACCTTTTTATTATCATTCATTGGATCTTATGTGTAAATTTCATACATTTTTGCACAGTGGTTTTTTTGCAATCAGTGTTTCAAATTTCAATCTTTCAGGCGTACTAGTTTTTTTTCACACCACGTTTATCGCTAGTCGGATTTTGCCGGCGTGTTCGGTGGGGTTTTTGTGGGTGTTCGGCGAGTGTTCTGCGGGTTTGCGGTGAGTTTTCCCTGCACTACGGGGGGACCCTGCAGTGCTTACTGAATACACCGCAGGGTCGGCGAAGAAGAATTGCCACGAAGTACGGGGAACGAAAGGTCACCGAACGTGCGGTTACTTTTTGATTCTCTCTAAATAACCCTGTATGGGCTCTATTTAATGCACGTGCATCGCTATTTTTTTTGTGCGAAGCGTTAAACGTTAACGCGTGAAAAATAACGGTGGTATTACAATCCGTTTGCATTTTTTCATCCGTCAAAAAATAATGCGCATAAAAAAGACGCGAAAAACGCGCGCGCATTAACGTTGCACACAGAAATCGGTGTGCGGACTGTTTTAACACGATTCAGAATTAAGAACCACAATTGTCTCCCGTTCAGTTTTTGCACCTGTCAAAATCAATCTGAGTATATGTGCTACAGCAATTATAAAAACACGCACAACCTCTCAATTTTATTGTTTGGGTATGTGTAGAATGTGTAACTATACTCTGCTGTATTTATTTATTTTTTCGGGCTGGTGTATTACGTTTCGGCCAGAACGTTCAGATTTGCCGTTACCACCAGCTTTCCAAAGACGTTAAAATTATGCGCGCAAACGTTGTCCGTTAAAATTTGCGCATAGATTGTAATACCATCCGCGTACCAGCGCACAAACGCATTTGCGCTCACAATGTTAAGTATAGGAGGCGCAATGTACATTACGCTCGCAAAGGGTTCGCGCAGGTTCACCCGCGGTAGACGTTAATGCGCATTTTTTGCGTGGACATTGTCACACGATGTTCTGCGCAAAGGGTTTTCCCCTCGCGTTAATGCGTTTTTGCGCACGCGTTAACGTTTGCATGAAGAATCTAATAGAGCCCTATGTCTTTAAGATACTGAAACTGAAAAATAAAGACATAACCAAAACGCAATTCAAAAAAATAAGTGTGTTATGGTAACGTAAGGTCTCGATAAATTATGGCGTGGCCTAAGGCTGGGGTCAGACCAGCGCACTTTTAACGTGCGTTCTGGCGCACATAATTACGGCCGCACTAGCAGCAGATGACAGGCAATGACGGCCAATATACGATGTACGGCCGCACAAAAGTGCGGCCGCGCAACGCAAGTGGAATTTGAACGCATTTTTCTTAGAAAGCTGAACCGCTAGTACTGACGTACTGAGTGCGCAGCTGCGGCATAGCGGCGTGTGTGCGTGATTAGGAGATGTCAGACACTGCTAATGTCCAGCCTACATAACGTCCAGACGCAAAAAGAGTTTTATTGACGATCCGTACAAAATCACACCTGAAAATGCGCGTCGTCTGACAAGTCTTTGCGCATTCCGTGAAAAAATACGTCAATGCGTTCGGACGCACTTTTTCACGTTCGCGGGGAAAAATGCTTTCGTCTGACCCTAGCCTCACTCTTGCATCCTAATCACCAAAATAAACCACAGCAATCGTTGTGAACATTTTAATATAATTGCAAGAAAAATAGTGTGAGAAGAAATTAAAAATTAAATCACTAAGATTTCAAATTTTAACCAAAGTTGTTATTTCATCTTGTGAATATATTTGCATGTTTGAGAATCAGCTCCTACCTAGATGATTTGAAATCCCATGCATTGTATAAATAATACAAACATAAAATGCTGGTTTTGTCTTACTTGTATATTTGCAGTTTAACAATCGGTTAAATTTAAAGAAAATTACAAACATTTGTGAAAACACTTTTTCAGGAAAGATTCTATTAACGAGTGCGTTAAAAAAACTCAATACGGAATTTGTTTTCATTGTTAACTTTATCAGATTATAACGTTCTATGTTGTGAATATATATTTGAGCAGTTGGGAATTTTACTCATTGTTGTTTTGATTTAAAATTTCGTTCTTAATACAATAGTTATGATTATTTCACAGTAACTAATTTTTAATTGTTGTACTTATTATAATGTGCCTCTCTCCCATAAAGTAGTTGATTTGTGGTAATGCCTGATTTCTTTTGGATTTCCTCTTTTGCATCACATAGGCTGTGCACAGATTGACGTATTCGGACACGTGACGCCCGACTCCTTTGGACAAAGCACAAATTGTGCATCAAACAGAAGAGCCGTTCACTCCAAGGCACAATAAAATGAGAGCTGATTTATTATTGGAACGCGGCGCAATGTTTCGGTTCCTCGTGGAACCCATAGCAATCATGATAAACATTCCAAGAGGAACCAGAACATAGCACATTGCTCCAATAATAAATCAGCTCATTTTATTGTACCTTGGAGTGAACGGTTCTTCTGTTTGATGCTCCAGCTGTTGCTCCACTGGCTGCCTTGAATTGCCTAGAACCCGGGTATTTTGGTACAGTTTGTATAGAATATGGGGGTTATTTAGAAACCACTGGAATGTCACCGACATTTCAGTGCTCTCTCGTTCCCCACGCTTCGGGGAATCAAATTCCCCGACCCTGATGTGAAGTCAGCATTCACTGCAGGGTCCCCAAAATGCAGGGAAAGGCTGCATCATGGATATAAAAAAATAAAAAAAAATCTTGGAAAAATCACTGAGATTCTGCAAAAAACCCCACAGAAAATCTGCCGATAACCCGCCAATATGATCCAAAAAATTGGATAAATCAATTTTAAGCGCCGCAGAAAACCCACCGCGCGTATCTGACGATCCGACGCAAACCCGCTGAGCGCGCCTAAAAAAAAACAACGATCCGCCGAACACAGCCCTGACCAGCTGTTGGAAAAAGTTGATAAGGTGACAAACGGGGTACAAAAAAACCCCAAAAACAATTGAAACTTTAAAAATTTGAAATGCTGTTTGCAAAAAAACTACTGGATTAAAATGTCTGGAATTGACATATAAGGTCCATAAATAAATAATAATAAAAAGGTTTGTTACAGAAAAAACCCCGCTATTTAATTAAAATCTGTAAAACAAATTTGCAGACAAAATCCTGACATTGCCTAAAAAAATCCTAAAAAAATAAACACAGAGACCTTTTGCTGGAAATTAAAAGAATTAAACGGTTTATTAGATATTCAATAAAAACAGGAATATTTTTAACATTGAAACCTATGGGATTCGCCTGATTAAACCTGCCGGGCATTTCACTGACATCTCTCTGCTGTTCAGTGTTCCCTGCTTCTCTATGGGGATGTCACCGCTGCCGAACAGCACTGTATTTCACTGGCAATTCGCCAAAATTTGGCAAATTTCCAGCTTTTCGAATAGCCGAATGGCCACAAAATTGCTCCGTATGGGGAAACTCACCGTTTGGTGCAATTTCGGGGCCAGTTCGACTCTCTTTGAATAACCCTGTATGTGTGCTGTATCATTTTTTTCCTCTAAAGCACAAATTGTGAACACAGTACAATATCAAAACTGTTACAATATCCCAGTTATACCAAACTTAATGACAACGTTTTTTTTTTTACTTACCTCTGATGGCATTTTCGTGCGGGAAAATGCGGAATGCAATCTCAATGTACCTGAGAGGGGTTGAAACCTTTTGGTTTTAGCGAATGAGAAATGTCAGCCAAAGTGTTCGTCAAGACACAAATTGTCTACGTCAAGAATCGCAGCTGGATCGAAATGCAGTTACACTCAATAAATAGAGCGCAGAAAGACGTAAAATAGCGCTCTAATGCCACATTTGGATAAAAGGTACAGCTCGTTAGGAAACTGAACATCAGGGATGGAAAGAATTAATCAAATGAGAAATCAATGAGAGCATATGATATAACAGATTGTACGATCAGGGGCACAGAAGGATGGAAAGTGTCACTGTTTGGAGTGAGAAAGAGTTAAAAATAAAGTGACAGACAAAGAGAAGTGTCACAAAAAGACAATTTCATGCACTGACTGTGAGTGTGGACTGAGTATATATACATTTTACACCTCGCCCTGTGGACCAGCCTCCACCCCTGGCTAGTATTTCTTTGAATTTGTGAGCCAGATCCACCTGGTTGTTTCCAGATAAACTGGCTCATGACAGCATCCAGTCCAGCTTCTAATTACAGAAGATGCAGTAGGTTGTGTCTTTACGCACTGAGACATTTGGAATTGATGTATCACGATACGTATGTAGTCTATTATTATGTATAACTTGAGCTAAAAGAAAAATAAGATAAATGCAAATGATGGGACATTCACTTCTCCATTTCTCATGTTCAGGGGTACAGAGTAAAACCAGTTTTTATTCCCAAAATATACCGAAACCTGAAATGAACGTATTAATCTGATATGAATAGCTTAAAGGGTTTTGCTGTAAGAAGTGAAATGATGGAGAATTGCAAAGGAATAACTCCTTTACTTATTTAAAGCAAAGATCTCAAACTTTGACTGTTGTTTATTGCCTACAATTCCCAGAATTCTTGGAATGCAATAAATGGCCAGAGAATCATAATGCGTTTCAGAAACAACTGGGGGCCAGAGTTTGAGGTCCCTTATATAAAGTTAAAGTAAAATGTACAACTCCTTTTGAAAACTCTCAACTAATTAACCTGAATAACCCCCAAGTGTTTGTATGTATATATATATATAAATATAAAATATTTGATAGTCCAGATGCCAAAATCACAAGTATAGCGAGCGTATTTTTTTGGGACTAAAGCTACATTTTAAAGACAAGCTATCGAGCGTATAACCTTCTTCAGGTCTGGACGCTAAACTGAGGAATATCAAACAATTGAGCTTTAAGACATTAAGGACCACATGGGTGGGGGGGTTAGATGTCGTAAATAGTGAGAGTCCCTATTTACGACATCTAACCCCCCCACCCATGTGGCCTTTAATGGCTTAATGTTCAATTCTATGATATTGTTCAGTTTAGAAAAAAACAAAAATGGTAGACACCGGCTACCTAATAATCTTTATTAGAAGAGTACAATGTATACAATATTAAAACATTGCTCAGTTAACGTCCGACCTGAAGAAGAGCGGTTATACCCTCAAAAGCTTGTCTTTTAAATGTAACGTTAGTACACCAAAAAAGGTATCACTACGTCCTGCTATACTCGTGATTTTTATATATACAGTTGTGTTCAAAATTATTCAACCCCCAATGCTGTAAAGGGTTTTAGGGAATTTAGTGTACATTTGTAATTGTATTCAGAATGAAATCCTACAAGGACTTTTTAAAGAACCATATGCAACTAAAATGACATCAATTGGTTTTGTAATACAGTAGTAAATGTTTCTTTTGTGAATTCTTCATTGACACAATTATTCAACCCCTTAAAGACTACCACTCTGAAGAACAGAGGTTCATTCAAGTGTTTTCAATCAGGTATTGAAAACACCTGTGGATGTCACGGAGCAGCAATAAAGCATAATAAGCACCAATTAGGCAGCTTTAAAATGACTGTGATACTCAGCTCCTTCTAGACATTTACTGGTGTGGTTACAAACATGGTGAAGTCAAGAGAATGGTCCAGGAAGACAAGAAAAGAGGTGATTACTCTTCACAGGAAGGGCAATGGCTATAAGAAGATTGCAAAGATGTTAAACATACCAAGAGAGACCATAGGAAGCATCATTCGCAAATTCAAGGCAAAGGGCACTGTTGAAACGCTACCTGGTCGTGGCAGAAAGAAGATGCTGACTTTGACTGCTGTGCGCTACCTGAAGCGTAGAGTGGGGAAATGTCCCCGTGTGACTGCTGAGGAACTGAGAAAAGATTTGTCAGATGTGGGTACTGAAGTTTCAGCTCAGACAATACGGCGCACACTGCGTAATGAAGGCCTCCATGCCAGAACTCCCAGGCGCACCCCCTTGCTGTCTCCAAAGAATAAGAAGAGTCGACTGCAGTATGCCAAAAGTCATGTGGACAAACCACAGAAGTTTTGGGATAGTGTTCTGTGGACTGATGAAACACAATTAGAACTGTTTGGGCCCATGGATCAACGCTATGTTTGGAGGAGGAAGAACAAGGCCTATGAAGAAAAGAACACCTTGCCTACTGTGAAGCATGGCGGGGGGTCAATCATGCTTTGGGGCTGTTTTGCTTCTGCAGGTACAGGGAAGCTTCAGCGTGTGCAAGGTACCATGAATTCTCTTCAGTACCAGGAGATATTGGATGACAATGTGATGCAGTCCGTCACAAACCTGAGGCTTGGGAGACGTTGGACCTTTCAACAGGACAATGATCCCAAGCATACCTCCAAGTCCACTAGAGCATGGTTGCAGATTAAAGGCTGGAACATTTTGGAGTGGCCATCGCAGTCACTTGACTTAAATCCGATTGAGAACCTCTGGTGGAACTTAAAGAAAGCAGTTGCAGTGCGCAAGCCTAAGAATGTGACTGAACTGGAGGCTTTTGCCCATGACGAATGGGCGAAGATACCCGTAGAACGCTGCAAGACACTTGTGTCAAGCTATGCTTCACGTTTAAAAGCTGTTATAACTGTAAAAGGATGTTGTACTACGTACTAAGATTGAATGTCACTTGAATAAAACTGATAATGATGTGAGCACAGAAAAGACATTTGTGGTTATTTCATTATAAATGTTATGTTATATTTGTCGAATCGATCCGAAATTTCGTGTGGTCAACATTTCGGATTCGGTATGACCTCGGAAGCATGAAAATGGTAAATTTTGTCCGAAAATCAATTCGGTACGAAACGAATTGCACATCCCTAGGAGACAGGACAAACAGGAGAGACAGAAGGAAAGGGGTGTAAGTTTCACAGCAACAATCAGACTGCTATCACCCAGAAAAGGCAGCCAGTACTGAAATGCCAAGGACGTCATTGTAACGGATTCCGTTGATCCCTGTATGCAGACACTGCCTAACCAACCCTGCCAGTCTTTAGAATAGCCAAAATACTAATATACAGGACAGACACACAGAACGAACGAGGTCAGATGCAAGCCGAAGTCAGAACCAGAGAGGAAAGTCAGACACGCCAGAATTCGGTATACAGGCACTGCAATACAAAAGCAGCCAAAGGAATAGTAAGAAAACAGAGCCAAGGTTGATACACAAATCACGAAGAGCAACGGGTTGATGCCAAAAGAGTAGTCAGGATCAGGAAACAAAGCCAGAGTCGATACACAGAGAACTGATACAAGGGAAGCAAGAACACACTAGACAAGAATAAACCACAATGGGGCAATGAGACTCACTGGGTTTTTAAATATAGGCGGGCATCGCATCATCAAACCACACCCTGACCCCACCCACATCACTGACCTGCAAACACTATTGCCGGCAATATCAGTATGTGGCCGGCCAATGAACAGCGAGGATGGCGCTGCTGTCCATCAACCTTCGACGGGGACCCCATCCGTGACAGTCATTTCTGCAGAGAGGTACATCCAAGGCCGGATTTACACCTCAGGGGCTTGTTGGCAGAGAAATCTGGAGCCCCCTCCCCCACATAAAAAGTGCCAAAAATACTTTAATTTTTGTTTTGGGAAGCAAAAACAATATTAACGTTTTAAATGAACTGAAAAACTTTTCTCCCTGTGTTCACTTCAAAAAAAGGAGCAGACTCTGTTGCCTAAAAAATTAAGCAAAAAAGGAGCAGAATATTATGGTTAGCCATAAAACAAGCACAAATAGTATCCTAAAATCAACCATAATTTCCAAGCCTGAACCTAGCACTTAATTTTTGAATGCTGCATTATTTTCGGCAAATTTTCAGTGGGATAACAAAAGTTTTTTGTTTTGAACAAAAGGTGCAGGGGTGAGGATTTTTTTTAAAACATTTGACATGGTCATGCTTGGTCATTAGAATGGTCATATTCTGACCTGTCCAATGAAACCTATCATGACCTTGTGGGGTGTAAATAATGGAGATACGGGGTTCAAAGGCGGTGTGGAAAATGAGCAGGTGAGCTAGTGCAGCATCACTGTTCAATTTATAATCATCATGTTTGGTATCATTGGGGAGGCCATAATCTGCCTTTCAAATGAAGCCTAATGTGTCCTTCTAACCTGTAGGCTTCCAGAGATACAGGGGTTTAAATGATTGTAATTTTTTCTACAGAAGAAGGTGCCCCCTTTTAGTAGGCTCCTAGTCTGACTAATTATAAACCTGACCCTGGGTACAGCAACCCACGATTATCGTTTTAGCCTTTACAGTCTCATTTGGAGATCAAAGCGGATACCTCTCTAGTCACCTCTAGCAAGAGGTCCATGTCCGGATTACAATCATATGTGTATGTAATTACTCTGAATGCAGAGTAGGGATGGGCTGCCGGTTCGAATCGGTTAGAAGGTCGATTCGAACATCGGCTGTTCGAAAATTCGCGAACTTCGAACTTTTTGGGACGTTTGCGGAAAGTTGGAGAAAAAAAAATATTTTTAAAAAATTCCAAAATATGCTTAAAAGATCCTAAAAAAATCTAAAAATAAAGAGACTCTTTACTGCAGAATATAATAATACGGTTATTGGGTCAGGTCAGGTGCAGGACTTTACCCAATCAGAGCTCAGCATGAAGATGAGCTTTAACCAAGCTCTGATTGGTTAAAGTCTTGCACTGACTTTCACCAATCAGAGCTTGGTTAAAGTTCTGCCCCACGCCTCATCTTCATGCTGAGCTCTGATTGGGCAAAGTCCTGCACCTGACCTGGACTTTACCCAATCAGGGCTCAATATTGAATTAGAGCCCTGTTTGGGCAAAGTCCAGGTCAGGCGAAGGACTTTGCCCAATCAGATCATTCAGCATGAAGACGTGGGGCAGAGGAGCCGCGCCAGATGGACCGGAGGAGCTGACGGACCGGGGAACAGGAGGCCGGGACAGCTGCAGGACAGGTGAGTTACAGGGGCCGGGGGCAGCAGCCACAGGTCTCCTAAATGTACCGGTAGCCGCCAGTACATTTAGGAGAACTGTGAACACATTTTGCGTGTTCGGCCCCCATTGATTAACATTGTGTTCGAGTTCGTATTCGATCATTTTGGACGTTCGGCTGTTCGAATACGAACCGAACACAGGGGTGTTCGGCTCATCCCTAGTATAGAAGACAAAAGAAGCAGACCCAGAACAGAGCCTGAAGGAACTCCAATTGAGAGATCGGAAGAGAACCAGGAGAGGGTGGTGCCACTGAGACCCAATTCATGTAGTGTGAGGAGTAGCAGCTGGTGGTCGACTGCGTCAAAAGCAGCAGAAAGATCAGGAAGAAAAAGCAGGGAGTAGAGACATTTGGATTTATCAGTAATGAAATAATTAGTTACTTTGTTCAGAGCCGTCTCGGTAGATTGCTGGGAGCGAAACCCAGACTGACGTGCATCGAGTAATGAGTTAGAGTGGAGGATTCCAGTAAGTTGGGTATAGACCAGACGTTCTAGAAGCTGGGAGGCAAATGGATGCAGAGAGATGGAACGGTAGTTAGACACAGAGGGAAGATCAAGCGATGGCTTCTTTAGATTTGTAGTAATCAGGGCATGTTTGAAACGTGTTGAGAATCATATTGAATTTCCAGTGGAATTGCAAGAAATTCGAATTCCAGACCATCTCAAGCTGAGATACTTGGTTTACGGCACGGAGAGATAAAAGCCCCAGGCAGGTTGATGAATTGGCATACGTCTTGCAATGTCCACCCACCCTCGTTTTGCTCTGCTGTAGTATCATAGAAACCTTTACCTGCCAGGCTTGTGGACTACCGTAGCATTTTTGTAAAAAAAATTAATAGCTATTTGGATTAAACTGTGGTACGGTTCTGTTTCCCGCACCCCAACCTTATAAGGTCCCAGTAATAGTCGGTGTATAAAAGGGATATAAAAATGGGTATAGGGTGATTATATTCTGGGTGACATCCTCTACTGCAGGGTGAAAACTGACCAACCTGAAAAGATAGGTTGTGCGATGCAGGGTAGTATCTGCATGATGACTGTGCTGCCTAATTCTAGTTTGCTATTATATAAATGCTGACTAATTCGATAACGATCGGGTTCAGCGCTAGGGGCTTCAGAATGAAATAATACAGGTTGTACTGGTGGAGCTGAAAGTGGAATCTGTATCTGGTGAGCTCCGGATCTAATATAATTTTTTTCTGGTCAGGTATGTTACTGAAAAAGACAAGTTAAAAACTGGGTGAGAGACTATAGATACTGAAAACCTGAGGTCTATGAGTTCTTAAAGGAAGCAAATGTAAGAACCTAAATGAAGGTACAGTACAAGAAAGATGTAAACTAATGTAAACATTTTGCAGCTGAACTAATGGTAAAAGGGCCATGACTGCTGGAATAGTCACCAATAGTTCAGGCTGGACTCTTTTATAAGTGGACACAGTGCTGGCATTAAAACTGGATACATTATTTTCGCTTACAGTATATATTGCGGGGTCGTGCCTGGTTTACCTTCCCCTCGCCTGGGAGCCTAGAGTGGAGAAGTTGATTTCTCGGCCTCCCTCCCATTTGTTTAGTCTTCATCAATCAGGATTGTCACAGCTCTGGGTTAGATGCCCCTGGCTAGTAGGGATGTGCGTTTCGGGTTTCGGAATTTCAGAATTTTCACGAAATTTCCCGATTCGGGTCTTTCGACGCTGCCAAAATTCGGAAATTTTTTAGATCCGAAAAAGTCGAATCCGAAATGTTTTCCGAGCCGAATCGAAAATTTTTCGGAATTTTCGAATGGACTTGAAATGTATCAAATCGAAATCTATTGCTTTGAAACGAGAACAGACTTTCCGAAAAAACAAAAAAATCCATGTGCTGGGGCAAATCAATGTGCTGGGGCAAATCAATGTGCTGGGGCAATATCCTATGAGCTGGGGCAAATCCATGTGCTGGGGCAAATCCATGAGCTGGGGCATCCATGTGCTGGGGCAAATCCATGTGCTGGGGCAAACCCATGAGCTGGGGCAAATCCATGAGCTGGGGCATCCATGTGCTGGGGCAAATCCATGTGCTGGGGCAATATCCTATGAGCTGGGGCATCCATATGCTGGGGCAAATCCATGTGCTGGGGCAAATCCATGAGCTGGGGCAAATCAATGTGCTGGGGCAAATCAATGTGCTGGGGCAAATCAATGTGCTGGGGCAAATCCGTGAGCTGGGGCAATATCCTATGAGCTGTGGCAAATCCATGTGCTGGGGCAAATCCATGAGCTGGGGCAAATCCATGTGTGAGCTGGGGCAATATCCTATGTGCTGGGGCAAATCCATGTGCTGGGGCAAATCCATGAGCTGGGGCATCCATGTGCTGGGGCAAATCCATGTGCTGGGGCAAATCCATGAGCTGGGGCAAATCCATGTGCTGGGGCAAATCAATGTGCTGGGGCAAATCCGTGAGCTGGGGCAATATCCTATGAGCTGGGGCAAATCCATGAGCTGGGGCATCCATGTGCTGGGGCAAATCCATGAGCTGGGGCATCCATGTGCTGGGGCAAATCCATGTGCTGGGGCAATATCCTATGAGCTGTGGCATCCATGTGCTGGGGCAAATCCATGTGCTGGGGCAAATCCATGAGCTGGGGCAAATCAATGTGCGGGGCAAATCAATGTACTGGGGCAAATCCGTGAGCTGGGGCAATATCCTATGAGCTGGGGCAAATCAATGTGCTGGGGCAAATCAATGTGCTGGGGCAAATCCGTGAGCTGGTGCAATATCCTATGAGCTGGGGCAAATCCATGAGCTGGGGCATCCATGTGCTGGGGCAAATCCATGTGCTGGGGCAATATCCTATGAGCTGGGGCATCCATGTGCTGGGGCAAATCCATGTGCTGGGGCAAATCCATGAGCTGGGGCAAATCCATGCGCTGGGGCAAATCAATGTGCTGGGGCAAATCAATGTGCTGGGGCAAATCCGTGAGCTGGGGCAATATCCTATGAGCTGGGGCAAATCCATGTGCTGGGGCAAATCCATGAGCTGGGGCATCCATGTGCTGGGGAAAATCCATGTGCTGGGGCAAATCCGTGAGCTGGGGCATCCATGTGCTGGGGCAAATCCATGTGCTGGGGCAATATCCTATGAGCTGTGGCAAATCCATGTGCTGTGGCAAATCCATGTGCTGGGGCAAATCCATGTGCTGTGGCAAATCCATGTGCTGGGGCAAATCCATGTGCTGGGGCAAATCAATGTGCTGGGGCAAATCCATGAGCTGGGGCAATATCCTATGAGCTGGGGCAAATCCATGTGCTGGGGCAAATCCATGTGCTGGGGCAAATCAATGTGCTGGGGCAAATCAATGTGCTGGGGCAAATCCATGTGCTGGGGCAATATCCTATGAGCTGGGGCATCCATGAGCTGGGGCAAATCCATGTGCTGGGGCAAATCCATGAGCTGGGGCAAATCCATGCGCTGGGGCAAATCAATGTGCTGGGGCAAATCAATGTGCTGGGGCAAATCCGTGAGCTGGGGCAATATCCTATGAGCTGGGGCAAATCCATGTGCTGGGGCAAATCCATGAGCTGGGGCATCCATGGGCTGGGGCAAATCCATGTGCTGGGGCAAATCCGTGAGCTGGGGCATCCATGTGCTGGGGCAAATCCATGTGCTGGGGCAATATCCTATGAGCTGTGGCAAATCCATGTGCTGTGGCAAATCCATGTGCTGGGGCAAATCCATGTGCTGTGGCAAATCCATGTGCTGGGGCAAATCCATGTGCTGGGGCAAATCCATGTGCTGGGGCAAATCCGTGAGCTGGGGCAATATCCTATGAGCTGGGGCAAATCCATGTGCTGGGGCAAATCCATGTGCTGGGGCAAATCAATGTGCTGGGGCAAATCAATGTGCTGGGGCAAATCCATGTGCTGGGGCAAATCCATGTGCTGGGGCAAATCCGTGAGCTGGGGCAATATCCTATGAGCTGGGGCAAATCCATGAGCTGGGGCAAATCCATGTGCTGGGGAAAATCCATGTGCTGGACTGCTGGGGCAATAGAGTTAGACAGCTTTGAAACGAGGAGAACAGATGTTCCGAAAAAAACGAAAATTTCCGAAATAGCGAAAAGCCGATAACCAAAAAACGAGCAAAGTGACACGAAAATACGAAAAATAGTCGATATATGCCGAATACCATGTACAATTCCGAAAAACGAAAATTTCCGAAATACCGAAAAGTCGATACAGAAACCTAGTAAAGTGACCCGAAAATACGAAAAATGGTCGATATTCCAAAAAATAAATGTACCCGAAAACCGAATCGAGCCTAACCGAATCGAAACAGAAAGCAGTCGAAACGAGCCGAATCGAAAAGTTAAAAATTTCGAAAAATCGAATCGAATCGAAAAAAAAATCGGTGCACATCCCTACTGGCTAGCGCTATATAAAGTTAAAGCTCTGTGAAGGGAGCATTGGAGAAGGTGTTTCTGCTCAAAATATATTTGTCAGGAACCGAACTCTGGAAAGAATCGTATCTGCCTGCTGGGGTCAGCCTTCCGCATTTGACAGATGAACGTTTAGGCTGGTCGTCCATTGGATGCGTAGTCGTACGGCTGACTGGTCTTCAGGCTATGGACAACCCTGTCTGCATGACTACATACCACTGAGTGTCGTCCACTGGACGCGAGTGCATCAGACCCAACTCAGTCACTTTGAACGGTTAACTTTAACCCCTTTATGAACAGGGTTCAGAGCTACAGACACTGCCCTGACATGTTTATTTGTGCTGTGTATATATTGTATGTGTGTTGTGTGAATGTGTATGCACGCTGTGTATATATACACTATATTGGCAAATGTATTCGCTCACCCATCCAAATAATCAGAATCAGGTGTTTCAATCACTTCCATGGCCACAGGTATATAAAATCAAGCACCTAGGCATGCAGACTGTTTTTACAAACATTTGGGAAAGAATCTGGCTTGTGCACCGATTTTTTTTTCGGTTCGATTTGATTCGATTTTTCGGATTTTTAAACTTTTCGATTCGGCTCGTTTCGACCGATTTCTGTTTCGATTCGGTTCGGCTCGACTCGTTTTTCGTGTACATTTTTTTTTCGGAATATCGACCATTTTTCGTATTTTCGTGTCACTTAGCTCGTTTTTTGTATCGACTTTTCGTATTTTCGGAAATTTTCATTTTTCGGAATTGTAATTGGTTTCGGAATATCGACCATTTTTCGTATTTTCGTGTCAGCTCGTTTTTTGTATCGACTTTTCGTATTTTCGGAAATTTTCGTTTTTTCCGAACGTCTGTTCTCCTTGTTTCAAAGCAATAAATTTCGATTTGACACATTTCAAGTGCATTCGAAAATTCCGAAAATATTTAGTTTCGGCTCGGAAAACTTTTCGGATCTGCCATTTTCGGATCTAAAAATTTTCGGAAAATCGGCCGCATCCGAAAATACAAATCGGGAAATTTCGTGAAAATTCAGAAATTCCGAAACCCGAAACGCACATCCCTAGAAAGAATGGGTCGCTCTCAGGAGCTCAGTGAATTCCAGCGTGGACCTGTGCAACAAATCCAGTCGGGAAATTACCTCTCTCCTAAATATTCCACAGTCAGCTGTATTATTTTATTTTTTATTATTTCTTATTTATAAAGCGCCAGCATATTCCGCAGCGCTGTACAATAAGCACAGTATAGACAGGGTTACAATACATTGAACAACATTTGACAAACAGTACAGGAGCAGATGAGGGCCCTATTCCCTTGGGAACTCACAATCTGGGAGGGTTGGGGTTGGAAACAGGAGGAGAGGACTGTAAGGTGAGAGTGATTGATGGTTGCGTCAGTGAGTTGGGTGGTAGGCTTCCCTAAATAGGAACGTTTTAAGGGAGCGTTTGAAGGAAGAGACGTTAGGGGAAAGTCTGACAGTACGAGGGAGAGCGTTCCAGAGAGTGGGGGCTGCGCATGAGAAATCCTGCAGTCTATCATGGGAAGAGGTGATGCGGGGAGAAGCTAGGCGCAGGTCGCTGTTTGACCTTAGGGAGCGGGCTGGGGTGTATTTGGTGATTAGTGAGGACAGGTAGTGGGGAGCTGAGTTAGTGAGGGTTTTGTAGGTCAGGGTAAGAATTTTCAACTTAATTCTGCAGTGGATGGGGAGCCAGTGAAGGGACTTGCAGAGGGGAGCGGCAGAGACAGAGAAGCGGGTGAGGTGGATTAGCCTGGCGGAGGCGTTCAGGATGGATTGTAGGGGGGAGAGGCGGGACAGAGGGAGGCCAGATAAGAGATTATTGCAATAGTCAAATCGGGAGATTACCAGGGCGTGTATGAGTTGTTTTGTGGTGACAGCGGTAAGAAATGGCCGAATTCTGGAAATATTACGCAGTTGGTATCGGCAGGAGGAGGAAAGAGACTTGATGTGGGGGATGAAGGAAAGAGCAGAGTCAAGTGTAACTCCAAGACAGCTCACTTGGTTTGATGGGGAGATGGTGATACCCTCCTCCACCGTGATAGAGAAGTTAGGAGGTGGGGAGGCATTGGAAGGAGGAATAAGTAGGAGCTCAATCTTTGACATATTGATCTTTAGGTGGTGGGAGGCCATCCAGGAGGAGATGCCAGATAAGCAGTCACTGACTTTGGAAAGGACAGGGGGAGAGAGATCAGGGGTAGAGAGGTAGATCTGAGTGTCATCAGCGTAGAGGTTGTAATTAACCCTTTCGCTGCTGAGGCTTTTCCCGCCTCTGTGCTGAGGTCATTTTTACCGGTTTTGCTCATCATGTTTAAACGTGTTTTGAAGGCTTATTTTAGTATATGACCCGGACATATTATATATCGTTCTTTCCGTCAGACTCGGCAGATTCATAATATGTCATTATTATATGTATACGTCATGTCCTGTCTGTATATTATAACAAAAAATGAAATAAAATATGAATTTTCAATAATTTACAACGTGTAAAGTGTAAACATGCGAGCAATTGCGGTTATATTTTGTATGGGGTGCGCTTGTTAAAAAAATTAGAAATGGGGTCTCGTTACATTTTTTTTTGGGGAAAATTACGCGATTTTTAACAAACGCACTGCATACAAAAATCGTTAGTGCAGCATCATTGTTCACATTATAATTGAAATGGGAACAATATTGATGCATTAACAAATCAAAAAAAAAATAAACTTGTTTGTTTTTTTTAGAATTTTTTTTTAAATATTTTTTTATTTTTATTTTTAATTTAAATTTTTTTTAAAAAACTTTTTCACAGTCGTGTTTGGTATCGTTGGAACGGCCATGGTCTAGCCGATTCAACAGTACCAAACTTTAACCCCTAGCTGCCACGGATCGGGAGATAGGGGGTTCATTGGAACCCCCTATCTCCACCATTGGTGGCAGCTAGGGGTTAACTCCAGGACTGGTGTCATCGTGCTATGCACGATGACGCCAGTCCTCAGGGGGAGTTCCCGGAGTCTTGGCCGACATCCAAGATGTCGGCCAGCTCCAAGAAAGGATCACGTACCGGCGCTTTTCAGCGCCGATTTGTGATACGGCTCCCCAGGGGTTAATGACAGCCACCGTTTGGAAGGGCAGGCTGTGCCCTTCCAAGTGGTGCCTGTATTAACCCCCTGCTCCCCGGCGATCGGGAGGGAGAGAGGTCCGAAGGACCTCCCCCCTCCCTTTCAGGCGCCTCCTCCGCACATGCGGGGGCGCCTGAATTAGATGTCATCGCGTCGTCAGTGCTGGGCTGACATCCAAGATGTCAGCCCGCACCGGGGGGGCGCAGCAATCCGCCGGAATCCGGCGGATTGCTGCCTCCTGTGCTCGGACGCGCTGAACGCGTCCGTAGCACAGGAGAACCACTTGGCTGGACGCGCTGAGCGCGTCCATAGCAGCCAGGTGGTTAAAGCCAAAGCTGCTGATGATTTTTCCCAGGGAGGAGGTGTAGATGGAAAAGAGCAGAGGACCAAGGACAGAGCCTTGAGGTACACCAACAGATAGAGGCAATGAAGAGGAGGAGTTAGCAGCAAAGGACACACAAAAGGACCTGTTGGATAAATAGGAGTCAATCCAAGCAAGTGCAGTGTCACCGAGACTGAGAGAGTTGAGGGTCTGTAGAAGGAGGGGTGGTCAACAGTGTCAAAAGCAGCTGAGAGGTCTTATAAGAACGTGGAAGTGTTTGGGAACGACAGCAACTCAGCCACGAAGTGGTAGGCTACATAAACTGACGGAGCGGGGTCAGAGGATGCTGAGGCGCATAGTGCGAAGAGGTTGCCAACTTTCTGCAGAGTTAATTGCTACAGACCTCCAAACTTCAGGTGGCCTTCAGAGTAGCTCAAGAACAGTGCGCAGAGAGCTTCCTGGAATGGGTTTCCATGGCCGAGCAGCTGCATCCAAGCATACATCACAAAGTGCAATGCAAAGCGTCGGATGCAGTGGTGTAAAGCACGCCGCCACTGGACTCTAGAGCAGTGGAGATGTGTTCTCTGGAGTGACGAATCATGCTTCTCCATCTGGCAATCTGATGGACGAGTCTGGGTTTGGCAGTTGCCAGGAGAACGGTACTTGTCTGACTGCATTGTGCCAAGTGTAAAGTTTGATGGAGGGGGATTATGGTGTGGGGTTGTTTTTCAGGAGCTGGGCTTGGCCCCATAGTACCAGTGAAAGGAACTCTGAATGCTTCAGCATACCAAGACATTTTGGACAATTCCATGCTCCCAACTTTGTGGGAACAGTTTGGAGCTGGCCCGTTCCTCTTCCAACATGACTGTGCACAGAGTCTGGTGTGGATGAACTTGACTGGCCTGCACAGAGTCCTGAACTCAACCCGATAGAACACCTTTGGGATGAATTAGAGCGGAGACTGAGAGCCAGGCCTTCTCGTCCAACATCAGTGTGTGACCTCACAAATGCGCTTCCGGGAGAATGGTCAAAAATTCCCATAAACACACTCCTAAACCTTGTGGACAGCCTTCCCAGAAGAGTTGAAGCTGTTATAGCTGCAAAGGGTGGACTAACGTCATATTGAACCCAATGGGTTAGGAATGGGATGTCACTTAAATTCATATGCGAGTCAAGGCAGGTGAGCGAATACTTTTGGCAATATAGTGTATATTTATATGTTCTTTCTATATATGTGTGTGTCTGTATGTATATATTTGTGGCTGTGTAAATATTTATGCTATATATCAATATATGTATATGTATGCATGTGTACTGTATATATACATATAGGACCACATTACAATCCTGGTGCTAACGTTAACGCTCACCTGCGTGAGCGTTAATGTTAGCCGCGGTGGCTACCGCATATTACAATCAAAACGCTAGCAGGTTAAGTAACCCGATACCATTTGGTATCCTGCGCTTTTCAGCACGAGGTTACTATACTTTGCGCTCCCTATACTTAACATGGGGAGCGCAAAGTGTTAATCAGCATTAGGATTACAAAGTCCTAATGCTGATTAACGTCTGGCCGCGGTTAACAGAAAGTTAACCACAGCCAGGACTTGGTGTTATCGGATTCCGCTTCTGCAGAATCCGTTAACACCAGCCAAAAAAAATCCCAAAAAAATCAGATACTCACCTCCTGTCCTGCACTGAGGACCGTGGCTCTGTCCGCCTCCTCCGTCCAGCGGGAGCATGGAGAGACTGGGCGAAAAAGTCCCCCAGTCTCCCCCTGCGTATCACTACGCCGACTGGCCGGATCTCGGGTGGCGAGATCCGGTAGGTCATGTCCTATGGACTCCATTGAGAGGATGTGCAAGATGGCACTCTGCACCGCCACGCGCATCCTGGGGAGTAGCGCCCGGTAACAATACAGCCAGCTTCTTTAGGGCCTGCATTGTAATTCCACGCTAAAACGGGGGCGCGAGGGGGAAAACTATGTGCACAGTTTTTCCGCCCCCGTTTTAGCGTTAGGATCGTAATGTAGCCCATAGTGAGGAACTTTTCCAGGTCGTCTGGGTCAGAGCACAAAATCCCATTCGAATGGCAGTCTCTAGTCCGATGTTTAATGCTGAATTCGGATTCAGTGGACGTCAGTCAACCTCTTCTCGTGTTGGGGGATTAGTCTGACCTACATGGATGACTAGGCACAACCAGTTAGTCGTATGATGATGCATCCAGTGGAAGACTAGCTTAATTCATTCAGGGCTATTCAGAGAGAGGTGAAAACCTTGAGAATTGCCAGGAGAATGAACAATCTAGACCAAATAGCCAATTTGGAAAGTGAGATAAATGGGAGAATTTTTCTGGTTTGACTATTTTTGACCTAGAATTTTCAATTCTCCAGTCATTCTCAAGGTTTTCACTGCTCTCTGAATAACCCTGATTGTCAGTTGAAAGTTATTATATAGAAACAGTGTTGGCTATTTTTGTTAAAATGTTTTCAATAACAATCTTCGTTTTAAAATGGAATATAATTAATGAAGCTGCGTCGGTCCTTTCCACGGAGTCGTGTCATTTTGAGGGTAGCTAAGTGGGTTTGGGGCTTGGTGGAACTGCAGGAATGGTGGGCATTTGGGCAGCCGTGTCTGTGTCTGAAGAATTCTATCTTACATATTTTAATTCACATTGTAATAATAGAGAGGAATCTGCAATTTCTGGTAAATTTTTCAAATGATACAAAAGAGCAACCTTTACCTAAAATAAAAAGCAAACGAGCTCTGATCCTACCATTAGTTGATACTAAAGAACTGGATTGGAGCAGTAGAGATCTAGTTTTTCAGGCTGGCATTCTTTTCTGCTGAATTTGGTTTAAATATTCTGCCCTTTCAGAGTGACGCGTCTCTGTTCTGTCTTAGGCTGGGGTCAGACCAGCGAATTTTTAACGTGCGTTCTGGTGCACTTAATCACGGCCGCACTAGCAGCAAATGACGGGCAATGACAGCCAATATACGAAGTACGGCCACACGAAAGTCCGGCTGCGCAACGCAAGTGGAAAATGAACACATTTTTTCGAGAACGCAGAACCGCTAGTACGGACGTACAGAGTGCGCTGCGCCCACTAGCGGTGTGTGTGCGTGATTTGGAGACGTCAGACCCTGCACGTGTCCGGCCAACATAACGTCCAGACGCAAAAAGTTTCCTGGTTTGGATTCGTAAAACATCACGCACGAAAATGCGCATCGTATGACCGTTTTCGCCTATTCCGTGAAAAAATACATCAATGCGTTCGGACGCACTTTTTTTACGTTCGCGTGTAAAAATGCTTTCGTTTGACCCTAGCCTTAAAGAGCAAATTCATGTGTGCATCTTGTACATGTATTCAGGTGTAAATAGAACATTTTCCTCTTATCCCGAGACACAGTTTTTAGACTTGTGCACCGATTTTTTTTCGGTTCGATTCGGTTCGGTTCGTTCGTATTTTGTAAATTTCCGTTTCGGCTCGTTCTGGCCGATTCCCGTTTCGGTTCGTTTCGTATTCGTTTCTTTTCCTTATCGACTTCATTTTCGTAATTTCGGAAATTTTCGTGTTTTTCGGAACACTGTTCTCCTCGTTTCAAAGTGTCTATTCGTTTTGACGTAAACTAATGGTTTTTCGGGTCCGATATTTCTGTCGATACGATAATTCTGCCGATACGATAATTCTGCCATTGAGATTTCTCATGTTTTACAAGAAGGATACATTGAGATGGGAATGATACAAAATTACAGAATCAGCGATATAACCAAAAAATATGTTGTCCGAAATTACTGAAATGGAACTGAAATCAGGAATGGAGCCGAAATTACGAATGGAACGAAAATGATTTTCGATTTTACACATTTCTAGTCCATTCGAAAATTCCGAACAAATTTACGTTTCGTGTCGTAAAGTTTTCATTTCGGAAAATTTGGATCTGACAATTTTCGTAAAATCGGCTGAATCCGTATGCACGAATCGGGAAATTTCGGGAAAATTCCGAAATTCCGAAACCTGAAACGCACATCCCTAACAGTTTTTCTCAATAGTGATCAGAAGACCAATAGCTTTGTCTCCCCAATCCTCTCAGTCTTTTGTTTAAAGAGATAAGAATAAACCAAAAAACAATAGCTGGACTGCTACGTGCCTTATATTTGCATATTTTATTGCGTCCACATGGACTGTCATATTCAGGCGTAATAAGCTTGATGGCCAGTAATTACTATATAACATTACAGATCAGCAACTGATTCTACAAGGCTATACAAATTGATACAATACACAGTATATAGACAAAGATTAAAGAAAAACATTTGAAAAACCCATATATTGTCAAAGCTGATTTGAGAGGAATGGAGGACCCTGTTCCCAAGAGCACTTATAATATTTAAAAGGACCCTACCATCAAAACATGGAATGATGTATTGTGTTTATTTTATGTTGCTGATATCTTACATGCGCTTTATATTTCTCATGTTTACATATAAATCTAAAATATTTAACTCTACCAGGGTTATCCAAAGAGATTCGAAAAGTCACCGCACGTTCGGTGACTTTTCGTTCTCTTCAATTCGGTTCCTTTTGCCGATCCCATTTCGGTGACCCTGCGGTGTATTCAGCAAGCACCACAGGGTCCCCGAATTGCAGGGAAAGGTTGCCGCATACCTGACGAAAACTAACCGCAAAACCTGCCGAATGCACGCCGAAAACCCTCAAAAACATCTGGATTAACCCGTCGAAGACGCCGGAAAAACCCGAGCAGGAGCCGATCACACACAGCGAAGCCGCCTGAAAAAGCCGAGAAAAACCCGAGACCGCAGACAGAGGGAGGTGAATAAATTAGCAAAATAGTTTGTATGAATGTGAAAGTGAAAAGCTGTTTGCAAAGAAACTACTGAGCGAAAATGTCTGAAATTTGCATATGAGGTCCAGGGAATGATAATAAAGAGGGTTGTTACAGAAAAAATAAGTAAACTTAAAAAATAAATAGAAAAAAATCGGACTTTTAAAAAAAATAAAAAAATTAAGAAAAATGATTAAAATATCCTAAAAAATCTATAAATAAAGAGACTCTTTACTGCAGAATTTTATAATGAACGGTTTATTAGATATTGAATTAAAATGGGAATATTTTTAACATTGAAGCCTATGGGATTCTCTTGAATAAACTTGCCGAATTAAACCACCGAATGGCAGGGCATTTCGGGAACCTTTCACTGCTGGTTTGTGTTCTCTGAATAGACGAAGCATTGCTTCTCTATGGGGATTTCACTGCCCTCGAACAGGCACCGTATGTGCAGGCAATTCGCCAGGATTTGGCGTATTGCCTGCTCTTTGGATAGCCAAATGGCCAAGAAAGGTAACCGAACGCTGATTTTCAGCATTCGGTTACCTTTCTCAAGCAATTCGGAGCTCTTTGAATAACCCTGTATATGTGTCACTGGGTGCATCCATTGGGTGATCTTTTGTGCTGTAAACTGCCTCTACAGTGGGCCCTATTCCATAGTAAACTCTACCTGTAGCATTCGGGTGAGTAACAGGGTTATTCAGAGAGAGGGGGAAACCAGGAGAATGACTGGAGAATTGAAAATTCGAGTTTAAAATAGCCAAACCAGAAAAATTCTCGCATTTATTTCACTTTCCAAATCGACTATTTTGACCTAGAATTTTAGCTTCTCCATTCATTCTCCTGGTTTTCACCTCTCTCTGAATAACCCTGTTTGCGTTAATGCCAGGATAAGTGACTCAGGCTGGCCGTCCATTGGATCCGTTTTCGTGCGATGGCGCGATCATCCGATATCGCGTTCTTTCGTCCGTCCGACCGATCCGATTACACGCATGCGGTTCACCCATCAACCAATGCGTCCGACTTCCGATTTCCGGCGGCGCGATACGACACTACCAGACACATGGCACTTCAAGTCAGAGGGGAATTTATCGCGTCAACTAGGCACAACCATCCGACAGAAGATGGATGCTGAGAAATTGATCAGGTAAGTAAATGCATTTTATAATTACAAAAGTCCAAGTTTTGTGTAGGGAGTAGGTGGGGCTAGTCCTGTTTAGGTAGGGGTCGATTTCTGATGACAGTATGACAGGTCAATCATTTTCTTTATAAAACAAATTAATCGTGCATTCATTTAATTGGCAGTAAAAATTATTTAAATTTATTTTTCTGAACATCTTTTTTTATTTTGAAGAAAATTTTAGATTACCAAGGGCCCTATTACATTCGTTGCGTTAAAAAGCTTGCGCAGCGCATGAATTTTTGTGCCCTTCGTTAAACGTTAGCACGCGTATAAAATCAACACAGGTATTACAATCCTCGCACATTTTTTCATCCGTCAAGAAATTGCGCGTTTACGGACGCGCACCAGCGCGCGCGCAGCAACGAAATTTAGTGTGCGGACTGTTTTTCACGCCATTCAGCCAATCAGAATTAAGAACCACAATTATCTCACGTTAAGTTTTTGCGCCTGTCAAAATCAATCTGAGTATATATGCTGCAGCAATAAAAAATGCACGCACACAACTTCTCAATTTTTTTTGGTTTGTTGTGAGTATAACTATACTTTGCTGCATTTTTTTTTTGTGCTGGTGTGTTTGGGTTCAGCCAGGACAGTGAGATTTGCCATTAACACCAGCTTTTAGGAGCTGCTAAAATTATGCGCGCAAAGACTATGCTCTACAAACTGCGCATAGATTGTAATACCATCCGCGTCCCAGCACACAAACGCATTTGCGCGCACAATGTTAAGTATAGGACGCGTGCAGTACAGTAAGCTCGCGCAGGGTTCGCGCAGGTTAAGGCTAAGGTCAGACGAAAGCATTTTTAACGTGCGTTTAACCGCACGAAATCACGGCCGTGCTAGCAGCAAATGACATCCAATGCCGGGTAACATACGAAGAACAGCCGCACGAAAGTTCGTCCGCGCAACGCAAGTGGCAAACGAACGCATTTTTTCTAGAACGTCAAACCGCTACTACTGACGTACAGAGTGCGCTGCGTCCGCATAGCGGTGTGTTTGCGTGATTGGGAGACGTCAGACGCTGCACACGTCCGGCCAACATAACGTCTAGACGCAGAAAGGGTTTTATTGATGATCCGTACAAAATCATGGACGAAAAAGCGCATTGTATGACCGCTATCGCGTATTCCGTGAAAAAATACGTCCATTCGTTCGAACGCACTTTTTCACGGACAACGCGAAAAATGCGTTAGTCTGACCCTAGCCTTACCCGCGTTGACGAGTGGGCGCGTTTGTTGCGCTGACTTTGTAATACGACGTTCAGCGCAAAGGGTTTTACCCCTCGCATTAATGCGTTTTTGCGCCGGCGCTAAATTGTGCGCGAAGATCGTAATAGGGCCCCAAATGTTAGATACTTTCTGTTTTCCTTTGCCATTTCTTAAAGTACAAATTCTATTGTATCAACAGTATTGTGCATGAGCTACACCCTTTGTGGGACATGATACCATGCCCGTGATGTCAAGAGGAAGCTGTGGCAACAGGTCGCAGATGAGATGGGTGCCAAAGGTAATTATAATAAAATAATTCATACATACATACATTTGAAAGCTCAGAAATCAAAAATGTATTAACACAGGCAACCTAAACACACACACTATACACAACAATCTATCCCAAAAACAGTAAATATCTATATCTATGTCTCTATCTCTTGGTCCCAGCAACTACCTTTCTTGTCTCCAAAAGGGAAGAAATTAAGAGCCACACACGTGAAGTTAAAAATTATATATATAACTCACACGCATCAGAGAACAACAAACCCCCCCAAAAAAGGGGTAAATAAGCAAAATGTTCCGAGGTTCACTTCGGTTGCAAAATAGGTTTTAAATTTGTCACGGGTGGTAATTGCTCTGGTTACAGCTCTATTTTCACCGATAGATGTAAATCTCCTTCCTCTGAAAATTTTGGGTGTTGGCAAATTTGGCACTTGCTGCTCCCTGTTACATCCTTGGCCCCCGCAGCGCTTCCTGGGGGGTCAGGGCGCCAGGTGGCATCGCTGGCTAGCGTGTTGCCACTAGTAAGGGCTGGTAAGACGGCAGCTGAGGGGGCGGAGCTAAGCATAAGTTCAAGGAGCCATCAGCCTTTAAAAGAGGCTGAGAGAAGGTGCTCCTTGAACTGTCGTGGGAGTATTTGGAGTGTAGTTCTAGTTTTTGCTTTTCATGTTATTGAGTAGTTTGAGGATCTGTGTTTTCTAGTTCTAGTTCATGTCTCTGTTATTTCTAGTTCTAGTTCATGTATTCTAGTTTCATGTATCTGAGTTTCTAGTCTAGTTTTTCTGGTTTGTTTTCCTGTCTGTTTGTCTGTCTTTGCTATACAGAAGCCTATCATTGATAGTAGGTCTGCCTGCAGGCTATTGAACTTTGTGTTCCCCCTCTGTTTAGCGAAGTTCATGTTTCTGAGTATATTCTGTTTCTAGTCTGGTTTTCTGGGTCATGTTTTCACGTCTGTTTTCTGTCTAGTTCTTGTCCTGGTTATTTCTTGTTCATGTATATAGCTTTCTTGTTTATGTTCCTGAGTTCCCAGTTTTATGTATTATGTCTGGTATATGTTTGCTACACAGAATCCAATCTTAGATTGTAGGTCTTCCCTGCAGGCTAATGAACACAAGTGTTCCCGCTCTGTATGTCTCATAAGTAAGCCTTGCATCAGCACTCTTGTTCATGGTTTTTGTATCACGTCATGTCTATGTATCTGTACACAGATAGTTAATGTGTTTCCACCCAGCGACCTCCGGCCACGAAGCCATTTGGAGCTGAGGTGATTATTAGGTTTCTTGTAGTACCTCCCTGGTGTGGGAATCAAGGTATTACAGCCTTTCCTGCTGTCTGTGTTCAAGAATCTGTCCTAAAGGATTCAAATAAACGCTGCTCCAGGGTAGCGCCGTTACCGCTACCGTTACCCTCCCCCTCTTTTTCAATTATAATATTGTGCAACAAGCAAATGGTTTTTACAATTTTGTCCACAAATGGTGGTTTTACTTCCATCGCCTTGTGCAAAATACACCATTTGCTCGTCATAATCCAAAAGGCACACTCCACCACTTGCCTTGCTCTGGATAGGTGCCCATTAAAGTTGGTCTCAGAGGGGCCAAGTCTGGCTGCTGGGTACGGCCTCATTGGATATTTCTTAAGTGGGTAAGCCTCGTCACCCAAAAGCACATGTGGGGCTAGAATGTCATGCCAGGTAGGCGTGTGTTTGCACGCCCAATGCTCCTTGCTCCAGCTTCTTGGACATGTTGGAATTGCTGAATATTCCTCCATCACTTTCCTCCCCATATGCACCGACATCGATGGCAATAAACCGGTAATTTGGGCTAGCAACTGCTTGTAGTACTGTTATGGATCAGACTTAAACAGTCTCTTGTTCGAATGCCTGCAGCTGCCAAATGGTGGAGAAGCCAATCAAATCAAGTGTGCACTGAAAGAAAACACACAGACTCGCTGGATAGGTGTCTATGTAGCCTCCCTCGGACAAGGCCGGGTGACTTCTCTGCTCTTTATTGAAAATATACAACTAGATGGGCCGAAAGGTTCTTATCTGCCGACATGTTTCTATGTTTCTATACAAGCTTTTTATGCTACTTCGTACATAATGAAAACAGGCTGTTGCCCAACATTCTATTCGTCATTAATATTGTGAAATTGCAGACTTATGTTTAATATTTAAGAACAGTAAACATCCGCTTATCAGCTTGTCCCCTTAGTCGTCAAGGGCGTTGTTACAGGATGTTCCAGGATGTTCCAAGATGTTCCAAAATATTCTCTTCTCGATACTAGGAAAAGGAAACTACATGTGTGACAAAACAATCGGCTAAGATAGCGTGTTAAACAATAATATGCATTTGATACTTATAAAAACAGTTAATTACTGTCTGCTCTTTAAGACATACTAACTTCTTAAATCCGGATTAACCACTTAAATGAGCATTTTTCTAGGCCTTTGAATATTATTAAAGCAGATACATATTCTTGTCCATAACAGTACTATTGAAAAAAATTGCTTGTAGTTCCGATACATACTGCCCGAATGTTTGGGATTTACGATGCGTATATGTTTACCATCGATGCACCCCACACAGTTTGGAAAGTGCCACTTTTGCCAAAAGCCCTCAACAATGGGCCCCATCTCCTCGCTCTTTGGGAAGGACATGTGAAGCATCTGAAGTAGGCTTGTGCACCGATTTTTTTTCGGTTCGATTCGGTTCGGCTGGTTCGGATTTTGTAAATTTTCGTTTCGACTCGTTTCGGCCAATTTTCGGTTCGGTTCATTTCGTTTTTCGTATCGACTTTTTTTTCGTGATTTCGGAAATTTTCGTGTTTTTCGGAACGTCTGTTCTCCTCGTTTCAAAGTGTCTATTCGTTTTGACGTAAACTAATGTTTTTTTGGATACGATAATTATACGATACGATAATTCTGCCATTGAGATTTCTCATGTTTTACAAGAAGGATATATTGAGATTTCGCATGTTTTCCAGGAAGGAAACATTGAGATGGGAATGATACAAAATTTAATTACAGAATCAGCGATATAAATACGATGTCCGAAATTACTGAAATGGAACCGAAGTCCAGAATGGAGCCGAAATCACGAATGGAACAAAAATGAATTTCGATTTTACACATTTCTAGTCCATTCGAAAATTCCGAAAAGTTTTCGTTTCTGCACGAAAATTTGTTCAGATCTGCCGTTTTCGGATCTGAAAATTTTCGGAAAATCGGCCGAATCCGAATGCATGAATCTGGAAATTTCGGGAAAATTCCGAAATTCCGAAACCCGAAACGCACATCCCTAATCTGAAGCTTGTCCCAGATAACTCGGCATGTCTCCTGGACGATCCGTCCTACCGTCAGATCCGCTATTCTAAAAGAATAGCCAAGTGTTTTGAATGACGATCCTGTTGCCAAGTATCTGAAATAAAATACATAACATTAGTAAATACACATAATAAATCCACAAAATATGGTCATTTACATTCTCAATCAAACATTCTTTTTATTACAGTGGAAGAGGTGAAGAAGCCTTGGAGGAACCTCCGTGACGTTTTCCGGAGGGAGTATAAAAAAATTCTATGCAGCAAGTCGGGAGATGGAGCAAATCCAGACGCCTCTACCAGTTGGGCATTTTACGATCAAATGCTCTTTATTGTTGATACAGTGGAGCCGCAACAACTCGAGGGCAACGTATCACCAGTGCACAGTGTCACACCAAATGTGGAGGAGGAAAATTGTAGTGAGACTCAAGAAGAATTTGAAACCGAGGTTTCGCTGTCTTCTCTAACACATACCCCAAACACCCAAGATTTGAGCGAACCCAAAACCAGCAGCCACGCCGCACACGTCCATTGAAGAGACGTAGGATTGAGAAAGCTACCGAAGACAATCTGGTGCTAATAGAAAAGGAGAAAATGAAAATCCTGTCGGAAAGTGTGCAGATGAAGGGGAACAGCAATTTCTACTTTCTTGTCAGCATGGTTCCGCTCCTCGATAGGATTCCAATGGAACGTCAAAATTCGGTTCACAAGAAATTGCTTAAACTCGTAAGCGATGAGGAAGAGGATTCACACCGTCCCAAGTCAACCCAAGCAACCCAGACTTGCTCTACCCTGGAACCAATCCACCATCCACCAAGTGCTGTTGCTCCTCTTCAACCCACACCACTGGTATCAGAACCATTCTTTAACCCTGGCTTGAGGGAGTTCTACCGCTCTTCTGATTTAGCACCCGATGACACAAACATGCCTTAAAATTTTTTGAAAATAGCTTTTACAATTCTTTATATGTTAACCAAATGTTTCATATTTTATATTTTATCAAAAAAATTATGATCTGAATAAAAAAAAAAGTTACAGTTTGGTGCCCCGAATAAAAAGTTATGATCTAGATTAAAAAAAAAAAAGTTAGTTTGGTGCCCCGAATAAATAATGTTTATATTACACTACTGTGGTGAGTGTCATTTTATTTTTCTGATGTCTCATATTCACAAGTCATATACACATACATACACGGATCATTGTAGGCAATGGAGTTCAGTGGGTGTGTGTTTAATATATATCACACACACACGCACACACACCTCCATTACCTACATGATGTGTGTGTGCGTATATATATATATTATATAAAAAAGGTTATAAAGTCACTTACCGAAGAGTGAGGGTTAGTCGTTACGCGGGGGGGGGGGTATTGTCTCTCTGAAATTAGAAGACTTCTCTATAGATGGACCAACCACTTCTAAAATGTAGTTGAAGGTCTCAGGAAGCAACTGATTGTAATCAAAGAACTTTGCAGCGTCTTTATGGAGGTCTTCATGCAGATGGTGGAACTCCCCTAATCGGGTTCTTTTCTGCAATATTGGGTTCACCCAACACCGATGTTTCCGCTTCAGCCTGCGTTGTATCAGGTATGTATTTTCTACCAAGAAGAACAGCTCTGCCACCTCAAGATAATCCATAGTGGGACAGAAACACAAAGTGTACGCAGCAGTATGTCCGTCACACACGAAGTGAGCAGTGTCGAAGAGCAGTACACTATATTGTCTCTGCAAAAACCAGAATGAACTGGTTTTTATTTACTCCACCTCATCTGGATCGTCCCTTAATCGTCCGATAAATCGCTTCCAGTGGACGAGGGTAGTCGGAGCTTATCGTATGACTGACGTCAGATGCAAAGCGGACGAAATCGGATGAAACAGTCGGTCGTCCGACTACGGATCCAGTGGACGGCCAGCCTTAAACGTATGGCACAAAAATGACATTCCTGACACTAAACCCCGGCAAAATCCGTTAGCACATCAGTGATTGTGTGAGCTTTGAAAATCCTATACACGCCGCCGCGAGTATCAGCTCCTGGAGTCCATAGGACTGCATATAGGGTTGCACTGTCGAGCCACGAGCCCTGCTCGACCATGCTCTCCTGAAATTGCACAGCATGGCAAAGTGATCATGGAGGGAGACTGGGGACTTTTCCCCAGTCTCACTCTGTTCCTGGCAGCAAGAAGCAGCGGATCGGGCCACCGTTCTCACCGCGTGATGAGAGGTGAGTATTGGATTTATTGGGGGACAGTTTTAGGGGGTGCTAAATGATTTTGCAAAAGCTTTTAGGTGTGGCTTAATTTTTTGTTTAGCCATCGGTGCAGTAATTAATGCTAGGGCTTTCTAATACCTTACTTATCCTAGAGCTAAACTGATTGTGCTCCTCATGTTAAGTATAGGATGCAAAAATGAGAAAACACAGGGAAAAGAAATAGAATAAATTGTTCAGCAGAAAAAGGGGGTAACCCTTAGCATCACAGTCAGAAAAAAAAAAAAGGAAGAGATTGTATGCTGAACATTGGCATTCAGTTTGTAATAAATTTTATTAATTGCCCATTGGCATCCAAAAACACAAAACTAAACGATTAAAACCACATAAAAAGGGCATGAAAAAATGGCAATTGCTGGAGTAATTAGTCAGCCCTCAGTAAATACCCTGAGTGGTGAGATAATATACACACTCACAGGGCGAGGTGTTTATGAAGCCAATATTGAAGAAAGCCCAATATGGAGGATTTAGGGGGGCTGAGTCAAACAAATAAGCGATGTATATACCCCAAAATCAAGTGGTCAAATTCGAGAAATAAAGACAGCAAAAGCTGTTCCATGCCTGAATTATGCCTTAAAGGGACACTCTAGGCAACATGACCACCTAAGCTATTTTAGGTGGTCATAATGCCCAGAGTATGCCGCCCTCTGTCCCCCCTCCCTCCGCTCAGCAGTTCAGCAGAAAAAGCTGAAAACAGCTGAGAGAGGCGGAGGAGTTTACTCTGCCCTCCCAGCTGTCAGTCAGCAGAGCGGGAATCATATTTCCCGCTTCTGCCGACTTTTGCCGAGTAGGAGACGTCATCGCGCTGAAAGCTGAAAGCGCAATGACGTCTCCAACTCGCCGCAGTAGCTGGCAGCAGCGGCTGAGGGTTAGTGTTGCGCGCATCCTCTTGCGCGCAACACTAATCCTCAGAGGGAGCCGGGAGGAAGCCTGCCGATTGGCTGGCTTACGTGAGAGGCGCGCATGCGCGCTTCTCACGTAAACCAGAAGGCAAGTCGGATGCAAGAAGGACGGGAGCGGAAGAGGAGGGAGGTGAGTATAAAAAAAAAAGACGCCGCTGGAAACAAGTGGATTTTAGGGTAAGTATTACAGTTACACAAAAAAAAACACTTTTTATTAAGGTAATAGGGATAGATTAGCATAAAAAAACGGGGGGGTGATTTTTAAGTAGAGTGTTCCTTTAATACCGATGTACGACAGCAAGTTGCCAAATTGGCCTCAACAGAACATCAGGGCAAAGGGATAATGGCCAGGGATATAATGGCACAAAAAATACCCTACCACGCCCTCATTGAATAGGGGCAAAACACCACTAAGGCACAGTCAGCAAAAACCCACAATGGAAACATTAACTGCTAAAAAAACACTGCCATCTCGACGCGTTTCGCTGCTTGCAGGGTGCAGCTTTATCAAGAGATATTTCAGCATACAATCTCTTCCTTTTTTTTCTCTAGGTATAGGATGTGCAAAAGTACAGTAAACTCGCACAAGATAACGCAATTACCAAAGCGTTAACAGATTTTTCAGGGGTTTAACATCTGGAATGTAATATGGGTGGCATGCGTTAAAGTCACTTATCCTAATGTTAGCCAGACCAGATTATCATACAAAGCCAGGGGTCAGAACCATAATGGGTACTCATACAATGGCAGGAGTCAGAGCAAGAATAGAATAGAAAGTCAGATGAAGCCAAGAATCAGAGTCAGAACGGGTAATTAGAAACATAGAAACATAGAAAAATGTCGGCAGATAAGAACCTTTCGGCCCATCTAGTCTGCCCAATTACATGGATACTTTACCTGGATTTATCTTTTGTTTAGGATAGCCTTATGCCTATCCCATGCTTGCTTAAATTCAATTACTGTTTTGGCCTCTACCACTTCAACTGGAAGACTGTTCCATGTATCCACCACCCTCTCAGTAAAATAATGCTTCCTGATGTTACTTTTAAACCTTTGCCCCTCTAATCTAAGACTATGTCCTCTTGTTTTGCTACTTTGTTTCCTTTTAAATATACTCCCTTCCTCTACCTTGTGGATTCCCTTTACGTATTTAAATGTTTCTATCATATCTCCTCTGTCTCGTCTTTTTTCCAAGCTGTACATGTTAAGATCATTAAGCCTTTCCTGGTAACTTTTCTCCTTCAAGCCGTACACCATTTTAGTAGCCCTTCTCTGAACTCTCTCTAAGATGTCTATATCCTTCTGGAGATACGGTCTCCAGTACTGCACACAGTACTCCAAGTGAGGTCTCACCAGTGCTCTGTACAGTGGCATGAGCACTTCCCTTTTCCTACTGCTAATACCTCTCCCTACACAACCAAGCATTCTGCTAGCATTTCCTGCTGCTCTATTACATTGACTACTTACCTTTAGATCCTCTGAAATAATAACCCCTAAATCCCTATCCTCAGATGTTGAGGTTAGGACTGTATCAAATATTCTATATTCAGCCCTTGGGTTTTTACGTCCCAGGTGCATTATCTTGCACTTATCCACGTTAAAACTCAATTGCCACAGCTCCGACCATTTTTTTAGTTTACCTAAATCATTTGTGATTTGGCTGATCCCTCCAGGAACGTCAACCCTGTTGCAAATCTTTGTGTCATCAGCAAAAATACATACTTTTCCATTAATACCTTCTGCAATATCACTAATAAAAATATTAAATAGAATGGGTCCAAGTACTGACCCCTGAGGTACCCCACTGGTAATAAGACCTTGCGCCGAATAAACTCCATTTACCACAACCCTCTGTTGCCTGTCACTCAGTCACTGCCTAATCCATTCAACAATATTGGAATCCAAGCTCAAAGATTGCAATTTATTGATAAGCCTTCTATGCGGAACAGTATCAAAAGCCTTACTGAAATCTAAATAAGCAATGTCTACTGCACCACCTGTGTCTATTATTTTTGTTACCCAATCAAAAAAATCAATAAGATTAGTTTGGCATGATCTCCCTGAGGTAAACCCATGTTGTTTCTGATCCTGTAATCTATGTGTTTTTAGATGTTCAACAATCCTTTCCTTTAACATGGTTTCCATTAATTTCCCCACTACTGACGTAAGACTAACTGGCCTATAGTTCCCAGATTCCTCCCTACTACCCTTCTTGTGAATGGGCACAACATTTGCTAATTTCCAGTCTTCTGGGACGACTCCCGTTAGCAAGGATTGGTTAAATAAATCTGTTAACGGTTTTGCTATTACATCACTGAGCTCTTTTAATAATTTAGGGTGGATCCCATCAGGCCCCATTGACTTATTTTTCTTTACTTTAGACAGCTGCTGTAGAACCTCCTCCTCTGTAAAGGGATATGTAATTGTCTCGTTAGTGTTTCCTCCTAACTGAGGTCCCTTTCCTTCCTTTTCTTCTGCAAAGACTGAACAAAAATATTCATTGAGGCAGTCAGCGAGACTTTTATCCTCTTCTACATACCTTCCTTCCTTTGTTTTTAATATAACTAATCCTTGTTTTACTTTTCTTTTCTCATTTATATATCTAAAAAATGTTTTGTCCCCCTTTTTTACTGAGTGAGCTATTTTCTCTTCTGCGTGTGCTTTGGAAGCTCTTATAAATTGCTTTGCCTCTTTCTGCCTAATCTTATAGGTTTGCCTATCTTCTTCACTCTGAGTTGTTTTATAATTATTGAATGCTGTCTTTTTGTTCTTCACTATTTTGGCCACTTCTGCAGAGTACCACAGTGGTTTCTTCCCTTTTTTGTTTTTGCTAACAAGTCGAATGCAATTGCCTGTGGCCTTCAATAATGCTTCCTTTAAATAATCCCATTTCTCCTGGACTCCCTTTAAACTCCTCCAGTCTGATAATGACTCCTTCACACAAAGTCTCATTTTAGAAAAATCTGTTTTTTTAAAGTCTAAAACTTTTGTTTTTGTGTGGTGCGGCTCCATCCCTGTTCTTATATTAAACCATACTGACTGGTGATCACTAGATCCCAAATTTTCACCTACAACAACGTCCGATACCAAACCTCCATTGTGAGTATTAAATCCAATATGGCCTCTTTACGGGTCGGCTCCTCAACTACTTGTGTTAGAGATAATCCCAGTAGGGAGTTTAGAATATTTGTACTCATAGAAACATAGAAACATAGAAAAATGTCGACAGATAAGAACCTTTTGGCCCATCTAGTCTGCCCAATTACATGGATACTTTACCTGGATTTATCTTTTGTTTAGGATAGCCTTATACCTATCCCATGCTTGCTTAAATTCAATTACCGTTTTGGCCTTTACCACTTCAACTGGAAGACTGTTCCATGTATCCACCACCCTCTCAGTAAAATAATGCTTTCTGATGTTACTTTTAAACCTTTGCCCCTCTAATCTAAGACTATGACCTCTTGTTTTGCTACTTTGTTTCCTTTTAAATATACTCCCTTCCTCTACCTTGTGGATTCCCTTTACGTATTTAAATGTTTCTATCATATCTCCTCTGTCTCGTCTTTTTTCCAAGCTGTACATGTTAAGATCATTAAGCCTTTCCTGGTAACTTTTCTCCTTCAAGCCGTACACCATTTTAGTAGCCCTTCTCTGAACTCTCTCTAAGATGTCTATATCCTTCTGGAGATACGGTCTCCAGTACTGCACACAGTACTGCAAGTGAGGTCTCACCAGTGCTCTGTACAGTGGCATGAGCACTTCCCTTTTCCTACTGCTAATACCTCTCCCTACACAACCAAGCATTCTGCCAGCATTTCCTGCTGCTCTATTACATTGACTACTTACCCTTAGATCCTCTGAAATAATAACCCCTAAATCCCAACCCTCAGATGTTGAGGTTAGGACTGTATCAAATATTCTATATTCAGCCCTTGGGTTTTTACGTCCCAGGTGCACTCCTTCACACAAAGTCTCATTTTAGAAAAATCTGTCTAAAGTCTAAAGTTTAAAGTCTAAAGTATCGGACGTTGTTGTAGGTGAAAATTTGGGATCTAGTGATCACCAGAAAGTATGGTTTAATATAAGAACAGGGATGGAGCCGCACCACACAAAAACAAAAGTTTTAGACTTTACTCCTGGTGCACTCAGCTGTTTTGGTTTTCCAGTTCACATCAGGAAGATTAAAGTCCCCCATGATAATAACTTCCTCCTTCATTGCCATTTTGGCTATTTCCACAAGCAGCAGATTATCTAGCTCTTCTACTTGTCCAGGGGGTCTATAGATCACACCTACACGAGCTACTGTATGATTGCCAAATGTTAGCGTAACCCAAACTGACTCTATGTTCACCTCGCTCACTTTTATTTGGTTCGTTTTTATGTTGTTTTCCACATACAGGGCCACTCCTCCTCCTTTCCTACCTTCTCTGTCTTTTCTATATAAAGAGTACCCCGGTATTGTTATGTCCCAGTTATTTTTCTCACTGAACCATGTCTCAGTAACCGCAACTAAATCTACTTTTTCAGCTGCCATCATTGCCTCCAGTTCATTGATTTTATTGACTAAACTGCGAGCATTTATAGACACGACTCTGAGCTTGTCATTTTTTTCCCCGCATGTTGCTTGCACCCTCCGATTTAGTTTTATACAATGCCAGGAGTAAGTACATAGTAGGAGCAGAGAGCATAAGGGTTAATATAATAGAATAGTCAGGAAGCAAAGCCAGGGGTAATACACAGAATATCAAATATCACAGACACACACAGATCAGGATAAACAAAAAAATAAACAAATGGCAAGGGCAAGGCAGACGGAGTAACAAAGACAAGGGAAACAGGGAACCAAAAATATACTGAAATAAATAAACAAAGGGCAAATAACGGAGAGAACTACTAGGATCAGGAACAAAATAACAGGCAGCAGATGGACCCTTATGACAGACCCTGCTGAATGGGAGAGGCTGGCTTTCATTGGGTGTAGGCCAGTGCAATGGGTCATGTGGTCAGAGACCTGGCAAGGAAATAAGGAAATCTCGGAGCAGAAGGTGGAGAGGGTTAAAATCAAAACAGATAAATTTAAGAGCCGGCCCGGATCAGCTCACCAATAGGGCCCAGAGCTGGATGTGTGATAGCACTTTGGGGATATTACCACATTTTATTGTAGGTTATGGAAAGCGCTCATGACTGAGCGGTAATTGTGGGGTGAGTAAGTGCCGATATCATTTTCCTTGGGATTGTGACTCTACAGCAGCAAATGGCTCTCAATGCACTCACATTAAGAGCCATTGGTTTGGTTGGATGCACGCCCTGGCTGCCAACCTTCTGCCAGTCGTGTCACACCATCGGCTTGAGTGGATTCTTCAGTATGTCAATTCCGGCCAGTGCCAGAGGACCCTCGTGCTGAGATTGAAGTGAGTTTTAAAACAAACTAAAAGGTTAAACTGGAGAAGTCACAGGTGTGTGTATCGAGTCAGGGTGAATTGTTGTTTAACCCTTCTGTTTCCCCCTCTCTTTTTAACTTTTAACTTAACTCTTTTTAACCCTTTGCCACCGGGCTGGTGGAGCCTGGCAGGTGAGTCTGAAAGCCAGGGTGGTGAGTTATGCCACCCACGGCTTTCAGGTCCATCCGCCACGAGGGTGTCATAGAACATCCTGCTCCAGGAAGTGGTTAAGTTGGAGCCAATGTAATAACAAAAATGAAAAAGATTGTACGCCGCTTTAACTTTAATGTTAATAGTTTGATTTTAAAGAGTCCCTCCATGAATTAATTATTCGTCACCAGATGCATCCGGCTGCTGTGCCATCGCTTCAAAGCAGAGGGCTTAACTCCATTGTATGTCAGAGGCATGGGTTTTGATTTTTCCCTTTTGGGGTATAGCAGACTAAAACTTATGTCGGCGCACTACATGTTGAATTGGGAAGCTGAGTTGTAAAAATGATGTTGTTTTTCAAAGGAAAAGACCAACTGAATTCTGTAAGAGATACCGTCTTCACATCTTACCTACATTATATGAACTAGTTAGTGGATGAGCTTTAATCTCGGTCATTGCAGGATGAACCAGTCCTTTTCAGAAAAGCCAGAAAGAATCTAAAAACCTTCCAAGGTGAACAAATTCTGCGTTGAAAGTGACTAAGCTGATACAATCATTCTCAAGTATCCGGGTAAATTGTTTACACAAAGAAACAATTGAAAGTATTTAAAGTTAAACTGAGGGCAAAGGTATTTCTGCAAGAAACAAGATTTCTGGACAAAGCAAAGCAATAATACATTTTTTTAGATAGAAAGAATTTGTCACAAGGACAATGGAGTCAATACCAGCACTTTTTAGGATTAAACCTATAATATAATCATAGAAGAGAGCGCAGAAAATTGTGGCATGTATAACACAGCTTAATTAGCTGGCTTACACCACTCGTGCTGGTTTCAAACAGCAGACAAACAGTAACATATAACTTTTATTGATTAATTCTAAAATATGAATAAACGGCAGAATTCCTTATAAGGTGTATAGGCACTTAGTAATACTGCAAGTTAATTCCACTGATAGTGGAACATAGGTAGGGACCCAGGAGTTGAAATAACCCCCCGTTAAGGCTAGGGTCAGACGAGCGTGATTTCTACGGACTGTACGTCCTTGCACATGGACGTACGTCAGTACGGAAGACACAGTAGTGGTCACACAGTCCGTTTTTTTCACTGACGTTTATTTTTTGACGGATGTAGGAGGAAAAATAAATTAAAAAGCAAAAACATTTTGTCCGTGAAAAATGCTGGACGTATAAATGCAGTCCGTCTGACCACGTTCCATCACTCACACACAAAGCTATGCGGACGTTGCGGACGCAGCGCACTTTGTGCGGCCGTTCTAGTGGTTGTACGTTCTTGCCTGCCTTGCGTCCGTTTGCCGTGGCCGTGGTGCGTCCGCAGTTCAGTGCGGACGTACTTTGTGTAACAGGCTCCAATGGACTTTCTTTCATGCTGTCACGGACGTACTTTTAGGCGCAATCACGGATGTGAACACTACGCTCGTCTGACCCCAGCCTTACTGCTTAACAATATACAATTTATAATATCAGGATATATAATGTGTCACTTCTAAGATGTGTAAACCAATGTGTAATAGATACATGAGCCTGTAGGGTAATGGCTAAATTGCATAGAATAGAAAATCCACAGAGAATAACATTCCTTGGTGGTAAAAGAATATTCGCCCAATACTGGCATACATCAGCAATGAGAATGTGTCAGCACAGTTGAAATAATCTTGTGACTGACCGATAGGTGGTGCTAGTTTCAATTGTAAACTTAAATTAAGATTCCACAATAAATGAACTGGTAGGTTGCTAAAGTTCCTTGGAAAGAAAAGTTACACAGAGCATTAGCGCACTATAACGTGAATAAGATTAAGTATAGAAGGTCGACACAAATGAATGGACTTGTGGAAGACCCAAATTGAGGGTTAATATTAACTTAGCCTGTAAGGTATTATACAAAATCGGAGGTTCCGCAGGATCTAGGTTAAATATACACAGAGCATCGACCCGATAGTAGTGTAAATCAGCCTTAGTGATTCAGAACAGTACAGATGGATAATCTTATACTGGATGTAATATAGCCCAAGTGGCTAGGAGTGTAGGTATGCTGCCAAATATAGAATACAATTGACAATAATAGCAATATGCGACGATAAACCGTTATTCAATAAATTGAAAATATCACAGGTTAAACAGAAGTTCGTCACGCAGGCTGGAGTAACTATTGTAGGACAAATCACCAGTAGGAACTCCGCCCAACAAAAATGAATGCATTAAACAACCCAGTTGTGGATCAGATACTAAAGATTAGCACCAGTTGCTAGAAACACTTGGTAATTGATAACATCACTGCCAGCAGTATTAGAAGTGCCTCAACAAATAGTTGTTACTCTCTGCACTATGAGATGTCCCTTGTCTTTTCTATAGATTGCATAATATGTATCAATTTTATTTAAATTTTCTACCCAGAATCACTGTTTGCCTTTCATTAACGTACTACCCAATCATCCATCCCTTCAAATATTTGCTATACTAAGTACTATTTTTTAAAGGGATGGATGCTGATATTCTGTTCAGTAATAACTCTAAAGCCAACATTTCTGCACCCATTTCCCTACAGTTGAATGCTGCCACCATTACTTCAACCCATTGGCGTCACTAGGTTTGGTGTCACCCAGGGTGGTAACTCATGGTGCCACCCCCCCCCATATCTCCTCCATAGGGAATAACCTGCCTGGCAGGGAATATGCAGTGGAATAGACAGACAGGTATAGAAAGTTACGCAGAGGCATAGATGAAGAGGCATCTGCATGAATGGATAGAGGGACTGATAGGCTAATTTATTAGAGATGGATGAATGGATAGAGGGATGGATAGACAGTGGGATGGATGGCTAGACCATGGGATGGATGGATAGACAGTGGGATGGATAGACAGACAGTGGGATGGGTGGATGGACAGACAGTGGGATGGATGGATGATGGATGGATGGATGGATGGATGGGTAGTGGATGGATGATGGTTGATGGGAAGTGGATGGATGGATGGACAGACTGGGATTGATGGTTAGCCAGACAGTGGGATGGATGGATGGACGGACTGGGATGGATGGATGAATGGATGGACAGTGTGCACAACCTGTAAGCAGCATCTGCTGTTGTGGAGAATGTGTGCAGGGTGTCGGCTGCTGGGCGCTTCTGTTGTAATGGTGCCCACACAGCTCGCACACACCAAAGGCCCAGCCCTCGGTGGTGTCACCCCCTAGATGGTGTAAATCGGTGTCACCCGGGTATGTTCCGCACCTCCTACACTCCCCTTGTGATGCCACTGCTACTACCACACAGGTTTGTTGGCCTCAGCGTCCTCTTCAACTCCCTCCCTCCTGGACAAGCCTGGCAGAAGCATTCAGAATGGATTGCAGGGGGTGAGGTGGGAGAGAGGGAGGCCAGCTAGAAGATTATTACAATAGTCAAGGCGGGAGACTACAAAGGCATGGATTAGTTGTTTTGTGGTATCAATGGTAAGAAATGGCAGTATTCTGGAAATATTATGTAATTGGTAGTGGCAGGAGGAGAAAAGAGATTGGATGTGGAGAATGAAAAAAAGAGATGAGTCAAGTGTAACTCTGAGACAGCAAACCTGGTTTGATGGGGTGATGGGGATACCCAGTGGCAACTCTAGGAACAATATATAGGGGGGCACATGAGATACCACAGTCAAAACTGGGGGGCACTAATAATTTTCCCCACTAAATCTTACCACTGAAAAACCTAAATAAGTGTATATAACTAAAATTCCATAATCCCAGAGTAATGTGATGCAATGGTACCTTTATTAAAGTCTTAAGTGGTGGGATCCTCGCTTCCTTCCCAATCCTTTCTCAGAGGTGAATAAAAGATGCAGCCAAATGTACTTCTCTTTCATCCAATAACGTCACCTCAAATAAAGTAAATAGACGTAGTATAGCCTGTAAATATTCAAGTGAGAGTAATAGTTGGAATAAAACTCACGTTTAAAGTGCCTACAACTCGGGAACTAGATGTTTATACGACCAGCAGTTTCTAATGGAAGCGCTGGATCACCCCTCCGATGCTCAGTGTTTCCTCGATTCTTTCTTTGCCAAAAACTGTAGTAGGAGAGCAGCCCGTTGCTCAGCACGAACCAGAGCCTCTGGTAGCCCTTCACCTGAAGAAAACGTGGAAAAAAAACCAAAACAACAATAAACAAACAAAACAGATTATTGAACGTGCATGATGCAAATGGTGAGAAATAAAAGGAATGGTAGTAGAAACATAGAAACATAGAAACATAGAAAAATGTCGGCAGATAAGAACCTTTCGGCCCATCTAGTCTGCCCAATTACATGGATACTTAACCTGGATTTATCTTTTGTTTAGGATAGCCTTATGCCTATCCCATGCTTGCTTAAATTCAATCACTGTTTTGAAAACAGAAACAAAAAATAGACCAATAGTGCAAAATAGTAAACAATCCAGTTTCCCTCCTCCTAAGTAAAGGCAGGAACTCACATTTATTAGAGCCTCACTTGGTCCCGGCTCTAGGATTATGGGTCATTGGCCAAATAAAGGGTGGCGCTGCTCTTCTTTTTCGGTGTAGGCCACATAGGAGAGATAAAAGGAACATGGAGATGTGCTCCCATAGTATAACACCGTATATCACAGGGTGGAGACAGTAGGAGCAACACTCACCAATTATAGGAGCTCTGTATCTTTAAGGGCATCAGGTGCTTCTGTAGTGAACATTCTGACCCATTGGATCACCAATCCTCTGTTCCTGGGTAGCTGCAAAGTGTAATGTGCAGGAAGTGGAAGCACAGCCGGCCAGTAAAGGGTTAAAATGTGAATTTATTAATAAAAAATAAAAGGTTGGACATATATATCGCTGAGATGCGTTTCGGACACCAAGACCTTCATCAGTCAGTCTTAAATGTCCATAAAATAGTGTGCAAATATGCAGAATGATTTCTTATTTGGCCAGAGGCCTATAATCCTGGAGCCGGGACCAAGTGTGGCTCTAATAAATGTGAGTTCCTGCCTTTACTTATGAGGAGGGAAACTGAATTGTCTACTATTCTGCACTATTGGTCTATTTTTTGTTTCTGTTCTCTTTGAGAGACGTCGAGGAACGTGACCGCAAGCACTTTCCGCCACCAGGAGGATCCCCAGACTTATGAGTATCCCCAACAACTCTACTACCATTCCTTTTTTTTTCCATTTGCATCATGCTCTTTCGATAAACTGTTTTTTTTGTTTGTTTGGGGTTTTTTGTTTTCTTTTCCACGCTATTGATACTATCACGGTTACCTTATTGACTATTTCTGGCACAGGCTATTTTATAGCTATTGTTTGACACTGACACTTTTTATGTGTTTGATGTTCTTGAATTGCCTCTAGGAGGACCATAGCTTTATTTTCACCACTGTGTATTATTATCAGATACATTGATTCTGACACTACTTCATTATTGGCACACAGCAAATTTACAGCCTTTGTTTGCTAATTTCACTGATTATTGCACTGTTGGATGCGCTTTATGGATGCTGCTTCTACATAATCTCTGTTCGGCACATATTTTGGTTGTTTTATTTGTGCTGTTATATCCATTTTAGGCAGCATCACATCTACTCATTTATTTATTTTCTGCATGTTTGCATTGCTGATTAATTATACTATTTCATTTAATAGAAATTTACCATATCGCGCCTGCACTATTGCACCCCCTTTTTACTGGCTTCCACGTAGCCTGCAAGGGATTCAGGTGCTCATAATTAAAGCCAGCACTTTCATACAAAAGGGCAAAGTACCCATAGTGCTTTGCTTTTTCATTGTTGCTCTTTCTCCTAAGCTGTTTCCAAACAAACTGCAAAAACCAAAGCCTATCCTGGCTACCAAACCCCTCTGCTGGATCCCCTACTACTGAACCTCTGCTAGTACTCTGAGTCTGAACTTTGCTTTTGTCTAAACCTCTTTTTGCTGGATCTCCTGTTAACGAACCCTTGCTTGTGTACTGGACTCTGCTTTGCCAAAACCCCTTCCTGGATCTCCGTTGCTGAACCCCTGCTCATGTTCTGGACTTTGCCTTTGCTGACACTTATACTGGAGTGGATACCTCACTGATGGAAACCCGTTTGATCCTTTAACCCTTTCGCTGCTGAGGCATTTCACACCTCTGTGCTGAGCTCATTTTTACTGGTTTCGCTCATCATGTTTAACCGCCTTTTGAAGCCTTATTTTATTATATGACCCAGACATATTATATATCTTTCTTTCCGGCAGACTCGGCAGATTCATAATATGTCATTATTATATGTATACGTCATGTCCTGTCTGTATATTATAACAAAAAATGCAATAAAATTTGAATTTTCAATCATTTATAACATGTAAAGTGGGTTTTTTTCACATTTTAATATGCAAGCATTTGCGGTTATATTTTCTATGGGTTGCACTTGTTAAAAAAATTTAAATTGGGTCTCGTTACGTTTTTGTTTGGGGAAAATTATGCGATTTTTAACAAACGTACCCCATACAAAAATCGTTAGTGCAGCATCATTGTTCACATTCTAATTGAAATGGGAACAATATTGCTGCATTAACAAAAAAAACTAAAAAAACTTTTTTTGTTCAATATTTTTTTTTAAATTTCTACACGGTCATGTTTGGTATCGTTGGAATGGCCATGCTCTGGCCCATCCAACTATACCAAATATTAACCCCTAGCTGCCATGGAGCGGGAGATAGGGGGTTCATTGGAACCCCCTATCTCCACCATTGGTGGCAGTTAGGGGTTAACTCTAAAACTGATGTCATCGCGCTACGCACGATGACGCCAGTCGTCAGGGGGAGATTGTGGTGTAGTTGCGCTGGCTGCCAATGGGGGGAAGTTGGGTGTTTCTTTTGGTGGTTAGCTGTTGACAGTTGGTCGTCCATTTTGTCTGCCAGTTGAGGCTGACTAGTGACGCAGCCAGTTGCTGTTATAGGAAACCTGTGTGCTTAGTTGTTAATAAACCTATTAATGAAAACCCAATACGTCTCGTATTATCCAGAACACTACAGGCAGTGGCGACGAGGCTGTCGGATCTGCATGATGGCGCTGATTGGCACTCTGCATGATTTTAATCCAGACACTGACTCTTGGATCTCTTGGGTGGAAAGGTTTGAACAGTATCTCACTGCTAATGGCATTTTGGAGACAAAACAGGTAGCCATGTTCCTCACAGCGATTGGAGCGAAGGTGTACGACACACTCAGAGATCTCCTGTATCCAGAGAAACCTGCAAGCAAGCCGTTAGCTGTGTTGGTTGCTTTATTGCGGGCCCCCTATCAGCCACAGCTAATTGAAATCGCTGGAAGATGGAAGTTTTATAAAAGACATCAGGAACCTGGAGAAAGTGTCTCCTTCTTTGTCTCCGCTCTCAGGAAGTTGGCAAGTTCCTGTCAGTTTAGGGAGTATTTAGTCACAGCCCTCAGAGACCAGTTTGCGATGGGGTTACAGTGTCAAGCTATGATTAAGAGACTTCTTACCGAGAAAGAGCTGACCTTACACAAAGCTATGGATATCACTGGCATCATGGAACAAGTCACCAAAGAAGCTGATGTTCTGCGTAGGAAGCAAAAGACTGAGCATGAGGCGGAAATATTCCATACAGATACCAGGGAGCGGTACAAGCGGAATAAACAGTACAATTCCTTACGTCAAAGGTGCATGGAGAGCCCCAAAATGGATGTTATCGATGTGGGGTGAATCTCATGTCGTTTCCGGAATCCCGTCTGTCACTCCTGTGGTAATAAAGGGCATACTAAAAGGGTCTATAAGAAAGGGACGGTGCATAAAGGGAAGCCGCATAAATTGCTTCAGAAGAGAGGATATCAAATCCAGCTCCAAGACTCCTCGGTTGACTCAGACAGCCACATTCCGATTCGAACAGTAAAACTTTATAAGATGGATTCAGCTTATTTAGCCATTTCTGTTCCAGTGAAGATTGAAGGGAAATATTTGACCATGGACCTGGACACGGGAGTTGCTGTTTCTGTGATTACTGAGCAAGACTGGCGGAGATTAAAAGTAAATGTTCCAGTGATAAAGACAGCTGTTTGTCTACAGACTTATTCATAGGAAGTATTAACCCCTTTGGGCAGTGTACATGTGAGAGTGCAGTTAAATGGACGCTCGGAGAAGCTGACAATATATATTATGAAGTCTGGGGTCCTCCACTATTTGGAAGAGAATGGATTCATAAATTGGGAATGCCAGACATAAAGTATAAAGCTTGCCACGCCGTACAGACATTACCTGCGGTTTCAGCTTGGATACAGGACTTGCAGAGGAAGTTTGCCACAGTTTTTGATGATACTTTGGAAACTGTTAAGGGACGGCAAATGTCCCTAAATATGAGGGAAAATGCTGTTCCAAAATTTTTTAAGGCACGGACTGTACCTTTTGCACTTAAAGCTGGTGTTGAAGCGGAATTGTTGCGTCTGGAGAACCTTGGGATCATTTCCAGAGTGCGCTGCAGTGAATGGGCCTCCCCGATTGTGCCTGTGCGTAAAAAGAATGGAGACATTCGGATATGTGGGGATTTCCGTATGGCTGTTAATTCTCATCTTGCTGTGGATAAGTATCCACTTCCAAAGATTGAGGACATTTTTGCAACTTTGGCCGGGGGACAGCAGTTTACCAAGCTGGATCTCGAAACATGCTACCTGCAGTTACCAGTGCATCCAGAATCCAGGCCTTACCTCACCATCAATACTCATAAGGGGCTGTTCCAGTATAACAGAATGGTATTTGGGATAGCACCAGCACCAGCAATGGATGAATTGCTTGCTGGAGTGCCGGGGACACAATGTCTGCTGGATGACATGCTGATCACTGACCGAATGGAGAGGGAGCACCGGCAGAATGTACAAGACGTGCTCCAGATACTAATGTATAATGGACTCAAAGTTAATATAAACAAATGTGAGTTCTTGAAAGATCACCTGGAATTTTGTGGTCACGTTATTGATAAAACTGGACTTCACACCACTGATGAGAAAGTGAAAGCATTGGTAGAGGCGCCTATACCAAGGAATGTAACGCAGCTGCGCTCATATTTAGGGCTGTTGAACTATTACAATAAATTTTTTCCCAATTTAGCCCATACCTTGTTTCCGCTGCATAGGCTTTTGGAAAGACAACAAAAATGGAAATGGACAGAGTCCTGCTCGGCTGCTTTTAATTTTCAAAGGAACTAATACACAGCTCCCGAGTCTTGGTTCACTATGATTTGTCTAAACCATTGAGTATCGCCTGTGATGCTTCTTCTTATGGGCTGGGGGCTGTGCTGTCTCATTCCATGCCTGATGGTACAGATCGACCTGTAGCTTTTGCTTCTCGCTCCCTCATCCTAGCTGAGCGCAATTATTCACAAATTGACAAGGAGGCTTTAGCGATAATCTGGGCACTGAAGAAGTTTCAGTTTTATATTTATGGCCGTTCTTTTACGCTGTTGACGGTCGCAGTCCAAAGCATCAGTTGTCAGAGCTGCTCAGGTGCAGAGCGCTGTTGTCTCAAAGCACACATCCAGGAACTCTGCTGTCTGGGAGTTCTTTAAGAAATGTGCAGCAGACCGCACCGGTGCTATTTGTAATCTATGTCAGATGAGGATCAAGCATGGGAAAGACACCGGACGCTTGGGTACCACGTGCTTGAGGCAACATATGACCACCTGCCACGCATCCTGTTGGCGCAACACTTTGCATAGGTCCTCCTCCTCACCTGTCTCTACCCCCACTATATGTCCTGCCATGTCATTGACTCCAACCTCCACTGACAGGGATGATGCTACAGTAATGGATGTACCAGGTCCTTCCTCACAATGTGACAGCATCCCATCAGCTGAAGATTTACGCAGTCAGATTACGTTGCCGCAGCTGCTGTAGCGTAAGAAAAAATATAGTCCCAACCATCCCCAAGCACAGCGTTTAATTGCCAGCTTAGCAAAATTACTTGCATTGCAGCTGCTGCCTTTCCAGCTGGTGGATTCTGCTTCCTTCGTGAATTTGCTGAATGTGCTGTACCACAGTGGCAGGTTCCAAAACGCCATTTCTTTTCACGGAAGGCAATTCCAGCACTATACCAGCACGTGGAAGAAAATGTTATGGAGTCATTGGGAAAGGCAGTCAGCAGCAAGGTGAACGTGACTTTAGACACGTGGTCCAGCAAGCATGGACAGGGCCGTTACATTCCCTTCACGGCACACTGGGTAGCTCTGATTGCAGCTGGGAGGGATCCAAGGCAGGGCTCTGTGCTGGAGCTTGTTCATCCACCGCGCCTCCAGAAAGCTGCTTGTATGAGGTCTGTCTGCTCCACCACCACCTCTCCCTCTTCCTTCTCTGTCTCTGGCGAAGTGGCAGTTAAACCGACGCCTGACAGGGGCTACGCAATGGCTCAAGCAAAAAGATGCCATACTGTGCTTGAGCTGGTTTGTTTAGGGGACAGGAGCCACACCGGGCCAGAAATTCTGTCAGCTCTGCAGGGGCAGGTGCAGGAATGGTTAACACCACGCCAGCTTCACCTGGGAATGGTCGTCTGTGATAATGGCAGCAACCTTCTTTACCCTAGGCCTGGGTAAATTGACGCATGTACCATGCCTAGCACACGTCCTAAATCTGGTGGTACCCAGGGCTGGCAGAGCTTCTCAGCCAGGCCAGAAAAGTCTGCAGCCACTTCAGATGGTCATTCCCAGCAAGCGGTCGCCTGGCAGAAATTCAAAGAGAATTCCACCTTCCCACAAACCGTCTGATCTGTGACATGCACACCAGGTGGAACTTGACATTAGCAATGCTGCAGTGTCTGCACAAGCAGCAGAGGGCCATCAATGAGTACCTGTGCGAGTATGACACAAGGACAGGTTCAGGTCAACTTGTTTCCCCCCCGCAGTTGGCTGGTGATTAAGGATGCATGCACTGTACTGTCGCCATTTGAGGAGGCAACGAGGATGGTGAGCAGGGACAGTGCATGCATCAGTGACACAATTCCTTTAGTGTTCCTGCTGGAGCGCACTCTGCGGGGAATTATCGATGTGGCACTAGAGGCAGAGCAGCAGGAGGAAGAGGAGGCCTTCCCTAGCTCTCAAGGCCCCAGTCTTTACGCAGACAGCATTCCTGCGGGTCCTCAGATCAGACAGGAGGAGGATGAGGAGGAGGAGGAATATTTAAGTAGTAGTTGGGGCATTGAAGGTGGGGATTCCTCAAGGGAGGGTTTTGTGTGCCCAGAAACCTAAGGACTAGTACGTGGCTGGGAGGAGGTAGTGCACGATAGGGTCATCCTCAGCGACCAGGAACACTCGGAAGCTAATGCCACCTCCAACCTACGCTGCATGGGCTCCCTTATCCTGCAAAGCCTGGTAAAGAACCCCAGGATTCGTGCTATCAAGGAGAGGGATCATTACTGTTTGGCAACCCTTCTTGGTCCACGATATAAGGGTAAAGTTGCAGAGCTCATCCTGCCCTCACAGAGGGAGGACAGGATGAAAAAACTTGAGGACGCTCTAAAGCAACACTTGTGTAACACCTTTCCAGGCACTGGTAGGTTACCAAGTGATGACACAGGTGCTTCTGAGGCTGTGGATGATCAGAGGAAGAGCGATGAAGGCCGGGGCCGCTTGACTGATGCCTTTTTAAATTTTTTTAGTCCACGACGCCCAGGGACGTCAAATGTAGGCACCCATTGCCAGCGTCTTCACCATATGGTGCAGGACTACCTAGGGGCAAGGGCAGACCTGGATACCTTTCCAGCAGATGATCCACTGGCTTACTGAGTGTTGAGATTGGATCACTGGCCAGAACGTAGCCAATATGCTATGCAGCTACTAGGTTGCCCTTCATCCAGCGTGCTTTCTGAAAGAACGTTCAGTGCCGCTGGAGGTTTTGTTACAAACAAAAGAGTGCGTTTGTCCACCGACTCTGTAGACCGGCTGACATTTATAAAAATGAATCAGTCCTGGATCAGCAGCTATCAATCCCCTGATGCTGACGTAACTGAATAGATCGGGGATCTCTTCTGCATTCACAAAACCTCCACTACTGCACTCTTCCACAATACCACAGAGGGGTTACTTACGGTGTAAAGGCACTTGCTGCCACCAAAGGCAAAATATTTGGGTGAAAAAAAGCACAACGAAAGGGGCACCAGGTACTCAACAAAAGGGCATAACCCAAACAACATGAAAAACGAATCAATTTGCACAAAGTGCAACTAGAGTACCAGGAGTAGGTTAATTTTAATAATACACATAAACAGACAATGAATGAAAAATTGCAAGGTTGGTGGTAGAGGGTGTGGAGGGTGGGACAAGGACCACCAATCAATAAGCAAAATTGAGCTTAATAAGCTATGCCTCTTTGTTGTTGTTTTTAACTGTATTTTGGTTGGTGAGGGTAGTTGTTTGGGTTTGCTATATGCTGTCTGGTACTCCTTATTACATTACTGGTTATGTAGGTGGCTTGAACCGCCGAGGTATAGACCCCTTTACCCTTTCATTGTGCAATTTTGCTTATTGATTGGTGGTCCTTGTCCCACCCTCCACACCCTCTACCACCAACCGTGCAATTTTTCATTCATTGTCTGTTTATGTGTATTATTAAAATTAACCTACTCCTGGTACTCTAGTTGCACTTTGTGCAAATTGATTCGTTTTTTAAAATATTTGGGTGCACTGACGCCTCTATCAGATTCATAACTTTTTAATATATGACCGCATGGTCCAACCCTGCACTCTTCCACAATACCACAGAGGGGTTACTTACGGTGTGAAGGCACTTGCTGCCACCAAAGGCACAATATTTGGGTGCACTGCCACTGACGCCTATATTACCAGATTCATATCATTTTAATATTGGACCACAGGGTCCAACCCTGCACTCTTCCACAATACCACAAAAGGGTTACGGTGTGAAGGCACTTGCTGCCACCAAAGGCACAATATTTGGTTGCACTGCCACTGACGCCTATATTACCAGATTCATATAATTTTAATATTGGACTGCAGGATCCAACCCTGCACTCTTCCACAATACCACAGAGGGGTTACGGTGTGACTGCACTGTTGTCGACACTAAAGGCCCAATTTTAAAGCACCTATTGTTACTTTCATCCAAAGCCTGCATAAGTTTCACCATAATTTAGCCAAAAAAATCACTAAACTTGTTCTGTGTGTCCTAAAATGTCTTTTCATACAGGCTGCCGCCCCAAGCAGTTGTTTAGGAATAGATTGAAAGGAAAACCGTTAACCGTAATTTGAAATGTCATTTTTTGTTTTTAAATGTTTCTATACATCCTACAAATCTGCCACTTCACGGGCAGTTATGGGGACCTCCTAGGCACGATATTTGAAGGAATTTTTCGTTGTTATTTTAAACCCTTATTTCATGAAAAACTCACTTTTCCTTTAAAAATGTTTTTTTTAAAACTTTTTGTCCTTGTTTCCTGTCCCCCAGGGCACTACCCGGACCCCCATGCACCTTTTATGGCAAATATCTTGCATATATGCCCTCTTGGAGGGCACTCTAAAATTCGAACTTTCGAGTCCCATTGACTTGCATTGAGTTTGGTTCGTGTTCGCGTTCGAACTTGAACTTTTGAAATTGTTCTAGTTCGAATGCGAACCGAACACGGGGGTGTTCGGCTCATCCCTAGTCAAGACAAATTTTTCCTCCTTTCTACTTCACAAACGCTCCATCGAGTCCATGTATTCTGTAGTGCTGTAGTGCAAAGTCTTTGGATTTGATTCCAGATGCTTTGTCTCAAGTAACATATAGCGACAGGACTCTTCTTTTCTTCTTCTTTGATACTTGCAGAATCTTTTCCAACTTTTTATCCTTTCAGTTTGTGCCCGATAATATTCTCCACCATTATGAAAGATTCCTGTTTCTGGGTCTCTTCCAAAGATATTGATGTATACTTTTCACGTCAGGATACAGAAGAAGGCAGACAAATTGCGTTTGTAGAAAGCTGTATATTTATTTATACAATCCAACACTTCGATTCTTAGCAGTCTGTATGTAGAATAAAAATAAAAGTTGCAGGACCAATTCAGAGCAGCAATACTACGGGGGTGTTCGGCTCATCACTAATGGAGGCGAGTATGTGAATTTAATTGTAATCCTAACACTGATTAACACTTTGCGCTCTCCATGTTAAGTATAGGGAGCGCAAAGTACAGTAATCTCGTGCTGAAAAGTGGAAGATTCCAAACGAGTTTCTTAACCCGTTAGCGTTTGGATTGTAATATACGGTGACTACCAGGGCTAACGTTAATGCTCATTCAGGTGAGTGCTAATGTTAGCACCAACAATGTACCGGCTTGGTGGAGTAGAGGTAACATCACTGCTCTGTGTGTAGAGAGATGGGTTCAATCCTGACAAGCACCTCTTCAGTAAGTGTCCTTGGGCCAGACACCTAACAGCACATACTCGCCACCCAGGACATACTTGAAAACAAGAGAAATCTCAATGTATCTTTCCTGGTAAAATACTTTCTCAAAAAAATAACAATGTAATGTAGTCCTTAATCTTTAGAACTAAAGGTAACCAGATCCCTAATGAAAACTACAGGGAGTCTGAAGTTTTGATTTTAATTTTTGTTACTTATCCAAAAACCCAAACTCATGGTTCTACAACTGTCTGTCTTTCCGGAACAGTTTTTCACGCAGTTACTGTAACCAGTAAAGGATGTACAGGAAGTGTTTTATCATTTGATATTTACACGTGATAGGGTTTCAATAATAAATTTTACATAATCCAACTATAAAAAGAAATGTTTCTTTTCTTTTTTTTTTACACAATACCTCACGCCGTAGTGGGCAACGCTATATATTATTAGAGATTGGGCTGCAGAAATATCCATGTTAGTTTGTAATGCCATCCAGTGGTCATTGCTCTTTATTACTAGGAATGTCACAGCAGTGTCATTCATTACCCTTTGTATAGCAATTTTAAGGCAGGACACGGAGGCTCATATTTGCAGTCTCTTTCTCGCTTTAATTAAACAGCAGCAAGAAGATAGACAGAAAAGTATAAAACTTGACAAAAAAATATTATCAACATGGTATATCCTGCAACACCCCTCCCCCAGTGCAGCATTGAATGTCCGAAGTCTATATATCTTTCTCCCCAACGTCCATTAAACCTCTTTCTTGCTGCTCAGCGACAGTTAAGTATATCTTTTTTCCCCAGACTCCCTGCGCTGCTAAAGGGAGTCTGGGGCGAGCTTAATCACTGTATTCTATTGTATTTAAATTCAATTAACTTGCAGGTGTGTTTGGCCGTCGGGTTTTGGAACTGGTACCGCGGTGGTACAGTTCCGTTTTGCCTCCCACGGCCTGCGCACTTAATCAGCCGATCGCCTCACGATTAGGCTCCGCCCACATTTATCACGCGGCTTGCGCGGCATTCTGGCTCGGCGGCCATTTCAAAATCAGAAAAAGAAGCTGTTTAAAACATGTCCTACTCAAAACCCAATCGTTCGGAGCGCAGAGACTCCGATTCCGGCGGCAGTTCGCTCCATCAGGGTGCCCTAGTAGAGCAGCACGGGGGTCTACCTCTTCAAAGACACCATGAGGATCCGGAGCTGCGGATGGCAGCAATGGAAGCTTCCATCTCCAGGATCCAGTCTGCGGTCACCTTCATGTCTGATTCCTTCTCCAGAGCCTGGTCAGAACGTAATGTACCTGCCCATACTCCCTCCACATCCTTTGCTCCACAATTTTTCATGTATCCTATTTCTGTTAATCCCTGCCCAACTGTAGCCTCCAGCACCCATACCCCGCTACGCTCTGTGAGCTCCCATGGCCCTTCTTTAAATAGGAGTTCTCATACTCCTCACTTTGACATGGGCTCTCATGCCCTTAATAGACCCTCAGGTTTTCATATGATGACAGAGACCGCGCCTGACCATCTGAGCGCAAGAGGGGCTGGCATCCCCGTTCAACTGCCTTTCACAAAACCCCCCCTCCATAAAAGAGCCTCTGACCGTGAGGCGTGTACAACGGTCTGCATACCTAAAAAATCAAAAAACACCTCTCTCCTTCCAGCTTACCCTGATTCTGAGGAGGAGGAAGAGGGGGATAAGGGTTATGAAGAAGAACCCTTTGAGGTTCATGCCCCTGAATATGACGCACAACTAGAAGGGGATATTGTCACAACTTTCCCCGGCACTGCTCCAAGGGAAATAATTTATGACCCTCAGGGTAACCCCCTTTTCCACCCCAAAAGCATCTCCCACCCATGTTCCACGGATTGGTACCCCCTTCCTCACGTTGCTAAATGGATTGTCGCCAACTTTAGAGCCCCTTTAGATCGCCCCTCTAGAGCGACTTTAAAAGCAGAATGCCCTCGCCCAACCACGATAGGCAAGACTTGCCTCACCCCGATAGTGGACGAACACTTTGAAAAAATTTTGGGTTCCAGGGGATGGAATGTTAAAAAGGGAATTGATCACGCCCTCCGCATGATCCAAGATAAAGTTCTTGACATGTCAGGTCCCCTAGCCCGTTTATTTGAACTAATCGAAGAAGCAAAAATTGCAGGGACTCCCCTTGATTCCGAAGAGGTGGGAGGCTGGCTCCAACGCACTATGTGCCTTTTTGGGAATGCTAACGCCGCTATTGCGGCAGAACGCCGCAAGGCGATTTTAATCAAAGTAGACCCTCAATTCACTACCCTGGCCCCTAACGACCTGGGGGGGTGAGGCACAAGGCCTCTTATTTGGGGATAAATTTGTCAAGGAGATGGGGACCTACGCAAATTCTTTTGCGAACATCGATAAGGCGGATATCGCCATCAAAAAAGTTTTTCACGCCCCACGTGTTTTTGGAAGGGCCGGCAGAATCAGAGGGCGCCCTGCCGGCCGGGCAAATACTCCCAATACTATTTCCCGCTCAGGAAATATGCCCTCCTTGTCCGTCCAAAACCTAGAGGCTCTGGTTTCACGGGTCAATTCTTCCCCACAAGAGCTCGACCCTGGCAAGGACGCGGGTTCCGAGGCACCAGAGGCAGAGGTTATCTCCGCCGCCCAGCAGGTAATTTTGCAAGTGATACCTCACTCATCAGTTCCGGTCGCGGGGCGCCTGCGACACTTCACACACAATTGGGCCTTGCTAACATCGGACTCATGGGTTCTAAACACGGTTCAGGGATTCACTATAGACTTCACCGACACTCCACATCAGTCGTCACCACCACGCCCGCTGACTCTGGCATCACACTTACACACACTGGTACACACCGAAGTTTTGAGCCTCCAAGACAAAGGAGCAATAGAACCGTCACACAACCCAGTTTTTGTCAGCAACCTCTTTGTAGTTGCCAAAAAAGGAGGCGGTTATCGCCCCGTAATAAATCTGAAAGAATTAAACGATTGGGTGACATATCGCCACTTCAAGATGGAAGGAATCCACACAATGAAAGAGTTACTGATACCTGGGGATTGGCTGGTCAAACTGGATCTCAAAGACGCCTATTTGACAGTTCCCATTCGAGAAGACTTCCGAGAATTCCTCGTATTCCCCTGGAACGGAAGAATGTGGAAGTTCACATGCCTCCCGTTCGGCCTGTCATCAGCACCATGGTGCTTCACCAAGGTGATGAAGCCGGTGATAGCTCACCTCAGATCAAGAGGCATTCGCTTAGTCATATATCTCGACGACATTCTAATAATGTCTCAGTCACGCACCACTCTGCAAATACATTTACACTGGACCATTCAACTGCTCCAAAGACTCGGATTTCTGGTCAATATGGAGAAATCGATTCTACAACCATCACATCGTCTAGAGTTCCTGGGTTTCATTCTGGACTCGACGTCTCAAACTCTGAGCCTCCCGAACTCCAAGGTCCTTTCTATCAAGAAAGAAGTCCGTACCCTGTTACGTCATCGATCCACACCATTACGGCAGATAGCACGCATCATAGGTCTCATGTCAGCAACACGGCATGCAGTGTTTCCGGCTCCTCTACATTTCCGAGCCCTCCAGAGATTGAAGGCCCGTTTTCTCCGGTCAGACCCCTCCTACAATACGATTGTGGAGATCACAGAAGACGTGATCCAGGATCTACACTGGTGGATTTCAGATCTACACCTTTGGAATGGAAGCCCCCTTCACTTCCCGGCTCCTACACTCGTGATCGAATCAGATGCCAGTCGCCTGGGTTGGGGGGCTCGATGCGAGGATCTGGAAACGGGAGGTCGATGGTCCCTAGACGAAACATCATTCCACATCAATGCCCTGGAATTACTAGCGGCCTCCTTCGCTCTCAAGTGTTTCACGAAAGAGACAACCCATCAATCTATTCTCCTGAGATTGGACAATTTCCCTGCCGTTCGTTATATCAACGGCCTAGGAGGCCCACGTTCAATCCAACTGACGTTGATGGCACGTTACCTCTGGGATTTCTGCTTCCAACATCATCTTCACGTGTCAGCACAGTTCATCCCGGGACTCTCGAATGTAATAGCAGACTGGAATTCGAGACATTTTCACGACGCAGGCGACTGGTCGCTACACTCTTCAGCCTTCTCAGCGCTCTCTCTACGGTGGGGTCCATTCCACACGGACTTATTTGCATCCCGGCTGAATGCAAAGCTACCCAAATTCTTCAGCTGGCGTCCAGACCCAGACGCAGTAGCGACGGACGCGTTCCTCCAGACATGGTCACAGGGACGCCACTATGCTTTTCCACCATTCGCCCTGATTCAAAGAGTGTTGAATGTGATCAGGACTCATCGTGTCACCCTGGTACTAGTGACTCCATTCTGGCCGTCTCAAGCGTGGTTTCCATCGTTACTGGACCTAGTGATCGAGACACCTCGTCTACTCCCGAACATGCGGAATATACTCTTAGACCCGGAAGGACGACCCCATCCACTGATGTCGTCCGACCATCTGCATCTCATGGGGTGGTTGCTGTCAGGATCAGTAGAACTTCAGGTGGCATATCGAGCTCTACTGCCGCATTACTTGAACAATCCTGGGCCCCAGGAACCAGAGGGGTATACAGTTCCTACTGGTCAAAATGGTCTAGCTGGTGTATCGAACGGGCTCAAGATCCCTTTTCTGCCCCTCTAAATTTTGTACTAGATTTTTTGTCTTCAGTTTTCGACTCCGGTATAGCTTATCGTTCTCTGAATGTGTTACGATCAGCTATGTCATCAGGACATATAGGCTTTGAGGGTGTTTCGCTTGGTCGTCATCCCCTAGTGTGTAGACTCCTACGAGGTGCCCGCTTTGCTCGTCCCCCACAACCACGATATGTTACGACATGGGACATTAATATCGTTTTGCGGTTTTTACTCGCCTGGCCTGATAACCATGGTTTATCCCTGCGTAAGTTGTCAGCCAAGTTCCTGATGCTCCTTTGTTTAGTGTCTTGTAAACGTATAGGAGATGTGAGGGCACTAGATTTTGGGGTTCGCTCCTTCCTCCCTGAGGGTGTCCGTTTTGATATTTCAAGACGCACTAAGACTTCCATTTCCCAGGCTTTTTTTCCGAGTTTCCAACTACAACCCGGGTTATGCCCCGTCCGTTGTTTACAAGAATATGAGGAACGTACTCTCCCTCTTCGACATAATTCACAGATAACACCCTTATTTATTTCATTTAAGCCACCCTTCCTTCCGGTCAGCTCACCAACCTTAGCGAGATGGATTCGGTGGCTTTTAGAATTAAATTCTAAATTTATTTCCCGGTACGGTGCACATTCGGTACGGAGTGCAGTTGCTTCTAAGGCAGTATCATCCGTTTGCCGTTTGGAAGATCTATTACGTTCAGCTGATTGGTCAAGAGAATCTACTTTTAGAGAATTTTATTTTAAGCCTATATTACACTGGTCCTCAGGTGTGTTAGATGTTTGATATAGATACGATTTCGGAGAGCTTTGAACTTGCAAATATGAGCCTCCGTGTCCTGCCTTAAAATTACTAAATTTTCCTATTCCATAACGGAAAGTTTGAATTTTATTAAGGACACGGAGGCGAATATTTCCCTCCCTTTCCCTCCTGTCAAGTTGTATGGTTATCAAATACTTCAATAAAATTCTGACTTTGTGGCTTATTTTATGAACTCGTCGATGCTATATAAATATATCTATGTATTACACTGCTTGATACATTAAAATTATTCGATTTTCGTGTACTGAAATTATTTCTGCGCTAGTCCAGCGTGTTCTTCGTATTGCACGCAGTCAAAGACTCACATGCTAACGCACATTCCATGTTTGTGTTCTCTCTTTTCAGCCTCAGGTACATTTCAATAAGTACTGGCTTTACTGGATACTCTTCTACTGGATGATCCATCCTCGTACTTCATCTGTTTTAATTCCCGTTGGACTTCTTCAGTTCTAGACATCTTCGCTATTTTCAAGAAAGAGGTTTAATGGACGTTGGGGAGAAAGATATATAGACTTTGGACATTCCATGCTGCACTGGGGGAGGGGTGTTGCAGGATATACCATGTTGATAATATTTTTTTGTCAAGTTTTATACTTTTCTGTCTATCTTCTTGCTGCTGTTTAATTAAAGCGAGAAAGAGACTGCAAATATTCGCCTCCGTGTCCTTAATAAAATTCAAACTTTCCGTTATGGAATAGGAAAATTTAGTAATTTTATAGCACCACCTATTGGCCAATGTTGCATACTACTACATTTTTAGGAGAACAGCAGAAATACCATTCTTATTGTCAGGTATAGCACTGCCTACTGGCCACTATTATATATTACTATATAGTGCTTTTCCTGGAAAAATAAGTGGGGGTACTCTCATGTCCAGGGAAAAACGGATTATTATGACTATTTTCATGTATAATAAACAATAGTTGTAGCTCAAGGAAGACACTATAAAAGGGAACCATATTTTTTAATACTGTGTTCCTTTAAATGAACTACAACTATTGTTATATCCCTATGGGGGTGATCCACTACATTCCGCTGTTGCAAGAAAAGTCTGTAATGCAGTGCAGTTAGCTTTTTTTTGTTGTTTTTTTTGCAATGCTGGCACTGAGTGGATAATTCCCTAGCATTTCTGAGCACTACAGCAATGAAACTCACAGTAATGTGCAGTGTGTATGAGCTCCACAGCAATAGAACTCCACTATCCACCAAGTACTGTTTGAATAATATTGGGGGACTCCAATTAGAGGGCGGTTGACATTGAGAACACACCCACATGTTGGTGACAGCAGGACCAGGTGAACATACCTGTGTTGCCAGAGCTGATATTTTTAACCCCTTAAGGACCGCTGATGTCCTGTCCACAGGTCTCCCTTAGACCCGCAGACGTACAGGGTACGTCAGCGGCGCCTAATCCCCCTCCCGCCCGATCCTCACCTCCCTCGCTGGATCCCTCGGTGATCTGGCAGGGAGGAAGCCTGCCCATGTGATTTACATGGGCAGGCGAGGCTGATGACGTCGCCACGCTGCGTGGTGACGTCATCATCAGGCGTCCCCATGCAAATCAATGGAGGGGAGGGGGGCTCCTTCGGAGCCCTCTATCTCCCCAACCATTGAAGCTAGGGAGATGCTTTTTGCACCGCTGAAAAGGGGAGAGTCTCCGCTTATCAGCGGTGTATGGCATTAACCATTTCGCCGCCGAATCACGTTACGGCGCTAATTGGCGCCAAAAACGGGATTCGAACCTGGAGGGGGGCTGATATCTTGGATGTCAGCCAAGCCTCCAGGTCCCCCCCACCCACTGACAACCTCACCATATGTGTGAGGATGTCAGTGGGCCAGTTAACCATCTAGCTGCCTTGTAGAGATAAGGGGATCCTAAGGATCCCTTTATCTCCCGATCCATGGCAGCTAGATGGTCATATTTGACATCATTTGAAAGGCCTGATCATGGCCTTTCCAATGATACAAAACATGACCAGGTTTGGTTTAAAAAAAAAATGTAAAGAAATAAATAAATAAAAAAAATAATAAAAAAATTAAATAAAATAATAAAAAAAATTTTAAAAAGTTTTTTTTGTCGGGGGGGGGGTTAAATAAATAGGACCTAAGCTGTCATCTTAAAATAATTAACACAAAATGGTCAGAATGAGCGCAGCGCACATAGGTGAACTGGCTCAGCAGTGAAAGGGTTAAAAGGCAAAAACATGTAAAAATTGGGTATTTCTATTCTCGGGATAAAATTTTGAAACTATTTAGCCGGGGTCTTTATTGGTGGTTGTAGATTTTGGGGATTAAATTACAAAAAAGTGTGTTTTTACCATTTTTTCATCATATTTCATATTTTTTTATAGTAAATTATTGGATATGATGGAAATAATGGTATTTCTAGAAAGTCCATTTAATGGCGGGAAAAAGGGTGTATAATATGTGTGGGTTGAATAAACGAGTAAGAGGAAAATTTGACCTAAACACTAACAGCGCAGAAGCATAAAAACAGCAGCGGTCACTAAAGGACGGATTTGTGTAAAACCGCCCGGTCACTAAGGGGTTAAATGCTGTTTTGAAGTGTATTTGGAAGCAGCAGCAGTTTTTTCTTTGTTCTGAGGCCTGCCTGTCACTGAGTCCTGCAGAGCAATGCAGCCAGGACTTAAATTTCCACCTTCTCACCTTCCAGGGTGCACCACACACTGTCTGGAACTGCTGGGGAGGCTGGGGGTAAGGCGGCAGTGTAGACGTCTTTTGGCACGTCCTCCTCTTGACATGATCAGAGGGGGCCAGGCACCGGTAAGGAGGAAGGGACCAGGAAGAGAGAGAGCGCATGCTTCCGTATCCAGCACCGAGGGGGAGTCTGCTCTCTGACCTGGCAGATACAATGCAGCTCACTGGGCACTGGCTGCATCTTAGAGGAGGAGCAGCAGGGACAAAGTGCCAGGCAGATAGTTTAAAAATTTGGATCCCTGTCAAGGCAAGTGACCAGGGATTCAAATTTTTTTTGCACCCCCTCCTGGTCTAGCGCTCTTAGGCAGCCACCTGTACCGCCTTACAGTGCCAGCTCCTCTGATCACATCGCTTGCCTGACAATCCGCAGCTCTGGCAGATGTGTGTAAATATGCTGCATCCCCCCTCCCCATGCTGGTCAAAGTTTCAGCGGGTGCAGAGAGGGGGTGCAGCATGTTTACACACATCTGCCAGAGCTGGGGCACTGAAGAAACAGAGGGGAGATTTTATTTAACCAGCCCTCCCTTGTCACTTACTGGGAGAAGAGGGGGGGTTAAATGTCCCTACATACACTCCTGACAATCTGAAGCGCTCAGGAGCAATATGAGCTGCAGAGCACTTCCGATTCTCTGCCTGCCACTGCAGGAGGAGGGAGGAGCATCATGCTCTCTCCTATTAGTTCAGGCTGGTGGTGAGGTGCCGGTACTGAGTGGTGAGGTGCCGGTACTGAGTACTGGCGAGTACCCCCTGAAAAAAAGCCCTGAGTCTATATTGAAGTGCAAGCAACACTTCATGCACAACAAAATTGTTTGTTTAAGCCAAGCCAGAGGTAGATAATACTGCAAGAAACCAACTGGAGGCATAATAAATGACATAAGGGTATACTGAGATGAAATGGGGCATACAATTAACTGAGGGGGGCATCAGAAATTAAATGGGGCTCACTGAAATGAAATGTGAGCATAATAAATTAAATGGGGGTATAATAAATAAAGTGTGATCATAAATGCAAGAAATGGGTCAAACAATCAAATGGAGGCATACTGAAATAGAGTGGACAAACTGAAATGGAATGGGGCAAGTTGAAATGAAATGTAGACATAAAGGTTTATTCAATCAGAGACGACCTTGACACCAAATGAATGGATGAGATATCACATCAATATTAAATCGTCCACCGACAGGAAAACAGCCTGGAAGTGTACGTGTTAGCTATAAATGTTACACCCTAATGAAATGTGCTGTGCACGATAGTGTATCATACAGGCAGGGCTCAAAATTTCAGGTCCCGAGCTACTAGCCAGGCCTTAAGAGTTACTTGCCACCAGTTGCCCCACCCAACCCCTACCCTTAACTCCACCCCTAAACACACCGCACATTACTGTGAGTTTTAATGCTGTGGAGCACTGTGATACGCTCATAAACAGCACATTACTGTATAATAGAGCTCCACAGCAATAAAACTCACAGTAATGTGCAGCGTGTATGAGAGTATGATAGAGCTCCAGAGGAATACAATATGCAGCAATGTGCGGTGTGTATGAGAGTATCGCAAAGCTCCACAGCCTTTTTCACATCCTGGCCCATCCCATTCTTCATTATACCCCCCATGGCCCCCTTCATTGTTTTTATGCAGGTCCCCCTTCATTGTTTTTAAGCAGGTCTCCCTTTTTTGGTTTTTAAGCAGATCCCTCTTTTTGTTTTTAAGCAGGTCCCCTTTTATGTTTTTAAGCAAGTCCCCTGTTTTGTTTTTAAGCAGGACCCCTTTTTTGTTCTTAAGCAGGTCCCCTTTTTGTCTTTAAGCAGGTCCTCCTTTTTTGTTTGTAAGCAGGATCCCCTTTTTTGTTTTTAAGCAGGTCCCCTTTTTGTCTTTAAGCAGGACCCCCTTTTTTGTTTTTAAGCAAGTCCCCTTTTTTTCTTAAGCAGGTCCCCCTTTTTGTTTATTGTCTTTAAGTAGGTCCCCCTTTTATGTTTTTAAACAAGTCCCCCTCCCCCCTCCGTAATAGTCTAGTCACTCAGATCACCAGATCAGGCATCAGCTGCTCCTCCTTCCGTGGTCTGCTCCAGACTGGCTCTGCTGCCCTCTGCGCTCTTGCCTCCTCAACTGCTCTTGTCTCCTCTTTTGCGTGATGTGACGTCATGTTGATGGGTCAGCTGACCCTCCAATGTAAATCTCGCAGGTCACACATGAGGGGGCAGCACCAATGTAGCGTGCCTTTCCCAGACTTGTGTTACGAGTGTTCAATACTGGAGCTGTCGAACATGAAAGCGGCGGGAGCCCACTACCAACCTGGAAGCCCGACGGGTCAGTCCGCCACACTCGCCCTCATTTAATTTCCTCTCACCAACTGCGAGCAGGAGAGGGGAAATTTCCAGTTCTAATACAGGAATGCCATGTGAGCGTGCCCAGTTAAGCTAAATTGCCAGTACACAACTTGATCATACAGTCAACATTATGCAGTTCTTATAAAATGAGTTTAAAAAAAAAATTTTTTTATTAAAAAAGTAAATGTTCATTACAGAGTTTCTATTGATACATTTATATATATATATATATACACAAGATTTCAAAATTTACAATTAGCACAGAATGGCTTCCAGTGGATTTCCTATTAGATATTATCTTCGGGCGTAACGACCCTCCTGTACACAGACACCTTTTAATAGTAAAGTTCTCGATCAATCCAACCTGCAGAAAATAACAAACAATTAATTATGCCGTACGACTAGCAGTAATTATAATTACAGTTATGTATCTTTATATATGGGTGAATAATATTCTCTATAAAGACACAAACACATGGTGATAGTTTGTACTAAACCGGTGGTTCCCAACCCTGGTCAACAGGGCAAGTTTTAAGGATTTTCTTGGGGAAATGCAGACAGAATCCTGCAATCACTGAGCAGCAAAACATATCACCTGTGCTGTGCTTCACATATCCTGCAAACCTGACCTGTTAGGGGGACCTGAGGATCAGTGTTGGGGATCACTGAGCTACACTGTTGATCTAATGGACAGATCTGTTTTGTGAATTCCTCAAAAAAAATAATAACAGTGTTATTCAAAGAGATCCGAATGGCTGCCGAAAGGTAACCGAACGCTGAAATTCAGCGTTTGGTTACCTTTCCTGGCCATTCGGCTATTCAGAGAGCAGGCAGTTCGCTAAATGTTGGCGAATTGCCTGCACATACGGTGCCTGTTCTGTCTGTTCGAGGGCAGTGAATCCCCATAGAGAAGCAATGCTTCGTCTATTCAGAGAACAAAACCCAGCAGTGAAAAGTTGCTGAAATGCCCTGCCATTCGGGGGCTTCATGCATCAGATTTATTCAGGCGAAACCCATAGGCTTCAATGTTAAAAATATTCCCATTTTAATTCAATATCTAATAAACTGCTGATTATAATATTCTGCAGTAAAAAGTCTCTTAATTTATAGATTTTTTGGGATATTTTAAGCATTTTTCGGGATTTTTTTTGCCAAATTTTTTTTGCATATTTTTCTTTTTAAACGTGTGTTCTTTTTTCTGTAACAGCCCTTTTTATTATCATTCCTTGGACCTCATATGTAAATTTCAGACACTTTCGTTCTGTAGTTTCTTTGCAAACAGCGTTTCACTTTTCAAACATTCGAACAAGCAAACTTTTTTTTTTTTAAACTCCATTCGTCTGCGGTGTCGGGTTTTTCCGGCGGCTGCACTGCATGTGATCAGCTCTTGCTCGGGGTTTTCCGGCGTGTTTAGCGGGTTTAATCCAGATGTTTTTGTGTCTTTTCGGTGTGCCTTCGTCAAGTTTTGCGGTGAGTTTTCAGCGGGTTTGCGGTGGCTTTTCCCTGCATTACAGCGGCCCTGTGGTGCTTGCTGAATACACCGCAGAATCGCCGAAATGGGATCGGCAAATCCTGCCGAATTGAAGAGAACAAAAAGTCACCGAACGTGCGGTGACTTTTCGATTCTCTTTGAATAACCCTGTGTATCAGATGAGTTAAAGATAACCAGCCTTGGTGTATGGACCTGTTGATCTTTCCTTGTAGTAAATGGTTCTGTGAAGAACCTTGTGAGGCCGTGTGCTCCGTTGAGAAGAGCTGTGCATTTTATTTTGAGAAGCATGTCTGCGTTGTATTATCCTGTATGTGATTGTGTGTTTTATTTTTCGCTACTGACATCATTACATTAGCACATTTCAAAATCTTACTGTTAGGGTATGTCCGGATCAGAAGTTTCCGTACTTCATCATAAGCAAATATGAGGACTACGAATCCAATGCCCACAAACCAATACTGAACTCTGCAGGGAGCGAGAGAACAAGGTTTAATAGATAAGGAGGGGAAGATAGAAACAAGGGTGAAAACATGAATAAAATATAATATTACTGAATAAACCTGTGTCCCAGCAGTCAGCATGATGATTGTATGTTGCATGGACACATGCATGTAGTGAGCGACCACTTGCTATTGCATGGAACTTTCAATTCATGATACAGGTTGCGCCCCAGGGGTCAAGTCGAGGGGGAACACTTGGGAATATAATTCCTCCTTTATTTCTGCATTAAAATTTCTTAATTTGCAGTAAAAAGTCTCTTTATTTATTGATTTTTTTTTGGATCTTCTAGGCACTTTTCAGGATTTTTTCGACAAAATCTTTTTCTGTTTTTTTTTAAAGTGTTTTTTTCTTTTTTCTGTAACAGACCTTTTTATTATCATTCATTGGATCTTATATGTAAATTCCAGGCGTTTTTGTTCAGTAGTTTTTTTTCAAACAGCGTTTCAATTTTGAAACTTTCAAGCGTACTTTTTTTTTTTACCCCGACTGTCAGCTTGTCGGCTTTTTCCGGCGGCTGCTCTGCGCTGTGATCGGCGGCTTTTTCCGGCATGGTTTTTCCTGTGGTTCCGGCGGCTTTTTGGTGGGATTGCGACGGGTTTTCCTTTGGGGACCCTGCTTTGAATGCTGAATTCACCACAGGGTGGGGAATTTTGATTCCCTGAAATGCAGGGAAGCACAGGAAACGAGAGAGCACTGAAATGTCGGCAACATTTCGATGCTCTCTTAATAATCCCTTAAATGTTTGCCTTTATATTCGTATGTGACTCACTTGCACTTCGGCTTGACTAAGGCTAAGGTCAGACGAAAGCATTTTTAACGTGCGTTTAACCGCACGAAATCACGGCCGTGCTAGCAGCAAATGACATCCAATGCCGGGTAACATACGAAGAACGGCCGCACGAAAGTTCGTCTGCGCAACGCAAGTGGCAAACGAACGCATTTTTTCTAGAACGTCAAACCGCTACTACTGACGTACAGAGTGCGCTGCGTCCGCATAGCGGCGTGTTTGCGTGATTGGGAGACGTCAGACACTGCTAATGTCCGGCTAACATAACGTCCAGACGCAAAAAGTGTTTTATTGATGATCCGTACAAAATCACGGACGAAAATGCGCATCGTATGACCGTTATCGCGTATTCCGTGAAAAAATACGTCCATTCGTTCGAACGCACTTTTTCACGGACAACGCGAAAAATGCATTAGTCTGACCCTAGCCTAAGATCCACTTGTTGGATTGAAACATTGCTCAACTCCACTATTGTGGAATAAAGCGTTCTTTCTCCGGATATCCTGGTGTTGCGTGTCTACATATATATTTTTCTATGTCACCATGTGTAGTCATATTGAAATCATGTCTTCCAGATTTCTTACTACTCAGTTAAAGGGACATTACCAGTTAAATAAGCTGTAACTAGATTACTTGTGCCCTACAAACTAAACCCATTATAAACCACATGCTGCTGTTTGTTTTCTTTGAAATTTTTCTATGTAAAAAGGAAAAATACATTTAGGGGTTTTCATCTCCTGTTGCCATTTTATGGACTTTTCCCATGATGCACATTTACCAAAATCTTATTGTGAATTTTACATTGTGGCTGTGTTTTATCCTATAGAGTATTTAACAGTTAATGAGGTGGAGGTGCGAATGTTTAGATAAGGCTAGGGTCAGACTGAGGCAGTGCGAACGTGCGTTCTGGCGCACTTAATCACGGCCGTGCTAGCAGCAGATGACGGGCAATGACAGCCAATATACGAAGTACGGTCGCACAAAAATCCGGCTGCGCAACGCAAGTGGAAAATGAACGCATTTTTTCGAGAACGTTAAACCACTAGTACTGACGTACAGAGTGCGCTGCGTCCGCTAGCGGCGTGTGTGCGTGATTAGGAGACGTCAGACGCTGCTAATGTCCGGCCAACATAACGTCCAGATGCAAGAAGTGTTTTATTGATGATCCGTACAAAATCACGGATGAAACTGCGCATAGTATGACCGCTATTGCGTATTCCGGGAAAAAATACGTCCATTCTTCGAACGCACATTTTCACGGACAACGTGAAAAATGCGTTAGTCTGACCCTAGCCTAAGGCAGCAGGGGGCCTTTGAATACAACCGGTACGTTACAATGATGTGAACAATGAGTCAGTGATCGACCGATAGTCAGGAGCAAGTGATGTAAACATACAGTGGTGGTGGTGGGGGTGGGGTGGTAGTTTACAACACGGAAGATCACACAGTGGATGCATCCAGTGACACATATATAGTATAACATTTTCTTAACTAAACATACAAGAGAAAAACAAAGCACATGTCAGATATCAGCAACATCAAATAAACACAATGAGGACATTTCATTTTTTGGTGGTAGTGGCCCTTTAAGAAACTTTGGGTTTAGTGAAGAAAGTGTAGAAATATGAGTATGTTTCAGCCGGGTACAATAAAATTTAATTTTGATATTTAAAATATTCAGTTTTATGGCAGTGTACGGAACTAATATTTTATACAGAAACTAATTGAAAATATATTTTTAGATGCTGGGCAGTAGATGAGAAGAGCAAAGGATGTCCTTAATCGCTCCCTTGATGATTGTTGAAGACTCAGTCTCCAGTCGAAACACTTACCGAAGAGGCATGAAATGTAGAGCATAATCCATTCCAGGGCAATAACACAGGAAGGTCCCAATAGCAATTTGTGATGCTACCCCAAGGAAGATGGCCTTATTTCTGTAGGAAGAAAACAAGAGGTGCTTGTTGATCACTGAATGAATTTGCATTTTGGACACAATCACAGACACTCAAAGACACTCGGGGAAGACACAGCAGAACAAGGACCTAACTGAGAACCAGTCCTTGTAGGGGTGAATGGAGGGACAAAGCCAAAAATCGAAGGATTAAAGAAATCAAGAATAATCAAAATAACTGAGATTGATGTCAAAACAGAGGACAATCACCTTGAAGGACCTGCTGAAGGCTAAAAGGAAACCACAACAGGCAGGGAACTAATGAAGTGGAAAGACTAATAAACTCTGAGGGGTCTTCTCTTTGGCCAGACCAGAGGAAGAGCTGGATTAGCCAGAAAACCAGAGGTGCAGAATGTCTGGGTCTTGTTCCTATCAGGATTACAAATAGAACGCACCACTAATCAGTGTTATCATTGGTGGCAGCCTCAATCACTGGAGGAATGACCGAACAGAGCAAAGTGACCTATACACTGGATGACGTGAGAATATTAAAGCTGAAAATACCTGTGCTCTCAGATATTTATTTGGTATCCACTGTACCATCAAATTAAATACATCAATATACAAAAAACTATCAGGGTTATTCGAAGAGATCCGAATTGTGGCCGAAAGGTAACTGAACAGTGAAATTCAGCTTTCGGTTACCTTTCCTGGCCATTCGACTATTAAGAGAGCAGGCAGTTCGCCAAATGTTGGCGAATTGCCTGCACATACGGTGCCTGTTCGTGGCCTGTTCGAGGGCAGTGAATTCCCCATAGAGAAGCAATGCTTCGTCTATTCAGAGAACAAAACCCAGCAGTGAAAAGTTGCCGAATTCCCCTGCTGTTCGGTGGTTTCATTCGGCAGATTTATTCTGGCGAATCCCATAGGCTTCAACGTTAAAAATATTCCTGTTTTAATTCAATATCTAATAAACCGTTGATTATAATATTCTGCAGTAAAGAGTCTCTTTATTTATTGATTTTTTTTTAGGCATTTTTCGGGATTTTTTGCGATAGAAAATGTACATTTTTTTTAAAATCGTATTTTCTTTTTTCTGTAACTGCCCTTTTTATTATCATTCATTGGATCTTATATGTAAATTTCAGACATTTTCATTCTGTAGGTTGTTTGCAAACAGCGTTTCGCTTTTCAAACATTCAAGCGTACTGTTTTTTTTTCTTCACTCCATTTGTCTGCAGTGTCGGGTTTTTCCAGCGGCTGCTTTGCGCTGAGATCGGCTCCTGCTCGGGTTTCACTGGCGTGTTCGGCGAGGTTAATCCAGATGTTGTTGTGGGTTTTGGTGTGCATTCGCCGGGTTTTGTGGTGAGTGTTCGTTGGGTTTGCAGCTGATTTTTTGCTACTACGATGGCCCTGTGGTGCTTGCTGAATACACCGCAGGGTCGCTGAAATGGGATCGCCAAATCGCATCGAATTGAAGAGAACGAAAAGTCACCGAAACATGCGGTGACTTTTCGATTGTCTTTGAATAATCCTGTATTTAAATATGTGTCATTTATAAATCTCAGTGTTACGTCAGCAGAGCATTTTATAGAGTGTAGACTTGATGAGCTCTGGCTAAGGTCATCCAAACTCTAAAGAACTCAAAGAATGTTCCCAATTCATAACCGTGTACGTCCTGTTCTTTTATTCGTAACAAGGAGGAAGGACATGTTATAAAATACATAAAATCATACAAAGCCGATCTGGTCTGCTTCTTACCTGAAGAATCTGGGGGAAATATTACTGTTTCTTCTTGTTTTACGAATGATGGTGTTCATCATCTGACAAATGACAATGCCGATAAAGACGGCTGAATAACAGTACCACTCCTGATACTGGCGCTGTGTGAACGTCTGTAATGAAAGGTAGAAGATTGGTAGGTATATTATTAGATGTCTCCACTCCATCCCTGGTTATCTCATATCAACACAAACATCAATGGAAGCTTTCCTTCAGGTAGGCCATGCAACACTACTACAATCAATGCTAGAAAAAAATGGGGTTTAAAGCTTCTTTTACTTCTGAATTTCCATCATATTTTTCTTTTATGGAAGAACGCCCGTAGATATAGAAGTGATTTAGTCCTTCCTTTCTAAGAGCACTCTATAGTTCTATGGTGAGGCCATTGAATTGTAGGTTTCCAGGCTACACCAGTTTCTGTTGTGGAGCCATTTAGTCTAGCGGTGGCCAGTAGCCTGGATCTTTACAGAAACGTTAGTGAGCAGCACCCTGACACGCTGAATATTAGGGTATCAGTGGGGTTACATAAACTGTCTGTGGCTGGTGAAGGCTGTCTGGGTTAACACAAACACAACCCGGACATAAGGGCAGCATGTGTTTAATGAATGGAATGCTGCATCCTAATACACATAAAGAAGAAACTAAGAGCTTGTGCCAGATTCTGGATTCTCCCGGTTTTTTCCTCACCCATTCCTGTCCGTAACTGTCTTCCAATTCATTGATGGTCTTGTCTTCCCAGTCGGTTCGCAGTCCTAACAGCCTTTGTGGAAGGAATCCCTGTTGAGCCATCACAGTGAAATAATTCAGGAAGCCACTGAAGCTTTCCATGGCAGCTAAGAAGGAACAAAGATTTATAAAGCCTCTCGGCTGTGGCTACAGCTCCCTTCCAGTTGTCTCCACTTTCACTCTGTAGAAGGTAGGCTCCTTAGGGAACGGGGTCGTTGATATCTAATGTCTAAGTATGTATCACAACTATATATTGTAACGATATAACAGCTTTAATCCATGTACCGCAATGAGGAATATAAATACATGGATAATAGTAATCATCATGTGAAATAACTACAATATCATTTTATCCACTGCTCCCCTCTTTTCTTTTCTTCCTTTATGTTTTTTATAGACATAATCATCTCAGCAGAATCAGGATCTTGCTATAATATAATCATTCTATTTTCAAGGAACCGGGCAATGCTGGAGAAAGTCTTGAGCTCATGTGTCAACATCCTGATATCAGAGCAACACTTTTCCTGCAAAGTGCTCCAGGCCAGGTTTTACTCCTGTGTCAAGGTCCAGACCTGGCCTTGTCTGTTGCTCTGTTCCTGGTTGGCCCTTCTCTTCCACTCATGCCCATGTGTATGTGTTTTAGCTTGATGCCTCCCTTTAAAAAGAAGACATGCCTGAGGTCCAATGCTTCAGCATTGACACTCATTGACCTAGGAAGGTGATCCATAAACCCACTGAACCTGAAGTCTGAACCCATCATTCCAAGCCACGTTTCCTCCTAGGCTGTGTTCCTGCCAGCTTCCTCCATGCTCTGTGTTCCTGCCAGTCTTCCCCATGCCCTGTGTCTTGACAGTCTCTGCCTGCTAATGACTTCTCCAGCTTGTTCCTCAGTCACCAGTCATCCCTTTTCCTGTAGTGCCTTTCCACCATCTCTAACTTCCTGTGAGCCGCCAGTGTGTTGCCCTCTGTGTCTCATTACTCTTTCTCTGCAATCCTGTACCCCAGTCCAGCCTTTGATTCCCTGTGCCTCAGTCCAGACTCTGCCTTCCAATACCCTTGTCCTGTGTTTAGCTCTATTCCTGCCCCATCCCTCTCCCTTCACCTTGCATTCTCTGTGATCCAAAAAAGCCTTTTATACCTGAGCTAAGGTCTAGTTCCCCTTTGCATCACTGCATCCTGGGCTCGTACCCCTACCCACCAGTTCGGATTCCTGACACCTGTATAAAAAAGGATAGTTCTTAGCCACAAGAGAACTCTGCAGTTTTTGAGCTAATGAATTGAGATTGTATATACTATATTAGACATACGGGAATGTTACTGCATAGTACAGGCATGCACCTCTCTTTGAACAGCGAGGACGCTCTTGGTTCAGATGGACATCTTACCTATGTGAAAATAAGAATAGGAAAGCAGCTGCTGATTCACCAAACGATTTTTCCGTGGATTACGGGGTTTTCGGGTCATAATGTCGCTCTCTGCTTTTTCATATGCCAATGCGATGGAGGGGATCTGTGGAAATTGCGTAAAATCATCTATATAGCATGGATAATGATAGACAAGCAGCGTGGAGAGACGAGGAGAGATGCTGAGATTTTTTGACCTGGAATGGAGTTCACTAAATGCCATACAGGTCTATCCATCTTTCCAACACCTGTGTATTCCAGTCAAAGTATCTAAACCTGGCTGGACTATTCTTCTTGATGTTTGCAATGAAAGACATCATTCTGCAGAAAAATCACCCAATAAATAACGACAAACGTCACTCATTATAAGAATATTGAGCCTAGGACAATCCTCTCAATCTGAAACCAGCTGAGCTTATTGCATGAACTGATCTCCAATTTGGTTTTCCTGGAGTTGACCCTTTGAGCTGTCCGTCACACACAGCTTCTTATAATGTAATTAATGGATGGTAAAACAGTCCGCACACCGATTTCTGCGTGCAACGTTAATGCGCGCACGTTTTTGTGTGTCTTTTTTACACGCGTTATTTTTTGATGGATGAAAACAATGTGCGAGGATTTTAACACCAGCGTTAATTTTCACGCGTAAACGTTTGACGCTTCGTGCAAAAATAAATCACGCGTTGCGCGTGCATTTTTGCACGTAGAATGTAATAGGGCCCTCACATAAATTTGCCTAAAAATCTATTTATCAACACCTTTCAGCACTGGTATAAAAAAATTGGGAAATCAGCATAACGATAAATTCAAATTGAATTGCTAAAGCCAATAGTTTCATTAAAAAGTATAGCCGCGAGAGCCGATGTCTGAGATGATTTTGTTTGATCAGAAAACAAAATATCAGTAAACCCAAATTTGAATCCCGAACCGTAAAAAGGATGAAATGTGACCAAAAATAGTAGTTCTTTTGGCTATCGGAAAGATTTAAATTGAGCCCTATGTCTTAATATTGTATGTGTCTTTAATTGCTGTTAATGAGATAGTAACTTATATTTGACACTTATTGCAAATCATGGGCATTAGATTGGATGGATTAATTAACGTCATATTTGTTTACAGTGGTGAAAAAGCCATCATTGCTGTGATTTATCAAGGCTGTTGTATGTTTTGGATTTCAACACTTTAAGGCTGGTGTCAGACGGAGCGCACTATGTGCGCCCACACTGACGTGCCCACCCGGCGTCTGTCGCAGTGTTGTGACCACATGCTGTAGCTTGCGCACGAATTGCGCGCTCTACAGCAGGCGTGCTGCGTCCGTTTAGAAAGCCTCCCCGTCGAAGCGCTATGACGCACTAACTGCACTCAGCAGGGTGGCCAGACAGGCATCAGACGATCGTCAGCGTGGAAGGAACGTCCACTGTCACGGACGTTCCTTATGCTCGTAAATTCGCTCGTCTGACACCAGCTTTAATGTGGGAAATGTTATGTTTTCTTTCAATATATATTTTGTTCGCTAAAATGCTGTTGGGTCTTGGATCACTATCGTCCACAGTTGGGTGTTTTTTCAGAAAGTGGTGAAGTTTAATTCATTGATTTTGCGGGTGATTTACTGAATTGTGATGAAATTGAAGCAAAAAACCAAAAGGCCTATTCCAAGGTTGGTGTAAACTTAACAAGAGTGGGTGTAAACGTAACAACCCCTTAGAATATAATGGCTCTGGGAAGTTTACAACAGCTCTGGTTAAGTTAACACCAACCTTGGAATAGAGCCCTAAAAGATTATCAGAAGACTCAACTCACAACCCTATGAATAAATTTGCATTATTTATAGGAATTCCTAATAGTTTATTCTCCATTACCTATTTACATTGCAGTGGATACTTACAATGTCGGTACCCAGCTCGATGAAGAGGATCGTGATGGCACCAACAGGAAGAGGGCAGCTGATGATCACATAAACCATAAAAGGAATCATCTCTGGGATATTCTTGGTCACTGTGTATCCAATCGACTTTTTCAAGTTATCAAATATCAGACGACCTACAAAAGAAAAAAGAGATATTTTGAGGTTGCGGGAGGTGACATAATGGAGCATTAGATGAGGTGATTGGTGATTTCCATGAGCATGGAGTGAAATCATGTAGGAAGGGATAAAAAATATGAAATAATGATCTTGCTGGTGATGGCGGAGAACACTGTGGAATGTATGCCTAAAACGGAAGCTTATGTACTGTAAAAATATGCTTCTGAAGGTGCTGTACTTCATATATAAACGTAAACCTGGTTTTAATTGGACAAGGTCCTCGCTGAATTCAGAGATTAATTACAGAGAGGTTTATCTGCTGTCTGAAGGACAACACTGGTTGGCTTCTAGAAATTAAGGAATCTACATTTCAGAGGTGCTAGAAGTGTAGTAGAGGTGCAAGTATTGCCAGAGGAGAGCTAACCTGAATATAAATCGTGTATGTACCTACCTTCTTCCACTCCTGTGACGATCGAAGCAAAGTTGTCATCAAGTAAAATCATATCAGCTGAATGCTTCGCAGCATCTGATCCAGCAATCCCCATCGCGACTCCAATATCGGCTTTCTTCAGGGCGGGAGAATCATTCACTCCATCCCCAGTAACAGCCACGATTGCCCCCTGTGGAAACACAGTGATGCTCATCGTCTTTGGATTCCTCATAAAGATTTTGCTTTTCAAATCATCCTTTTAAAGTTTCCGTCAGGCTTTTAGCTTCCACTTGTGATCTAACTGTATGTTTTCACTTCACCCAAATGTTTTATCCTCCAATTACACATCCCCTTCTCTCATTTTTATTTTCAGCTACATCGTACGTATTTCTGGTAAACCTCTGCAACCTTTGTCTACCCTGTATCCCAATACCTGATTAACTAGATGCAACTTATTGTTTACCGCACATCTAAGTAATATTTATTTTTAGTTTATACACCAAAGCATCATTTCTGTTCTCACCAGTCTCTGGCAGCCTTCTACGATTAGCAGCTTCTGCTGTGGTGATGTTCTTGCAAAGACAATTTCTTGATGGTGACTTAGGATGTCATCCAGCTCTGCCGAGTTCATATTAATGATGTCTCCACCATTCACTACGATTGTGGTAACATCCCTGTTAATGAAAAAAATCATGAATTAAAGGGTTGTCACGGTATAGAAACATGATTACAGTGTTAGAATGGGGCTTTGCAATGGGTTTATACTTGAAAGTCTCTCAATTTTTAAAGGCCGGAAGGTAACTAGCACTAGAAGAGAAAAGGTGGTGGGGATAATGGTCAGTTTACCTGCGGTTAACGCTTGTAATGGGGATATTTAATTTCTGGGCAATTTCTTCGGCCGTCTCGTTTCCACTTGAAATGATGCCCACACTCCGTGCAATTGCCTGTGCTGTAATTGGGTGGTCGCCGGTCACCATAATAACCTGCCAGGTACACATATATTATGACCCATTTAGTGGGGATCATCAAAAACCTTTTACTATTTACTAAAATGGTTGGGTACCGTTATCACTTATTTTTCAGTGCAGGCATTAACATGTGCATGACGTGCACAGGTAAAAAAAAATTTGCAATATTTGGGAATCCAAAATGTTATTATTCTGAAATATTCAGAATCAGCTATTTCGGAATATTGAATGCTTCCAAGATTTCGGCTTGGACCATCTCGGAATATCGTAAGGGTCCGATATATTCAGCCGTTTGATATTTAGAACTTTGTGTTAAAATATAAAAAGCCTACAGAATGCTATAGAAATGACTCTGGAATGATGCACAGAATGGAACAAATGCTCCAAAAATGACACATAGGATGAAAAATATGCTCCAAAAATTATGAATATGCACCAAAATGATACAGAGAATGGGGCACATGCTCAAAAAAATGACACACAGGATAAAGCACATGTTCCAAAAAGAACGCACAGAATGAAGTATGTGCTCCAAAAATGATGCAAAGAAGTAAGCATACGTTCTAAAATTGATGCCACGACTGAAGCATGTGCTCAATAAATGCAACACAAGATGAAACATGTGCTCCAAAAAAGAAGACTCACAAAATAAAGTATATTGTCTAAAAATGACAGAAAACATGACGCATGTGCTCCAAAATTGATGCACAGAATAAAGTAGCTGCTCCATTATGGTGCACCGAATGCAGCATATGCTCATCAAAATGGTACACATATTGACGTACGGTATATTTCTGAAATTTTCATTTCACATTAAATTTATATATTTGTGATACCTTTACCCACCTGCTTATTGTTCTCAATGATTTTATTGTAGCAAGTTAATCAATTTAAAATATTATATGTTCAATTATACTGTGCAATATTCATCTAAATTTACGTAGAATGCATGCACACATTCTCCATTTTTGGACTCCATGTCCTTGTTTTCCAGGTGGATAGTAATTGACAGCCTACAGGCACTAACCTTGATGCCTGAACTTCGACACTTCATGACAGCATCTGGAACACTGGAACGTGGGGGGTCGATCATAGAGATAAGGCCCACAAAGCACAATCCAGTGAGCGGAAAATTCACTTCCTCGGTATCAAACGGGTATCCTGGTGTGTACACTGACAGGGGAAGCTGCAACTGGCAAAACCCTATGAAAAGTGATAATTAGAGAAAGTATTGTTCACATGGATTGTTCAGATAATGACAATAATTTTTAGATATTTTTCTGCACAAGTGACAATTGTGAGGGTGATAACTATGGAAGAAGTAATGAAGACTTAAGAGTGCACGAGCTAAAATGTATCTGTTATTATTACTTTCTACAACTAGCGGGGTTATTATCCCCCCCCCAACTTCGGTGAGATCGATTCCCTGACCCTGCGGTGATTTCAGCACTCGAAGCAGGGTCTCCGAAGTGCAGCAAACGAGCCACTGAACGCATCCGAAAAACCGCCGCAAAGCCGCCGATTCAATCCAAAAACCACCGAAAAGCAACCGAATTGATCTGGAAACACCTCTGAATGTATCCGACGATCCCCCGCAAAACCGCAGAATCGATACAAAAAAAGCCAACGACCCACCGTACAGAGCGCCGACAAGACTCCCAAGAGGGGTAAAAAAAAAAAAAATCAACAAAAAAACCCTGCAACTTTTAAAATGAGTTTGCCAAAAAACTACTGAACTACTGCATGAAAATGCCTGGAATTAATATAGAAGGTGCTATGAATAATAATACAAAGATCAGTTACAGGTAAAAAAAAAAAAATGCCATTAAGAAAGAAAATCCGAGAAAAATAATGTGCCTAAAAAAATTCCTAAAAAATTGACTTTTTGCTGCAAATGAAAAGAATAAACGGTTGAATAAATACTTAAGAGAAAGGGGATAATTTTTTTTAACATTGAAACCTATGGGATACGCCTGATTAAACCTGTTGAATTAAACCACTGTAAATAATGGCATTTCACTGACATTTCGATGGTGATTGGTGTTCTCTGAAAAGATTTACCATTACTTCTCTATGGGGAGTTCACTGCCGCCGAAGATCACTGTATTTCACTGGCAATTTGCCAATATTCGGCAAACTGACACCTTTTTGAATAGCCGAATGGACACGAAATTGCACTGTACGGGGAAATTCACTGTTCAGTGCAATTTTGAGGCCAATTCAGCTCTCATCGAATAACCCTGTAGGTCTTACCTAGAACTCTCTCACCAAGAGTTCCAAGGGCCACATATGCCTTCTGAAAATTATCTTTCATTTCTTCATCTAGAGGCCACTCCTGACCGCCTATCATGATGGTTTCACATCTTTCCAGTATTCTCTCTGGTGCTCCCTTCATCACCAACAGATAACCATTTTTTGCGAAGTCCTCTGGCTCATGGATGGAGACCTACAGAGTCCAATGTAGAGAAATAATTGGATGTTATGAGTAACACTTTCATAGCCTAGCATGAGGATGAGTTAACAGACATGAAATATTGGTTCTACGACTGAAAAAAATTCAAGAAGAGTAAGTACAGTGCACTTAGTGAGAAACAACTAGGATGCATATATTACAGGAGTGTGTGGGTGCTCCAAACACCCTGGTAGCCAACCGGAAAGTAACTTCAACTATAGGAGTAAGACAATCAAGCACACCAAATATAACAAGAAAGGGGAACTTTATTCAGGGAACATTTTGGCTGCTGCTGCTGCAAACTTTGTCAGGCTTCACTTTTTATGACTGAAAAAAATCTTCAGTATCTTACGCAGTCTGTGTGTCACAGTTTATTGTTTATTAATGTCCCCTGTAGAATGATTAAATTACATAATAAAACACTACTCACAAGATTACAATGAATTGGGAATGAGCGATGGATTTTGCACACTTGCCTGGTACTTGTTGCTTGAGTTGAACGGAATCTCGACAAGCTTGCGATTTCTTTCTCTCGCCACCATGACATTCCCCGTGATATTCTCTGTAAATTTTAGCAAAGCTGCTTCCGAGGCATCTCCATTGACGGTTCTCTAGAAGGATGGAATCGTCATGGTTTCAAAGAGCTGTCTAAAATTCATCCATATATTAAAACAAAAAAAAGAAGTAAAGAGTCAGCATTTAAAATTGTGTATATACCTTGTTTATGGCGACATCATCCTGGCCACCATTGAACTCTGCCCGATTGCAAAGTGTAGCGATGGTAAGCAGGGCCTGCCACGTGGGGGAGCTCTGATCAAACATCTCACCTAGAAATACGAAGATATGTCTTAATGACATATTTATATACTATCACTGATATAAGTCCAAGGAACAAAATGACAATCATGACGCTAGATCCTTACCAATCTGTTCTTCACTGGTGTCTGCATTATGGATCACGTTGTCGAACCACATGTGCGCCACGGTCATCCTGTTCTGCGTCAAAGTGCCTGTCTTATCGGAGCAGATAACCGATGTGGAACCAAGAGTCTCCACGGCTTCCAAGTTTTTGACCAAACAGTTCTTCTTGGCCATACGAACTGCAGTGAGTGAGAGACAGACCTAGGATAGAGACAGACAATAAAATGCACAAAAATAACAAAAACATGAATGATTAATAAGAACAACTAGTAAAAGCTATCTATTCTGCAATATAAACAAAGGATTTGATAGTCACTTGTAAAGAGACATTGGGTCAGTCACCAACTACATGTCAATGATGATTGCGCTATGTTTTTTTTTTTGTTAAACCTTGCCTCATAATTCGCCCTGTACATGCAAACCTACAAGTGTTTCCTTTCTTTCTTTTTGGTTTCCTCCCAGAACTGAAACCAACCATGTATTCTTTTGAGGTACTTGTTAGAAAATCCATTTTGATCGGCTGATTTTGTGAACTTTCTCTGTAATTCGACAACGATACCTTTGCCTCTGCAGGAAGCTGTCTTTCACATACACAATTGTTGTGCTGTCAATCTCCAAGTTCTTCTTGAGGCAAAAGGTAAGAATAACTAGATATTCTGAGAGACCACAGCTCGTGTAATTACCAGATAAATTCCACAGGTGAATTTCCACAGTTTTTAGTTCACTACAACAGCTTACACAGATTTTACACATGACAGCAAAGCAGTGGCGGCTCTAGAGTTATTGAGCCCTTAGGTCAAGCTAAAATATGATGCCTCTTGTTGTGCAAAATAATTAGGAAATTAACCCAAAAAATTTTAGTTAAGGATAATGCAGTTCTCTTGGTAGACAAATGTACGCAATTATTGAAATGTTTTTTTGTGGTACAGGCTTATAATGGTTTCTAAATATTATCCTCAATTTAGGCGGCCACCTATTTGGACTAATTATAGAGCCGCCTCTGCAACTAAGAAATAGTTGTATGTCTTCCATTCAATTTAGACTTTCTATTAATTAAATTATATTCTAAATGGGGGGAAGTGTATTCTTTGAAAGTAGGCCTTTTGGCAGAAAGTACATAGGTATAAAAGGAACTCACAGTAACTGTGCACAGCAGACCCTCTGGTACATAAGCCACCACGATGCCAATGCAGAAAATAATTGCGTTCAAGGCGCTGTACCCCATGGAGATTGAGATTATGAAGAAGACGACACCAACAAACACGGCGAGGGAACTGATCATCGTCACAAAGTGCTCAATCTCCAAGCCGATGGGCGTCTTCTGATTTCCAACTTGTGAAGCCAATGATGCAATACGACCAATCACTGTTTGGTCACCAGTATTGATTACAATTCCAGTTGCAGCTCCTGGAAATAAAGAATAAAGTGCAAAAATATAGTGCTATGTCTTTAAATCATAAATAATATAAACAATGTTACTATATTATCAGGGTTCAAAATTTGAATTCCTAAAGGTACAAGCCAGGCTTAAAAGTTACTCGCCACTATTGAGTCCAAGTGGTCAACGACAAATTCCACAGTTGCAAGGGTCAAATTTCCACTAGCCTTACTTAAATTATTTCCCTATCCGAGAGGGCGAGTGAAAATTTTGGAGCCCTGATATTATTATTATTATTTCTATTCGTTTATATAGAACTAACGCATTTCACTGCACTGGATGCACTACGAAAAGCATACCAGAATAAAATTTAGCTGTGCAAAGACATTGAATTTCTCGAGAACACTTCCTGCAAGATCACAGTCACACTACATTAGACGTACCCTCTAAACAAGTGGTGGAATAGAAACCCAGGTTCTTAGTTTCCAAGGGATTTTCATCTGTGCATTCTGTACTTCGAGGCTGAGGTTCTGATTCACCTGTGAGCGACGAGTTATCAACCTGCATGGGGACAGTAAAACCATATTCACTCATGATCAAATGATTTGCTAATATAAGATGATACACAGTGTACTGTAGGTTGGATTAGATTAACTCAATCAAACGAATAACCCTTAGGGATTTTGATTTCCCTGTTTAATTGATGCACTTATAGTTAGAGAATTGAGGTTGCCTATCTAAAGAATTCTCGTAAGGAACTCCTTTCTGATATGACCTCGATTTCAGTTCATCCAGCTCTTTGCTAACAAGTAACAACTATGACTTAATATTAGTTTTTCTATTAAAAATGGAGGTGAAGCTACCAGAGCTCACACGTGGGAGCAGTGAATGGTGGTTGTTGTATGCCTGTAGTGACGACCATCTGTATGGACTTTAGACACAGTCTCTTCCTCACCTTGCATCCATGGACCTCCAAAAAGCGTAGATCAGCAGGGATCTTGTCCCCTCCTTTTATGAAGACAATATCTCCAACCACCAACTTCTCAGCATTCATCTCAACACGCTTCCCATCACGCAGGGCCAGTGATTGCTATGGTCAATAAGGGAGATTGTGAAGAGCAATTATTAATTCCATGTTTCACATCCATACCCTGATTCTTTATGCTCACCATGCTGCAGTAATTTTTCTCACCTGTGGCACCATGTTTTTGAAGCCAGCCATGATGTTTGTACTTTTTGCCTCCTGATAATATGCGAAAGACGCTGTCAGAAGCACCACCGCAATGAGGATGATGGCCAACCAAAGCTAGAGATGCAGAGAGTTTAGTCATTATATAGGACAACAAAATAACAGCGAGAAGTTTATCCATGTGCAAGTATCCTTTACTGCAGTTTTACTTCTGTAACTAATATAGTTGTATATTCTGGATAATTAAATTTCTGCAGCATATATTTACTGTATTTGTCTCTTACGTTATCCTTGGACACGGTGGGATCCTGTGCAGCCTGGAGACCATAAGCGATGAAGCACAAGATCGATCCGATCCAGAAGACAATGGAAAAGCCACCAGCCATCAGCTTCAGAAATTTTAAAATTTCTGGGGTTCCTTTAGGAGGGGTTAATTTGTTAAGTCCATACTTTTTGAGGAGTTCCTCAGCAGTCTGGGAGCTGTGACCCTAAAATGAAGTCCAAAGAAAGAGAACAATCTGTGCATATTGGTTTGTCATGGAAGAAAGGAGAAGATACAACATAGTGCAAACTTAACATATAAACAGGAATATTTTTAGCAAAGGAAAGAAACTTTGGCATGAGTCGTTAACATTAGCATCTCCCTTTTACCAGCTCTATTACGATTGAACTGTTATGTTAATGGACAACTCTTGTTACTGGAAACCTCTAATAGACAACTGCAGTGGCACGGTTGGTATAATTCCTAGAGTCCATAGGACATCATGGAGAATTCCATGAGTGCTGATCGAGCTCAGGCAATTGTGGTCCTGCAGGATCAATGGAAGGACACTGGGAACTATTTGTTCCCAGCTTCCTTCTGATTGTGTTGAGAGGATGCGGGGGGACATAGCCAAGCCTTCTGCAATGTATGACTTGACCACAAGTGAGTAAGGAATTATTTCATGTATATTTTTGTGTGTTAAGTGATTTTGCCAGAGAGATACCGAGAGACCTTGGATTTGATCGTTATTCTCCAGCGGCCTCCACATTAGCGCTTCCCATACAAAGTATACAAATGATTGCGTTAATTAATTAAGCGTTAATGTAGAGTGATCTGCCACAACAACCAAGCCTCAACAGAAGCTTGCACCTGTGCTGGAATATGATCGGAGCTGTTATAATTAAGCAGTGGGGTCAATCTACTTCTCATAATTGTTCCTACAACTCTTGAGTTAAGCATCAGCAGCATATAGACATTTTCAGTTTGTGGTCAGCCAACTTTTTAGGAAAAAGCTTACCTGCTTGATATCCACACAAAATTTATTTCCTAGCTCCTCAATGGTTAAAGTGTGATCAGTCTGTAAGAGATGCACAATAAAGCAAAACGTTACAAGAGAATGTATAATTTTTACATTGATTCCATCCCTTTTCCACCTTCTCCATTCCTCCATGAATAGTGTATTCCTCTAATCTGCTTCTCCACTGACATTCACAGAATTTCGAGCAATGATTTTAATTTTTAGCTCTATCTGCTCAATTAATCAGAAAACTGAATACATACAGTATGATTATTTTTTTAACTCATGTTATTTAGATGTTGGACATACAGTATAAACTCTTCATGCTGTTGACTTTTCCAATTCTTACGTTGTCCTCTACAATTCCCTTTTAGATCAGTTTCCACGACACCCCACTATAGATTTCTACGCTTCTCTCCCCTTGGTTATTGCTTACAATCTGTAATTCTTTTTTCAGGTTTTCCACTTTCTTTGCAGTCTTTCCTTTTCTGTTAAAAAGTCTCCTTTTCTTTTCTTCCGTTTTCGGTCTCGCTTCGTCAACATTGATAGTGTAGATATCAGACGGTTCTTGCACCTGACAATAAATACAATTAATAGTTATGGTTTGATGATTATGCCATTAAGACACTTGGGGGTTATTCAGAGAACACCGAAGTGTCGCCGATATTTCGGTGCTCTCTCACACTTCCCTGCACTTTGGGTAATCAAAGCACCCCTCCCTGTGGTGTATTCAGCATTCACCGCGCGGTCCCCGGAGTGCAGGGAAAACTGCCGCAAACACGCCAAACACTCCCCAAAATCCCACCGAAAACCCACCGGAAGCACAGCAAAAAACATGCCGAACACATCAGAAAAAGCCGACAAGCTGCTGATCACAGTGCAGAGCAGCCGCCGGAAAAAGCAGACAAGCTGACGAACAGGGTTAAGAAAAAAAAAATTGAAACGTAAACCTGACGAACACTCACCGCAAAACCCGGCGCACGTGCACCGAAGCCCGCAAAAACACCTGGATTAACCCCACCAAACATGCCAGAGAAACCTGAGCAGCCACCGGTCACAGCGCAGCGCAGCCGCCAGAAAAAGCCAACACCGCAGACGAATGGAGTAAAAAAAAAAAAACAGTATGCTTGAATGTTTAAAAAGTGAAACGCTTTTTGCAAAGAAACTACAGAACGAAAATGACTGAAATTTACATATAAGATCCCATGAATGATAATAAAAAGGGCTGTTACGGAAAAAAGAAAAAACGATTTAGAAAAAAAAATCCCCAAAAATGCCTAAAAGATCCTAAAAATTCTATGAATAAAGAGACATTTTACTGCAGAATATTATAATCAACGGTTTATTAGATATTGAATTAAAACAGGAATATTTTTAACATTAAAGCCTATGTTATTCACCTGCATAAATCTGCCGCATGAAACACTGAACAGCAGGGCAATTCGGTAACTTTTCACTGTTGATTTTTGTTCTCTGAATAGACGAAGCATTGCTTCTCTATGGGGATTTCACTGCCCTTGAACAGGCAACGTATGTGCAGGCAGTTCGTCAGGATTTGGCAAACTGCCTGCTCTCTGAATAGCCGAATGGCAAGGAAAGGTAACCGTATGCTGAATTTCACTGTTCGGTTACCTTTTGGCCACAATTCGGATCTCTTTGAATAACCCTGTTAGTGTGGTACGGTAAGGTCACAATTATTTATGGTTTTGCAACCAAAATCTTGTATCCAAATCACCAAAAAATATGGCAACAATTGTTGTGAACATTTGTGGAAACAAGTGCACATTTTAAAATAATTACAAGAAAAATAGTGTGAGAAGAACATACGGGGTATCTTTAATTCTAAAATTGAAAATCAAATCACTAAAATTTAAAATTTTAACCCAAGTTGTTATTACATCTTGTGAATATATTTGCATGTTTGAGAATCAGCTTCTACCTAGTTGATCTGAAATCCCAATGAAGTGTATAATAAAAAATCATAAAATATCTTTTATTGTCTTACTTTTATATTTGTAGTTTAACAATCAGTTAATTTTTTTTAAAAGAAATTACAAAAATTTGTGAAAACACATTTTCAGAAAAGATTCTATTAACGAGTGTGTTAAAAGAACTCAATACAGAATTGGTTTTTATTGATAAATTTGTAGAATGATTTTGTTCCATGTTGTGAATATATATTTGAGCAGTTGTGAATTTTATTTATTGTTGACTTGATTTAAAAATTCTTTCCTAAAACAAAAATAATGATTATTTCACAGTAACTAATTTTTAATTGTTGTACTTATTATAATGTGCCTCTCTCCCATAAAGTAGTTGATTTGTGGTAATGCCCGATTTCTTTTGGATTTCCTCTTTTGCATCTCCTATGCCGTGCCCAGCCGTATCCGGACACGTGTCACCTGACTCACACCTTTGGACAAAGCACAAATTGTGTATCAAACAGAAGAGCCGTTCACTCCAAGGTGCAATAAAATGAGAGCTGATTTATTATTGGAGCGCGGCGCAACGTTTCGGTTCCTCATGGAACCCATATCAATCATGATAAACGTTGCACCGCGCTCCAATAATAAATCAGCTCATTTTATTGTACCTAGAAGTGAACGGTTCTTCTGTTTGATACTCCAGCTGTTGCTGTGCTGGCTGCCTAGAATTGCCTAGAACATGAGTATTTTGGTGTGGTTTGCGTAGAATATGTGTGCTGTATCATTTTTTGTCCCTAAAGCACAAATTGTGAACACAGTACAATATCAAAACTGTTACAACATCCCAGTTATACCAAACTTAATGACAGCGTTGCTTATCTTTCTTACCTCTGATGGCATTTTTGTGCGGGCGAATCCGAAACGCAATCTTAATGTACCTGAGAGGAGTTGAAACCTTTTGGTTTTAGCGAACGAGAAATGTCAGCCAAAGTGTTCGTCAAGACACGAAATGTCTATGTCAAGAATCGCAGATGGATCGAAATGCAGCTACACTCAATAGACAGAGCCCTGAAAGACGCACGATAGTGCTATAAAGCCACATTTGGATAAAAGGTACAGCTTATTAGGAAACAGGACATCAGGGATGGAAAGAGTTAATCAAAGAAGAAATCAATGAGAGCATATAACAGAGATTGTACGATCAGGGGCACAGAAGATGGAAAGTATCATTGTTTGGGATGAGAAAGAATTTAAAATAAAGTGACAGACAAAGAGAAGTGTCACAGCAAGACAAATTCATGCACTGGCTGTGGGTGTGGACATCCATCTCTGAGTATATATACATTTTACTCCTCGCCCTGTGGACCAGCCTCCACCCCTTGGAATTTGCAAGCTAGATCTACCTGGTTGTTTCCAGATAAACTGGCTCATGTCAGCATCCGGTCCAGCTGCTAATTACAAAAGATGCAGTAGGTTGTGTCTTTATGCAGTGAGACATTTGGAATTGAAGTATCATGATACGTATGTAGTCTATTATTATTATTATGTACAACTTGAACTAAAAGAAAAAATAAGATAAATGCAAATGATGGGACATTCATTTCACAATTTATCATGTTCAAGGGTACAGAATAAAAGCAGGTTTTATACCTAAAATATTCCTAAACCTGAAATGAACTAATTTATCTGATATAAATAACTTAGGGCGGGGTCAGACAAGCATTTTTCAGAGCGGAAGGAATGTCCATGAGAGTGGACGTTCCTTCCACTCTGACACCCATCTGGCCACCTCGCTGAGCTCAGCGCTGCAAGGCTCAATCTGCCTATGGAGGATTGTGCTTTGCAGCCCCGTTGAATGCACGTCATAGCGTTTCAGAGGGGAGGCTTTCAGCATGTCCATCGCAGCGCGCGCAATTTCTGTGCGTGCTACAGCATATGGCCGGCCCTATTGGTGTAGCGAGGGGGCAGAGGGGGGAACTCGCCCCGGGCGCCTGCCGGGGGCACCGGAAGCAGGAGTGGACCGATGTGTTTCCCCCAGGGGCAGAACTACTGGGTACAAAACCGGAACTTCTCTGGTGGGAAAAATCACATCAGCGTGTGTTCCCCGCAACTACCGGTACTGAGAGGAGGCACAGCCCCCTACAGTCTGCTTCCCTATGTGTGAGGCCAGGAGAGAGAGAGGCAGCCTGAGACAGCAGCAAAGGTAAGGGGATTCCCTTGGGGACCCTTAGTGGGAGGAAAGAGTAAAAAGGTTTCCCCGAGGGGCGCACTGTGTGTTCCCCCCAATGCTGTAATGATACTGCTCCATCCTTACAGCAGACACAGTGCCCCCTGTAATTACAGCATGGAGGAGAGGCACAGTGCCCCCCTGACATTACAGCAGACACAGTGCCCCCTGTCATTACAGTATGGAGGGGAGACACAGTGCCCCCTGGCATTACAGCAGACACAGTGGCCCCCTGGCTTTACAGCAGACAGTGCCCCCCTGGCATTAGAGCAGACAGTGTCCCCTGGCATTACAGCATGGAGGGGAGACACAGTGACTCCCCCTGGCATTACAGCAGACACAGTGCCCCCGGTCATTACAGCATGGAGGGGATGCACAGTGCCCACCCTGGCATTACAGCAGACACAGTGCCCCCCAGTCATTATAGCATGGTGGGAGACCCAGTGCCCTCCTGTCATTACAGCATTCTGCAGGGAATTTTTTTAACTTTTCAGAATTCCTGGATTTTTATATAATTATATTTATAACTATTTGAGAGTTTTATTGCTGTGGAGCTCTGTGATAAGCTCATGCACACCGCACATTACTGTGAGTTTTATTGCTGTGTATTCTGTGATACGCTCATACATACTGCACATTACTGTGAGTTTTATTGCTGTGGAGCTCTGTGATATGCTCATACACACCACACATTACTGTGAGCTTTATTGCTGTGGAGCTCTGATACACTCATGCACACCACACATTACTGTGAGTGTTATTGCAGTGGAGCTCTGTGATACGCGCATACACACCACACATTGCTGTGAGTGTCATTGCTGTGGATTCTGTGATACGCCCATACACACTGCACATTACTGTGAGTTTTATTGCTGTGGAGCTCTGTGATACGTTCATACACACAGTGGCATTATTTGCTTATAATGCAAACAATGTCGCTGCACTAATTCACATTCTCATTTCCCACTCTGTGAGCAAATTTGAAAGTGATGGCCTAATGAGTTACTACTCATTAGTTTATCTAACACATGGGGCGCTATTGCGGGACTTGCTCCCGGGTGCCTCATGACCTTGCTACTCTTCTGCCTGCCTTGTCGAAACGTCACAACACTGCGTCAGGAGGCACATCTAACCCTTACCTTAAGGGGTTTTGCAGTAAGAAGTGATTTGATGGAGAATTGCAAGGGAATATCTCCTTCACTTATTTAATGCAGAGATCTCAAACTCTGACCCCACAGCTGTTTATTGCCTACAATTCCTAGAATTCTTGGATTGCAGTAAATGGCCAGAGAATCATAATGTATTTCAGAAACAACTGGCAGGCCAGAGTTTGAGGTCTCTAATTTAGAATTAAAGTAAAATTTACAATTCGTTTTGAAAATTCTTAAATAATTCACCTGTTAGTGAATAACTCCTAACAGGGTTATTCAGAGAGAGCCGATCTGGCCCCGAAATGGCACCGAACAGTGAATTTCCTCGTATGGTGCCATTTCGTGGCCATTCGGCTATTCGGAAAGCGGGCAGTTCGCCAAATTTTGTGGTTTTTGGGTTCTTTTTCAGCTGGTGCTGACTGATTCTGTAGAAACGGAATCAGTTAGCACCAGGTCCTAGCCAGTGAACAGAGAGGACAGAGCTGCCATCTGGATTTACATCTCAGGGGCTTGTAGGCACAGAAATCTGGAGGCCCCCCCCCCCCATAAAAAAGGACAAAAATACTTTAATTTTTGTTTTGGGGAAATAAAAAAATCATTAACATTTAAAAAGTCTGAAAATCTGTTTCTCCCTGTGCTCAAATCAAAAGAAGAGGCAGAATCTGTTGCGTAAATAATGAAGCAAAAATGGAGCAGAATATTAGGGTTAACCCTAAAACAAGCACAAATAGTATCTTAAACCTAACCATAGTTTCTAAGCCTAGGCCTAATTTCTAACTTTAGCTATGGAAAATGATGCTCCATTTCTGCCCGGAACAAACAAAATTCTGGGCATCAGATTACGGCTGCAGTCGAGGGTCTGTTTCAGGATGTGGCTTTTTTACCACCTAATTTTTTGATGCTGCTTTATTTTGGGCACTTTTTCAGTGGGATAACAAAAGTTGCTGTGTTTTGAATAATAGTGGGGGTGAGGCATTTTTTTGTAAACATTTTACATGGTCCCGCTTGATTATTAGAACGGTCATATTTTGACCAGTCCAATGACACCTATCATGAACTTGTGGGGTTTAAGTACTAGAGATACAGGGGTCCAAACCCGGCGTGGAAAATGAGCAGGTGAGTTTTATATCTCCGGTATCGGACTCGATGAGTCCGAATCCGGAGATGTGTCTCTGCTGCAGGAGCCGGAGGAGACACTGTGTCTCCTCCGGCTACTGGCAGCTTCACTGGCTGGCTGGGCGGGGCCAAGCAGCATGTGGGGGCCTCCCAAGCACGTTGCTTTGGCTCCGCCCCCTCCACTCAGTGAAGCTGCACGCCTGAGATGGAGGGCCTGGGCTGAAGTGCAGAAGAAAAGAAGAGAAGATAGAAGAAAAGAAGACAGAAGAAAAGGAGAAGAAAAGAAGAGCTGAAGGAAGGATGATAGCAGAGTGGTGAGCCAGGGCCCAGCCTAGACCCAGGGCCCAGACCCCAAGGCCCAGACCCCAGGTCCCAGACACCAAGGACCAGACCCCAAGGCCCAGACCCAGGGCCCAGACCCAGGGCCCTGTCCCCAAGGCCCAGACCCAGGGCCCAGACCCCAAGGCCCAGACCCCAAGGCCCAGTCCCCAAGGCCCAGACCCAGGGCCAAGACCCCAGACCCCAGACCCCAAGGCCCAAACCCAGGGCCCAGACCCCAAGGCCCAGACACAGGGCCCAGACCCAGGGCCCAGACCCCAAGGCCCAGACCCCAAGGCCCAGACCCTGGGCCCAGACCCCAAGGCCCAGTCCCCAAGGCCCAGACCCAGGGCCAAGACCCCAGACCCCAAGGCCCAAACCCAGGGCCCAGACCCCAAGGCCCAGACCCAGGGCCCAGACCCAGGGCCCAGACCCCAAGGCCCAGACCCCAAGGCCCAGACCCTGGGCCCAGACCCCAAGGCCCAGACCCATGGCCCAGACCCCAGGGCCCAGACCTCAGGGCCCAGACCCCAACCTCAAGGCCCAGACCAAAGGCCCAGATCCAGGGCCCAGACCCCAAGACCCAGGGCCCAGACCCCAAGGCCCAGACCCAAAGACCCCAGGCCCAGACCCCAAGGCCCAGAGCCCAGACCAAAGGCCCAGACCCCAGGGCCCAGACCCCAAGACCCAGGGCCCAGACCCCAAGGCCCAGACCCAGGGTCCAGACCCAAAGACCCCAGGCCCAGACCCCAAGGCCCAGACCCAGGGCCCAGACCCCAAGGCCCAGAGCCCAGACCAAAGGCCCAGACCCAAGGCCCAGACCCCAAGGCCCAGACCCAGGGCCCAGACCCCAAGACCCAGACCCAGGGCCCAGGGCCCAAGGCCCAGACCCCAAGGCCCAGACCCCAAGGCCCAGTCTCCAAGGCCCAGACCCAGACCCCAGACCCCAATGCCCAGACCCCAAGGCCCAGTCCCCAAGGCCCAGACCCAGGGCCAAGACCCCAGACCCCAAGGCCCAGACCCCAGACCCAGGGCCCAGACCCCAAGGCCCAAACCCAGGACCCAGACCGCAAGGCCCAGACCCAGGGCCCAGACCCCAAGGCCCAGACCCAGGGTCCAGACCCAGGGCCCAGACCCCAGGGCCCAGACCCCAAGGCCCAGACCCCAAGGCCCAGACCCTGGGCCTAGACCTCAAGGTCCAGACCCAGGGCCCAGACCCCAGGGCCCAGACCTCAGGGCCCAAACCCCGACCCCAAGGCCCAGACCAAAGGCCCAGACCCAGGGCCCAGACCCCAAGGCCCAGACCCCAAGACCCAGGGCCCAGACCCCAGGGCCCAGACCTCAGGGCCCAAACCCCGACCCCAAGGCCCAGACCAAAGGCCCAGACCCAGGGCCCAGACCCCAAGGCCCAGACCCCAAGACCCAGGGCCCAGACTCCAAGGCCCAGACCCAGGGTCCAGACCCAAAGACCCCAGGCCCAGACCCCAAGGCCCAGACCCAGGGCCCAGACCCCAAGGCCCAGAGCCCAGACCAAAGGCCCAGACCCCAAGACCCAGGGCCCAGACCCCAAGGCCCAGACCCAGGGTCCAGACCCAAAGACCCCAGGCCCAGACCCCAAGGCCCAGACCCAGGGCCCAGACCCCAAGGCCCAGAGCCCAGACCAAAGGCTCAGACCCAGGGCCCAGACCAAAGGCCCAGACCCCAAGGCCCAGACCCAGACCCCAAGGCCCAGACCCCAAGACCCAGACCCCAAGACCACGGGCCCAGATCCCAAGGCACAGACCCAGGGCCCAGACCCCAAGGCCCAAACCCAGGGCCCAGACCAAAGGCCCAGACCCCAAGACCCAGACCCCAAGGCCCAAACCCAGGGCCCAGACCCCCAGACCCAGGGCCCAGACCCCAAGACCCAGGGCCCAGACTCCAAGACCCAGGGCCCAGACCCAGGGCCCAGACCCCAAGGCCCAGACCCCAAGGCCCAGACCGCAAGGCCCAGACCCAGGGCCCAGACCCCAAGGCCCAGACCCAGGGCCCAGAACCCAAGACCCAGGGCCCAGACCCAGGGCCCAAGGTCCAAACCCCAAGGCCCAGACCCCAAGACCCAGGGCCCAGACCCCAAGGCCCAGACCCAGAGCCCAGACCCCAAGGCCAAGACCCAGGGCCCAAACCCAGGGCCCAGACCCCAAGGCCCAGACCACAAGACCCAGGGCCAAGGCCCAGGGCCCAGACCCAGACCCAAAGACCATCATATACAGCCCGTTACTGTGAGATTTATTGCTGTGGATTCTGTGATACGTTCATACACACCGCACATTACTGTGAGTTTTATTGCTGTGGATTCTGTGATACGCTCATACACACTGCACATTACTGGGAGTTTTATTGCTGTGGTGCTATGTTTTTTTTGTTTGTTTGTTTTTTGAAGGGGGAGAAAAGCTGTTAGAGGTTGAGGGAGTGCCGGGGGGGGCCCATCGTGAGGTTTAGTAAGGGGCCCCATCATTTCTGATGGCTGCCCTGCCCCCTTGTGGTAGGCGCCTGTAGACACAGGCCTACTCTGCCTATTTATAAATCCAACCCTGGGTACAACAACCCATGATTATCATTTCAGCCTTTAAAGTCTCATGAGGAGGGCATGGCAGATACCTCTCTTGGCACCTCTAGCAAGAGGTCCATGTCTGGATCACTATATATATACAGTTGTGTTCAAAATTATTCAACCCCCACTGAAATTGAGTGTTTTGGCCAGTTTGACATTGATTTTGATCATTCAGTCATCTTGCTTACAATTAAATCAAAGAGGCACGGGTAGGTCAGACAAATATAACATAACATTTATAATGAAATAACCACAAATGTCTTTTCTGTGCTCACATCATTATCAGTTTTATTCAACCCCCAAGTGACATTCAATCTTAGTACTTAGTACAACATCCTTTTACAGTTATAACAGCTTTTAAACGTGAAGCATAGCTTGACACAAGTGTCTTGCAGCGATCTACGGGTATCTTCGCCCATTCGTCATGGGCAAAAGCCTCCAGTTCAGTCACATTCTTAGGCTTGCGCACTGCAACTGCTTTCTTTAAGTCCCACCAGAGGTTCTCAATCGGATTTAAGTCAGGTGACTGCGATGGCCACTCCAAAATGTTCCAGCCTTTAATCTGCAACCATGCTCTAGTGGACTTGGAGGTATGCTTGGGATCATTGTCCTGTTGAAAGGTCCAACATCTCCCAAGCCTCAGGTTTGTGATGGACTGCATCACATTGTCATCCAATATCTCCTGGTACTGAAGAGAATTCATGGTACCTTGCACACGTTGAAGCTTCCCTGTACCTGCAGAAGAAAAACAGCCCCAAAGCATGATTGACCCCCCGCCATGCTTCACAGTAGGCAAGGTGTTCTTTTCTTCATAGGCCTTGTTCTTCCTCCTCCAAACATAGCGTTGATCCATGGGCCCAAACAGTTCTAATTTTGTTTCATCAGTCCACAGAACACTATCCCAAAACTTCTGTGGTTTGTCCACATGACTTTTGGCATACTGCAGTCGACTCTTCTTATTCTTTGGAGACAGCAAGGGGGTGCGCCTGGGAGTTCTGGCATGGAGGCCTTCATTACGCAGTGTGCGCCGTATTGTCTGAGCTGAAACTTCGGTACCCACATCTGACAAATCTTTTCTCAGTCCCTCAGCAGTCACACGGGGACTTTTCTCCACTCTACGCTTCAGGTAGCGCACAGCAGTCGAAGTCAGCATCTTCTTTCTGCCACGACCAGGTAGCGTTTCAACAGTGCCCTTTGCCTTGAATTTGCGAATGATGCTTCCAATGGTCTCTCTTGGTATGTTTAACATCTTTGCAATCTTCTTATAGCCATTGCCCTTCCTGTGAAGAGTAATCACCTCTTCTCTTGTCTTCCTGGACCATTCTCTTGATTTCACCATGTTTGTAACCACACCAGTAAATGTCTAGAAGGAGCTGAGTATCACAGTCATTTTAAAGCTGCCTAATTGGTGCTTATTATGCTTTATTGCTGCTCCGTGACATCCACAGGTGTTTTCAATACCTGATTGAAAACACTTGAATGAACCTCTGTTCTTCAGAGTGGTAGTCTTTAAGGGGTTGAATAATTGTGTCAATGAAGAATTCACAAAAGAAACATTTACTACTGTATTACAAAACCAATTGATGTCATTTTAGTTGCATATGGTTCTTTAAAAAGTCCTTGTAGGATTTCATTCTGAATACAATTACAAATGTACACTAAATTCCCCAAAACCCTTTACAGCATTGGGGGTTGAATAATTTTGAACACAACTGTATATATAAAATCACATGTGTATGTGATTAATAAGAGAATTGTAGGGACACTGAATGCAGAGGTATACAGTAGATAGGTCCCGAGTGCATACCAGCTTGTGTAACATAGATGGCAAAACAATATAAAATTATATTCAGTGCCAACCAGGAGTCCATGTCGGGAGACAGGTTCCACAGGGTTTCCAAGCTGTCCATGGACCCCCCATAAGTCGTCACGCAATACTGTGATTTGGTTCCATTATTTTAATCCTAAGAAAGCTATTTTACAGCTAACAGGAAACCCAAATGTCCTGAAGCTGTATGATGACCACTTGGCAGTGTTTCCAGATCTTTCTGAAGCGACACTTCAACAGCGGCAACAATATCAACAGGTTGTAGCGTTTGTAAGACATAGACTACAGATGGATTATCCTACCAAGCTTCTGGTGTCAAAGGTTAGCAGAATGATAGACTCTATGTGAGAAACCTGCAAGCCAAATGGGGCCTGTGAGATGCATGGTCAGGTGAGGATAAGCACAGATGATTAGTATTACAGTTAAAGCGCCAACATATTCTGCAGTGCTGTACAATGGGTGAGGAAAAAACAAACATAAAGTTAACAAAAATAAATTTAACACACGGAGAACAATCAGAAAAAAAGACCCTGCTCAAGGGGTGACACACAGGGGAGGGTAAATAGCAGAGTATGAGACGTAATGGGATGCATGAGGGCAGTGTGAGAGCTAGATCAGGAAAGGTGCAATTGGGGGGGTTATGGAATAAGCCGATAGGCCTCTCTGAAGTAAAGCGTTTTTAGAGACGTCTTGAAAGGCTGTAGGCACGGAAGGCAAATGCTATGAGAGAGGGGTTCCATAGAGAGAGCGCAGCTTGGGAAAAATCCTGATGGCAAAAGTGAGGGGTGCTGGTACTAGAATTGGCAGAGCGAAGTGAACAGGATGGGACATACCTGCTTATAAGGGAGAAGATGTAGGCGGGGCACGGTTATAGAGAGCATTGTGCGTGAGCACCAGTATTTTGAATTGGATTTTAAATGAAACAGGGAGCCAGTGCAGACTAAGAAAGCAGTGAAGTGTGAGAAGTCCAGAATGTGAGGTGGATGATCTTGGCAGAAGCATTCATTAGAGACTGCAGAGGGAAAATCTGGTATTGTTAAAGGCCAAACAGAAGTAGGTTACAGTAGCCAAGGCGGGAGATTATAAGAGCATTTTAGTAGAGCCCTGGGTTAAATAAGGATGTATTAAGTGCAATGTTTTTTTTTTTAAAGTGGATATTGACTGTGTGTGAGGAATGAATGAGAGCTCAGAGTCAAAAGGGGACATCAATTCAGCGAGCATGAAGTAGAAATAATTGTGGAGCCATTCAACTGAAAAGAGACAGGTGCAGGAGGATTAGATGCATAAGATGGAGTGAAGAAAAGGAGTTCAGTTTTGGAGAGATTGAGTTTTAAGAAATGAGCAATCATCCAGCCAGAGACAGTAAATTTTCAGGTGGTGAGTCGTGACACAATCTCATGCAGTGGCAGAGAGATCAGGAGAGCAGAGGTAAATATGGTGTCATTACTGTAGAGTTGATATTAGAAACCATAAGAAGAAATTATATCACCAAAAGAGGTGGTATAGAAGACAAAAGAAGCAGATCCAAAACAAAGCCTGGAGGAACTCCGACAGAACAGAGCCTTTAGGTACTCCAACTGAGAGATCGGAAGAGAACCAGGAGAGGGCGGTGCCACTGAGACCCAATTTGCGGAGTGCGAGGAATAGCAGCTGGTGGTTGACTGTGTCAAAAGCAGCAGATAGATCAAAAAGAATAAGCAGGGACTAGTGACATTTAGATTTAGCAGCAACAAAATAATTAGTTACTTTGTTCAGAGCCGTCTCGGTAGAGTGCTGGGAGCGAAACCCAGACTGACGTGCATCGAGTAATGAGTTAGAGTGGAGCATTCCAGTAAGTTGGGTATAGAAAAGACATTCTAGAAGCTGGGAGGCAAATGGATGCAGAGAGATGGGATGGTAGTTAGACACAGAGGGAAGATCAAGCGATGGCTTCTTTAGATTTGTAGTAATCGGGGCATGTTTGAAACGTGTTGAGAATCATATTGAATTTCCAGTGGAATTGCAAGAAATTCGAATTCCATAGCATCTCAAGCTGAGATACTTGGTTTATGGCACGGAGAGATAAAAGCCCCAGGTTGATGAAAGGGCATACGTCTTGTGATGTGATGTCCACCGACCCTCGTTTTGCTCTGCTGTAGTATCATAGAAACCTTTACCTGCCAGGCTTGTGGACTACCGTAGCATTTTTGTATAAAAAATTAATAGCTATTTGGATTAAACTGTGGTACTGTTCTGTTTCCCGCACCCCAACTTTAGTCCCAGTAATAGTCGGTGTGTAAAAGGGATATAAAAATGGGTATAGGGTGAGTATATTCTAGGGAACATGTTCTATTGCAGGGTGAAAACTGACCAACCTGAAAAGATAGGTTGTGCGATGCAGGGTAGTATCTGCATGATGACTGTGCTGCCTAATTCTAGTTTGCTATTATATAAATGCTGACTAATTCGATAACGATCGGGTTCAGTGCTTGATGCTTCAGATTGGAACAATACAGGTTGTACTGGTGGAGCTGAAAGTGGACTCTGTATCTGGTGAGCTCCGGATCTAATATAATTTTTTATGGCCAGGTATGTTACTGAAAAAGACAAGTCAAAAACTTGGTTATAGACTATAGATACTGAAAACCTGAGGTCTATGAGTTCTCAAAGGAAGCAAATATAAGAACCTAAATGAAGGTACAGTACAAGAAAGATGTAAACTAATGTAAACATTTTGCAGCTGAACTAATGGTAAAAGGGCCATGACTGCTGGAATAGTCACCAATAGTTCGGGCTGGACTCTTTTATAAGTGGACACAGTGCTGGCAGTACAAACGGATACATTACTTTCACATACAGAAAATTTTGGGGGGTTTGTGCCTGGTTTACCTTCCCTTTGCCTGGGAGCCTAGAGTGGAGAAGTTGTTTTCACGGTCTCCCTCCCTTTTGTTTATTCTTTATCATTTCAGGATTGCCACAGCTCTTTGTTAGCTATCTAGCGCTAATTAGGCTGCGGTCGCACGAGCGCACTGAGTGCGTCCATGTGACTGCTCTTCCCTGCGTCCGTCACAGCATTGTGGTGGATTGACAGGGAAGGCCACATGGGGTAGCCTGCGTGTGAGTTGCACGAGCTACCACCAGACGTCAAAAAGCCCTCCACATCAAAAAGCTACAACGAATGCTGACAGGGCTATAAAGCGCGATCCTCCACATTAGGATCGAGCATTGTAGTGCTGAGAGCACTAACTGCGCCCAGCGAGGTGGCCACATGGGCATCACAGTGGATGGAGCTCCACCATCACGGGTATTGTGTTCGCTCTGAAAAACGCCCGTGTGACACCAACCTTAAAGTTAAAGCTCTGTGAAGGGAGCATTGGAGAAGGTGTTTCTGCTCAAAATATATTTGACAGGTACTGAACTCCGGAAAGAAACGTATCTACCTGCTGGGTCAGCCTTCTGCATTTGGCAGATGGACAATTAGCCTGGTCATCCACTGGATGCATTTCTAATCTTTACTCTGCACAAGGTCAAGGGAGGCAAAATATGACCATGTAAAATCTAAAAGATGAAAAAAATCTTATTTTAATTTTATTTTTAGTTCCAAAGCGATGGCATTGTCCATTTGTCACATATAAAATGAGCAATACCACTGCCATTACTAACCTTCTCCTTTCTAATGCTGGGAGCATGTTCAGTATTTTATATATAAGGTCTATTCACTAAAGGTGAAATTAGCAGAAGTGAAAATTCTAGGTCAAAATAGCCAATCAAGAAAAATGTTCCCATTTATCTTACTTTCCAAATCGGCTATTTGGTATGGATTGTTCTTTTCTCCTGCCAATTCTCCTGAGTTACACCTTTTAGTGAATAGACCTGATAGTCATATTATTCATAAAACACCATCCTCCAATACACAAGCGAAAACATTTATATTTTTCAATTTTGGTTAAAATTGTGTATTTTTTCTGAAAAATACAGTAACAGGTTCCCATTTAAATTTTTTGTTTCTAACATAAATGCCCTATAGAATGTATATAACTACAAAAGTTTGGATTATAAAATGTGAAAAAAATTTTTTACACACTGTAAATGATTGAAATCTGAATGGAAGGTTCCTCACACAGTATCTGCCTGGTTAGATATACCGTCAAGCAAAAGATAGGCCACACCGATTTCTTATTGCCGTTTCGTCTTTATTCACCGCATTTGGGGAAAGCCTACAACATTTCGGCCTGGAGCCATATGACTAAGGCTAGGGTCAGACGAACGCATTTTTCACGTTGTCCGTGAAAAAGTGCGTTCGAACGAATGGATGTATTTTTTCACGGAATACGTGATAGCGGTCATACGATGCGCATTTTCGTCCGTGATTTTGTACGGATCATCAATAAAACCCTTTCTGCGTCTGGACGTTATGTTGGCCGGACGTGTGCAGCGTCTGACGTCTCCCAATAACGCAAACACGCCGCTATGCGGCCGCAGCGCACTCTGTACGTCAGTAGTAGCGGTTTGACATTCTCGAAAAAATGCGTTCGTTTGCCACTTGCGTTGCGCGGACGAACTTTCGTGAGGCCGTTCGTCGTATGTTCCCCGGCATTGGACGTCATTTGCTGCTAGCACGGCCGTGATTTCGTGCGGCTAAACGCACGTTAAAACTGCTTTCGTCTGACCTTAACCTAAGGCACCAGGCCGAAACGTTGTATGCTGTCTCCGAATGCGGGGAATAAAGACAAAACCGCGGTAAGAAACCGGTGTGGCTTATCTTTTGCTTGACTGTTGATTTGGGACAGCGGATCCCTGGATAGAGCACCCGAATACCTTTAAGCCGAGATTCCCGGCTTCCATTGTGCAGCCACGCATAGCTTATTTTCATTGTTAGATATACCTACAGTTGTGTTCAAAATTATTCAACCCCCACTGAAATTGAGTGTTTTGGCCAGTTTGACATTGATTTTGATCATTCAGTCATCTTGCTTACAATTAAATCAAAGAGGCACGTGTAGGTCAGACAAATATAACATAACATTTATAATGAAATAACCACAAATGTCTTTTCTGTGCTCACATCATTATCAGTTTTATTCAACCCCCAAGTGACATTCAATCTTAGTACTTAGTACAACATCCTTTTACAGTTATAACAGCTTTTAAACGTGAAGCATAGCTTCACACAAGTGTCTTGCAGCGATCGACGGGTATCTTCGCCCATTCGTCATGGGCAAAAGCCTCCAGTTCAGTCACATTCTTAGGCTTGCGCACTGCAACTGCTTTCTTTAAGTCCCACCAGAGGTTCTCAATCGGATTTAAGTCAGGTGACTGCGATGGCCACTCCAAAATGTTCCAGCCTTTAATCTGCAACCATGCTCTAGTGGACTTGGAGGTAGGCTTGGGATCATTGTCCTGTTGAAAGGTCCAACGTCTCCCAAGCCTCAGGTTTGTGACGGACTGCATCACATTGTCATCCAATATCTCCTGGTACTGAAGAGAATTCATGGTACCTTGCACACGCTGAAGCTTCCCTGTACCTGCAGAAGCAAAACAGCCCCAAAGCATGATTGACCCCCCGCCATGCTTCACAGTAGGCAAGGTGTTCTTTTCTCCATAGGCCTTGTTCTTCCTCCTCCAAACATAGCGTTGATCCATGGGCCCAAACAGTTCTAATTTTGTTTCATCAGTCCACAGAACACTATCCCAAAACTTCTGTGGTTTGTCCACATGACTTTTGGCATACTGCAGTCGACTCTTCTTATTCTTTGGAGACAGCAAGGGGGTGCGCCTGGGAGTTCTGGCATGGAGGCCTTCATTACGCAGTGTGTGCCGTATTGTCCGAGCTGAAACTTCAGTACCCACATCTGACAAATCTTTTCTCAGTTCCTCAGCAGTCACACGGGGACTTTTCTCCACTCTATGCTTCAGGTAGCGCACAGCAGTCGAAGTCAGCATCTTCTTTCTGCCACGACCAGGTAGCGTTTCAACAGTGCCCTTTGCCTTGAATTTGCGAACAATGCTTCCTATGGTCTCACTTGGTATGTTTAACATCTTTGCAATCTTCTTATAGCCATTGCCCTTCCTGTGAAGAGTAATCACCTCTTCTCTTGTCTTCCTGGACCATTCTGTTGACTTCACCATGTTTGTAACCACACTACTAAATGTCTAGAAGGAGCTGAGTATCACAGTCATTTTAAAGCTGCCTAATTGGTGCTTATTATGCTTTATTGCTGCTCCGTGACATCCACAGGTGTTTTCAATACCTGATTGAAAACACTTGAATGAACCTCTGTTCTTCAGAGTGGTAGTCTTTAAGGGGTTGAATAATTGTGTCAATGAAGAATTCACAAAAGAAACATTTACTACTGTATTACAAAACCAATTGATGTCATTTTAGTTGCATATGGTTCTTTAAAAAGTCCTTGTAGGATTTCATTCTGAATACAATTACAAATGTACACTAAATTCCCTAAAACCCTTTACAGCATTGGGGGTTGAATAATTTTGAACACAACTGTATATCTGCAATATTAAATAACCTAAAATATGTTTTCGTTTCACTAAATTCCAAAAAAAGCCACCAGAATCTACAGCTCTAGTCCCATAGAGATCTTAATCCGGCCCTGTGTGCATCCTGTATATGTTTCCACGAATAAATAGAACATTTTCCTTTAATCCTGAGTCACAGTTTTTCTCAATAGTTATCATAAGACCAATAGCTTTGTCTGCCCAATCCTTTCAATCTTTTGTTTAAAGAGATAAGAATAAAGCAAAAAACAATAGCTGGACTGCTATGTGCCTTATATTTGCATATTTTATTGCATCCACGTGGACTGTTATATTCAGGCGTATTAAATAACAATTACTGTCCATCAAGTTTAACATTACAGACTGAGGCCCCTATTACACGCTTCGCTCAAATGCGCTAGCGCAGCGCAATCTTCTTTGCGCACGGAAAAAACGTTAGGCTAAGGTCAGACGAAAGCATTTTTGACGTGCGTTTAACCGCACGAAATCACGGCCGTGCTAGCAGCAAATGACGTCCAATGCCGGGTAACATACGAAGAACGGCCGCACGAAAGTTCGTCCGCGCAACGCAAGTGGCAAACGAACGCATTTTTTCTAGAACGTCAAACCGCTACTACTGACGTACAGAGTGCGCTGCGTCCGCATAGCGGCGTGTTTGCGTGATTGGGAGACGTCAGACGCTGCTAATGTACGGCTAACATAACGTCCAGACGCAAAAAGTGTTTTATTGATGATCCGTACAAAATCACGGACGAAAATGCGCATAGTATGACCGCTATCGCGTATTCCGTGAAAAAATACGTCCATTCGTTCGAACGCACTTTTTCACGGACAACGTGAAAAATGCGTTAGTCTGACCCTAGCCTAAGCGCGCAAATTAACGCGGTATTACGATCCGAGCGCAGTTTTTCAGCCTTCAATTTTTTTCAAGCGCAAATCCGACGCGCAAAGCCGGGCGCAAATAAAGGTTGCGTGCAGGAATTGGTGGGCAATCAGAATTAAGAACCACCATTTGCTAGGTTTCGGTTGTTGCGCCTGTCAAAGTCAATCTGCGTATAGGTGCTGCAACAAAAATAAAAAATTAAACAATTTACTAGTTTTACTGTTTGGGTATGTGTAGAATGTGTAACTGTACTGTGCTGTATTTTTTTTTTTCTTCTGCAAGTTCATTTCGTTTCGGCCAGAACGTTCAGATTGTAAATTAACACCAGGTTTTCAAAGACGTTAAAATGATGCGCGTTACATTTTGCGCTAATGCATTTGGCGATCACAATGTTAAGTATAGGATGCGCGCAGGAACTTGCGCTCGTGCGGGGTTCGCGCAGGGTGACTCGCGTTGGACGTTAACCCGCATCGTTTGCGTGAACGTCGTAATAGAACGGAATGCGCTAATGGTTTTTTACTTGCGCAAATGCGCTGCGCGAAGAGTGTAATAGGGGCCTGACTCTGCAGGGCTATACAAATCAATACAGTATACAGACAAATATTAAAGAAAGGCATATGAAAAATACATATATAAACAGAGCTGATATGAGAGGAATGGAGGACCCTGTTCCCAAAGCACTTATAATATTTAAAAGGACGCAACCACCAAAAAAGAAAACTATTTATTGTGTTTATTTGATGTTGCTGATATCTTCCATGTGCTTTGTTTTTCTCATGTTTGTATAGATAAGAAAATATTTGACTTTGTATGTGTCACTGGGTGCATCCATTGTGTAATATTTTGTGTTACAAACTGTCCCTACAGTGGGCCCTATTCCCTAGTGACCACTAACTGTAGCGCTCAGGGGAGTAAGCGTTAACGCCAGGATAAGTGACTTTAACCCATATTACAATCCTGATGCTAAACCCCTGAAAAATCTATTAGTTCATCAGTGATTACGCAAGCTTTCGTGACTTTACTGTACTATGCAACCCTATGCTTAAAATGGGTAGCGCAATCAGTAATTAGGTACTACAAAGTCCTAGCACTAATTACAGCACTGATAGGTTAAATATAAAATGTATTGTCCTGTGGCGGGAAGGGGATACGTTTCAGCCAATGTAATAACAATAATTAAAGAGATTGCACACTGCTTTAACTTTTTTTTTTTTTTTTTTTATTGAAATTTTAGAAAATTACAATGAAAAGAAGATCACGAAATCAAACTAGGTATGGCCATACTGTGCCAGCAATAACAATAACAAAAGAACTGGTAATAAGGCCGAAGGTAATTTGCGATGGGCCAGTGACAACAGCGCGGAGTTAGACGTAAGGCGTAAAATAAAACAAAGCATAAAGATAGTCCAACAAAGCATGGAAAGCGCAAAAAGAGGCCCATGTGGTAAATACGAAAAAACGATGCCAAGAGTCCAGAACAGTCGTTAGTCCAGAATAAACAGCGTGGGGGGGGAGAAAAGAGTTCAACCGGGTTGCACCTCTGGGAAATCCAGCGGGAGACCTGCCGCTTTAAGGTCGGCCCAAGCCGTCGCCGGGTCCGTGAGTGTGTACGGGACGTTAGCAAAAGTCACAACAAGGGAGCCAGCCAGGCCCCATCTATATCGGATTCCCTTCCTGCGGAGAGCAGCAGTCACGTCTCTAAAACGCCTACGGGCCATTAAGGTTAAGAATGGGAGGTCGTGGTATAAGGCAAGTGTAGAGCCTTCAAACTGTACAGGGTCCCGGGCACCAGGGGTGGTCATAAGCTTCACCTTCAGGGACACATCTCGGAAAGACACTACAACATCCTTAGGCGTACCCTTACCAGCCGTCGTCGGACGCCGGATCCGAAACACCGAACCCACCACCTCAGGTGTGTCGGGGGACAGTCCAGCAACTTGTAGTACCAAGCGGGTCACATAGGGTTGTAAGTCCTCAGCTGGCACTGAATCCGGAATGCCCCTGACCCTAATATTCCTGCGCCGGTGTCTGGACTCCAACGTCTCCACCGAGCGGGACAAAATCTCAACCTGAGATCGAAGAGCAGCCAACTGACCGTGGAGGAGTGTTTGGTCTGCAACTACTTCTGCGGCCGTCGCTTTCACCTCTGCCACCTGTGCGCGTATCTCTCCCACCTCCACTCGAACCGCCGCTACCTCAGGTCTCCACATGTCCCTGATGTCTTCCATTAATCTGCGAAGGTCACCCTTCGTGGAGGGAAGATGATCATCTCCTCCCAGGGAGGGAATCACAGGCAAGCCCTTTTCCTGACCATACGACCCGGCCTGACCCCCTGGCACACTGGATTTCGGCGTCGATCCCCGTCGCTGACCTGACGTCACGCTACCGTCTGCGGAGAGTTGTTGGTCCTCATCAGATTCCCCCTCCGAGGACCCCCGAGTGGGCGCTTGGGCCGTCTCAGAAGCCGCTGACGCAGCTTTACGCTTTTTCTGCGCCCTTTTTTTTGCGGCAGCCGAAAGGGGTCGCATACCCTGAGATTGTGATGGGGGAGTAATCCACGACACTCCAGAGTCACCTCCGCGTGGCCAAGAGCAATCTTCGTCAGCAGATGATCCGTATCCCGGGGGGAGAGAGGAAGAAGCCATGGCACCTATGTTCAGCAACCCACCTGACAAGGAATCTCTGATGTCCTGCTGTCGAGGACCCTTCTTCTGAGTTGGACGTTTGGGCATTCTCAATCGTCGCCAGGTATGAGGAAGCAGGGCTTAAGGAAACTCCGCTGGGGCGCCCGAGGACATCCAAAAATGGCCGCAAGTGCTAGGCCCAAATCTCCCCCTGACCAGAAAAAACAGCCGTGCGGCGCTCCAATTGTGGAGAAACGATAACCCCGGGTCCAGGTCGGGTCCCTGATGGCAACCAGGTGCAGTAATTGGGCAAACGAGCAGTAAGTTCAGCTGTACAGCCGAGTCTGCAGCGGAGCTGCCTGAAAACGCGTCCGCTCGTTGCCGCGGTTAGCTCCGCCCCCCCTGCTTTAACTTTAATGCAAATAGTTTGATTTTAAAGGGTCTCTTCGTGAATTAATTATTTGACCTCGCCAGATGCATCCGGCTGCTGTGCCATCTCTTCAAAGCAGAGGGCTTACCTCCATTGTATGTCAGAGGCAGGGGTTTCAATTTTCCTCATTTGGGGTATAGCAGACTCAAAATTATGTCGGCGCACGACAGGTTGAATTGTGAAGTTTAGTTGTAAAAATGATGTCGTTTTTCAGATGGAAAAGACCAAACGAATTATGTAAGATATCTCGCCTTCACATCTTACCTACATTATATGAGCTGGTTAGTGGATGAGCTTTAATCTTGGTCATTGCAGGATGAACCAGTCCTTTTCAGAAAAGCCAGGTAGTAAGAATCTAAACACCTCCCGAGGAGAACAAATTCTGCATTGCAATTGACTAAGCAAATGCAATCATTCTCAAGTACCAAGGTAAATAGTTTGTTTACACAAATAAACAATTGACAGTATTTATTGTTAAACTGCGGGCAAAGGTATTTTTACAAGAAACAAAATTTCTGGACAAAATAAAACAATAATACATTGTTTTAGACTAGTACTTCCAAGACTCAGATTAATCTCAGTTTATTGAATCAACAGATAAGGGGTTATTTGCTAAACACCATTGATTTCATGAAAGGTGGAGCAAGTATGGCTAAACTAAGGTGAATTCAGTATTTGGGGAAATGCCACTGTAGTTTGCCCGTAGCCCGGCAGCGCAACCCAGCATGGAGTCCTATGGAGTTTACCATAGTTTCTACTAGAGTTTTGGTCCACTTTATCTAGCATTGTTTCTTTTGGAGTTCAATGGAAATTGCCACTTTAAATCCCCCGTAGTACATTATTTGGAGAGGCAAACAACAGTGGAACAATGCCGAACGGAGAGCAGCCATATTTACACCTTTTACAAAAGAATAATGGTGGTACCTTTGTTCAATGTTGTTTGATACTGTTTGCATCAACATTGCTTGCTTTTGTTGAATTTTACTTCTGTGTATAGCCAAAGTTTACCATAGTTGCAACTACGGTGATTTTTGCCATTATTCGCAACTTTGGTGAACTTCAGAGCCATAGCAGTCCGCTAACCCTAAGTTCACTGTCGCATACTTGCTTCGCTCCAGAAGGGCACGTGATTCGGCAAAGTGGACACAGGGCTAAAAATCACTATTCGTCTGCACTAGACCCAAAATAATGACTGCGTATCACACAATCCTCACACCCACTTCTCTTAATTGCTGCCACCATCAGGTCATTCTCTAATATATAGAATGGGGTGACCTGAAATACTCTGTTCAATTGTACACACCAAAAAGTAAAACAGTTCAGTAGACCGACCCCACAAAACACTTTAGTAGATTGCCGCGAAACCCCAAGCTATTAAAATCCTGTCTCTTCAGTTAGGGTGGTTCTTATATCAGACAAAGGCAGAGCTTAATAAATTTATATTTATTATGATGAAAAAAGCCACAGTGCATATACAGAAACAAAAAAGATATTACAATTAAGATTTACACTCACAAGCTGAAAAATAAACGGAGTAACAACAGACCCTATCAACTTAAACACGGAAGGAATCTGTTGCCATGGAGCTTCTGGTTGGGAAAGACAGCAAATATTTTCAGTTAGATTGACTCCAAAAAATATGCACATTTTGGACTATGGGTCAGTGATTTAAACACTGCTTCTTGGTCTCAGATTTCTGGGGCAGCACGGTAGGAGGGTGAGGATCTGCTCCTGCTCCTCCCCTTTCATATTTTACCCACTTCAACTTTTAAGCATTGGATAACCTCACTGAAACAACAAAGGGACATGTGCCAAGGTGTTGATTTCCAGAGACCTAGCACAATAATTCATACTTCAGCAGCCTGTCTGAGAGAGCTTATCTATCTGCTCCTTTCATATGCATTTTTAGTTACAGGAGCTCCGCAGAGGCTGGGTGACCAGTCTTTAATGTAGCTCAAAGGTGCAGCTGGGCCCCCTGCTGTGGAGGGACACAGGACAAGGCTAACCAACTCCCTCAGACCAAAAGGTTTATTTCCCCTGGATGAGGAAAGTTTACACACTGAAATTCACAAGAGCTTTGATGCCTCCTTAACTAATCTATTAATTACATCCAACATTCGCACCTACCCTAACTTCAAAAGGAACTTAATTGCTTGGCACATGGATATTCAACTCTTTTAATGAACTCCTCAGACCCAATTATGTCTGCATACAAAGTAGTTCCGTGCAGTATTTACATATAAAATATTAATGTCTTGGTAAAATATTGCCAGAACATAGCCTATATCCATATAACCGCGCCCCTGCCTATCCTCCCTTATTAGCGGGTACATCCTGTTTTGACCACTTTGCTCTGCCAACTTTCTAAAGTTATCATCTCCCCGTACACACACCCCGCAACTCTCTCCTTCAGGACTTCTTCCGAGCTGCCCCTATTTATGGAACTCCCTCCCTGCAACATCAGACTCTCCCCATCTCTCCAGTCCTTCAAGAAGTCTCTGAAAACACATTACTTCAGAGAAGCCTATAGTCTCTCTCCATGATTCTCTCACTGTGGATTTCTTGCTTCATCTTCACGCACAGCCCCCATGCACCCTCTACTTCCCATACCCATCTATCTACCCTCACCTAGAGTATCACCCCTCTCCTCTTAGATTACAAGCTCTTGAGCAGGGTCCTTTCTCCTAATTGTCTGTTTGAACTTTTATGTATTTTTGTTGTTCTGTTTCACCCATTGTACAGCGCTGTGGAACTTGTTTGCGCTTTATAAATACTTGTAACAGTTTTCATTGTGGTTTTCACTGGTGTTTCCACCAAAGTCATTTAGCGTGTAGCTTACCATAGTTTGCATAGTCTTGCATTGTTTTCAGCGTTGTTTCTATTGGAGTTCAATGGAAATTGGCACATTAAATCCCCCGTAGTACATTCATTGGTGATGCAAACAACGGTGGAACAATGTAAGGTATGTCAAAATCAGGTACCCCATTAAAATAAACCTCTGATAAAGTAAACTAATGGCATTTCTATTAAACCACCAGTAGATGGCAGCAGAGTGAAAAGCCTGAATGATTAGCACCTGTTCATGCAAGATCTTTCCCTTAGCAGGGAGGAACCAAAAAAGCAGACCTTCCGTTTCTGGTAGGAACCAAATATCAAAATACAAATCCTACCAGAACTGAAGTCATGCTTTGTGTGTATCGCAGGTAAGAGGGAACATATCCAGGGTTATAAATAGGGCAAAAGTGATTTAATTCCCATCCTTGTGATTAGAAAAGGCTGCTGGGAATTAGATAAGACACTATACAGATGTCAGTGGTTTGTGCTGATGTGTTATAGAGCACCAGCATACAAGGAATGTGATGACTATAGGTTTGCATGTGTTTAGATTATATTGTATTGCACCATTAGCCTACTATAATGTAGATTGAGTAATCCTATATCTGAACATGTTTAATTGTTTATTATTTTCTATAAGGACGTTATTCCTGCCTAGGTGAATGTTACTGTTATATATCTAACTGTGTATTAATGTATAAGGAACAAATATCAAGTACAAATCCTACCAGAACTGAAATCATGCTTTGTGTGTATTGCATAAAATGGTTAAATAAAAGCACTTCTGGTTTCACCCAGCCCGCACTCTTCGCACATTGGAATTATTGACCATACTTTCAGCATATGTGCAACAAAATTGGTGCCCAACGTGGGGCTTGGGTGAAGAAGACGCAACGGGGGTCACAGAAGTGAAAAAAAAGAGAGCGGTTACACGAAGTTTACTGCAGAACATTATAAGCAATGGTTTATTAGATATTGAATTAAAAACTAATGTGTACGTGGAAAGATTATCAACTCTAAATGACCTCTGTTCACAAACGGGCATAACACCAGGTGTTTTTAGTCTGGTAATCAATTTGATACATTGTACACTATACTGAGGGTGGGGTGGTGTCTGCTTCTGATTGAGATTTGAGAATTAATTTCCCTAAAGCATCCTAATATGCTGCATTTAACCCTTTCGCTGCTGAAGCTTTTCACACCTCTGTGCTGAGGTCATTTTTACCGCTTTCGCTCATCATGTTTAACCGCGTTTTGTAGCCATATTTTGATATATGACCCAGACATATTATATATCGTTCTTTCCGGCAGACTTGGCAGATTCATAATATGTCATTATTATATGTATACGTTATGTCATGTCTGTATATTATAACAAAAATGCAATAAAATTTGAATTTTCAATAATTTATTATGTGTAAAGTGTTTTTTTTCACATTTTAAAATGCGATCGTTTGCAGTTATATTTTGTATGGGGTGCGCTTGTTAAAAAAATTAGAAATGGGGTCTCGTTACATTTTTTTGGGGGAAAATTTTGCTTTTTTTAACAAACGCACCGCATACAAAAATCGTTAGTGCAGCATTATTGTTCACATTATAATTGAAATGGGAACAATATTGCTGCATTAACAAAACAAAAACAAAAAAAAACTTGTTTATTTTTTTTAGATTTTTTTTTTAAATATTTATTTATTTATTTATTTTTTAAAAACATTTTTCATGCTCATGTTTGGTATCCTTGGAAAGGCCATGCTCTGGCGGATCCAACAATATCAAACATTAACCCCTAGCTGCCACAGATTGGGAGATAGGGGGTTAATTGGAACCCCCTATCTCCACCATTGGTGGCAGCTAGGGGTTAACTCCAGGACTGGCATCATCGTGCAATGCACGATGACTCCAGTCCTCAGGGGGAGTTCCTGGAGGCTTGGCCAGCCTCCAGGAGAGGATCACGATCCGGCGCTTTTCAGCGCCGATTCGTGATCCGGCTCCCCAGGGGTTAATCACAGCCACCGTTTGGAAGGGCAGGCTGTGCCCTTCCAAATGGTGCCTGGATTAACCCTCTGCCCCCCGGTGATCGGGAGGGAGAGAGGTCCGAAGGACCTCCCCCCCTTCCTTTCAGGCGCTTCCTCCGTCCGCACATGCGGGGGGGGGTGCCTGAATTAGATGTCATCGCGCCGCCGCGATGACATCTAATTGCTCCGCCGGGGTCCCGGAGTGCTGGGCTGACATCCAAGATGTCAGCCCGCACCGGGGGGTGCAGCAATCCGCCAGTATCCGGCGGATTGCTGCCTCCTGTTCATGGACGCGCTCAGCGCGTCCATAGCAAAGGAGAACCACTTGGCTGGATGCGCTAGCAGCCAAGTGGTTAACTGGAGTTTGAAAAAAATTCAAAATAACATCTAAGGCTAGGGTCAGATGAGCGCATTTTGTACGGACTGTGCGTCCGTGCAGTACGGACGTACTTACTGACTGACAACAAGGTAGTGGCCAAACAGTCCGCTTTTTTCACTGACGTATTTTTTGACTGATGTAGCAGGGAAAATAAATTAAAATGAAAAAACATTCTGTCCGTCAAAAATGCTGGACGTATGAATGCAGTCCATCTGACCTCGTTTCATCACTCACATACAAAGCTACACGGACGTTGCGGACGTGGCGCACTCCGCACATCCGTTCTAGCAGTATTACGTTCTTGCCTAACCTGCGTCCGTTTGCTGCGTCCGCCATGCATCCGCACTTCCGTGCGGACGTACTTCCTGTGTGGGGCTCCATTGGTCAGAATGCTATGCTGCCATGGACGTACAAATGTGCGGCAACACGGACGTGATAACTGCGCTCGTCTGACCCCAGCCTTAAGCAATGTTATTTTTCACCTCGGGATTAAACATTCACAGGGTTATTCAGAGAGCGGTGAAAAGCAGGAGAATAACTGGAGAAGTGAAAATTCTAGGTCAAAATAGCCAAACCAGAAAAATTCTCCCATTTAACTCACTTTCCAAATTGGCTATTTGGTCTAGATTGTTCTCTTCTCCTGCCAGTTCTCCTGGCTTTCACCTCTCTCTCAGGGTTGTTCAGAGAAAGGTGAAAACCAGGAGAATGGCAGGAAAAGAGAACAATCTGGACCAAATAGCCGATTTGGAAAGTGAGATAAGGCTAGGGTCAGACTAACGCAATTTTCACAGCGACCGTCAAAAACTGCGTCCGAACGCATTGCCTTATTTTTTCACGGAATGTGCGCAAACGGTCATACGATGCGCATTTTTGTGCGTGATTTTTTACGGATCCAAACCAGGAAACTTTGGGTTATCTGGACGTTATGTTGGCCGGACATGAGCAGGGTCTGATGTCTCCAAATCAGGCACGCACGCCGCTAGTGGACGCAGCGCACTCTGTACGTCCGTACTAGCGGTTCTGCGTTCTCGAAAAAATGCGTTCATTTTCCACTTGCGTTGCGCAGCCGGACTTTCGTGCGACCGTACTTCGTCTGTCATTTGCTGCTAGTGCGGCCGTGATTAAGTGCGCCTAAACGCATGTTAAAAATTCGCTAGTCTGACCTTAGCCTAAATGGGAGAATTTTTCTGGTTTGGCTATTTTGACCTAGAATTTTCCATTCTCCAGTCATTCTCCTGCTCTACACCGCTCTCTGAATAACCCTGACATGGTTATTCAGAGAAAGGTGAAACTCAGGAGAATGACTGAAGAGAAAATTCTAGGTCAAAATAGCCGAACCAGAAAAATTCTCCCATTTTTCTCACTTTCCAAATCGGCTATTTGGTCTAGAATTTTCCATTCTCCAGTCATTCTCCTGCTTTTCACCGCCAAAAAATCAGTAAACTTTTTCTGCGTGTCCAAAAATGTCTCCTCTTTTCATACAGACTGCCGCCCCAAGCAGTTGTTTATGGATAGATTAAAGGAAAAGCATTTACCGTCATTTGAAATGTCATTTTTTGGTTTTTACATATTTCTATACATCCTAGAAATCCGCCACTTCACGGGCAGGTTATGGGGACCACCTAGGCACGATATTTGAAGGAATTTTTCGTTTTTATTTTTAACCCTTATTTAATGGAAAACTCACTGTCCCTTTAAAAACTTTTTTTTTAACTTTTTGTCCTTGTTTCCTGTCCCCCAGGGCACTACCCGAACCCCCATACACCTTTTCTGGCAAATATCTAGCATATATGCCCTCTTGGAGGGCACTCTAAAAACCGAATTTTCAACCCCATTTACTTGTATGGGGTTCGAGTTCGGGTTCGGATCCGAACATTTGGAAAGTTCGGGTTCGGCTTCGAACCGGACTCGGGGAGTGTTCGGCTCATCCCTACTGACAACGACTGTCTACACAACACCTCAGGAGAGTAACCCAACGAGTCAACAACTGTCTAAGGACAACTATGAACTGGAAAAGCTGATACTACAGATGCAAAAAGAGATGATAGAGATGAAGACAAACAACTCCAAATGGAGAGCAGCCATATTTACACATTTTACAAAATAATAATTGTGGCACCTTTGTTCATTGTTGTTTGCTACTGTTTGCATCAACCTTTCTTGCTGTTGTTGAATTTTATTTCTGTGTATAGCCGAAGTTCCCCATAGTTGCAACTATGGTGATTTTTTTTTCCATTATATGCAACTTTGGTGAACTAAGTCCACACCATGGGATAAACTGTAGTCCGTCTGCATGATTACATTATCTAGTTCAACAATTTAGCCTTTGCTAGTCAGTAATCATTTGGTCATCATGGCATTTTAGGCTGGGGTCAGACGAGCGTAGTGTTCACGTCCGTGATTGCGCCTAAAAGTACGTCCGTGATAGCATGAAAGAAAGTCCATTGGAGCCTGACACATGAAGTACGTCCGCACTGAACTGCGGACGCATGACGGATGCTGCAAACGGACGCAGGTTAGGCAAGAACGTAATACTGCTAGAACGGACGTGCGGAGTGCGCCACGTCCATAACGTCTGCATAGCTTTGTGAGTGATGGAGCATGGTCAGACGGACTGCATTTATACGTCCAGCATTTTTGACGGACAGAATGTTTTTTCATTGTAATTTATTTTTCCCTCCTACATCCGTCAAAAAATAACTTCAGTGAAAAAACGGACTGTGTGACCACTACTGCGTCATCCGTACTGACGATGTCCGTACTGCACGGACGTACAGTCCGTAGAAATCACGCTCGTCTGACCCCAGCCTAAAAGTTAATTTACCATAATTAATTATTTTTTTAAAGGAACCGAGGTAGGCAACTTGAAAGTGGGACCTCAAGCGCAACATTGAACCAAGATTCAGATTTCCTGTTGTCAGGCCACATTACCACAATGTTGTCAATGTATCCTATCTAGACTTGAAGAGTGAAAGGCGAAACATTGGGAGATCGTGATCAGTTTTATATTTGTGTATGTATGGATGAATTTGGATACACAGGGTTAATGCTTTAGACTGTTTTTTGAGCGAGTTTGAATCTTTTCAAAGTGCAGAATGAACCAGTCCTTTTCAGAAAAGTCTCAGTTCAAAAATGAACACCTTCAGGGCTGGGGTGGAAGTGACTGCGTAGATACCATTCAACTTGAGAATTCAGGTCATACGGTGCATCGATGCTGAAGAGGGCAAGACTATTAATATTGTTATAAATCTTGTAAATGACAGTACATAAGTTTCAAAAAACAGAAAGACGGAGCTCCGGAATGATGTCAATTCAGTGCCTTTAAAGCAGGGTTTCTCAATTCCAGTCCTCGGGACTCACTACAGGGCAGATTTTAAGAATCACCTTGGGAAATGCAGCTGGATCCTGCAATCACTGAGCAGCAAATCATATCACCTGTGCTGTGCTTCAACTATCCCACAAACCTGGCCTGTTAGTGGGTCCTGAGAACTGGAGTTGAGAAACACTGCTTCAACCGCTTCACTGCTAACCCATTTCACCCCAGTGTGCTGAGCTTATTTTTACCGGTTTCGCTCATGATGTTTAACCCTTTCGCTGCTGAGCCTTTTCACGCCTCAGTGTTGAGCTCATTTTTACCGGTTTCGCTCATCATGTTTAACCGCGTTTTGAAGCCTTATTTTAATATATGACCCAGACATATTAAATATCGTTCTTTCCGGCAGACTGTGCAGATTCATAATATGTCATTATTATATGTATACGTTATGTCATGTCTGTATATTATAACAAAAAATGCAATAAAATTTGAATTTTCAATAATTTACAATGTGTAAAGTGTTTTTTTTTCACATTTTAACATGCGATCATTTGCGGTTATATTTTCTATGGGGTGCGCTTGTTAAAAAAATTAGAAAAATTAGAAATTAAAAATTAGAAATGTTTTGGGGAAAATTACGTGTTTTTTAGCAAACGCCCCCCCCATAGAAAAAATCGTTAGTGCAGCATCATTGTTCACATTATAATTGAAATAGGAACAATATTGTTGCACTAATAAAAAGAAAAATACCAAAAACTTTCTTTTTTTTTTTTACATTTTAGGCTAGGGACAGATGAGCGCATTTTCTGCGGCCACCGTCAAAATGTACGTCGATGCGTGCGCACGCATTTTTTCACGGAATACGCTTAAGTGGTCAGACGATGCGCAATTCTGGACGTATTTCATGACGATGGGGTAAAAAGAAGTCTAGGGAAATCCGGCTGTTTGAACGTTATGTTGGCCGCACACTAGCAGCGTCTGACATCTCCTAATCACGCACACACGCCGCTATGCGGACGCAGCGCACTCTGTACGTCAGTACCAGCGGTTTAACGTTCTCGAAAAAATGCGTTCATTTTCCACTTGCGTTGCGCGGCCGGACTTTTGTGCGACCGTACTTCGTATATTGGCTGTCATTGCCCGTCATCTGCTGCTAGTGCGGCCGTGATTATGTGCGGCTGCACGCGCGTTCGCACTGCCTCAGTCTGACCCTAGCCTAACATGGTCATGTTTGGTATCATTGGAAAGGCCACGCTCTGGCCGTTCCAATGATAGCAAACATTAACCCCTAGCTGTCACGGGAACCCCCTATCTCCACTATAGGTGGCAGCAAGTAGTTAATTTCAAAACTGGCGCCATCGCGCTCTGCGCGGTGACGGCAGTCATTAGGGGATATCCCGGAAGCTTGGCCGACATCCAAGATGTCGGGCAGCTCTGGGAGGGGACCGCGATACGCGCATGTTAGCGCCATATCGCGATCCAGCCCCCTAGGGGTTAAAGACAGCCGCCGCTTGGAAGGGCAGGCTGTGCCCTTCAAGGCGGTGCCTGTCTTTAATCGCTGGCCCGCGGGAAAGGGGATGGCGGGGGGGGGCCTGAAATAGACGTTGTGCCCGCCGGGGTCCCGGAGGCTGTGCTGACATCGATGATGTCAGCCCGCACCGGGGGGCGCGCGATCAGCCAGAATACCGGCTGATCGTGGCTGCAAAGGGAGGACGCGCTCAGCGCCTCCTCCGCAGCGAAGTAGCAAAGCGGGTGGACGCGCTGAGCGCGTCCACCGCATTGAAAGGGTTAAACGCGATTTGAAGTCACATTTTATTATACAACTCAGACATATTATATATCATTCTTTCCGGCAGACTCAGCAGATTCATAATATATCATTATTATATGTATATGTCATGTCCTGCTTGAATATTATAGCACAAAATGCGATAAAATTTGAATTTTCAATCATCTACATTGTGTAAAGTGTTTTTTTTTCACATTTTATCATCCGAGTCTTTGCAGTTATATATTCTATGGGGTAGGCTTGATAAAAAAATAGAACATAGGAACCTCATTTTTTGGGTGGGAAATTATGTGATTTTAACTAAAACCTCCCCAAAAAAATCGTTAGTGCAGCATCATTGTTGACATTATAATTGAAATGTGAACAATAATGCTTCATTAATAAAAAATAAAAAAAAACACGTATCTATTTTTGAAAAAAAAGTTTAATATTTTTATTTTTTTAAATGTTATTTTTAGTTTTAACATGGTCATGTGTGGTATCAATGGAAAGGCCATGCTCAACCATGTCCCTCTAGCTGCCCCCCGTTCGGGAGATATTTCCTTAGGATTTCCTTAGGAAATCCCTTGGCAGCTAGGGGTTCCCCGGCTAACTGATGTCATCGCCCGATGATGTCAGTGGACGTGGGGAGTCCCGGAGGTGGGGCTGCCATCCAAGATGGTGGCCCCCACCGGAAAAAGGCTGCGATGTGGCGCTTATTGGTGCCAGATTGCGGCCATAATAGCAAGGGGTTAATGCCATACATCCCTGATAAGGTCAGGCTGTTACCTTTCCAGGGATGCCTGGCATTAGCTGCTAGCCCCTGGCGATGGGGAGTTAGAGGGATCCAAATGTTACCCCGCTCCCCTTCAGGCGCTCCCCCTGCTCCGGTGGGGGGGACGCCTGAAACTGACGTCATCGCGACCGACCGGGGGATCAGTTTGAGATCCCTGCTTTAGATTAACATGAATTAGTCTTTTGACTGGGCATACATGGTTCTAGCTGAATTTTGTGTCATAATTACAGTTCAGGAATAATTTCTAACATCTGAGTTAGTGAATCGAAACGAAATACGAAAGGAACATTAAAAATGAAAAACGAATGGTCCAAAATAATGAAAACCGTCTGTCCGAATTAACAAATTGAATTGAAAGTACGTATCAGGGTAAAATATCGAGTGACCTGTAGCGAAAAAAAAATGGTGTTATATTTTTGTCGAGGAAAGCTTTCCTGTATTTCTGAATCTGCCTTTGTCATAAATGCCCCCTCTTCCCACATGGAATTCAAAATTAAGGGTCTACTCACAAAGCACCGAAATTGCATGCAATTTCGTTGTTTTGCGTTTCGGATGATTTTGGCGCACTTTAGGCAATTCTATTTTGCCGAAAACACTGTGAATTCACTATTTAGCGAATGGTCACCGTATTTTGCTGAAATTTAAGTCACTGAAGCAGTTATCAGACGTGGGTGGCAACCAGCGAATTGCACCAATAACCACCAAAATGCACTGAATTAAGCTGAATAGGCATTGGCGAATTCCACCGAACTGGAAAAAAAGCGAAGTGTCCTATTCTCTGGATAGGATTTGCAATCAGTAAAAATGTAGTAAAAACGTGTCCAAATAATAAAAAAGTCTTTTAAAAAATAATAAAAAGGTCTGATACAAAATAAAAAACAAGTCATTTAAAAAATAAAACAAAAATGTTGTCTAAAAAAATACAAAAAGCTGTTGTTTTTTTTTAGAAAAAAATGTTTTTTGCAAAAAATAAAAAGAATAAATGGTCTTCAAAAAACATTTAAACAGATACCGTATTACTTTTTTTCATTAAAACCTATGGAAATTGCCTGTTTAAATCTGTCGCATTGAAACAACAAAAATCAGGGCATTTCGCTGGAATTTCGGTGCAATTCAGCGTTCTGTGAATAGAAGACACAATAGTTGTTACGGTCCCCCAGCCAGGCCCACTGGTGCTGAGAGCTCTTCTCAGCCCTTTTTGTTTTTAGGGTTAATCTGTTTAGCTCTCCGCCCCTGGAGTCTCAGGTCTGACCAGACCTATGGTCACGTGACCTGCACTACCCTATTTAAATGCCATCAGTGCACTTGTTCCCTGATCCAGTATAAGATCTTCCTTGCTGAGCGGCTGATTTCTGTAGTTTGTATTTGGATATTTTGGTTCTGATTCCTGGCTCTGTATTCTGACGATTCTTGTGATTTACACCTGGTACCGTGTATTTGATATATTGGTTCATGACTCCTAGCTTTGTATTCTGACCATTCTCTCGCTTGATCCCATTTGTGTTTTGTCTGTGGTATTCTGGTTTGTTTGAACCACACTACAGTCTCTGTCGTTTGTTTATCTGGTGTGAGTCCTAATCGTAGGAATCCAGTTTTGTTGTATGTCCCTACTGGTTGCAGCTCTACCTCCTTTTTATATGTGAATTCTGCCCAGCATGTTACACAATATATTTCTGTTGTTCTGGTTCATGTTTTCTGTATGTGTGTATCTAGTGCAGCAGCTCATTGTTCTGGTTTTATAGAGACCACCTCAAGGATCTCTTTCTTGTTCCATTGTCACTAGATATTCCTTCCTGTCAAGTCTGGTTTAACCCTGTCATTTTGTATATTTCCACTCTGTTCTCTGTATAGACAGAAGGCCATCCAAGGACCTTACCCTGGTGCAGGGCTTTCCTCGTGTGTGTGTGTGTGTGTGTGTGTGTGTATACTGTCTTGTCTGGTTCTGTTGTATCCTGCGTTCAGGGTTCTGCAATAATGCAGAAAGACACATTCCTGCCTAAAGGGCTTAAAACACACAGCAGCAAGGACCCCCCCCCCTTGGCTCGTGAGGGGGGCCACCGTAACAATAGTCTTCTATGGGACAATTTCAATGCCATCGAACGCCAACAAATTGCACTGTATTTTTCTTTTAATTCACATGTATTTGGTAAATTGACAGCTTAGTGAATAGACAAATTGACTGAAAATTGCACCAAACGTTGAAATTCACTGCTAATTCAGAGGTTAGTAAATAACCCCTTAAGTCTTCACTATATAATCTAGGGAAACCATAAATGCTTGTTCCCATATGGCCTCTCTACTGCAACAGGAGTATTTTATAGCTTTATTTATTGTGGATACATTATAGGGAGGAGACAGGGGATTCTGAGCAAACTACAGAACTTTCTTGCAAGCTGCAAAATGAGTAATGCTTTATATAGGACAGGTGTCTGGTTTTAGCGATTCAGCTGGACATACTGAATGGCCCCTTAGGCTGGGGTCAGACGAGCGTAGTGTTCACGTCCGTGATTGCGCCTAAAAGTACGTCCGTGATAGCATGACAGCCCATTGGAGCCTGACACATGACGTACGTCCACACTGAACTGCGGACGCACAACGGCCGCGGCCCACGGACGCAAGGCAGGCAAGAACGTACATCCCCTAGAACGGCCGCACAAAGTGTGCTGCGTCCGCAACGTCTGCATAGCTTTGTGTGTGAGTGATGGAACGTGGTCAGACGGACTGCATTTATACGTCCAGCATTTTTCACGGACAAAATGTTTTTGCTTTTTAATTTATTTTCCCTCCTACATCCGTCAAAATATACGTCAGTGAATAAACGGACTGTGTGGCCACTACTGCGTCTTCCGTACTGACGTACGTCCGTGTGCACGGACGTACAGTCCGTAGAAATCACGCTCGTCTGACCCTAGCCTAACGCCTGAATATAAATAGTATTTTTACAATCTGTTGTAACTTCTTTTAGAGTTTTCAGAAAAAGTACAAAGGATTCCTTACAAATACCCTTAAACCTCCTAAGGATTTCTTATAAACCAGATGGCAAACGCACGCTTTTTTTCTGTTTACTTTGCTTTTGACATGACGTTTCAATATTAAATTTCAATGCAAGATTTAGCATCTAATAAATGAAAAAAATAAAACATGCATAATATGTATAAATATTATTTGAATTCTCTATACAGAATCACTGCCTTCCATCATGCCATGTACTATATTTTTTTTAACGGGATGGATGCTGATTTTCTGTTTTGTATCGAAAGCCAACATTCCGTCCAGTACTTCTAAACCCAACATTTCTGCATCCATTTCCCTTCAGGTGAATGGTGCCGCCATTACTTCTACCTCCTCAGGCTCGTTGCCTCCGTCATTTTTTACTCTAAATTCTCCTTCACTCTTCACATTCAGTCGCTAACCAAATCTTGCTACTTCCACCTAAAAAACATTGCATGCATCTGCCCCTTTCTTAATCAGGACTCTGCTAAAATGCTCATCCAAGCTCTTATCACCTGCCTTGACTACTGTAACCTCATTCTCGCTGACCTTAAAATATCCCAGATTCTCCCTCTGCCAGGCCCCTCCACGTCACATCCCGTATCCCTTTGTCAATCTCTACACCGGCTCCCTGTTTCCTTTAGAATCCAATTTAAAATATTGGTGCTTACGTACAAAGCATTCCAAAACCGCGCCCCTGACTACATCTACTCCCTTATTAGCAGGTATATCCCGTCTTGTCCACTTTGCTCTGCCAATGATCTGATCTGATGCTATCATCTCCTTGTACCCGCACCCTGCCTTCAGGACTTCTCCCGAGCTGCCTCCTTTTCATGGAACTCCCTCTCCCACAACATTAGACTCTCCCTATCTCTCCTGGCCTTCAAAAAGTCTCTGAAAACACATTACTTTAGAGAAGCCTATCGGCTCACTCAATAATTCACCCGCTGTACCTTTCTTGCTCCATCTTCCCACCAAGCCCACATGTGCCCCAGTACTTCGCATGCTCTGCTATTTACTCTCACCTAATGTGCCACCCCTCTCCTCTTAGATTGTAAGCTCTATAGCAGGGTCCTCTCCTACTGTCCTGTGTGTGTGTGTGTGTATAATTGTTATGTCTCACCCATTGTACAGCGCTACAGAACTTGTTAGCAATTTATAAATGCTTGTAACTGTAAAAATCGTGCTGCGTTAAAATAGCATACGGCAGGCAAATTAATTGTTTTATTTTTACTTATCACGCCTATCAATTCATACATCGCCTCAGGACATTTTCCAGTAACTCCTTATCATTTTTTATTTATTTTTACCAACACAGAGCAGTTTAGTAATTGTGTTCCTGCCAAGCACGTTATTCTGACATGACGTGCAGCAGTGCCAGGAGCAGATCAGTCAGAATGACTCACATTTGGTCACTGAATTTTCTTTAATTAGCTCATGCCATGCCAGATATTTCTCAGCACAGGCGTCTCTAGGCCAGGGAGGGCAATTTCCTCCCCCCTAAGTTATTCGTTGCCCCTCATGTGCCGCCGACAGGGATATGCATCCATCTTCCCCACTTCTTCAGACAGCTGTATTTCCGTCCCCGTGCTTCACACATAGTCGATCTAGGTGTCATTGCAAAGCGCAGAGTCTGTCCTTTCCAATGATGCCCAAAATAACCATATTTAGGGTAAACTAAACATTATTTTAATTAAAAAAAAATAATTCTCAGGGTTGAAATGGCTCGGCCGTGAAAGAGTTAATAGTCAGACTATCAGGGTTATCCAAAGAGATCCGAATGGCTGGAGAAAGGTAACCGAATGCTGAAAATCAGCATTCGGTTACCTTTCTTGGCCATTCAGCTATCCAGAGAGCAGCCAGCATTTTCGGTGGGTTAAGCAGATGTTTTTGCGGGTTTTCGGAGTGCATTTGCCAGGTTTTGCGGTTAGTTTTCGTCGGGTTTGCAGCAACCTCTCCCTGCAATTCGGGGACCCTGTGGTGCTTGCTGAATACACCGCAGGGTTGCCGAAATGAGATCGGCAAAACAAACCAAATTGAGAACTAAGTCACTGAACGTGCGGTGACTTTTCGATTCTCTTTGAATTATCCTGTATATATTACATTGTGTATTACATTCATTTTGTCTTGGTTTAGTTGTAAATTAAAGGTTAATGAGTAGGCTTCATCCTTCACAGTAGACATTTTATTTTTTCCTTGATTAATGGCATTTTATGGGTTAATTGGGTAGGCTACATGCCTCACAGTGCACACATTTCATGTTTTCCTTGATTAATGGCATTTTATGGGTTAATGGGTAGGCTACATGCCACACTTTATTATTTTTATTGTATTTCCCTGTTTTTTATGGCATTTTAGGGGTTATTATGAAAGTTAGAATCTAAGGGGTCTAATCATCTTTAGATCCTTTCCTTTTTGTCAGATTTCGGGGAATCGCTTTTTTGCTGAAAATATGGTGATTCCCTAGTTAGCGAATGGTCACCGTAATTTGAGAAAATTGGAATTGCTGAAGCGGTTATTGGAGGTCAGCAAAAACTGCCGAATTTGCAGCATATATTGAATTTATGTATCAGGTTAGTACAACAAAAAGTTATCATTGCATCACATTACTCTGGGATTTTTGAAAATTATTAGTGCCCCCTCGATTTTTGACTGTGGTATCTTATGTGCCCCCCTTTTATATATTGTTCCCAGAGTCGCCACTGCTTCGCGGGAAGGTACGAGGAAGCAGCTACATGTGTCAAATGCACATATTATATACAGTCAGGTCCAGAAATATTGGGACATTGACACAATGAGGGAATATCACACACCTGACCATGGAACAGCTGAGAAGCCAATTGTCCCATTACCTTTGGTCCCTTAACAAGTGGGAGGCACATCTGCAAACTGCTGTAAGTCCTACACCGTTCACCTGAGTTGGATGTACATACCCTCAAATTAAAGCTGACAGTCTGCAGTTAAAGCACATTGTGTTTGTTTCATTCCAACTCCATTGGGGTGGTGTATAGAGCCAAAGATGTTAGAATTGTGTCGATGTCCCAATATTTCTGGACCTGACTGTAGCTCCATTTACTGAAGGTTTAAATCTAAGAAGACCACAGCCATATACCCAGGACGTACTTGAAAACGAGAAATCTCAATGTATCCTTCTTGGTAAAATCCTTTATAAATAAATAAAATATATACTGTTATAAACGTTAACGGTCACTCTGCAAACTATGGTAAACAACTATGGCTCAGTCTAACTTTCCTGCATAGAGAATTCACCTTAGTTTTTTACTGTTGTTGAACTGAAACAATGATGCTAAGTGAATAACCCTTATTTTGTCCCAAGTCCTTCGTTTTATTCTCACTCTCTGTACAGATTTGATAGTGGAGTGACTCCAGGGGCGTAACTACCAGGGGTGCAGAGGGTGCGACCGCACCCGGGCCCTTGAGTCCGGGGGGCCCACACTCGCCTGCCTGGGGGCTTGCCTATTATAATATAATTATTTTAATTTATTTTATACTACTTTGTAGCTCTGTGATTTACACTGATGCACAATGCACATTACTGTGAGTTTTATTGCTGTGGAGCTCTGTGATACACATAGTGCAAATTACTTTAAAAATGGGATGGACTGAAGAGGTCATAGTGAACCTGGAAAAAAAATTTGATACTGTCTGGAGTCAACATTGTGGACCAGGAGGGGGACAAATGCATGTTAACATGAGGGGGGTATGTTTTTACCTAGGGTGGGGGGGTTATGGTGCCAGTCATGGTTCCTGCAGGTTCTTGCTGTGGATTATGTGCCTGCTCATACACCCCGCACTTTACAGGGAGTTTTATTGCTGTGGAGCTCTGTAATGTGCAGTGTGTCAGGATTACTGGGGGGGGGGCTTTCAATATGACCTAATTAAATTTAATGACCTAAATAAAGTAAGTTAAACTAATTAATATAAATGGCGTATCTTTTTATATTTCAGGGAAAAAAAAGTAAAAATATGGATCATTTTGGTGGGTGGGGGTGAGGGGGGGGGGCCCTTCATGGATTCTCGCACCGGGGCCCTTAGGTTTCTAGTTACGCCACTGAGTGACTCCCAGTGCGGATGGAACATTTCAAGGTGCACCTGTGATGCTTACAGAATGTTGAATTCCTTTAAAATGACCACTACCAACAAAAAATGAAATGTCCTACTGCGTTTATTTGATGTTGCTGATATCTTACATGTGCTTTGTTTTTCTCTTGTATGATTTAGTTAAGAAAATGTCAGTGGGTGCATCCATTGTGTGATATTTTTTGTTGTAAACAGCCCCCCCCCCCACAGTGTGACCTGGCAGAGGAGAAACTCAATGGAGTCCTATGGACTCCATCGAGTGGATGCGTGTGGCGGTGTTTAGTGCATCCGGGGGCGTAGCACCCATAACAATGCAGGCTCTATTTTAAGCGCCTGCATTGTAATATTGCGCTAAAACAGGGGCGCTACTGCGGGCGCAGTTTTTCCTCCTTTGCGTCCCCGTTTTACCACGAAGTATGTAATGTAGCCCGAGGTGTGTGTTTTTTTTTTTTTTCCCCGTTTGTCGGCTTTTTCTGCTGGTTGGTTGGCACGTCGCCTTTTTTCGGTTCAATAAAGTATTTTCGGTGTTTTTTCCGATCAATTCATCGTTTTTTTTTTTTTTTTTGGCGGTTTTTAAGATCGCTTTCTGCTACTTTTGTGGGGGGTTTTTGTGAGTTCAGTGGCTTTTTCCCTGCATTTCGGGAACCTTGCTGTGAAGGCTGAATTCCCCGCAGGGTCGGAGAATTTATTTGACTCCCCGAAGTGCAGGGGAATGAAAAAGCAGTGGAATTTCGGTGCTCTTTGAATAACCCTGATAATTTTTTCGCTAGCTTGGCGTATAGAAGTCAATGTCAAGTCTGGCTTATTACATCATTGACTTTCTCTTCAAAAATGGGCCTGTGAATAAGCATCACGTGACTTTGAGCTCATTGATTCTGTCTTTCAACAAAGCACTACAGCAGTTTGGGTGTTTCCATTATGTTAAAAGCTTTCTATTTTGAGAACCATCATTAGCTTTCTCAGTGTTCAAGGAAACTAAGCATGAGGTATTTAATTGTTGATTTAAAACAACGAACAATTAATCACAGCTGCTTTGTCGTTACATAAATAACCATGTGTGCGGCCTGTGTGATATTCAGTCAGGTACTGAGTGCGCAGCCTGGACCAAGACATCTGTACTTACAGTATGCTGGAAATTAATAAGAATGTGTAATGCAACCAGGTTAGTTATGATGACTGCATGATATGTTTCTTATATGGATCCTCAAAAAAAAAAAATTTGAGTATAACGCGACCCGACTATAACGTGAAGGATAGAGATTTATTATGGAAATGAGAGAATACTCAAGACTCAAATATAACGCGAGGAGAAAAAGTATACTATACCGGTAAACCATTAAAATCCTTCGAGGTTCTCTTAACACAGTCAGGCTCCCCCTCAGGCCAGGGTGCTCTGCTCTAGAATGATTGTAGTTGCTACTAAGTATGAAGCCGTCAGCTACCCGTCTTCTTTACTTGCGATAAGATGGTTGGCGGAGCAAGGTGACCAACGCAGTGAATTATTCATCGATAGCACACCGGGAGGTGGCATTTCCAGACATCCGGCTCCAACAGGGCAGACTCAGCCATCGCATCGTCCGCCGATAGCCAGTCACCCTGAACGAGCGCTTGACATCACTGCAGGGACGCAGAGCGATTCTCTTCACATTCAGAATGTGAGGAGATTCGGGCAGCACCTCTGCAGTGATGTCCCGATGGGGCAACAATGGGGTGGTGCTGGCTATTGGCAGACAACGCGGTGCATGAGCCTGCCTGCAGGAGCCGGAGGTCACAAAACGACACTTCCCTGCGTGCTGCGCGGAGCAAGGGTGCATGCTCAGTTGTAAGCTAATCTTGAATGATTGGCTTAAACCGAGCATGCCCTCTGGCCGTGATGGATCACACCTCCCAAATCTGGGTGTTCCTGAAGTGTTTGTGGGCGTCAGGGAGCACGCATTCACTTCAGGGAGAGTACCGATACTTCCGGGAGATTTGGGATCCCTGCGCAAGTCAAGTTTTTTTTTTACACGCAATGAAGATTTCTCGAATATCCTGCGTCCCACTCCAATTTTACAGTAAATTTTTGTCACCAATATCTAGCGGTATACTCAAGTATCTACACTAAAAAAAATTCCAGAAGTCTGGGTTTTACAGATGGTTTCTGTGAAGCCATGCTACTATTTAGCAGGTCCAGATATCCATTACCCTTTATATCAATAAATAGGACTGGTCTTTCCCAGTGAACGAGGTGCAGATGGGAGTGATACATCATATCTCATCTTCTCCATTGATGTCCTTTCAGTTGTGTTTAGGGTCCTTGACAATATCAAAGGGAATCCGATTAAACAGCAATTAAATACTCCTGATTTGATTGACCCTCGCTGTGCTGTATTCAAATAGAATGTTGCATTGAAATAGAGAGCGTTAAATGAAGATCCTATCCTAAACAAAAGATAAATCCAGGTAAAGTATCCATGTAATTGGGCAGACTAGATGGGCCGACAGGTTCTTATCTGCCGACATTTTTCTATGTTTCTAAGATGGGAGATAGGGCAGTCCTGAAATGTCACTGATTAGTGGTGTTTAGGGATGAGCCGAACGCCCCCGTGTTCGGTTCGACTTCAAACTCGAACAATTTCAAAAGTTCGAGTTCGAACACGATCCGAACTCAATGGGACCCGAACGTTCGAATTTTAGAGTGCCCTCCAAGAGGGCATATATGCTAGATATTTGCCATAAAAGGTGTATGGGGGTCCGGGTAGTGCCCTGGGGGACAGGAAACAAGGACAAAAAGTTTAAAAAAGAATAAAGTTTTTAAAGGAACAGTGAGTTTTCCACGAAATAAAGGTTAAGAATAAAAATGAGAAATTCCTTCAAATATCGTGCCTAGGAGGTCCCCATAACCTGCCCGTGAAGTGGCGGATTTGTAGGATTATAGAAACCTTTAAAAACAAAAAAATGACATTTCATATGACGGTAAATGCTTTTCCTTTTAATCTATTCATAAACAACTGCTTGGGGCGGCAGCCTGTATGAAAAGTTTTAGGACATGCAGAACAAGTTTAGTTATTATTTTTTTTGGCTAAATTATGGTGAAACTTTGGATGAAAGTAACAATAGGTGCTTTAAAATTGCGCCTTTAGTGTCGGCAACAGTGCCGTCACACCGTAACCCCTCTGTGGTATTGTGGAAGAGTGTAGGGTTGGACCCTGTGGTCAAATATTAAAATTATATTTTCTTAACTAAACATACAAGAGATAAACAAAGCACATCAGCAACATCAAATAAACACAATAAGGACATTTCATATATTGGTGGTAGTTTCCCTTTAACCGTGCACAACATGGAATAATGTATTTCTAAGCTTTCGGTGCAGATATGTACAGCTTTGAACAGTATCACTGTGTGACATCACTTTGAACTTGGGGAAAATGGATGTGGAGGTGCAAGCCTCATGTTCTATATTGTTTCCCTGCCATCTCCTATGCTGCCGTCACCCTGTACCTACAATTCTAGGTGCAGGGTGTCTGTCTGTGAATACTGTCATTGTTATTGTCTATGTTTATATGTTCAGCTTGTTAGATCTCAATGGAACATGGTCTTTCTTGCTTTTGGTGCCGAGATGTATTGTTGCGTACATTATCGCCATCTACTGCATATAAAAAACACTACAACTGTATTACCTATATACCCAGTTCAAAGCCCCCTAGATGCTCACAGCCTACAATACCCAGAATTCTTTGAATGCAGTAAATGGACAGAGTCATATATGATGTAGTTCAGGAACATCTGCGCGGTCGGAGTTTGAGATCCCTCTTTAAGGCTGGGTTCACACCTGAGCGTTTTACAGCGCGCTGTAAAACGCTCAAACAGTGAAATCCCATGATTCCCTATGTGGGCATATCCCACCTGGCCGTTTCTCAGCGCGCAGGAATGCGCTGAGAAACGGCCGACGCAAAAAGAAGTCCGGGAGCTTCTTTTCTGCATATAGCCGCGCGTTCGTGGCCATATCATAGCCGCGAACGCACTGCAACGCACGTTCGTGTGTTTTTTGTATGCGCAAACGTGCATAAAAAAAAACGCGCGCTACGCTGTGGTGTGAACCCAGCCATAAGGTGTTCTTTCGCATTTATTTTGACGCTGTAGTATTGGTAGGATGCAGATTTCCCCATCCTGACTTAAACACTCACACTTTTCTAACCAGCTAATAAGTCCAGCTACTGCCTACTTATTGTGCTCTGCACCGCTAGGTTTGTTTTTTTAGATCTTCAGGACAGGAGCACTTTTTGCCATTTGAGGCTCAGCGACTTGACTGGTTAGGTAGAACATTCAGGTCAGGAGGGAGAAACCTGTAGACCTTACTTATGTGGTATAAATATTATTATTGTAATTTTATATAGCGGCAACAGTTTCCGCAGCGCTTTATAATCCTCACCTTCAGGTAGGATATGATGTAATAAGTACATTGTGTTGGTAAATATAATGCCAGCAGATGTATAGAATAAAAGATTACCCTATTCTAGGTTGCTGCTGCAGCAAAAGGATGTACAGTTGACGATTCCCCAAATTATATTGGTGTGCCCCACAATGCATAAAGAACAGGAAGGGCTGGGCAGCACCAAAAATTATTATGGGGGGGCTAAATTACTTTGAGGAATGACACACTGCTGTATGCAAACTCTAGATAAAGCAGGTTAAAATATTTTGCCAAACTCTTACTTTCTGACACATGCTTGAATTAACATATATACATTCACTGGCCACTTTATTAGGTACACCTTGCTGCTAGTACCGAGTTGGACCCCATATTACCTTCAGAACTGCCTTAATTCTTCATGGCATAGATTCAAGGTGTTGGAAACATTCCTCAGAGACTTTGGTCCATATTGACGTGATAGCATTGCGCAGTTATTGCAGATTTGTTAGCTGAACATCTATGATGCAAGTCTCCCGTTCCACCACATCCCAAAGGTGCTCCATTGGATTGAGATCTGGTGACTGCGAAGGCCACTGGAGTACAGTGAATTCATTGTCATAGAAACATAGAAAAATGTCGGCAGATAAGAACCTTTCGGCCCATCTAGTCGGCCCAATTACATGGATACTTTACCTGGATTTATCTTTTGTTTAGGATAGCCTTATGCCTATCCCATGCCTGCTTAAATTCAATTACTGTTTTGGCCTCTACCACTTCTACTGGAAGACTGTTCCATGTATCCACCACCCTCTCAGTAAAATAATGCTTCCTGATGTTACTTTTAAACCTTTGCCCCTCTAATCTAAGACTATGTCCTCTTCTTTTGCTACTTTGTTTCCTTTTAAATATACTCCCTTCCTCTACCTTGTGGATTCCCTTTACGTATTTAAATGTTTCTATCATATCTCCTCTGTCTCGTCTTTTTTCCAAGCTGTACATGTTAAGATCATTAACCCTTTCCTGGTAACTTTTCTCCTTCAAGCCGTACACCATTTTAGTAGCCCTTCTCTGAACTCTCTCTAAGATGTCTATATCCTTCTGGAGATACGGTCTCCAGTACTGCACACAGTACTCCAAGTGAGGTCTCACCACTGCTCTGTACAGTGGCATGAGCACTTCTCTTTTCCTACTGCTAATACCTCTCCCTACACAACCAAGTATTCTGCCAGCATTACCTGCTGCTCTATTACATTGACTACTTACCCTTAGATCCTCTGAAATAATGACCCCTAAATCCCAACCCTCAGATGTTGAGGTTAGGACTGTATCAAATATTCTATATTCAGCCCTTAGGTTTTTACGTCCCAGGTGCATTATCTTGCACTTATCCACGTTAAAACTCAATTGCCACAACTCCGACCATTTTTTTTAGTTTACCTAAATCATTTGTCATTTGGCTGATCCCTCCAGGAACGTCAACCCTGTTGCAAATCTTTGTGTCATCAGCAAAAAGACATACTTTTCCATTAATACCTTCTGCAATATCACTAATAAAAATATTAAATAGAATGGGTCCAAGTACTGACCCCTGAGGTACCCCACTGGTAACAAGACCTTGCGCCAAATAAACTCCATTTACCACAACCCTCTGTTGCCTGTCACTCAGCCACTGCCTAATCCATTCAGCAATATTGGAATCCAAGCTCAAAGATTGCAATTTATTGATAGGCCTTCTATGTGGAACAGTATCAAAAGCCTTACTGAAATCTAAATAAGCAATGTCTACTGCACCACCTGTGTCTATTATTTTTGTTACCCAATCAAAAAAATCAATGATTAGTTTGGCATGATCTCCCTGAGGTAAACCCATGTTGTTTCTGATCCTGTAATCTATGTGTTTTTAGATGTTCAACAATCCTTTCCTTTAACATGGTTTCCATTAATTTCCCCACTACTGACGTAAGACTAACTGGCCTATAGTTCCCAGATTCCTCCCTACTACCCTTCTTGTGAATGGGCACAACATTTGCTAATTTCCAGTCTTCTGGGACGACTCCCGTTAGCAAGGATTGGTTAAATAAATCTGTTAACGGTTTTGCTATTACATCACTGAGCTCTTTTAATAATTTAGGGTGGATCCCATCAGGCCCCATTGACTTATTTGTCTTTACTTTAGACAGCTGCTGTAGAACCGCCTCCTCTGTAAACTCATATGTAATTGTCTCGTTAGTGTTTCCTCCTAACTGAGGTTCCTTTTCTTCTGCAAAGACTGAACAAAAATATTCATTGAGGCAGTCAGTGAGACTTTTAACCTCTTCAACATATCTTCCTTCCTTTGTTTTTAATCTAACTAATCCTTGTTTTACTTTTCTTTTCTCGTTTTATGTATCTAAAAAATGTTTTGTCCCCCTTTTTTACTGACTGAGCTATTTTCTCTTCTGCGTGTGCTTTGGAAGCTCTTATAAATTGCTTTGCCTCTTTCTGCCTAATCTTCTAGGTTTGCCTGAGTTGTTTTATAATTATTGAATGCTGTCTTTTTGTTCTTCACTATTTTGGCCACTTCTGCAGACTACCACAGTGGTTTCTTCCCTTTTTTGTTTTTGCTAACAAGTCGAATGCAATTGCCTGTGGCCTTCAATAATGCTTCCTTTAAATAATCCCATTTCTCCTGGACTCCCTTTTAAACTCCTCCAGTCTGATAATGACTCCTTCACACAAAGTCTCATTTTGGAAAAATCCATTTTTTTAAAGTCTAAAACTTTTGTTTTTGTGTGGTGCGGCTCCATCCCTGTTCTTATATTAAACCATACTGACTGGTGATCACTAGATCCCAAATTTTCACCTACAACAACGTCCGATACCAAACCTCCATTTGTGAGTATTTAAATCCAATATGGCCTCTTTACGGGTCGGCTCCTCAACTACTTGTGTTAGAGCTAATCCCAGTAGGGAGTTTAGAATATTTGTACTCCTGGTGCACCCAGCTGTTTTGGTTTTCCAGTTCACATCAGGAAGATTAAAGTCCCCCATGATAATAACTTCCCCCTTCATAGCCAAAATGGCAATTTCCTCAAGCAGCAGATTATGTAGCTCTTCTACTTGTCCAGGGGGTCTATAGATCACACCTACACGAGCTACTGTATGATTGCCAAATGTTAGCGTAACCCAAACTGACTCTATGTTCACCTCGCTCACTTTTATTTGGTTCGTTTTTATGTTGTTTTTCACATACAGGGCCACCCCTCCTCCTTTCCTACCTTCTCTGTCTTTTCTATATAAAGAGTACCCCGGTATTGTTATGTCCCAGTTATTTTTCTCACTGAACCATGTCTCAGTAACCGCCACTAAATCTACTTTTTCAGCTGCCATCATTGCCTCCAGTTCATTGATTTTTATTGACTAAACTGCGAGCATTTATAGACACGACTCTGAGGTTGTCATTTTTTTTCCCCGCATGTTGCTTGCACCCTCCGATTTAGTTTTTCAGATAGTAGGGTCAGAATTTGGCATAAACCAGTGTTTCTCAACTCTAGTCCTCAGGACCCACTGACAGGCCCATTGTCATGTTCAAGAAACAAGTTTGAGATGATTTGAGCTTTGTAATATGGTGCTTTATCCTGTTGGAAGTAGCCATGAAAGATGGGTACATTGTGGTCATAGAGGGATGGACATTGCAACAATATTCAGGTAGGCCGTGGTGTTTAAACAATGCTCAATTGGTACTAAGGAGCCCAAAGTGTGCCAAGAAAATATCCCCCACACCATACACCACCACCACCTTGAGCCGTTGATACAAGGCAGGATGGAACCATGCTTTCATGTTGTTGATGCCAGTGTTTCTCAACCCTAGTCCTCAGGCAGGACCCACTAATAGACCAGGTTTGCAAGATATCTGATGCAAAGCACAGGTGATATGATTTGGTGCTCAGTGATTTTTTTTTTTTTTTTTGAGACAGGATTTTACCAGGAAGAATACATTGAGATTTCTCTCGTTTTCAAGTATGTCCTGGGTGGCGAGTATGTACCGTTAGGTGTCTTGCCAAGGACACTTACTGGAGAGGTGCCCGTCGGGATCGAACCCATGTCTCAACAGGCTCTCTCCACGCAGAGCAGTGATGTTACCTCTACTCCACCCAGCCGGCAGGATTCAGTCTGCATTTCCCAAATGATCCTTAAAATCTGGCCTGTCAGTGGGTCCTGAGGACTAGAGTTGAGAAACACTGGTTTATGCCAAATTCTGACCCTACTATCTGAATGTTGCAGCTGAAATCAAGACTCATCAGACCAGACAACGTTTTTCCAATCTTCTATTGTCTGGTTTTGGTGAGTCTGTATGAATTGTAGCCTCAGTTTCCTGTTCTTATCTGACAGGAGTGGCACCCGGTGTGGTCTGCTGCTGTAGCCCATCTGCTTCAAGGTTGGATGTGTTGAGCATTCAGAGATGGTAATCTGCATACATTGGTTATAATGAGTGGTTACTTGAGTTCCTGTTGCCCTTTCTATCATCTCAAACCAGTCTGCTCATTCTCCTTTGACATCAACCAGGCATTTTTGTCAACACAAGTTACACAACGGCCGCCCACTAGATATTTTCACTTTTTCGGACCATTCTCTGTAAACCCTAGAGATGCTGCTCGTGAAAATCCCAGTAGATCAGCAGTTTTTGAAATACTCAGACCAGCCCGTCTGGCACCAACAACCATGCCACTTTCAAAGTCCCTTAAATCCCCTTTTCTTCCCCATTCTGATGCTCAGTTTGAACTCCAGCAAGTTGTCTTCACCACGTCTAGATGCCTAAATGCATTGAGTTGATGCCATGTGATTGGCTGATTTAGCAATTTGTGTTAACAATTGAACAGGTGTACCTAATAAAGTGGCCGGTATGTGAATAATCCATATATATTGTATATAGTTTGTGGCATAAAATATTGTTATACAATGTGTATCGTGGTATTTCAAGTCGCACATGTATAAAATCAAGTGTATAAAACCAAGCCATGTACCAGATTGGTACCAACATTCTAACATGCCAACAAAACCAAGGGCACTATTCCCTAGTGAACGCTAATTGTAGTCCATCGATATGTAAGTGTTGTCAATAGGATAAGTGCCTTTAACTGATGCCACCATATTACCTTCCGGAAGCTAAACCTGTAAGAATTCACTTAGCACATCGGTTTTTGCGCTAGCTTGAGAGAGCTTACTATACGTTGCGCATCCTATACTTAACATGGGGAGCGCAATCATTAATTAGCCTTTCGATAAGTAAGGTATTACAAAGTCCTAGCCCTATTTACCGCAGGGAGGTGCAAGGCAAAATTTTAGCTACATCAAAAAGCTGCTGCTAAAGGATTCTGCAAATGCAAAACCATTTAGCACCCCTAAAAACCCCCCAACAAATCTGATACATTACTCACCTCACATTCCACGGCGAGAACAGTAGCCCAATCTGCTGCTTCTTGTCGCTGGGAGCAGAGTGAGACTGGGAACAAATGAAATGGCTTTCAGCACCAACGACAGCACCACTGAACACAGCCAGACGGAAGAAAAAAAACACAAAACGCTGAGTTCGGCCAGGGGAAAAAAGCTTATTCTTTAAACAAAAAAATTGGATCAAACATTTCTCGTTAAAAAAAAAAAAAGGCTTTTTGTTGCAGATGAAAAGAATAAAACAGCTGAATAAAAATAAGATAAAGACGAAAATATTTTTATACATTGAATCACTTTGCTATGGGACAATATCACTGCCGCGACACGGCGGTTTAACAATGCAATTCATCTTTTTCATGTAAATTGTCCCGGCGTTGTCCGACAAATCCCATTTGAAGTGGGAAACACTTGTCTGTTGTAGTCGCCAAAAATCTTTTGAAGTCATCCGATGGAAGTCAGAGGAAGTGGATAAGGGCTGATTCACCTGCATGTTGTCGGATTGGGCAGACGACGTCAGACAATATCGGATGATCACGCCATTGCAGGAATACAGACCCAGTGGATGGCAAGCCTAACCCTAAAAGTAACCCTAACCTTAAAAGTAACACCACCTTCAGTAAAATGATGGTAGCATGGTGCTAATTATGAATGACCAAATGGTGCAAGTGCAACTTTTTTGTGTCAGATATGATTTTAATTTCCGTAGTGTCCTAATGCAAGGGATCAATTATAAACTGTAACTATTTTACGTGTCTCAACCTGGGTTGTCCACAAAGTGACCTAATTTTCCTACAGAGCACCGCAGTTATGGAATAATCTCCCAGACATCATCAAATCTTCCGCCAGTCTTAAGACACTTAAGAGCTCCCTATTAACATACCTCAATAAGGAATGCACCTGTAAACATGTAACATAGTGACTATATACAAAATGCACCTGTAAACATGTAACATAGTGACTATATACAGAATGCACCTGTAAACATGTATCATAGTGACTACATACAAAAAGCACCTGTAAACATGTAACATAGTGACTATATACAGAATGCACCTGTAAACCTGTAACACAGTGACTATATACAGAATGCACCTGTAAACAAGTAACATAGTGACTATATACAGAATGCACCTGTAAACCTGTAACATAGCGACTGTATACAGAATGCACCTGTAAACATGTAACACAGTGACTATATACAGAATGCGCCTGTAAACATGTAACATAGTGACTATATACAGAATGCGCCTGTAAACATGTAACACAGTGACTATATACAGAATGCACCTGTAAACATGTAACACAGTGACTATGTCCTACATATTTATTTTCTGTTAATCTGTATATTTGTGTTTTTAATATCTTGCATTTCATTACTTTGTATTTCTGTAACGACTAACATTTCAATGTTTTTGAACTCAGGACATACTTGGAAATGAGAGAAATCTCAATGTATCCTTCCTGGTAAAATACATTATAAATAAATAAATTAGTAGTAAATCATGCCTCTCAAATTGACTGAACTTGTTTTTTACAAAAATACTATACAATTGAGGAACGAGTCTCTGAGCTTCAGCCCGCACGGAGTTAATACCTGTGCTGTAATTTTGTCCCTGTAAAAAAAAAAAAAAAAAAAAGACTGTATTGGTCTGTCCTTCATCTGCAGCCACTGAAAAGACCTCAGGGGTGATAATGATTGTCCCAGTGATTTCACAAGGAGATCTGTATCATCCTTAAAACATCAAATACAAGCTAAATAAGGGTATAGCTGTACACAAAGAATATACATACAAGATGGTTTTTTTCCTGATCTGCTACTATTTTTAATTGATTTCAATTGTGTTCAATAAAAGTTTTTTTGGCAGTTTTTCAGGGCGATTTGATACTGTATGTTTTTTATTTGCAAATTCTGCTGGTTCTAATTGTTTGGGTACTAACCTAATGGTTCTTGCCATGGGTTATACTGGGGCTGACCCATTTATTTCAGAGGTATAGCTGTACTTCATCATTTTTCATATTTACTATTTATTTTATTAAAAAAGCTGTGGCCCAGCCAGGGTTTTACAATGGACATATACGTATAAATGATAATACCCAAATCATACCAGCTGAATACATTTCTGGGAATGCTGTATTTATTTTATGAAATGATTAAATGTCTGGCTCATTGCATTTCATAGCCTTTATTTTATCAGATCTGGGATTCATGGCATTACTCATAATTGTGAAATATTTCTTTACCAGCAATAGAAATAAACTTGTGCCCATTGGCTCAGACAAACTGGTTGTAAACCCATTATGCAGCATTTAAAAATGGAATGATATTAAGGGAAAGGCATATTTTTGATTGGTTTTTTTTCTCTAATTGCTGCCTTGCCAAGTCTATTTGAGGACGTTGGAGGTTAGGGACCACAGGTCATGGAAGGCAGGTAATCCCTAACTCTGTCAGGTTGGCCAGATCCTCCATGTTTTCCTGGACAAACGTAATATATTGCTGCTGATGGGCAATGCATGAAAAATCCAACACCACAGCCTGTGGAATTCATATGCTGCAGGAAAGAAATCGGAGGAATCCTTGCAGGGTTATTCAAAGAAAGGTGAAAGTCTGGAGAACGTTTGGAGAAGTGAAAATTCTAGGTCAAAATAGCTGATTTGGAAAGTGAGATAAATGGGAGAATTTTTCTGGTTTGGCTATTTTGACCTAGAATTTTCACTTCTCCAAAAGTTCTCCAGAGTTTCACCTTTCTCTGAATAACCCGTTGGGTGATCTGCCTTAACTACCAAGCAATTTTTGTAGAAAAAAAGTGTTATAACATTTGTTTGAAACGTGAGATTTGAAGTTAAGTAAACAAAGGGTAAAATAGATGTTTCACACAGTAATTGTTATTCTGAGATAGTTAAAAAAAAAATAATAAAGTTAATTTGCCCATTTTTAAATTTCCATGTATTCGTTTATCCTTTACAGAAATATTGTTTAAATGTAAGATTCTGAGCTCAAGATGGTGTCCCTTACCTTACGTAATTTTAAACAGGGTCTGCATTGTTATCATACAGGCAGAAAGGACCTTTTGTGTTAGGTAACTGTGATAAACAAAAAATAATAAAAATGTTCAGATCTCCTGCTTTTGGGGTTTGTACAGTTGTGTTCAAAATTATTCAACCCTCAATGCTGTAAAGGGTTTTAGGGAATTTAGTGTACATTTGTAATTGTATTCAGAATGAAATCCTACAAGGACTTTTTAAAGAACCATATGCAACTAAAATGACATCAATTGGTTTTGTAATACAGTAGTAAATGTTTCTTTTGTGAATTCTTCATTGACACAATTATTCAACCCCTTAACCACTTGGCTGCTATGGACGCGCTCAGCGCGTCCAGCCAAGTGGTTCCCCTGTGCTACGGACGCGCTCAGCGCGTCCGAGCACAGGAGGCAGCAATCCGCCAGATTCCGGCGGATTGCTGCGCCCCCCCCCCGGTGCGGGCTGACATCTTGGATGTCAGCCCAGCACTCGGGAGCCCGGCGGGGACATTAGATGTCATCGCGGCGACGCGATGACATCTAATTCAGGCTCCCCCCCCTCATGTGCGGAGGAGGCGCCTAAAAGGGAGGGGGGGAGGTCCTTCGGACCTCTCTCCCTCCCGATCACCGGGGAGCAGGGGGTTAAGACAGGCACCGCTTGGAAGGGCACAGCCTGCCCTTCCAAACGGTGGCTCTCATTAACCCCTGGGGAGCCGGATCACGAATCGGCACTGAAAAGCGCCGGTTCGTGATCCTTTCCCGGAGCTGGCCGACATCTTGGATGTCGGCCAAGCCTCCAGGAACTCCCCCGGAGGACTGGCGTCATCGTGCATAGCACGATGACGCCAGTCCTGGAGTTAACCCCTAGCTGCCACCAATGGTGGAGATAGGGGGTTCATTGGAACCCCCTATCTCCCGATCCGTGGCAGCTAGGGGTTAAAGTTTGGTACTGTTGGATCGGCCAGAGCATGGCCGTTCCAACGATACCAAACACGACTGTGAAAAAAGTTTTTTAAAAAAAATAAAAATTAAAAACAGAAATAAAAAAAAAAATAACAGGGTTATCCAAAGAGATTCGAAAAGTCACCGCACATTCGGTGACTTTTCGTTCTCTTCAATTCGGTTCCTTTTGCCGATTGCATTTCGGTGGCCCTGCGGTGTATTCAGCAAACACCACAGGGTCCCCGAATTGCAGGGAAAAGCTGCCGAAAACCTGACGAAAACTAACCGAATGCAGGCTGAAAACAAGCAAAAACATCTGGATTAACCTTCGAAAAAGACGAACAGGAGCTGAATCACACAGAGCCGAAGCAGCTGTAGAGGAGGCAGTGAATAAATTAGAAAAACCATTTGTATGAATCTGGGAAAATGAAACGCTGTTTGCAAAGAAACTACTGAGCGAAAATGTCTGAAATTTTCACAGGAGGTCCAGGGAATGATAATAAAGAGGGCTGTTACAGAAAAAATAAGTAAACTGAAAAAAAAAATCGAAAAAAAATCGGACTTTTAAAAAAAAAAAAAAAGATCAGAAAAATGCTTAAAGAGACTTTTTGCTGCAGAATTTTATAATGAACGGTTTATTAGATATTGAATTAAAACGGGAATATTTTTAACATTGAAGTCTATGGGATTCTCCTGAATAAATTTGCCGAATTAAACCACCGAATGGCAGGGCATTTCGGGAACCTTTCACTGCTGGTTTGTGTTCTCTGAATAGCCGAAGCAGTGCTTCTCTATGGGGATTTCACTGCCCTCGAACAGACACCGAACAGGCACCGTATGTTAAGGCAATTCGCCAGGATTTGGCGAATTGCCTGCTCTCTGGATAGCCGAATGGTCAGGAAAGGTAACCGAACACTGATTTTCAGCGTTCGGTTACCTTTCTCAAGCAATTCGGATCTCTTTGGATAACCCTGTAAGTTTTTTTTTTTTTTTGGTTTGTTAATGCAGCAATATTGTTCCCATTTCAATTATAATGTGAACAATGATGCTGCACTAACGATTTTTGTATGCGGTGCGTTTGTTAAAAATTGCGTAATTTCCCCCAAAAAAAAATGTAACGAGACCCCATCTCTAATTTTTTTAACAAGCGCACCCCATACAAAATATAACCACAATTGCTCGCATGTTAAAATGTGAAAAAAATAAGCTTTACACGTTGTAAATTATTGAAAATTCATATTTTATTGCATTTTTTGTTATAATATACAGACAGGTCATGACGTATACATATAATAATGACATATTATTCATCGGCCGAGTCTGACGGAAAGAACGATATATAATATGTCTGGGTCATATACTAAAATAAGCCTTCAAAACGCATTTAAACATGATGAGCAAAACTGGTAAATATGACCTCAGCACAGAGGCGTGAAACGCCTCAGCAGCGAAAGGGTTAAAGACTACCACTCTGAAGAACAGAGGTTCATTCAAGTGTTTTCAATCAGTTATTGAAAACACCTGTGGATGTCACGGAGCAGCAATAAAGCATAATAAGCACCAATTAGGCAGCTTTAAAATGACTGTGATACTCAGCTCCTTCTAGACATTTACTGGTGTGGTTACAAACATGGTGAAGTCAAGAGAATGGTCCAGGAAGACAAGAGAAGAGGTGATTACTCTCCACAGGAAGGGCAATGGCTATAAGAAGATTGCAAAGATGTTAAACATACCAAGAGAGACCATAGGAAGCATCATTCGCAAATTCAAGGCAAAGGGCACTGTTGAAACGCTACCTGGTCGTGGCAGAAAGAAGATGCTGACTTCGACTGCTGTGCGCTACCTGAAGCGTAGAGTGGAGAAAAGTCCCCGTGTGACTGCTGAGGAACTGAGAAAAGATTTGTCAGATGTGGGTACTGAAGTTTCAGCTCAGACAATATGGCGCACACTGCGTAATGAAGGCCTCCATGCCAGAACTCCCAGGCGCACCCCCTTGCTGTCTCCAAAGAATAAGAAGAGTCGACTGCAGTATGCCAAAAGTCATGTGGACAAACCACAGAAGTTTTGGCATAGTGTTCTGTGGACTGATGAAACAAAATTAGAACTGTTTGGGCCCATGGATCAACGCTATGTTTGGAGGAGGAAGAACAAGGCCTATGAAGAAAAGAACACCTTGCCTACTGTGAAGCAGGGCGGGGGGTCAATCATGCTTTGGGGCTGTTTTGCTTCTGCAGGTACAGGGAAGCTTCAGCGTGTGCAAGGTACCATGAATTCTCTTCAGTACCAGGAGATATTGGATGACAATGTGATGCAGTCCGTCTCAAACCTGAGGCTTGGGAGACATTGGACCTTTCAACAGGACAATGATCCCAAGCATACCTCCAAGTCCACTAGAGCATGGTTGCAGATTAAAGGCTGGAACATTTTGGAGTGGCCATCGCAGTCACCTGACTTAAATCCGATTGAGAACCTCTGGTGGGACTTAAAGAAAGCAGTTGCAGTGTGCAAGCCTAAGAATGTGTCACGTCTCGGCCCTGCCCCCTGCTGGTGGTAGCAGGGATTCCTGTTTGTTTTTGTTTTCAGGCTGCAGGCCATCTGTTGGGCTTATTGGTCTGCGGTCACATGACCTGTTCTGCCCTATATGTAGGACCAGGATTCCCCTTGATCCTTGGACCAGGATAGTCTTTCTTGCCTAGTCCCTGTGTGCTGGTTAACTTTGATATTCTGTGTATGACCGCTGGCTTGTGTTTAGGATCTCTCTCTTCTCTGACCCCTCTAGTTATGATATTCCGTGTATGACCTTTGGCTCTTGTATTTGGATCTCTCTTCTGTCCCCTGTACCGTGCTTATTTATCCGTGTAATACCTGCATTCATTGTATGTCTGGTTTATGTTTTATACACCTTGCAGACCTAGCTTAGTTAGTATTTCGAGACCACCTTTCAAGGATCTCAGTCAGGGCTTAGGGATCTTTTTAGTTTCTGTAAATATCTTGGTTTGTTCCCTGGAATCTGTATACCTGCCCTTAAGGCTTCAATCTCCGCAGATTGGGGGCTCCCCATCACCCTATAGGGGGCTCATCGTTACATTATCCTGGTCCCATAATAGAAGCTGGCAGGTATGTCTCATATGTATGAAGCTGTATTGAACTTGGTGCTTGCTATGATGAAAGAGCTGCAGAGGTTAATGGAGGCTCTGAGTCTATCACCTGCTGCAGCTAACGATGCAGCACCACCCTGCACTACTTGCAAACCCATGTCTGAGAAGGAAAGACGCAGGTTGTATGGTCTCTGTTTTTATTGTGCAGATCCAAATCACACTATTGAACATTGTGTATTAAAACCTGTTAAGCAATGGCAGGGGAACCATGTATCCAGGTATCGCTATGGAGGTACTGGTGTGTCCTCCATAGGCATCCAGACTGGCAGAATAGCCCCTTCAAATCTGTTGAATCATGGGATCACTATGCCCTCGTCCCACAGTGAGGTTGCAGTGTCTCCGGTTGGGAATACTATGCCAGCCATGTCTGTATCCACTGGCACGCTGCCAGCCATGTCTGTATCCACTGGCACGCTGCCAGCCATGTCTGTATCCACTGGCACGCTGCCAGCCATGCCTGTTCTCACTGGTAATGAAAAGCCAGCCATGCCTGTTCTCACTGGTAATGAAAAGCCAGCCATGCCTGTTCTCACTGGTAATGAAAAGCCAGCCATGCCTGTTCTCACTGGTAATGAAAAGCCAGCCATGCCTGTTCTCACTGGTAATGAAAAGCCAGCCATGCCTGTTCTCACTGGTAATAAAAAGCCAGCCATGCCTGTTCCCACTGGCAATGAAAAGCCAGCCATGCCTATATCTACTGGCACATTGCCAGCCATGTCTGTATCTACTGGCACGTTGCCAGCCATGTCTGTATCTACTGGCACGAAGCCAGCCATGTCTGTATCCACTGGCACGCTGCCAGCCATGCCTGTTCTCACTGGTAATGAAAAGCCAGCCATGCCTGTTCTCACTGGTAATGAAAAGCCAGCCATGCCTGTTCTCACTGGTAATGAAAAGCCAGCCATGCCTGTTCTCACTGGTAATGAAAAGCCAGCCATGCCTGTTCTCACTGGTAATAAAAAGCCAGCCATGCCTGTTCCCACTGGCAATGAAAAGCCAGCCATGCCTATATCTACTGGCACATTGCCAGCCATGTCTGTATCTACTGGCACGTTGCCAGCCATGTCTGTATCTACTGGCACGAAGCCAGCCATGTCTGTATCCACTGCCACGCTGCCAGCCATGCCTGTTCTCACTGGTAATGAAAAGCCAGCCATGCCTGTTCTCACTGGTAATGAAAAGCCAGCCATGCCTGTTCTCACTGGTAATGAAAAGCCAGCCATGCCTGTTCTCACTGGTAATGAAAAGCCAGCCATGCCTGTTCTCACTGGTAATAAAAAGCCAGCCATGCCTGTTCCCACTGGCAATGAAAAGCCAGCCATGCCTATATCTACTGGCACGTTGCCAGCCATGTCTGTATCTACTGGCACGTTGCCAGCCATGTCTGTATCTACTGGCACGTTGCCAGCCATGTCTGTATCTACTGGCACGTTGCCAGCCATGTCTGTATCTACTGGCACGAAGCCAGCCATGTCTACTTCCCCTGGCACAAAGCCAGCCATGTCTGTATCTACTGGCACGTTGCCAGCCATGTCTGCTTCCCCTGGCACGAAGCCAGCCATGTCTGCGTCCCCTGGCATGAAGCCAGCCATGTCTGCGTCCCCTGGCATGAAGCCAGCCATGTCTGCGTCCCCTGGCATGAAGCCAGCCATGTCTGTTCCCACTGGCAATGAAAAGCCAGCCATGCCTATATCCACTGGCACGATGCCAGCCATGTCTGCTTCCCCTGGCACAAAGAGAGCCATGTCTGCTTCCCCTGGCACAAAGAGAGCCATGTCTGCTTCCCCTGGCACGAAGCCAGCCATGTCTGCGTCCCCTGGCACGAAGCCAGCCATGTCTGCGTCCCCTGGCATGAAGCCAGCCATGTCTGCGTCCCCTGGCATGAAGCCAGCCATGTCTGTTCCCACTGGCAATGAAAAGCCAGCCATGCCTATATCCACTGGCATGAAGCCAGCCATGTCTGCGTCCCCTGGCATGAAGCCAGCCATGTCTGCGTCCCCTGGCATGAAGCCAGCCATGTCTGCGTCCCCTGGCATGAAGCCAGCCATGTCAGCGTCCCCTGGCATGAAGCCAGCCATGTCTGCGTCCCCTGGCATGAAGCCAGCCATGTCTGCGTCCCCTGGCATGAAGCCAGCCATGTCTGCGTCCCCTGGCATGAAGCCAGCCATGTCTGCGTCCCCTGGCATGAAGCCAGCCATGTCTGCGTCCCCTGGCATGAAGCCAGCCATGTCTGCGTCCCCTGGCATGAAGCCAGCCATGTCTGTTCCCTCTGGCGATGAAAAGTCAGCCATGTCTGTACTGGCACAATGCCAGCCATGTCTGCGTCCCACTGGCACGAAGCCAGCCATGTCTGTTCCCACTGGCAATGAAAAGCCAGCCATGCCTATATCCACTGGCACGATGCCAGCCATGTCTGTATCCACTGGCACAAAGCCAGCCATGTCTGCTTCCCATGGCACGAAGCCAGCCATGTCGGGTACTGACAATATGTCACTCGTGATGCCTGAGACTGGCACCTTGCCAGTGGTGTCCGGGACAAGCTGTATGTCAGCAATGACAGCTGCACCCAGGTTAGACGAGACAGCTGTGGCCACGTTTTGTTATGAGGCCGACGTGCCTGGATTGGCACATGAGACCACTGTGCCCTTGCCCCACAGTGAGTCCAGTGTTGTCCCCACCATTGTCAAGCCTTGTGAGGTGGTCACCAAGTCTACGTCTTGCTCAAAGAGAAGACAGGAAAAGTTGATCAACCCTAGCCAATCTTGTTCTGAAACTTCCACGCTCTGTTCTGGTTCCAGTGATACTACACCCTCTAAGTCCGAGGTTGCCTTACTCCGCACAGTAATCAGGGAAATCCGGCAAGCTGGTGGTTTGAAGGGTACTATGATCCTCAAATCACATTGTGTTCCCAAGGGATATATACGGACGCCCTCTGGCTCTTTGATGTGTGAGACGCACTGGGTAGTACTCCAGAGACACCCTGGCATTCTGCAAGGGCTGTTGGAAGAGTCTGATTCAGATGATCCACAATATACTCCTCCTGGGGAGAGGTGTAAGACTGTTGTGGCGTCAACTGTACCATGTCCTGGTGATGTCCCATATCCCGAGAGTTTACCAGTCATGCACACACCCTGTACTGTATCGGTCGGGGCCATGTCTAATGGCAAGGTCATTGTCTCTGGGGCGGACAGTAAGTCCACTGTGTCTAGTGGTTCCACTGTGAGATGTAATATACAATCTCAGAGCAAGACTACTGTCACTGGATCTGGCAGTACCTCTATTGCCTCTATATTCTATGGTGTGGACAGAACTCCTAGATCACTGCCCAGGAGACTCAAGAAGGTGACTAACCGTAACCAACCTGGGACTGATGATTCACTCCGTTCAAGGTACTCATGCCGTCGGACCCTCGGGTACGAGACTCTAGCCCGGTTGCCGAGGGTTGTGTACGGGCCTTTTAATGGTGCAGTGATCTGCAGAGAGGACCTGGAGGTTTATGAAAGAGCTTTGCTTGCTCAGGCACATACTGACTACTCTGAGTCTGAGTGGGATTGCAATGGGTACTGGTGACTGTTGGTCTTATCCGTTTTCATGCCGTCCATGTTTTCTTTCTTGGGTGCCCAGGAGGTCACCCGTAAGGGAGGGGGTTATGTCACGTCTCGGCCTTGCCCCCCGCTGGTGGTAGCAGGGATTCCTGTTTGTTTTTGTTTTCAGGCTGCAGGCCATCTGTTGGGCTTATTGGTCTGCGGTCACATGACCTGATCTGCCCTATATGTAGGACCAGGATTCCCCTTGATCCTTGGACCAGGATAGTCTTTCTTGCCTAGTCCCTGTGTGCTGGTTAACTTTGATATTCCGTGTATGACCTTTTGGCTCTTGTATTTGGATCTCTCTTCTGTCTGTCCCCTGTACCGTGCTTATTTATCCGTGTGATACCTGCATTCATTGTATGTCTGGTTTATGTTTTATACACCTTGCAGACCTAGCTTAGTTAGTATTTCGAGACCACCTTTCAAGGATCTCAGTCAGGGCTTCGGGATCTTTCTAATTCCTGTAATATCCTGGTTTGTTCCCTGGAATCTGTATACCTGCCCTTAAGGCTTCAATCTCCGCAGATTGGGGGCTCCCCATCACCCTATAGGGGGCTCATCGTTACAGAATGTGACTCAACTGGAGGCTTTTGCCCATGACGAATGGGCGAAGATACCCGTAGATCGCTGCAAGACACTTCACGTTTAAAAGCTGTTAGTACGTATAACTGTAAAAGGATGTTGTACTAAGATTGAATGTCACTTGGGGGTTGAATAAAACTGATAATGATGTGAGCACAGAAAAGACATTTGTGGTTATTTCATTATAAATTTTATGTTATATTTGTCTGACCTACACGTGCCTCTTTGATTTAATTGTAAGCAAGATGACTGAATGAGCAAAATCAATGTCAAACTGGCCAAAACACTCAATTTCAGTGGGGGTTGAATAAAGAGATTAGCAATGCAGCTTCAAAAAAATACCAATAGAATCTAAAATTAATATCTGTATGTGTCATAATGCCTGTATATGAGATTACAGTAACACCTTGTATCTGTAGTGATGAGCCGAACACCCCCCGTGTTCGCATTCGAACTCAAACGATTTCAAAAGTTCGCGTTCGAACTTAAAGGTTAAGAATAAAAACGAAAAATTCCTTCAAATATCGTGCATAGGAGGCCCCCATAACCTGCCCGTGAAGAGGCGTATTTGTAGGATGTATAGAAACATTTAAAAACAAAAAAATGACATTTCAAATGACGGTAAATGGTTTTCCTTTTCATCTATTCATAAACAACTGCTTGAGGCGGCAGCCTGTATGAAAAGAGGAGACATTTTAGGAGACGCAGAACAAATTTAGTGATTGTTTGGCTAAATTATGGTGAAACTTATGCAGACTTTGGAGGAAAGTAACGATAGGTGCTTTAAAATTGGGCCTTTAGTGTCGGCAACAGTGCCGTCACACCGTAACCCCTCTGTGGTATTGTGGAAGAGTGCAGTGGTGGACCCTGTGGTCCAATATTAAAATGATATGAATCTGGTATAGGCGTCAGTGGCAGTGCACCCAAATATTTTTCCTTTGGTGGCAGCAAGTGCCTTCACACCGTAACCCCTCTGAGGTATTGTGGAAGAGTGCAGTGGTGGAGGTTTTGGTAATGCAGTTGAGATCCCCAATCTATTCAGTTACATCAGCAGCTATAACAAAACCGGGTCAGTAATGTTTAGGCACTTGTACTGCGCTACTGTATATGGTAGAAATGGCACACACCAGTAGCAACAGGAAGCAAACAGAACAGGCAGGGAATACACAGAGAATAGGCAAAGTCGGCAACAGATCGGGCCCTCAGAACAAGCAGGGTCAGTAACAAGTATACAAACTGATTCGGTAAGCTAGCGATGCAGGAATAAAGGCTGAGACACACTGAGAATGTAGCGACGCACAGCGTAGTGAAGCAAAGAGAAACAAAAATTTTGCAGGCTTGACTTCACTCCGCTCCGCCTCGCAGCGTGTCTACATTGCATTACGTTTGCTTCTCACCGCACTGGACAGGAATCCACTAACTAAATTAAAATGTTCACACAAAACCGTTTTATTTTCACAAAGCACATGTTATATAGGCAAAAAAAGTTTCTACTGAATAAAATACATCAAAAATTACTGTTAAATTAATAGAAATAGTATAAAAATATTAAAAAAAGGTAACCCCTGATTTATATATATTATAGGGACACGGAGCGCTGTGTATAGAGTAGGGATGCATTGATACCACACACAGACATATACAGTCAGGTCCAGAAATATTGGGACATCGACACAATTCTAACATCTTTGGCTCTATACACCACCACAAAGGAGTTGAAATGAAAAAACCACAATGTGCTTTAACTGCAGACAGTCAGCTTTAATTCGAGTGTATGTACATCCAACTCAGGTGAACGGTGTAGGACTTACAGCAGTTTGCAGATGTGCCTCCCACTTGTTAAGGGACCAAAGGTAATGGGACAATTGTCTTCTCAGCTGTTCCATGGTCAGGTGTGTGTGATATTCCCTCATTACTCCAATTACAATGTGCAGATAAAAGGCCCAGAGTTCATTTCAAGTGTGCTATTTGCATTTGGAATCTGTTGGTGTCAACTCTCAAGAAGAGATCCAAAGAGTTGTCACTATCAGTGAAGCAAGCCATCATTAGACTGAAGACACAAAACAAACCCATCAGAGAGATAGCAAGAACATTAGGTGTGGCCAAAACAACTGTTTGGAACATTCTCAAAAAGAAGGAACGCACCGGTGAGCTCAGCAACACCAAAAGACCCGGGAGACCACAGAAAACAACTGTGGCGGATGACCTAAGAATTCTTTCCCTGGTGAAGAAAACACCCTTCACAACAGTTGGCCAGATCAAGAACACTCTCCAGGAGGTAGGTGTATGTGTGTCAAAGTTAACAATCAAGAGAAGACTTCACCAAGGTGAATACAGAGGGTTCACCACAAGATGTACACCATTGGTGAGTCTCAAAAACCGGCAAGCCAGATTAGAGTTTGCCAAACAACACCTAACAAAGCCTTCACAGTTCTGGAACAAGATCCTATGGACAGATGAGACACAGATCAACTTGTACCAGAGTGATGGGAAGAGAAGAGTATGGAGAAGGGAAAGAACTGCTCATGACCCTAAGCATACCACCTCATCAGTGAAGCATGGTGGTGGTAGTGTCATGGCGTGGGCATGTATGGCTGCCAATGGAACTGGTTCTCTTGTATTTATTGATGATGTGACTGCTGACAAAAGCAGCAGGATGAATTCTGAAGTGTTTCGGGCAATATTATCTGCTCACATTCAGCCAAATGCTGCAGAACTCATTGGACAGCGCTTCACTGTGCAGATGGACAATGACCCAAAGCATACTGCAAAAGCAAGCAAAGAGTTTTTGAAGTGACAGAAGTGGAATGATATGCAATGGCCAAGTCAATCACCTGACCTGAATCCCATTGAGCATGCATTTCACTTGCTGAAGACAAAACTGAAGGGAAAATGCCCCAAGAAGAAGCAGGAACTGAAGACCGTTGCAGTAGAGGCCTGGCAGAGCATCGCCAGGGATGAAACCCAGCATCTGGTGATGTCTATGCGTTCCAGACTTCAGGCTGTGATTGACTGCAAAGGATTTGCAACCAAGTATTAAGAAGGGAAAGTTTGATTTATGATTATTATTCTGTCCCATTACCTTTGGTCCCTTAACAAGTGGGAGGCACATCTGCAAACTGCTGTAAGTCCTACACCGTTCACCTGAGTTGGATGTACACACCCACAAATTAAAGCTGACAGTCTGCAGTTAAAGCACATTGTGTTTGTTTCATTCCAACTCCATTGTGGTGGTGTATAGAGCCAAAGATGTTAGAATTGTGTTGATGTCCCAATATTTCTGGACCTGACTGTACGTATATATATCAACACGCAGACCTATATATACATATATATCAACACGCAGGTATATATATACACCCACCCACAGACCTCAGACCATATATACACATACGCACATGGGCATGTGGACAATCTCAACTAAATGCGCCCCCCCCCCCCAATTTGGCTGATCCCTTCAGAAGAAATGTTGAACCCGACAGAGCAGAGAATATATATATATTATTCTCTGCTCTAACAGGTTCAACATTTCTTCTGGAGGGATCAGCCAAATGGGGGGGGGGCAATTAGTTGCCAAAATGTGTGTATAATACAAGTCTGGATATTTCTAAGAATATAGATACCTGCCCTTACCTTACCCTATAAATTTGCTTAAAAAATATACACACAAAAAAGAAACCACTGCCTGAGACCCCGCGCAGTCCACATGCCACCCCCCTCTACCTGGCAGAATGTATCTAATATATATAATTAAATACATTCAGCCAGGTGGAGAAAGAAAATTATAAAGTTTTACTTTATGTTCCCGGGGACATTTAAAAATGTCCTCGGATTTTTTTTTTTTTAGAAATGTGTCACCTTACCTTAGCCTGGTGGTCAGTGGGGGCTCCCTGGATCCTGGTTGTGGGGGGGGGGGGTCTGCCATGGCCGCAGGTGCAGTGGCTCTCTCCCTGCGCTGCCTGTCTCTGCCACATGCACACGGGCGGCTAGCCCGCACAGTCGCTGCTCTGTCATCCGGTAGCTGCATACTCCTCAAGGGGATCCTTGAGGCGAACGTCCCAAAAAGTTCAAAGTTCGCGAACGGCCGATGTTCGATGCAAACTCCGAACAAATCGAACCGAACAGCTCATCCCTATGTATCTGTCCTACACATGGATTTTCAGTCATTCTAACCCCCTGAATCTTATCCCTGTACAGCAGTGAATGACCACAGAGCCCTCCCTGTATTCTGCCAAATCCCTGGCTGCAGTAGTGCAGCAGTAATCTATTTAAACTTTTTGTTAGTGAGGTTTAGGGCTGCTATTTGCAGATGGTATTATGTCCCTTCAGGGTGCTTGGAGAGCTATAAAACAAAGAATTTAATTTCTCCACATGGGACACACTAATCCTGCTTTAAAAAGGGTGTAAAATTGTCTTTTGATATGCTAATGAATGCTTTTCAATACATTACAATGCAAGATCGAGAAAATTTCCCTAGTCCCTGGGCATATGAACTATACATGTTACAGGGCTACACCTTCTGTGTCCTTTCCCTTTGGATAAAATAGTTATATGTATCCAGGAAAACATGGCCGAGCTTGCAACCCTACATCCAGCCTGCTAACCAGAAGCCCCCCGTAACTCTAAACAATCTCTAACCATCTCTAAATTATTTACTCTTATAAAATTATTTTTTAGTGGGTGTGGTCCTGTTGGGCCGTGCAGGGTATGGTCATATGCGTCTGGGCAGGTTGTGGTTCTGTGGGGCCCTGCTGGATGTGGTTCTGTGGGGCCCTGTGGTGTGTGATTCTGTGAGGCTGGGTGGATTGTAGTTCTGTGGTTCTGGGCAGGGCTGTGGTTCTTTGGGGACGAGCAAGGTGGGGTTCTGTGAGGCCAGGCAGGGTGTGGTTCTGTGGGGTGGGGTTTTGTGGGATTGGGAAGGTCATGGTTTTGTGGGGCCATGCAGGGTGTGGTTCTGTGAGGTTGGACCAGGTGTGATTCTGTGGGGCTGGGTGGGATGTGGTTCTGTGGGGTGTGGGACTGGGGGTGTATGGTTCTGTGGGGTCAGGTGGGTTGTGGTTCTGCGGAGGTTGGCGGGGTGTGGTTCTGTGGGGTCAAGGCGCATTGTGGTTTTGTGGGGCTGGACAAGGTGTGATTCTGTGGGGTCAGGTGGGTTGTGGTTCTGTGGGGCTGGAAGAGGTGTGGTTCTTTGGGGTCAGGCGGGTTGTGGTTTTGTGGGGCTGGACGGGGTGTGGTTCCGTGGTGTCAGGCGGGTTGTGGTTCTGTCGGGCTGGGCGGGGTGTAGTTCTGTGGGGCTGGGTGTGGTTCTGTGGAGCTGGGCAGGGTATGACTCTGTGGAGATCGGTGGGTGTGGTTCAGCGGGGCTCTGTGGGGTGTGGTTCTATGGGGATGGGCAGATGCGGTTCTGTAGCGCTCTGTGGGGTGTGGTGGTGTGTGGTTCTGTGGGGATGGGCTGGGTGTTCTGCAGGGCTGGGCGTGGTTCTGTGTGGCTGGGTGGTGTGTGGTTCTGTGGGGATGGGCGGGATATGGTTCTGTGGGGTCAGGCGGGATGTAGTTCTGTCGGGCGGGGTGTAGTTCTGTGAGGCTGGGCGTGGTTCTGTGGGGCTGGGCAGGGTGTGACTCTGTGGGGATGGGTGGGTGGGGCTCTGTGGGATGTGGTTCTGTGTGGCTGAGTGGTGTGTGGTTCTGTGGGGATGGGCGGGATGTTGTTCTGCAGCGCTGGGTGTGGTTCTGTGGGGGTGGGTGGGGTGTTGCTCTGCAGGGCTGGGCGTGGTTCTGTGTGGCTGGGTGGGGTGTGGTTCTGTTTGGCTGGGTGGGTGTGGCTGGGTGGGGTGTGGTTCTGTTTGGCTGTGTGGGTGTGGTTCTGTTTGGCTGCGTGGGTGTGGTTCTGTTTGGGTAGGTGTGGTTCTGTTTGGGTGGGGTGTGGTTCTGTGGGGCTGGGTGGGGTGTGGTTCTGTGGGGCTGGGCGGGATGTTGTTCTGCAGCGCTGGGCGTGGTTCTGTGGGGATGGGTGGGGTGTTGCTCTGCAGGGCTGGGCGTGGTTCTGTGTGGCTGGGTGGTGTGTGGTTCTGTTTGGGTGGGTGTGGTTCTGTGTGGTTCTGTTTGGCTGCGTGGGTGTGGTTCTGTGTGGGTGAGTGGGGTGTGGTTCTGTGTGGCTGAGTGGGGTGTGGTTCTGTTTGGCTGGGTAGGTGTGGTTCTGTTTGGGTGGGGTGTGGTTCTGTGGGGCTGGGTGGAGTGTGGTTCTGTGGGGCGGGGTAGGGTGTGGTTCTGTGGGGCTGGGCGGGTTGTTGTTCTGCAGCGCTGGGCGTGGTTCTGTGGGGATGGGTGGGGTGTTGCTCTGCAGGGCTGGGCATGGTTCTGTGTGGCTGGGTGGGTGTGGTTCTGTGTGGCTGGGTGGGGTGTGGTTCTGTTTGGCTGGGTGGGTGTGGTTCTGTTTGGCTGCGTGGGTGTGGTTCTGTTTGTTTGGGTGGGGTGTGGTTCTGTTTGGCTGGGTGGGGTGTGGTTCTGTTTGGGTGGGGTGTGGTTCTGTGGGGCTGGGTGGGGTGTGGTTCTGTGGGGCTGGGCGGGATGTTTTCTGCAGCGCTGGGCGTGGTTCTGTGGGGATGGGTGGGGTGTTGCTCTGCAGGCTGGGCGTGGTTCTGTGTGGCTGGGTGGGGTGTGGTTCTGTTTGGCTGGGTGGTGTGTGGTCTGTTTGCTGGGTGGGGTGTGGTTCTGTTTGGCTGCGTGGGTGTGGTTCTGTGTGGCTGGGGTGTGGTTCTGTTTGGCTGGGTAGGTGTGGTTCTGTTTGGGTGGGGTGTGGTTCTGTGGGGCTGGGCGGTTGTTGTTCTGCAGCGCTGGGCGTGGTTCTGTGGGGATGGGTGGGGTGTTGCTCTGCAGGGCTGGGCATGGTTCTGTGTGGCTGGGTGGGCATGGTTCTGTGTGGCTGGGTGGCTGTGGTTCTGTTTGGCTGCGTGGGTGTGGTTCTGTTTGTTTGGGTGGGGTGTGGTTCTGTTTGGCTGGGTAGGTGTGGGGCTGGGTGGGGTGTGGTTCTGTGGGGTTGGGTGTGGTTCTGTGGGGCTGGGTGGGGTGTGATTCTGTGTGGCTGAGTTGGGTTTGGTTCTGTGGGGCATAGTTGGGTGTGGTTCTGTGGGGCTGAGTTGGGTGTGGTTCTGTGGGGCTGGGTGGGGTGTGGTTCTGTGGGGCTGAGTTGGGTGTGGTTCTGTGGGGCTGGGTTGGGTGTGGTTCTGTGGGGCTGGGTTGGGTGTGGTTCTGTGGGGCTGAGTTGGGTGTGGTTCTGTGGGGCTGGGTGGGGTGTGGTTCTGTGGGGATGGGTGGGTGTGGTTCTGTGTGGCTGAGATGGGTGTGGTTCTGTTTGGCTGGGTGGGGTGTGGTTCTGTGGGGCTGGGTGGGGTGTGGTTCTGTGGGGATGGGTGTGGTTCTGTTTGGCTGGGTGGGGTGTGGTTCTGTGGGGCTGGGTGGGGTGTGGTTCTGTGGGGCTGGGTGGTGGTTCTGTTTGGCTAGGCAGGTTTTGATTCTACGGGGCTGGGCAGATAATGGTTCCGTGGTGCCTGGTTATTGTGGTTCTGTGGGATGGAATTGTTTTGGTTCGGTGTGTCTGGATGAGGTTGTGGTTCTGGGGGTTTGAACACAGCCAGTGCTTAGAAGCTTTACATCTGGGTTGGCCTTTGGCCTTCCCCATATGCTTTGGAACTACATCTCCCATGATTCTGTCACTTATTAGCTTGGCAGAGCCTCATGGGAAATGTAATTCCAAAACATCTGAAAGCACAAAGGTTGCTGACCCCTGCTTTACATCTCTAGGTATTAGTATCAGGGCTCTCAGGAGAGGTCTCTGGCTTTACCTTCCTTCAACCCCCAGGGGGCGCTCTACATACATAGTCAGTCTCTTTAATACAGTGGCTGCTCATTATCATGCAGTGGGCGGGTCATTTAGCGCTGTGGGCGGGGTTTCTCTAGTATGCCACTTTAGTATCGGGACTTTACTAGCAGTGGGAGGAGTCTGTAAGTCAGACACCTGTCGCTATTGCAGTGGCAGGGGGCGGCACCTCACGGACAGAAAGCGGGGTCTCTGGTACAATGGAAGGCGTGTTAGAGGCAGGGGCGGTCTGTCACGGACACTAAGACTGGCCTCTGAGGCAGGGGATGGCACGTTACGGACTGTGGGTGGGATCTATCTGTGACACTCTAGAAGCCGTATTTGAGGCATGGGCGGAGTCTCCGTTACATTGGGAAGTGTCTTAGAGACAGGGGGCGGCCCCTGACAGGCAGTAGGCGGGGTTGCTGTCACATTGGGAGGTGTATCTGAGGCAGGGGGCGGTACTTAGTGGCTTAGTACTCAGGGGTCTGTCTCGTACAGAGCGATGTATCCCCTGCGGTTTATGCAGCTGTTAGACAATACGCTGTGTTAGCCGGGAAGTGCGATATGTCACCACCGAGGTATGATGTCTCTAGTACGTATTACTCGCTTGGTGGGCTTTATCAGTCCACCAGGGGTGGTATGTCTCGCTAAATGGGCGTCTCCTCCGGTTCGGTGGGCGGTATTTCTCACTAAGTGGGCGTTCCCTCTTGCACTTTGGGCTGTATTTCTAGCTGATGGGTGGGTTCATCCTGTTTGGTAGGTGTGGCTTGTGACAGTGGGCGTTTTCTTTTGGTTCTGTGGGCGGTGTTATTCGCTCAATAAGCTGTGGTTTTGCCTCGGTGGGCGTGAGTTCCCGGACAGGGGGTGTCGTCTCTTTCTCGATGGGCGGGATTTTGTGGGTAGGGGGCGTCGCCCCCGGCTCGGTGGGTCTTCCCTCAGTGTCCTTTCTTCGCAGTGGGCACAGAGCCTCTCACAGCCCGCACGGATCTCTGGGACACGGGCTGCCCGCACTCCTCTCATACAGTCCGCGTCAAGTGGTCCCTCTGTCCGCACAAGCACCTGCAGAGAGCGGCGCCCCCAGCCCAGACTCCCCGGCCCTACGCTGTGACCCGGGCCGCCCGCATGGAGCTGCTCCTCCTGCTGGCTCTGCTGCCAGGTGAGCGGGGACACTCACTCACACACACTGATCACTCACACTCAGCTCACACACACTGATCACTCACACTCAGCTCACACACACACTGATCACTCACACTCAGCTCTCACACACACTGATCACTCAGCTCTCACACACACTGATCACTCAGCTCCACACACACTGATCACTCACACTCAGCTCACACACACTGATCACTCACACTCAGCTCACACACACACTGATCACTCACACTCAGCTCACACACACTGATCACTCACACTCAGCTCACACACACTGATCACTCACACTCAGCTCACACACACTGATCACTCACACTCAGCTCACACACACTGATCACTCACACTCAGCTCACACACACTGATCACTCACACTCAGCTCACACACACTGATCACTCAGCTCACACACACTGATCACTCACACTCAGCTCACACACACTGATCACTCACACTCAGCTCACACACACTGATCACTCACACTCAGCTCACACACTGATCACTCACACTCAGCTCACACACACTGATCACTCAGCTCACACACACTGATCACTCAGCTCACACACACTGATCACTCACACTCAGCTCACACACAGTGATCACTCACACTCAGCTCACACACACACTGATCACTCAGCTCACACACACACTGATCACTCAGCTCACACACACACTGATCACTCAGCTCACACACACACTGATCACTCAGCTCACACACACACTGATCACTCACACTCAGGTCACAGTCACACACTGATCACACACTGATCACACACAGCTCACACACTGATCACACACAGCTCACACACTGATCACACTCGGCTCACACACTGATCACACGCGGCTCACACACTGATCACACGCGGCTCACACACTGATCACACGCGGCTCACACACTGATCACACGCGGCTCACACACTGATCACACGCGGCTCACACACTGATCACACGCGGCTCACACACTGATCACACGCGGCTCACACACTGATCACACGCAGCTCACACACTGATCACACTCAGCTCACACACTGATCACTCGGCTCACACACTGATCACTCGGCTCACACACACACTGATCACTCGGCTCACACACACACTGATCACTCGGCTCACACACACACTGATCACTCGGCTCACACACACACTGATCACTCGGCTCACACACACACTGATCACTCGGCTCACACACACACTGATCACTCGGCTCTCACACACACTGATCACTCGGCTCACACACACTGATCACTCGGCTCACACACACACTGATCACTCACACTCAGGTCACAGTCACACACTGATCACACACAGCTCACACACTGATCACACACAGCTCACACACTGATCACACTCGGCTCACACACTGATCACACTCGGCTCACACACTGATCACACTCGGCTCACACACTGATCACACGCGGCTCACACACTGATCACACGCGGCTCACACACTGATCACACGCGGCTCACACACTGATCACACGCGGCTCACACACTGATCACACGCGGCTCACACACTGATCACACACTGATCACACGCGGCTCACACACTGATCACACGCGGCTCACACACTGATCACACGCAGCTCACACACTGATCACACTCAGCTCACACACTGATCACTCGGCTCACACCACTGATCACTCAGCTCACACACACACTGATCACTCGGCTCACACACACACTGATCACTCGCTCACACACACACTGATCACTCAGCTCACACACACACTGATCACACTCGGCTCACACACACACACTGATCACTCGGCTCACACACACACACTGATCACACTCGGCTCACACACACACTGATCACTCGGCTCACACACACACTGATCACTCGGCTCACACACACACTGATCACTCGGCTCACACACACTGATCACTCGGCTCACACACACTGATCACTCGGCTCACACACACTGATCACTCGGCTCACACACACTGATCACTCGGCTCACACACACTGATCACTCACACTTATCATCACACTCAGCTCACACACTTATCACACTCAGCTCACACACACTGATCACACTCAGCTCACACACACTGATCACACTCAGCTCACACACACTGATCACACTCAGCTCACACACACTGATCACACTCAGCTCACACACACTGATCACTCAGCTCTCACACTGATCACTCAGCTCTCACACTGATCATTCAGCTCTCACACTGATCACTCAGCTCTCACACACACTGATCACTCAGCTCTCACACACACTGATCACTCAGCTCTCACACACACTGATCACTCAGCTCTCACACACACTGATTACTCACACTCAGGTCACTCACACAGTGATCACACTCAGCTCACACAGTGATCACACTCGGCTCACACACGGCTCACACTCGGCTCCCACTCGGCTCACATTCACTGATCACTCGGCTCACACTCACTGATCACTCGGCTCACACTCACTGATCACTCGGCTCACACACACTGATCACTCGGCTCACACACTGATCACTCAGCTGACTCGCACTCGGCTCACACACACTGATCACTCAGCTGACTCGCACTCGGCTCACACACACTGATCACTCAGCTGACTCGCACTCGGCTCACACACACTGATCACTCAGCTGACTCGCACTCGGCTCACACACACTGATCACTCAGCTGACTCGCACTCGGCTCACACACACTGATCACTCAGCTGACTCGCACTCGGCTCACACACACTGATCACTCAGCTGACTCGCACTCGGCTCACACACACTGATCACTCAGCTGACTCGCACTCGGCTCACACACACTCAGCTCACACACACACACTGATTGCTCACACTCGGCTCACACACACCTTGCTCACACATAAATTGATCGCTCACACTCAACTCACACACTGATTACTCACACTCAGCTCGCTCACACACACACACCGATCACTCAAACTCCGCTCTCGCACACGTTGCTCACACAAAGTGATCGCACGCACACACTCAACACCACACACACGCTCACACAAGGTCCGTCGCAATGATCGCTCACAGACAGCTATCTGACACACACACACAGATATCTGTCACAATTTCATTCCCCCCCACATGCAGCACTCCATGGTATGACAGTGTGTTTAATACACAGGCAGGCAAGAGGACATGGGTGTAACACACACACAATGCATTTGTGTAAGCACATAGGTAGCAGACATGAGACTGCCAGGCTGGGGATATGGGTGTTAAAGGGGGATGGGGGGCATGCCTTGGATTGGTATCTGGGGGTGCTAGAGGTGTGTGGAATGTATGGCGCCCCACCCTGGGGATGCGCTGGCGCTGTGCGATAGGAGTGGCAATGATTGCTCTGGGATTGGCCGGGAATGCTCGGATTGCTACAATGTTGCGATGTTTGGGAAGCATGGAATACTTGGCTTCTTACAGAAGGGTGGGGAGCTGGCACAGCTTGGCACTGCTTGTGAAGGGGCACCACATGTGGCATACCACCCGTTATGTGGCACACCGCTATATGGAGGTGAATGAATCAAACACAATTAAGTTTTTATGTAGATTTGAGATTATTTTTTGCACCTGGTTGTTAAAGAAATTCCGAAACATGAGTTTTTGTTCCGCATGATGCGTCACGCAAAGGGTGATTCTCTTCATTCCGGGGGTCTTTTATTTACGAAAAATGGGAATCCGCTGGAATTTGGTTACATTTCGATTAAAAAAACAAAAAAAAAATAGCCTGGAGGGGGGGGGGGGGATAAAATAATCAGATACATTGTTCTGCAACATAAAAAAAAAAAAAATTCTCTTGTTGGTTCTCACAACCCCCAGATTATCAGTCACCCCCCCCCCCGTATTAGAGGGGATGAGGGGTAATAATATTCCTCAAGGCGAGACACATATCATATTTATATGTGAATCAGGCCATTCAGCGCTTTGATTATTTTTAATCTGTTGAAGTGCTGCAAGTTTTATATTAACCCATTACGGACCAGTCGCAACACCAGAGCTTGATTAAACCATGACATTTACCCATGGCTCTTTTTTGTTTATGGCTGGTTTCAGCAACCTAAGGGGCTCCAGATGCTTTGGAACTACATTTCCCGTGACGCTGAGCAGTGGCAGAGCATCCTGGGAGATGTAGTTCCAAAACATCTGGAGCCCCAAGGTTCGCCGACCCTTGGTTTATGGATTGTTCTACAAAAACCTAACACTGCCGGTCTCATAAATGTGAAGCTGGCTCCTGAGTTTGATCTAAAAATAATAATATAATGCAAAAGGAAAATATTGAAATTCGGCTCTTTTACCCCCAAAATTGTGCTTCTTTTTGTAATTACCGGTACCCATCAGTTCGCTTCTCTGGGAATAATCCATTATATGTATATATCTGTGCGGATACGGATTTTCCTGCTCGTCTAGCGACAGCAGGCCTGTATATAGTGTTTCCTTGGTCTAAATAATCAGGACACTATATGCAGGCGCAGGGTCTCCGGGGACCACATCCCGATGACAGCATGACATATCACTGGCCTCTAACCAGTTACATTGAATAATATGAGATTTTTCAGGTGGCCGGTGGCTGAGAAAGCGCAGCCACCCATCTGTTTCAACTGCAAACCCACGACGTTCAGTGCCGCGGAACAGAAAAACTCTCTATTATTGCTGTTTTATTATTATTATTTGTTTATCTGTATTGCGTCAACATATCTTTTCTTTTTAAAACGCCAGATGCCCATTTGAGTGTTTCTACCCTGTCAGTCCCAGATCTGCAGGCTTAATCAGATGACATGTAAACACCCAGCCCCTGTTAGGACTCCCATCACACACAGCTGCCGGCCGACTAAAGGTCCTGGGAACATCACATAGGGTGCTTATCTATGATCAAGATACACCCTGTCCCATTTGAAGTTATAGCTTAAGGCAGCGATTGCCAAATCCAGGGGACAGGTAGCCACTGGCTCCTAAACGTATCCTTCAGAGCCCTATATACAAAGTTCTGCCTGGCTCCCAAAAAAAATAAATTACGAATGGGGTTAGTCGAAGAGCACTGAAATTTCAGTGCTCTTTCATACGGCGCGCTCAACTCGCTGACGCTTTGTGTTCCCGAAGTGCGCCGAATCGATCTACTGATAAACCGGCGAACGCAGCCGGCGTTCCACCGAACAGACGGCTGAACGCCGCTGAAAAATGCTGACCAGCCGCTGCAGAGGGGTAAAAAAAAAAAAAAAAAACTAAACGTTTTAATCAAAAATGATTACATGCAAAAATGTATAAGGTGCTATGAATTACAATAAGAAGAAAAATCCCTGGCCCTGGCGTTCAGCTGCTGGCGCTGGCGTTGGGCTCCCTGGCCCCAGCGTTCAGCCTCCTGGCCCCGGCGTTCAGCCTCCTGGCCCCGGCGTTCGGCCCCCTGGCCCCGGCGTTCGGCCCCCTGGCCCCGGCGTTCAGCCCCCTGGCCCCGGCGTTCGGCCCCCTGGCCCCGGGGGTTCAGCCCCCTGGCCCCGGCGTTCAGCCTCCTGGCCCCGGCGTTCAGCCCCCTGGCCCCGGCGTTCGGCCCCCTGGCCCCGGCGTTCGGCCCCCTGGCCCCGGCGTTCAGCCCCCTGGCCCCGGCGTTCAGCCCCCTGGCCCCGGCGTTCAGCCTCCTGGCCCCGGCGTTTGGCCCCGGCGTTTGGCCCCGGCGTTTGGCCCCCTGGCCCCGGCGTTCAGCTCCTGGCCTTGTTCCTCTGATTGGGGCACCTACTCCGTTATAGAGTGAAATGTGATATACAGGTTGAATATTAGGCTGCGGGACTTGTTCTTTTCCCCATTTTGCCTCCTCCTATTGTAGCGGCAGCAGAGGAAGAGTTAACTTGTAAAAAGGAATCCTCAGGGCATGAGAAACATGTTGCATTACACAGCGGTAATGAGTATGACCTGTTAATCATGACTTCATGCCATGCATGAGTAAGGCTCAATTTAGGCAGGCAATGACAGCTTTGATATGAAAGAATAATTTCTCATTTTACTCCAAGCTCATTCCTAGATCCGTACCTTGGTGTAAATGAACGAGCCTGCCCATATATTTCAGGAGGAGGGGGGGGTTATTAGGACTATTGAGGTGTTATGATTATTTTTTGGGGCATCCTTATCAGTAATACGTCCTGCGTTTTAATCTGATCTATAACGCTTTAGTGGTGCGTTTTCATCGGTTCACATCTAGGAGATATTTTTGCTGTAAAATAAATAATCCATATTGGTTTATATCAGAAATCCGTACCAAGAATATATATATTTTTCTATTGCTAACCTGAACTTGTTGTGGTTCCGCTTTCACACTTATACCCCCCCCCCCACTGTCCCATTTAGAAGAGACTGTCCTTATGTGGGCCCAAATACTCCTCTTTTTGAAGGGCGTCTCCATATATACGGAGTGTGGATGTGTATAACAAAGCAATAAAACTCCCAGCGGTGGGTCTGTAGACTAGTGTCGCTCTTCCATGGACCTCCAGGTGGTTTCAAACTACCATGATACTCCTTAGCTTGACAGAGCCTTGAGGGAAATGTAGTTCCAAAACCCCTGGAGGGCCAAGGTTGAGCTCCCCCTGTTCTAACCTATAATAGATGTTGTGAGAAGCAGCTTGTTGTATATATGAACTTAGTGCACTTGTTATACATTACATTTCTATTGACATAAATGGCCCAGAGAGGTCGAGAAGTCTTCTTAAAAACTCTGAGGATCACTTCTGGTACCGCGGCCCCCCCCCCAGCGCCGCTCTCTAAAATGCAAGTGTCCTGCTTTGGCCATTTGTAATGTTGGGATGGGTGTATCGTGACCATCCCTTCTCCGCCCCCAACACCTGGGAATTTTCAAAGTGATGTCAACGAGCCGTGATAGCCCATCATTAAGGTTTCTCGTAGGGGCATGTTATTTGTGGGAAAATCATTTTCCGAATATCAGCCTTGGCGGGATGTAACCTGCCGAGACGTAAATACATATTTAAACAAGTCAACATCATTATGTTTTACCGTTGGCCTGTTTAGGAATGTACCACCGCTCCACAGTCAAGGTCTATGTAATGACCGGGCCAAGAGTTTGAGGATGTGGATGATGGCTGGTGGTGGCAGGGGAGGACTTCCAAGGGGAGCAATTATTTCAAATTCTAGAAGGTTTGGGATGGGGTTTGTTGGTGTGGTTTGGTCGCAAAAGGACTGGTGGCTACTACTTGCTCCCCGGGCCAAAACCTGCCGGCATTCCACAGGGTGGTGGACACCTGGACACAATTTCATGGTCAGTTTGGTGCTTATCGAGTGAGTTACATCATTCTCTAAAAGTCATTGGTTAATTCTTGCAACCTTTGATTCTTTAGAAAAGCACCAAGATCCAGGCGTATCATTAAATCTGTCTGAGATTCCACCCATTAAATTACGGTATTTGAGTAAAAACCCTAAAACATTTGTAATTATCACTCCCTTTCTCTAATGCCTGTTAATTCAGGATTTGACAAATGTATAAGGAAACACAGGAGTCGCCTACACAATATTAAGGAGGCGGGAAAGGTGTTGCATATAACATTTTTGTAGAATTATCCAGATATTTATGAACCAGCAGAAAAATTCTAGTAGTCTACGGCAACCTGGCCCCAGGATTTGCCAAGCCCCTTGTTATTCCCAGTTGAAACCTCCATCATACGTGTTAATGGCTCGTCGGGACATCTCTCTTTGTGGTCTCACCTTGGCGTCTTATTCCAAGGTCTTGCTTTTATTGACATGATGGATGTGGTCAAACCATGAGCCTATTTGAGTAGTTTTATTGGCTGTTTGTTAAGTCGATTAAAGCATTTTCTGTCCTTGTGAATTTCTGTTCTGCTTAACTTGGTGCAAAAATGGGAATTGGCATAGATGTTCGCGTCCTCCTCGTCTTACGTCTGGATGTGAATACCTGTGATGCACTTATCATGGCGGCTTTCCATCCACTCAGTTTCGCTCTGTCTGTGGCGGAATTTACTGCTAGAAACTCACTGCATTAAAACGTAATCCTCTAAAATGATTAGAGTCTAATTAATGTATGTTCTGTTCCTCCAGCTTCCTTGAACTACAACGTCGAACTCTCACACTGTCGAAAAATGATGGTTGATGTTGGCTTGGGATTTTTATTGGTCTTGTTTAACCCCTCTGGATGCCAAAATTGGCCTAAATTAATTAAATTTTCTACCATAATCCTGGTTATGTCAGGAGATTGATGGTAGGCCAAGAGATAACAAGGTTGGGTTTTGAAAAGAACCTCACATTCCATTCCGTATTAGAAAGACCACTTTCTGGCTGGAAAATAATTAACTTCATTACCTGTTTTCATACTTTCTACAGTTATTTTATTCATATTTTTTAAGATCGAACCGTCGGTCTCTTGTTGGAGTTTTGCGTCTCCTATGTAGTCTTGATAGATTCCTGTTCTGGCTAAATTTAATACTGGGTTAGTCTTCATCATTTCTTTTACATTTGAGCCACATCGTTTATGCCCCCCCCCCCGAACATCAGTATGTGATCCAATCCAATGTATACACCTTTCTGATTTGGTTTCTCAAAATATCACACGTTATGATCCCAGGAAATTTCCCATTTGGTTTCTCTGCATCCCTTTTTCTGGAATGCATCACCAGGTGGACCCCAAAGCCCATACTTCTCTTTAACTTCAGAACATGTGACCAAGGATTGAATTTACATTTTATTTGTTTTAATAGGTGTTTGTGTTTCTCCTATATGTGGCTGCCCCATTAAAATCCCAGAAAGGCTTTCTACTAGGCTAGACTTCATGTTTTCTTCATACTTGATGTGTCCACCAACTTTCATGTTATTTGTTTCTCGCCAAGCGTGAGTGCACATTGTCCTGGAGCACCCATCTGATCCAGAATTCATTAAAACCTGTTAGTGCATAACCCTTCACATGTTTATTGAACATTGTATGGAGGGAGTCAGCTTCCACTACTTAAAGAAAAGGAACAATGTAGCTATCCAGCCTGCACCATGTAAGGGAGGGATCAGAGGCAAGAATGCCAATAAGCCTAGTCAGGACTCCTAGCCCAATAAACGGGTGGAAAGTTTAGTGCTCTCTGGTTTCCGTGTCTGTTTCTCCATCCATTTTCCTGGTAGATCTTTCACAGTTTTCGGTTAATTTGATTTCAGCTTGGGAGCACAACCAAGTTTTGGAAGAGATATCGTTTGTGTCAGGGTGGAAACCTGGCATGAGCCTTGCCGGGACCCCTGGGGTGAGACCTTCAGGCAAAGGAACACTGAGACAGGAGTGGTAAGGGTGAAAGTTTATTGCACAGCACACGACCTGGAATAGAGTATACGATCGTCTAGACGAGGAACTGCTATGCTGCTGGACAAATTAGGAAGGCACAATGCTGGACCTAGGATGGTGTAGAGTCTAGACGAGGATCCACTATGCGGTTGGGTAAGTCAGGAACCGGACTGGATACACAATAGCTGGGCGAGACAGCAACCAGGCCTTAAATAGAGAGTGGGTCCGTACTCTATAGAGCAGATGGTCTGAAACATAGTCTGCAGGGAAGTCCTGGGCTAGATGGATGTGCCAGGTATGTGTAAGAGCCAGCCAGGATCTGCAGGAGTTCTAGGTCTTTACTGCACTCGGGCTGGAATCGTAACATTCAGGAAGTTATATTGGTTGAATGGAGGGCCCCTTCATTACCTTGTCTTTCCTTAATTTGGGGGTGTCCCTGTTGAATTTGGTTTCCAGAAAGAAGATGAGAAAGTTTGTATGACTCACCACCGTTCTTGGCCAGCGAGGCCTTCTGTCAATGATTTGGATTTGCAAGGTTGATTTGCAAAGTGTGCTATGTGTCTTTCTATGAGACCTTGGTTTTCATTTGGAGAGGCGGGCCAGGGTTGCTAAATCTGCCTTTTGACTTCTACCAATTCATCTCAATGGTTATTCTCTCCTGGGAAGTACCTTCAAGGGCCACTATTTGTATGAAATATGCCTCCCTATGGGTTGCTTGATATCTTCCCAATATTTAAGCGGTTTGCTTTTTAAGGAGTGGGAAATTCATGTGTGCCTTTTTAATACAACTTCGGGTTGCAGCCGCGGCACATTCTGAGACATGACCATGTCATTGTTGATGCTCTCTTCCAGTCCCAGTGGGATTAGAGGTGGATTGAACCAGAATTCCTTGGAGCTTGCAGAGCTTTGCTTCTGTGGTTCGAGGGAGGTCTTCCATAGAGTGTTGACAGAATCATCTTGACATCCTTAAATGCAGCTTTAATTGTCCTTTGGAGATATTCCTTATGGTCAAGACTACATTTGTTGAGTACTTGGGTGGGTTATCTATTTGACACCGGGAACTGCATGGTGACGATACCAATATGATGCGTCCGGAAGGCATTCGCTTAACTGGTATTAACATGGACATCATTATTGGGAGGTATTAAGCGGGCACAGGGGCATCCAACAAAAATATTTGCAAGCTCCTTGCATTGCTGGAGAACCCAGCTACCGGAATTTAGAGTAAGCCGCTATCATGGTGGCTTGGTCTTGAGGTGCGCCGATCCTCGGATTAGGCTGATGTTGAACAACGAACACTTGGATGAAGTTCAAACAGCGGTAACTGCCTTCAACTCATCAGCTGCTGGCAGATAATATAAATGTTCTAACATTGAGATTTACATTTAAAAGTTGGTTACTTCTATGTTAAAAATAAAGATGTGGCCTATGACCCCCCCCCCCGTCCTATAAAAGAGAGTGCGTGTCGTCTTTGGGTGATGGAGAAGGCTTAAACCCTGACGGTCATACCTCCTGACTTGTCCCTGTTCTAAAAGGAACAGTCACGATTTTTGACATATTCCCTCTGTGCCTCTTTTTTCCATAATGCCTCTTTTTTTTAAGGAGTTCTTTGTGGGTGTAAAACAAAGTTGCACATGAAAAAACTAAACAGTGTTACAAATTGGTGTAAATGAGATACTTTTCTTCTCATTCTAAATTAGATTTTAGTTTTAGATAAGTTGTGTAGTCACGTAAAAAGTCTTGTTTCAGGCTCCAGCTACGTTGCCTAACATAACCTTCTTGTATATCTGAAATAACGCGGGGCGTGCTGGTATAATTTAGGGTCTCTTTTGACACTGAGCTCTGTAACGCTGCCATAGCTCTTAAGATTCCTCTGATTGTGTTTGGCGAATCATTGTTCTGAGTGTTTTCCTGTTTTGCCCTCTCTAACCCTCGGATGTCTGCCTTTTATTTAATTTAATTCACTTTTAAAGCTCCGCGTTGATAAATGACCCACTATCCTCTAAATCTATGGGCTCTATTCACAACGACAGTTATTCAACAGCGCTGTCAGTGGGAGAATTGCTACGTTTGGGCTAAAACCGCTGACTCTTAATTTTTTTTTTTTTTGTTCTTTCATCTTGACTACTTTGGCCTAAAACATGTGGTGCATCTAGCAGGACCACCCTGGTGCACTTGTGGTGCCCTCTGCAAAGAATGACAAGTGCAGGGACACCCCATCCTACGGTAGGAGTGTCTGTGCACCTGAAAATTCACTCCCCACTCTTGGGGCTCAAGGGAATACGCCAGGGAAATTCACTCACCACCTATGGACATGCTGGTGCTTCAGACCCACAGAGTGACAAAAAGGTAAATCAATCCCCATGTGAGCTGAGCATTCGCACGAAGACTCTGGGAATTTTTTGTGGAACTGATCTCCATCCGCCTACACCTGGGGTGCTCAGCTTCGGCCCTCCAGATGTTTCGCAGCTACATTTCCCACAAGGCTCTGTCAACCTAATGAGTGGCTGAATATCATGGGAGATGCAGTTCCAAAACATCTGGAGGTCCTTGGTTGAGCAGCCTTGTGACCTCCACTATGCCTAATCTACAAGAATGAATTTTAAACCTCCCATCCCAGCCGTAATCCCTTTTCCAGTGAAACAGTTACCTGTCCAGTGGTTTCTGTTATTTAAAGCTTCCGTGTGCGAGTCTTTTGTAACTTGTTTTTGCCATTCGACCGTATTCTCGGTGGAGGGGGTATTGACTGGTGGTTCCCCTTTCGGACAGGTTTGGACCTGCTTTGTGTACTTTTTCTTATTTCACAGCAAATTCCTACATTCCAGACACGGCAAAACACCAACCCCTTCCCCACCACAAGGCACGCAGGACCTCGTCCTACAACAAAGAGAGATCTACTGTCCCCACCCCCAAAGATGCGCGCCTCCCAGGTGTGTGCCTGTATGCCGTTACAAAGGTGCCCAAAATCCCAGACCCCCCTACTTGGGCCACCAGCGCATTCTTACGATGTGACTTGACGGAGAAATTGCTGAGTGGGTTGCACGTTTTAGGCTAGGGTCAAACAAACGCATTATTCACGGCGACAGTCAAAAAGTGCGCCCGAACACATTGACGTATTTTCTTCACGGAATGCACGAAAACAGTCAGACGACGCGCATTTTCATGCGTGATTTTTTACGGATCGTCAATAAAACACTTTTTGCGTCTGGACGTTATGTTGGCCGGACATTAGCAGCGTCTGACGTCTCCTAATCACGCACACACGCAGCTATGCCGCCGCAGCGCACTCTGTACATCAGTACTAGCGGTTCTGCGTTCTCGAAAAAATGCGTTCATTTTCCACTTGCGTTGCGCGGCCGGACTTTCGTGCGGCCGTACTTCTTATATTGGCCGTCATTTGCTGCTACTGCGGCCGTGATTAAGTGCGCCTAAACGCACGTTAAAAATGCGTTCGTCTGACCCCAGCCTTAGGCCAAAAGTAGAAGTGATGGAATAAATTCTGGATTGGTAAAAAATGGCAAATTCAGTCATTTTGCCTTTTAAAAAAATAAATAAAAAAAATAAATAAAAATAAATTCCTCTCTAATCCTCTCCCACGTCACCTTATAGTTCACTGTATAACCATCCAGTGTGCTTATATTTCTTAACTTCCGGCAGTATCTAGCACTAATATTTGTGTGGCCCAGGACATACTTGAAAATGAGAGAAATCTCAATGTATCCTTCCTGGTAAAATACGTTTTATAAATAAATAAATGTCAGTTGCCAATCAAGGTTGCATTCTCATCAAAATTCTGAATAAATGTGAACAAAAATGGCTACACCAGAGCTGTTCTAAAGATTTTGTAGCCCAAGGACCTGCAATATTTCGTTCCTCCCAGCCGGGCGGTGGTTAAAGTAGATGCAATGACTTGTTTAAGGTATAATTGCCTTTTTTGTGATGTTATTTCCGCTCCAGGCATCACTTTGCAGGTGTTGGGATGTATATGAATTTGTTACTTTGCATTTTAGTTTTACAACCCTATGTGCGCCCTTTATAATGTGACTCCCTGGTGACGGCAGGCCTATGTATTGCAGACGCCCGGGTCACACATAAGATTGCATTTTTTCTTTTTTCTGCAAATTTGAGTATAAATTCTGCAAATTGCTTGCTAATTCTTATTGTGACTGTTGGAAGGCATAGTTTTATATGTATGCATATCAGTGTGATATATATATATATATATCTCTCAATTAAAAAAAAAAAAAAAACATAACTATATTTACTAACCTCTTATTTAAAAAAAAAATAAAATAAAATGCAGTTGTTTACCGGTAATTGATTTTAAATTCTTCACATTAAAAATCAGTTTGTTCGTTTTCTTAATAAAAAAATATTTATCTTTTTGACATGTCAAAAAGGTAAAATGTGTTTTGTTAAAATTTAAAAAAAAAAAACCATTTTACCTTCTTTTGACATGTCAAAAAGATAAATATTTTTTTATTAAGAAAACGAATAAACTGATTTTTAATGTGAAGAATTTAAATCATTAGTTTTGTTAAAATTAAAAAAAAACATTTTAAACAAAACCAATGATTTAAATTCTTCATATTAAAAATTAGTTTTTTGAAACTTTTATTTCATTTTAACAAAATTGACATGTCAAAAAGATAAATGTTTTTTTTATTAAGAACACATTAAAAATCAGTTTATCAGTTAAGAATTTAAATCCATTAAACTGCATTTGATTCTTTTGTTAACATAAGAGGTTAGTAAATATAGCTATTATATAATATTTTTTTTTTTTTAAATACAATTGCAGCGCACCATTGTTGTAAATCATAACTTTATGCAACATTTTCAATCTGTGTGCGTTATTGTAAGTATTTAAGAGAATTCAATACGTTTTAAAGGCTCTTAAGATCTCAGGGGATGCCGTGCTACAAAGGTTTCCTTTATGCTTTCCTTTATGCACAGCCGCTCGCTCTTGAAAGCCCTTTGTGTTCATAGAGGCACTGAAACGGTTAAATAGGGATTTCGGCATCCTTGGTCGCTGGGCATTCATGTGTCTAGTTCTGGCTACAAGTACATGCTGAGATAACGATTTTAGAAACTAAATTGGTCCACTTACGGAATCTTTTTTAGAATGGTTGGAGGATAAATCGAAAAATTGAGAGCCTTTTAACATAAAGCAAAAAACACATTTCTGCTTTCCAGTTCTCCGTACGCCCACCAGTCCCATAATGAGCATTTATTGCCGCTTCTCTGCATCCGTAATCTGCAAACTGCTAGGGTTCTTTCTTGGTCGACTTTCCCTCCCCAGCTCGGCACCTCGCTCTGGTCAATCTACACACCCCTATTCACTGGCTGTTTTTATTCTTCCAATCCAGTTTCCGCCCCGACCTCTGCTCCGCAATTCCGAAAGATTTCAGGACCTTTTGTGTTCCAGAGGATTAGTGAGATTGTGTTTGCTCAGAAATAATTGAGAAGTTAATATCTAGTTCTACAAAACAAAAAACGGAAACATTGGGTTTATTTGGCTGTTTTCTAAAAGGGGAGTGATCGCCTCGGATGAAAATCGGTGGAAAATCCAAGTTGGCTTGTCAACGTATAGATTTTTTCCAAGGTGGTTTGCTCTTCATGCACAAAGTCCATTGCACTTAAGAATATTAAAAACCTGAATCTATATCCGACGTATACTAAATGTTGAATTAATAGATGTATAAGTCAAAGTCAAAGTAGCTGTGGACTGTTGTGAGGATCATAGCTACTTGAAAATAAAATTCCCCCTAAAAAAGTGGTGGTTGGGTGAGATGGACCAGTCAGGGTTATTCAGAGAAAAGTAAAAACCAGGAGAAGAGAACAATCTAGACCAAATGGCCGATTTGGAAAGTGAGATAAATGGGAGAATTTTTCTGGTGTGGCTATTTTGACCTAGAATTATTTTCACTTCTCCACTCATTGTCCTGAGTTTCACCTTTCTTTGAAAATACCTGAGTGTTCTGCGACGGGAGCCTTATTGTTTGGGGTCTTGCCCAGTTAATGAACTAAATGCTGTGGAAGTTCCCTTTTTTGAAATGCACTGCTTTTTGTGTAGAATCACATAGACTTTTTTTAATAGTGGGACAGTCATCATGGATGGAAACCTATGGAGTGTTCTCGACGATTGGACCGCATATAGAAGTTTGGTCTAAAGGAAAGGACAATTGCAGAATAAGTATTAAAAGACTATTAAGATTTATCAATGTATTGGTAAAATCAGTGTGTCCATGAAGACTGAAGAAGCTGAGGTATTTAGTGAGGTAAATCTGGAGAGGTAGTGGTTGAGGTTTGACTGGGTGTAGGGTCTATTTTCTTTTTTACGTTCTAAACCCCAAGGATAAATATCACAGAGGCTTTTCTACAAGGTTTGTTCAGAACCTTTCAGGATTCTAAAAGTGGATCAATCGCCATGGTTGGAAACCAGTGGAATGTCCTTTGCGATTCTTGAACAGTGAGAAAGATTTGACCAAGGACTGTTCATTTTGCATGTAGTCAATTGTGATAAAAATCAAGACGCATAAGACTGATAAGATCTGTTTGTAAAATGAGTATATCGATCAAGATCCCAACATCTCCAAGGAATGTATCTACTGGAGGAAAACTGTCAAGAGGCGCTGGGGTTGGTTGGGGCATTGTTTTTTTGTGTTATTTTTTGGCCCAGCCCTCGGGAAAACATCACGGCCATTATCTTTTGTAGACGTTTTACTCCAGGATTTATGCAGAACAATCACCATGGATGGAAACCCATGACATTTTCTTGGTCAGCATATAGAACAACCACCAAGTTTTTTGTTCTTTACACATGAGGTCCACTGTAATGTAAACATTAATATATATTTATTGTATCGGAAAGGTACAATATGCAGGTGGAATCAGTGATTTGGCGAAAAAGTTGAGATGCCGAAGGCTCTGTTTGAAGGTCATTGTTTTATACTGAAAGGTGATCGAGTTGGGCTTGATGGGACAATGTGTCTTTCTGGTGGTGCATTTTCTTTTTGTCCCTGCCCACCCCCAGGATAAAAGTCATGTTTTTATTCCTACTACATGGTTGATATAAAACTTTAAAAACTGGCACAGGTGGAAAGAGAAGACCAAGACCAAAATATATGCCTGATATTAAACTTGTTTTTAAAACCAAGTGGCTGAAACAAAAGAAGTTGTCTTCTGTCGTGGTAGACAATGTGCTGAGAAACAACTCTGAAATCGTTGACGCCTTGCGTGATATTTACTGTGTGTGCCTAATTAAAGAGGCCTTTAATTAGGAGTTTTTAAATGATATTTAGGAGCAGGAAATAACAGGCTCTGTGGATTTGTTCCCCCCCACCCCTGTGTACACACCACATCGACACCCTTTGTGTGAGTTCTAAGCAATATTACAAAGACCATTTCATTTACTTGTAGAGAAGAAGGCTTTTTTCCACTCTTACCCTTTATAGTGTCAGAGTTCACTTTTTAGATTGTAAGCTCTGCTGAGCCAGCCTTTCCATGACATGTGTCTGGTTTAGTTATTCCAGGAATGTGCATATTTCACTATTGTGCTGAGCTGGAGGCACATCGTAAAAGAAAAATCAGGGGGACAAACATTTTATTGTTCATTCCTTCCAGTGTCCCAAAATGTGTGGAAAAAAAAAAAATGACCTTTTAATTTATTATACTATATTTCTATGAACTAAAAGTCCAAATTCTCATTTTAGAGTTTTGTTTATTATTTGGTATGGTATTATTTGACTTTATTATTTATATATATTTTTTTAAAGAAAAAATAATTAATTTTACCAAATTGCAAATTAAAAAAAAAATGGAAAACCATTAAAACATATTCAATATCACTTTAATCATTAAAATAAATCCTGATTATAGAATGGTGAGCACCATGCCTGATGACCAAATCTATGGAGATCCAATATTATTATTATTATTACTATTTAGTGTTTTTTTAAATTGTTATAGTTGCATGAGTCAAAAACAAAGTGTTAGTAAAAATTAATTTTTTTTAAAATATAATCTGAGTTTTTTGTTGTTCTTCATGCAATTATGAAAAAGTTGGCTTATTCTTTTTATAATATATATATATATTAAAATGATAAACTGCTATACTAATATATATCATAACATATTTCTTTTTTCTTCATCTTCTTCTCTACATCAATTTCAGCGTCAGTCTCCAGATCTAATTTAGGTTTCTCTACTTGTTTCTGTCACCATTTCAGGCTATCTATCTTTCCTTTCTTTTTTTCGCTCCCCCCATACACACACCCCTCGCTGCCCCCTCCTTTCAAGCTTTCCTGAAGTGTTTAGTATTCAACAATAGGCCATGTGACTGCGTGCGAGACACATTTATTGTGAAGGGACTCTCAGGATTTGAAGGAGAACCTCTACCCCCTCCCCCTATCTTCTCATTCCCAATTCTGTGCCCTCTCCCTCTCTCCATAGCTCGCCATCCTTCTACGTCATGGAAAATGTCTGTTCTGTGGCCTACCACCCCCCACCATGCACAATAATATTATATATACAGTCACCAGAGCCATCTACTGCCACTTTTTGTTTTAGAAGCTCAGAGGTGCACAAAATATCATAAGACATCCATATTATTTACCTAGTGTCAACCTGTCCCCCATTTATGCCATATTTGTAATTTTATGTATTCTGTGTAGGTTCTACAACGCTGTCCCTTAAATTATTACCGTCTACTCCTTCATACGTTGCTTTTAAGTTCAATATCATTCTTCGTCCTTCTCTGTCCGGCTTTTAAAGACCATTATTGTTATAGCGTTGCAGCTCTTTGTATCATTTTTAATATGTATACTTGTGTATCTCCTCTTCCGAGGTTCTTCTGCCGTTCTCGATCTTCTGGTTTCCCTGTCAGAGCCCCTTCTGTTCCCCCTCGGCCCTTCAAATGAACCTCGCAGCCCTTGCTCTTTGCACCTGTTAAATTTTAATCTGGAGTTGTCCCTCCCCTCCTATCAGTAATGGAGAGGCCTCACACACAGGCATCCATAACCCCCCTACTGCGAGTTTTCCGAGATGCACTCCTTCCATTCACAAAGCTCAGAGCTTCCCTGCTTCCCCTTGGAGACGACTCCAGACTGGCCTAACTTCACACACAGAATGCTCTCGTACTCGAATGTCAAAGACCTTTCCCAAGCTTCGTGAATTATTCCAAAACAAGTGCTCACCTTTTGTTAAAAAAAGGAGAAACCCCATAATATTTTGTCTGAAATTTTTGTTCTTCCATCTAGGCTCCCTTGTGTTTACCGTAGATTTTTTTTAAAATCATTTTAGGTACATCTGTTCAAACCAAGACCACGCCTCCTGTATATGTATAACGTCCAAAATATATGGTATATTCTTCATCTACCTTTTGTAGATGTCCCACATTCTGAGTTAAGAGCTCTGCAACATCACCGGCAAGTCCAGCATCTCTATCTTTGTAGATAAACTCACGTGGTCTTCCTCGACTTGATGGGGGGGTGCCATCTTTCTATTTCTTGTAGTTTGGTTTGTAATACTAGGCTTCTCATTATCACACTAATAAAAAAAAAAAAAATGCGAAACGTGATGCTGCACTCACAAGGCATATTGTGGTATCTCTAGAAGATCAGTCCAATTGGTTCTCATGGACTTCCAAGTGGTAACTTGGCAATATCAGGCACTTCAATCCAGAAAAATGTAAATTTTTATTTAGGACAATTCCAAGGTGGGCAACATTTCAAGCTGTCGTAAAAGCCTTTGTATAAAGTCCGAGCTTCCGACCATCATTGGCAAATCTGACTTCTCCTGGCTTTGTGGTTTAACTCATTTGGGTTTCTTCGACTTGGTGCAGGGACCCCCATGTTTTTATTTCCTGTGTGGCTTGTAATTCTAAGCTTCCCATTATCGCACTGTCAATCCTGCTGGAAATGCTCTCTTCCCTGTTAATTATCATACAAATTATCTCCGTGCTGAACCCACTGGAATAATGTGGAACGAGGGGGGGGGGGGAGATAATTATCGGGTTTATATATTTTTTTTATGGTATGTTTATTTAGCGGTGGTTTAGAGTTTTTTGTACTATTTTACAATATTTTCAAATCATGGGTATGGTTATATACTCTAACATACGGATACTCAGGATTCGTCTGATACCCCTCCCCTCCATGGTGAAGGGAGTAATCGTTCTGAAGATGGGTATTCCTAACTCTCTAAGTTCAGGCTATATTACCCCCTTCCAGATTTCTATTCAGAATGCTAATGCGGTGTTATTCTAGCATTATAGTAACATAATGTTGGCCCAATTTTTTAATTCGTCTTTTCTTTAGTGAAGCCCGTCATAGGACTATACATGGGACACGAGGTCACCCATTTAGACTAGACTAAAGGAAATGCAAACTAAAGCATAGGAAGGGTTATTTTACAGTGAGAACAATAAAGCTGTGGAATTCTCTGCCTGTTGGGGTGGTCGGGTCAGAGTCTGTGCAGACTTTTAAACAACGACTTGATGACTTCCTGCAAAAACACACTATTAAGGGTTATAAGATCTGTCACCATCTGTGGTCAGGAAGGAATTTATTCCCAGTATGTTGCATTTTGGCGAATGCTTCAGACTGGGTTTTTGCCTCTTTTTGCAAGATGTCCTAGTTGGAAGTGTACGTACGTAAGTGTGAATAAAGGTACAGTATATTGGTCACAAGAGCCAGGAAGAAAGTATGGGACGACAACAACACATCCATAGTAACCAGGAAAAGATTTTATAGTTACATTTTAGTAGAATAATCTTATCTATGTACCGGCTGGGTGGAGTAGAGGTAATGTCACTGCTCTGCATGGAGAGAGCCTGTGGAGTCATGGGTTCGATCCCAGCGACCACCTCTCCAGTAAGTGTCCTTGGCAAGACACCTAACGGTACATACTCGCCACCCAGGACATACTTGAAAACAAGCGAAATCTTAATGTATACTTCCTGGTAAAATCCTTTCTCATCTATACTATAAAACAGTTTTCTCTGTCGCCGCAGAGAAAGATGCGTGCGCATCCAACGACATCGGATGCGCGTGCAGCCCTATCCGTCGGCTGCTCGCACATCCAGAAGAGCCGGATGCGTGCGCAGCCAGCCTAAAGTCTGCCATGCACATTACCAGTGTGCCTAACTACCAACCTGACATGCCATGCATACCACGTACCATTTTATATATACACACATAAAGTAAATATACGCATAATGTATACGCTACAAAAAAATGGCCGCCCAACACAATCTAAGGGGTCCCGTTCCCGTGAGTTTACAATCTAAGATGTAAGAGGAACCTGCTCTAATATATAAATGCCTTGAGCTGGCGACAACAATAGACTGCCCTCTGGGCAGGCTTTCCACCTAGTGCTTAATAACTTGGAAGTATAAGTAGGCGTGTCACGATCGTGGGCACTCTTCCATTATTGCCAGTAAAATGGAGATGTAAGCAAAAACATTTGCGCTTGCAGCTTTTCCTTACCGTCTCCATTTTTCCGTACATATTCAGGAGTATGCTCTTTTATTAAAGAAAATAACGCAAAATCGCTTAAAGCCAGCTTTGAGGAGATCGTATTTCTCAGTGAAATATTGTGTCCCGGGTGGACGCAAGCTCTTGGTAACAGCCTTCGCTTCCATGCGGAGGTGAAAATTAACGTCCCTGTGATAATTATAGGAGATGTTAATGTACAGTAACCTCTCGCAGGGAATCGATCCGAAAGCACCCTGTGCGGCAAGAATGGAATAGCGATTCTATAAACAGAACGGCTCCTGTAGTTTTCTTATCGACAACTATGGAATATAGCCCCATGTTTTGTTGTGCCCCCACGACACCATAAGGCTAGGGTCAGACGAACGCATTTTTCACGTCTACCTTCAAAAAGTGCGTTGATGCGTCTGAACGCATTTTTTCACGGAAGACGCAATAGCGGTCATACAATGCGCAATTTCGGCCGTATTTTTTCCGGATCCAAACCAGGAAACTTTGGGTGTCTGGAGGTTATCTTGGCCAGACATGAGCAGCATCTGACGTCTCCTAATCGCGCACACACGCTGCTATGCGGACACAGTGCACTCTGTACGTTAGTACTAGCGGTTCGACGTTCTTGCGAAAAATGTGTTCGTTTGCCGCTTGCGTTGCGCGGCCGAACTTTCGTGCGGCCGTACTTCGTGTGTGGGCCTGCGTTGGACGACATTTGCTGCTACCACGGCCGTAAAAAAGTGCGGCTAAACGCACGTTCGCACTGCTTTCGTCTGACCCCAGCCTAAGGTACCAGCATTCGTTGGTTTTGTTGCATTGTTTTTATTGGACCCACTAAGGTGCCAAAAACGTTTCGGCCCTACTGTCTTCTATTAAGTCACTCCAATCCGATTCATCTAATGTAGGGCATTGGCTGATAATGAGTTCTGGTCCAATACGTTTCCAGAGCAGGTTCTAATAGGTCACCATTATGGAGCCCCTGCACCCCCTAAAATCAGTTTGCTGCCATTTTATTATGCTCACTTAATGACACACTGACACATGCCATACACACACCTCTGAGGCATAGACCTCACACTACGGCACGTCGTGACTCCCAGCATCCCCAGCTCTGACAGCATTCACACTGCGACTCCCAGCATCGATACAGGAAGTGTCAATGAGTTCAGTCAATACTGCCAGGAGTCACAGTGTGACGGCTGTCTGTGCTGGGAATGCTCGGTCACATTCAAAATTGATGCACAAACTTTTGCTCGTGTCGAAAACGTACCACAATCTGTTGCTTTTGTCAAACAATGAAGACCGGCTGGGTGGAGTAGAAGTAACATCACTGTTCTATGACCGAGGAGATACAGGTTCGAATCCCGGCAAGAGTACATCTCCAGTAAGTGTCCTTGGGCAAGACACCTAACGATACATACTCGCCACCCATGACATACTTGAAAACGAGCGAAATCTCAATGGATCCTTCTTGGTAAAATACTTTCTAAAAAAAATTGTCGAGTCAAAAAATGGAGTGGGTTCTGCTTCATCTTTTTAGACAACATTCTGCTTTTTTTTTATTTAATTTTTTTAAGGTAAAAGATGTAACAAAATACTGCAGAAATGTTATAGGCAACATATTTTGCTCCATTTCTATCCATCAGATGCATCAGGATTCTGCTCCATCTCTCCCAATAACCTAAGCATTTCACTAGGGTTCCACCGATGATTGGACGATATCGGCAATTTAGTAAATAATTGGTATGTGTCTTAAATGTACCCATATTGGTAGTTACAGTTGTGTTCAAAATTATTCAACCCCCAATGCTGTAAAGGGTTTTAGGGAATTTAGTGTACATTTGTAATTGTATTCAGAATGAAATCCTACAAGGACTTTTTAAAGAACCATATGCAACTAAAATGACATCAATTGGTTTTGTAATACAGTAGTAAATGTTTCTTTTGTGAATTCTTCATTGACACAATTATTCAACCCCTTAAAGACTACCACTCTGAAGAACAGAGGTTCATTCAAGTGTTTTCAATCAGGTATTGAAAACACCTGTGGATGTCACGGAGCAGCAATAAAGCATAATAAGCACCAATTAGGCAGCTTTAAAATGACTGTGATACTCAGCTCCTTCTAGACATTTACTGGTGTGGTTACAAACATGGTGAAGTCAAGAGAATGGTCCAGGAAGACAAGAGAAGAGGTGATTACTCTTCACAGGAAGGGCAATGGCTATAAGAAGATTGCAAAGATGTTAAACATACCAAGAGAGACCATAGGAAGCATCATTCGCAAATTCAAGGCAAAGGGCACTTTTGAAACGCTACCTGGTCGTGGCAGAAAGAAGATGCTGACTTCGACTGCTGTGCGCTACCTGAAGCGTAGAGTGGAGAAAAGTCCCCGTGTGACTGCTGAGGAACTGAGAAAAGATTTGTCAGATGTGGGTACTGAAGTTTCAGCTCAGACAATACGGCGCACACTGCGTAATGAAGGCCTCCATGCCAGAACTCCCAGGCGCACCCCCTTGCTATCTCCAAAGAATAAGAAGAGTCGACTGCAGTATGCCAAAAGTCATGTGGACAAACCACAGAAGTTTTGGGATAGTGTTCTGTGGACTGATGAAACAAAATTAGAACTGTTTGGGCCCATGGATCAACGCTATGTTTGGAGGAGGAAGAACAAGGCCTATGAAGAAAAGAACACCTTGCCTACTGTGAAGCATGGCGGGGGGTCAATCATGCTTTGGGGCTGTTTTGCTTCTGCAGGTACAGGGAAGCTTCAGCGTGTGCAAGGTACCATGAATTCTCTTCAGTACCAGGAGATATTGGATGACAATGTGATGCAGTCCGTCACAAACCTGAGGCTTGGGAGACGTTGGACCTTTTCAACAGGACAATGATCCCAAGCATACCTCCAAGTCCACTAGAGCATGGTTGCAGATTAAAGGCTGGAACATTTTGGAGTGGCCATCGCAGTCACCTGACTTAAATCCGATTGAGAACCTCTGGTGGGACTTAAAGAAAGCAGTTGCAGTGCGCAAGCCTAAGAATGTGACTGAACTGGAGGCTTTTGCCCATGACGAATGGGCGAAGATACCCGTAGATCGCTGCAAGACACTTGTGTCAAGCTATGCTTCACGTTTAAAAGCTGTTATAACTGTAAAAGGATGTTGTACTAAGTACTAAGATTGAATGTCACTTGGGGGTTGAATAAAACTGATAATGATGTGAGCACAGAAAAGACATTTGTGGTTATTTCATTATAAATGTTATGTTATATTTGTCTGACCTACACGTGCCTCTTTGATTTAATTGTAAGCAAGATGACTGAATGATCAAAATCAATGTCAAACTGGCCAAAACACTCAATTTCAGTGGGGGTTGAATAATTTTGAACACAACTGTATGTCTTTAAAAAAAAAAAAAAAAAGTTAAAATTTGTCTGCCACCAAAATCAGAAAGTCAAATTTGACCGCTCATTGTATTCAACTTTTGCGAAACACTGGCGTTTATCAGAGTTGCAACACCGGCGATTGTCGTAGGTGCTGACAATGTTGGCCAACCACGGCAGTTCTAAAACACCCCCCTTAATATTTAAGATTCTAGCAACGGAAACCATTAAACCTCCCCGAGGCTAGAGGAATTGCTTAATGTGGGAACCCCGTCAGCGTCCCTTGTAGGGGCTTTGATGACTGGATAATTAATAGTCAACCCGTGACAAAGGATGCATTTTATCACATTTTTTTCCACCACAGAATAGCACATCCTCCTGGAAAGGTCGTATCTCTTGCCAAAGGGTTGCCTATTAATTACTCCGCAGCACATAAAAGCGTGATAGAGGTCAAGATGAGGCTTCAAGGTCTCTGGCAGACTGACCTTCACAGGCTATCACCTCCCCCCTTCCTCCTGTATCCCACCCCAGACAATATTGACCTCGATTTTCTTCAAACCAGAGCTGGGAACTCGGCAAACGGGCCATCGCCCAGTCACCGAGACTTTGTGATTTCATTTTCTTCTGTGTGGAAATAACAAACCAATAAATTTAATTTGCCGTATTTATAGTAATGAAGACCTTACACAAACAGGGTTATTCAAAGAGCGGCGAACTGGCCACCGAATTGCACCGAACGGTGAATTTCCCCGTACGGTGCATTTTCGTGACCATTCGGCTATTCAAAAAGCTGGCAGTTCACCAAATATTGGCGAATTTCAAGTGACATACGGTGATCTTCGACAGCAGTGGACTCCCCATAGAGAAGTAATGGTTAATCTATTAAGAGAACACACGAAATGTCAGTGAAATGCCCTGATTTTCAGTGGTTTCATTCAACAGATTTAATCAGGCGAATCCCATAGCTTTTAATGCAAATAAAACTCCCAGTTTTTATTAAATATTTATTCAACGGTTTATTTTTTTCACTTGCAGAAAAAAGTCTTAGGCCCCTATTACATTCTTCACGCAATTTCGTTAACGCTGAACGATGCGCAAAAATATTGCGCTGCGCTATCGCGTGAAAATTAACGTATTCCAATCCGAACGCAATTTCTCATTTGTCAAAAAATAACGTTCGTAAAAACGACGTGCAAAACGAAGTGTAATACGTGTGCAGTAATGTTGCGCACGTAAATCCGTGTGCGGACTGTTTTTTTCACGGGATTCAGCCAATCAGAATTAAGAACCTTAATTGACATCAATTTACCTTAATTGTCTCAAGTTTTTGCGCCTGTCAAAGTAAATCTGAGTACAAATGCTGCAGCAATAAAAAAAAATATGCACGAATTCACAATTTTATTGTTTGGGTATGTGTAGAATGTGTAACTATACTGTGCTGTATTTTTTTTTTTCTTTTTTTTTTTTTCTCGTGCTGGCGTTTTTCGTTTCGGCCAGAACGTTCCGATTTGCAGTTACCACCAGCTTTTCAAAGACGTTAAAATTATGCGCCCAAACGTCGTTCGTAAAAAGATGCGCATCGATTTGAAATACCATCTGTGTACCCGCGCACGAACGAATTTGCGCTCACAATGTTAAGTATAGGACGCGCACAGTTCATCACGCTCGTGAAGCTCCTTCCGCGTTAAACGATAACGCACATCGTTTGCGCGAACATTGTAATACAACGTTCAGCGCAAAGGGTTTTGCCCCTCGCGCAAATGCGCATTTGCGCATGCAAAATGCACTGCGTGAAGAGTGTAATAGGGGCCTTAATTTTTTAGGATTTTTCTTTTTTCTTTTCCTGTAACAGACTTTTTTATTATTATTATAAGGACCTTATTATTTCCGGGCATGTTCGTCTAGTAGTTTCTTTGCAAACACCTTTTAAAAGTTGCAAGGTTTTTTTTTTTTGTTTTTTTTTACCCGTTCGTCGGATTTTTCCAGCGGCTGTTTGGCGAGTTGTCGGCTGTCTTCCGGTTTGATTCGGTGGTTTTGCAGCCGTTTTTCAGATGCATTTGGTGGCTTCTTCCCTGCACTTCGGGGACCCTGCGGTGAATGCTGAATTCACTGCAGGGTCGGCGAATCGGACTTGCTGAATTGCAGGGAATAGAACACTGTGATGTCGGTGACATTTTGGTGCTCTCCAAATAACCCTGATAGAGATTATATTTCTTTATAACGCTTCGCAAAAAATTGAATAACCGGTAATTTGATGATGACCAAGGCCTGATAGATTAGAACATGGCTTTTGAGAACTTCATCCTGGGATTTAACTGGTTTTAGTATTGTTGTGACCTTTCCTAAAAATGTGTGTTCATAGTGTTGAGGTGCATCACTAAAAAGTAAAGGCCTGTCTCTACCCAGGGACCCTTTTGTAAAGCTGTAGTAAGCATCAAAATAAAAGTGCCGCGTGATGATTAATACACGTTTGACTAAGCTTTCTTTGTTTCCGCTTGTTTTTCCCTAATGTTCGGCCTGCTGTGTACTGATTTTTGAACAATAAAACTTTATTTGTAAGGTTCTCTTTGTGTTGGAAGCTAGCACTTTCCATACTTCTTTTATGAGGTAAATTGTTGCTGACAGTCATGATTTCTCCATTGTGGTGGCTTTTAGCCTGCTAGTCCATCCGTGACAAGCTTGTTGATTTCAAAATGTCAATTCTGATATATATATATAATACCAAAAAACTGATGTTTTATAAAGTATATGTGGGAGCACTCTGGGGCTTCATAAAATATAATACATTTATTAGGTATACATTATTATTATTATTTTATTAAGCGTCAACACTTTCCGCAGCGCTGTGCAATGGGTAAAGACCGGACAATTACAATACTTAAAGGAGGCAGGTCAGTATTCCTGCCAACAGACACAGGAGGACATGAGGGCCCTATTCCCGTAGGAATTTACAGTCTAGATGGGGGAGGGGATTAGAAACAGGAGGGGAGGACTGCAGTGATGAGGTGAGGACCGTTTTTGGGTCAGTCGGATGTTTTGTTACGGAGAGATAGGGAGGTCAGTCAGGAGGTGGTTGCAGTAGTCCAGGCGGGAGATAACGAGAATGGATGAGTTGCTTGGTGGTGTTAGCAGTCTGAAATGGACGAATTTTGGCAATATTGGAGGTGATTGCGGCAAAACATTAAAAAGAACAACCGATGTTTCAGCTCGTAAGCCTTTCTCAATAGGGATGTGCATAGGTGAAAAATTATTTTCGTTTCGTTACGTTTTTAAATAATTTTGTTTTGGGAATTTCGTAACTAATTTTGTTTCGTATTTCGTTTTGGATCGCTTTTGAAATTTTCGAATTTCATATATCAATTCGATAGTTGATTATCAATTCGAATTTTGGATCACTAAATAAAACCCCAATTGATCAAATTTTGCTGTTTAAAATAAAAGCCAGGGTTAAATTTTAAGCTGTGTCACAGATTTAGTATTTGAGTCCTTTTAAACAGTGAAACAAAATTAATTTGTTTCATAAAGTCCTTTGCTGATTATTACTTGTATTGTAAGTTAAGATCAATTCGATAGTTAATATCAATTTGATAGTTCATTTCAGATTCGATAGTTCATATCAATTATCCAAATTTTTCTTTTATGATAACAGTGTAAAACGAAATAAATTCGTTATATACCGTTTGTTTCGCATTCATATCGTATCGATTCGCTATTCGGAAGTACTTCCGAACTACGAATTATCAAATTCGTTACAAATTCTGACTTTTTCCGAAACGAATGCACATCTCTATTTCTCAAGGTATGAGGTATACCTTGAGAAAGACTCTGAGGAACCGAAACGCTGGTTGTACTTTTTAATGTATACCTAATTTTTTATGAAGCCCCAGAGTGCTCCCACATCTGTTTTTTGGCATCTACGTCTTGGAGTAAGGACCTGGGCAATCTATTTTTTTCTAGTTCATTGGACCGAGTGCTCTTTCTACTGTGGTTGTTATTTGTGTGATGTGTGAATAAATATATATATATATATATATATTATATAAATTTCATATTCCCTCCTTGCTGAAAACAGCAATCATTGTGAAAATATTGACTTAGCTGCCTGCTGGCCATGGCAGTTCTCCGATAATGGGTTAAATGTACTGGAAGGATTTTTATTTATATATTTTTGGTGTTCTCTTTATTGCAGATGGTTCTGTATTTCCTGTGGTTTAAAAGTGGTTAAACTAAAAAAAAGTTAAATCCATTTGCAGCATTTTTTGGAAGTATTTTTTTTCTTCCAATTGACTGGACTGCGTTATGACCAACATTTTTTTTTAATTATAACAATCAATAAAATCCTACGTTTTACGTGTGACTTATTTTTTTAAAAATTTTTAACTGTGTGGCACGGTATTTTTCGTGCAGTTGATTATTATAGAACCATCTCCTTTTCATAGTCCTTAGGAATATTTGTAGAAGACCTGTGCATTGGTTCTCAGACAAATGTCAGTTTGTCGTTTCGATTGAAAGGCGGATCAACAAAAGGGCACCTCGACTGATGAGCTGACAAATAAATCGCCCGGGACCAAATTCTGTTGATGTAGATCATTTTGGTAGAATTCGATGTATCCTAAAGTAGAATTTAATACTGCTTTTGCATTAAACTATAAACGAGTGGCCCAACCGTTACCAGCTCATTACTCCCAAGCCCCCAACCCAAGACTACTGGGGGAGGATTACAATTAAAACAGGCCATTTGACCTTCTCTGATTTTACCGTCAACCACAGGCCAAGAGTAGAGGGATGAAGGGTGGACAGGTGTCTGCCCTATTTTTGTAGGCCATGAGGTTTAGGAGTCGGTGGGCTTCCTGGCTGCCAACCCCATCTCTCAATTAACTCTTCATCTGATTTAAATGGGTCAGAGTTTAACAATTACCTAGTCGAGTGATGATAGGCCTGTGTACATGCAAGCAGGCTAATTTACCAGCAACAAATCCATTTTGATACAACAAAATATTCAATCCAAATTCCAGACGAACCAAATCGACTGTCCAATGACATGTGGACTAACCAAATTGATCGTAATTTTCAGATCAACCAAAGAAAACAAACCATTTTTTTTTTTTTTTTTTTTTTTTTTTTTTTTGCTCTTGCTTACGTATAATTTGTATGGTTAGTCTCCATTTGCGTGCACCTTCTTTTTGGAGTTTAGTTTCTAGTCCCAGAAAAATGCACATGTGTGTCCAGGGACTGGATCTATAAATTACTTTCTGAGACTTCTTCAGAGTTCAGTTTCCCACAGTACCTGAAATAAATTAATGCGAAATGGAAAAATAAAAAGTTAAAACAAGAATAACACAAGCCTATTTTTAAATGTCTTTCATCGATTTCAGTCTATAAAGTGGCATTTAGGAAAAGAGTTGGTTGTGTCTCTATTATACAGTATAATCGAGTGTATGGAAAATCCAAATTACATATGGCCATAGTATATTATGAACGAAACAATACCAGCAAAGTTAAAGTCCAGAAGAAGCTTCTTCTTGAAACTATGGGCTCGATTTTTAATTCTAACCAATGGCCTGAGTTGGGGCCTTTTTCCTCAATCTTTCGATTCAGGAAATTCAAATGCGACTGTACCGGTTATTTTGAATCCTGCTAAAAATTTGTGTTGTCTATCGACTCTTGTGGTTATCCTTTCTTTTTTTTTTATATAAAAAATTTTAAGATGGCGGCAACATCCGTGCAGTTCAAATTTATCAGTATGCCTACCCCCCCCCCCCAAAAAAAATCTAACTTTAAAAGGTGTTGATAAATGGATTTTCAGGTTAGGAAATAGATTGAGATAAGACTGAAATATTATTATTTTATCTTTTTTAAGCATTGGATATTTCTTCTAGTTAATAGTCATTTTTAAAGGCGCAAATCTGTCTGATGCTGGGGTGAAAATAAGCTTTTCCAGCTGTTTTACTGGCCGGCTTTTTTTCGTACCAGTGTCGTCTTTTTGAATATTGGCTCCTGACAATTTTTGTTCTAATGAATCAACTGCTATTTCGGAACAGAAGAAAAAAAAAAGAACCTTATTATATCGAGCCCTATGATTCAAATAGTTGAGTCAGGTTTTTTTTGGGTCCCACCCAGTACTAAATTGGTGGTCTTCGTAAAGTGACTACTGAGTGCATATATGGTCCTAAAATGACACTCAAAGCAAGAAGCATGTCTACATTCACCATGATAGTTTGTTGGATTTTTCAGGGGTCTTTTGAGGAGTCTTTTTTTCGACATTCCAAATTTATGGGACCAGTCCAAACTGTTAAAACTAGGGTTGTTTGGACCTTATTGGAGCAGTAGCACCAAGACCTTGTATCAGCTTGTCTATCACAACTCCCATTGACTTGTATGAAGTCTTGGGTTACAAACTGCCATACCACCTGGCAAGAGAAGATAATTACATCAGATCAGAGTTAATGCTGAGTTTCAGCCCTGGCTAAACACTTTCTCTAGTACCAAATTAAAATAAACCTGGAAAATAGCATGACTTATATATGGTTGCCCAATACAGAACACCTGTACCGAGGTCTAACCGTTCCTATTATTTACATTTTGAGGAACATCGTATTTCTCCTGACAGTAATTATAAGCCATGATCCGTTCTGTAGAACACATGAGTACATGTCACTGTTTTATGGAAAGCCTCATCCGCCATGATTGACTTGGGTAAGATAACCAAGGCAGGCAATGGGCGCTTACTCATGAGTGTACGCTGCTCCCGATGTAGTCACCATGATGTTCGGTTTGACAAGTCTCCTTTTCTGTTTAGTTTTATTGACGCTTTTCATGGTTCTTCGCTATACGGTTCCCCATGTATGTATCAAAAGCTCAATAAAACACACCCCATATTTAAGGGACCTGCCCTCCAGTGCTACCAACATGCCTTCTAAATACATGACTGGTGTCTAGTTCTGTCCAGTACCTCCGCAAACCGACTGCTTTGGTTTCCACTTACAATAAGTCGAAACCTTACAAATCCAGGCATCAGGTAACTATTGACTTCTAGAATTCTAGTTCCGGGTCATAAATTTCTTTATGTGAAGCAAAATACATAGAAACATTGCCCAGATTCTTTGATTTACTAGCTTCTGAATTTGATAGACTCTATTGCAGGGGGTGATAAATGTATATTTTCTTTCTCTCTAAAATAGAATTCTTTGTTGCTGACCTCAATAACCTGTATTTTCTCTCTGTAGCTTCTCGGTATATGCCCCCTCCCCTGTCTGTCTACATTGCATTGGACCTGTTATCCATTTAATGATTCCATTTATTATCCTTCATATTGCTTTACAAGACATATTGATATTACTCTTCAAATTGTTCCTAGATAATTTCTCACACCCCCACCCCTCCTTATCCCTCTGCACACCCCTACATGTTCGGCTAATGTGAAGATACACTCGAATAACCCATTGCTTGGTATAACATCTCCCTGTAATTGCTCATATTGGTCTATAAATCAAGCTCTTCCACATTGGATTTTATAATGCCCAGAAAGCCTTAGCTTTTATTATCTCTTTGCGCAGCTGGTAAGAAATGAAAACCAATCTCTCACAAAGCGAACAGTATACTATACACTTGTCTTTCTTGGGTCACTTGCCGATTGGCACTGGTCTTGACACATATAATCATGTCCCCCTTCTTAGGTTTTCTGCTCAAAATGTCTTGACACTCTTCATTTCAGAGCTAGTAGTAGTCCTTTGGGATACTTTGTAGTGTGGCGGTCGGGTTTTCTTTCAGTTTTGTCAAATTTTTCCAGCCAGTAGGACATATTTCTCAAGTCAAGTTTTCTGTTTCCATCAACCAGTGAAGAGCAGCAGCTATGGGTCTTTGGAAGACCATCAGAAACATTAGGCACATGCTTCGATAAATGTTTTTCGGAGTCTCTTTTGTATTTGCTACAATATACTTTTAATTCTTTTTCTTTGCTGACCTAGATCTATGGGTTTGTGGTTCTGTCAATCTTTGCTTAAACCCATGGAACCCATGGGCTTGATTCACTAGAGCTCCCTGCTAGAGCTAGAAATGATCTGAGAGATGATCTCCTGGAGATCTATCTGCCTTAGAACGTTCACCAATGGCTGGTTTTCCTAAAGGTTGGGCTGATGGATCCTCATGAAACTTCACCTCTCATTTCTGGATCTAGCAGCCCCGCTCTAGTGAATCTAGCCCATTGTCCTGTTTTCATACTGAGAGTTTTGAAGAGCTGACGTTTACCCGTAGCGTAGACCTTCATTACTCAAAACCTTCCCATAGAAGTACTTCAATTAAAGTAGTAGCTAAGATTTCTTGTGTTATTCTACATTAAGTAGAAATTATCGAGACATTTTGACCGTCTTCAAGAAAGGACCTGTAAAAATTCAGGAGATGGGAAGCCGTGGTCTGCTAGGATTTGTCCTCTGGCTCCTAGATTCTGGGTTTATTCTATGCAAATCTTCATACAAAATTTTGACCAGCTCCTATAAATTTGCAGTGACTCCTAGGGTTCATAAATATTTGTCAAACCATGACCCATAAAATAAAGAAATACCCCAAAAAACACTGATCTAAAAGGAGGAAATAAATAAAATATGTTATATATATATATATATATAAATAATATATCATTTTTTTTTTCTGTTTGTTTGTTCACTTGCTCGATCACTTAGCACTCTCTCCTGTTTTGTTTTGCAGGCTGTCTCTGTTCTGTCAGTGTTGTTGTTACACCTCTTGTTGAAGTCGAGACTGGAACGAATGCAGAAATCTCGTGCAAGCCGCGTTTTAGGGGATCGCCCGGGTACACCGCTGAGTGGGTTGTTGTAAGTACCAGGACCGTGTGCGTCGCTCTATAGTAATGATTTAAAGCAAACCTTTTTTACAATAGCACCTCTAGACACCGCACATGCCTTTAAAGGGACACTACCACTTACATAAGCTGTAACTAGATTACTTGTGCATTACAAATAAAACCACATTATAAAACACATGCTGCTGGATTTTTCTTTGGCTGAAGTAATTGCATGTAAAGAGGAAAAATAAAATTGGGTATTTTATCTCCGGGTTCCATTTTCAGTTTTTTTTCACATAATGCAACATTTTCAAAAAACGTTGCTCTTGTTGCTCTTGTTTATTTAATCTACAATATTTACCAGTTAACCCTTTATGCACCACTGACGTACATAGTACGTCCTGGGGAAAATTCCCCTTAAGGACCAAGGACGTACTATGTACGTTATGGTCTGTTAACCCCCCCCCCCTCCCTATACTCACCTCTATGGCTGGGGTCCCACATCAGTTGGTCTGGCCGGGGTCCCCGACGGTTTTATGTGCCCCAGCCATTGCAATGATGTCATCGCCTTGTGCGATTTATGTCATTTTGAGGCGCTCCACGGCGCCTGCAGGGGAAACCTGAAAGGGGAGGGGTAGGTCCTTTGGACCACACTCCCTCCCCAACGGCTGCAGCTAGGAAATAAAAAGCGGCACAGCTGGAGGGCAGCGTCTGCCCTTTCCAGTGCTGCTTCTCTTTAATCCCTTAGGTGCCGAATACCGATTCATTGCCGAATCACGGCTTGCTCCAGGAGGTGACTGACATCTTGGATGCCTTTCTATAGATACCAAACATGACCAGGATTGGTGTACAAAGAAAAAATTGTCTGAAGGTCAAAATGCGCTAAACACACAGAGGTGAAATGGCTCAGCAGTGTAGGGTTTAAAAATCAAAACTATTTCTAATTTCAGGACAAAATTTTAAAACCATTTAGACCGGGGTCAGACGAGCGGTTGTAAGAGCGGAAGGAACGTCCGTGAGAGTGGACGTTCATTCCACTGGCCGCTCGTTTGATGTCCGTCTGTCCTTTTAATGGTAAGAGCATCACAGCCTTAGAAAATCCCAATAATACTAATAAAGTAAGAAAAGACAGGAATTCTGCTGTAGGTTAACTGGGTGGAAGACCCAAAAAGTAAATTAATTTTTTTGGCGAATTTCTTTGGTTCCTGTGTTTATCCTAGCTGTACAGAGCACCAGGCAAGAATCACCGTTGATCCTAAAGTGCAAGATTAAGAGATTCTGTGTGTGTGTGTATAATAAATATATATATCTCACGAGTGTAGCAGTATGTAGTGATACCTTTTTTTTTTTATTGGACTAACTTTACATTTTGAAGACAAGCTTTTGGGAGGATTCCTCTCTTCTTCAGGTCTGGAGCTATACTAATCAGTATCCTAGAATTGAACATTAAGGGGCACATGGTTGGGGGGGGGGTAGATGTCATAAATAATGAAAGTTCTATAATATATATATATATATATATTTGTAATGTTGAGCTATTTTTGTAAGTGACCCTTTCTTCGATTGTTCTACTGAATCCAGATAGATGACAATGATGACATCAAACTCATCGCTTCTTTACGTGATGGGACCATAATGACAGACCCAGCCGTTGCTTACAATCCCAGAGCTGAGGTTAAGAGTGACCTGACACTGATCATTAAAGATGTCCGTATTAGTGATCAAAGGACATTCATATGCAAAGTCAGTTCCAACAGTGAAGGGACTGGTGAAGGAAGAGCACGACTCATGGTTTATGGTTAGTATACAACCCTGGGTAATTATGTGAGCTTCTGCCTCTAGTTTGCAACTAAACGCTTGTGTCTTGTTATGTTTTCAGTTTATGTGCATGCAAAACGTAAGGATGGCAGCCCAATATTCAGGGCCACTATAAACCCTAGATGTGCCCATGCTAATCATATCTACCAGGCTCCCCCCACCTTGCCGTTGCCCATGGTGGTCCTGTTGGCCGGCAGCTATCCACTAGACCAATCTTTCCCAAACCTGTCCTCAGGACCCTCAACCAGGCCAGATTTTGCAGATCACCTTGGGGAAATGCAGACTGAATCCTGCAATCACTGAGCAGCAAATCATATCACCCGTGCTGTGCTTCAGATATCCTGCAAACCTGGCGAGGCGGAGGGTCCCGATGACAGGTTTGGGAAACACTGCACTAGACCAACGAAGAAATAAAATGACTCCTCATGGCCGGTCAAATCACCCTCTCTCGCATTGCAAGATTTTAATTGAGCCCAAGTAACGGAGAATCGTTTATGAAGTTTGTTATTTTTCTCTTTGGCAAAGCTATGACTTCAGTTCTATAGACCCGTCACCGCTTGGTGTGGCTGCACAGAACCTGGAAGAACTTTTCATGCACCTTTCACTTTTAATCGCTTTTTATAACCTGCTCAGTTTGACATGCCTAGGCTTGAAGTTTTGCCAACTTTTATTTTTCCTCTCATCATAATTCCAGATTCCCCGGAAATCCCCGAGCTCTCATTTAATGCAGGCATATTATCAGTCACTGAATCATTTGCCTCTGAGGTAAGTTGACTTCCATAATCTTGTTGCACCCGTCTCTTCCTGTCACTATCAGGGTTATTCAGAGAGAGGTGAAAACCTGGAGAATGACTGGAGAAGTGAAAATTCTAGGTGAAACTAGCCAAACCAGAAAAATTCTCCCATTTATCTCACTTTCCAAATCGGCTGTTTAGTCTAGATTGTTCTTTTCTCCTGCCAATTCTCCTGCTTTTCACCTCTCTCTGAGTACCCCTCTATGTCTCTTTTCCTGCTCAATTCTTTTTTTGTTTTCCACTGGTGCTTCCTCTCTATTTCCCCATTTCACTTTGTCCCCCACCTCGGCACTTTGTCGCTTGGCTTGTCTGATTTGCTCTCCTTGCATTCTCTTAATCTTTAAGATTGGAACATGCATCAGTCGAAACGCATTTCCGGCTCCAACCATTGAGTGGTACAAAAACAATGAGCTGCTTCAATCGGCAACAGAAAAGAATGCCGGTAAGTGATGGACGGGCAAAATGGAAACCTAATGTAAGAAGTGATTGGATTAGATTGGCATGCATGGGAGAAACAAAGTAACCATGCATCTATGTGCACAAACAGTGGTTTACGTGTGTATTATTGTTTTGAATGGTTTGTGTAGTGCAGAAAACTTGATTTTTAAATATCAAACCAGTGATTGACCTACAGAATGGAAGCCTAAACTGTGATCTTCTTTTATATTATTTTACTTGATATATTGCATATTATTACTGCCCTTGAGGAAGTCTTTTAGACGAAACGCGTCGGGCGTTTATTGTTTGATATTTAATTTGTAAATAAATATATATTTTTATTCATTTTAAATTCTCATCATCCCGTTTTTTTTTTATGCCAAAATCCAGTTATTGGCGTTTCCGGTACTGGCGATTCCAGTTTTGAACTATTTCGGGCATCATCCTTAACATCAATCTTTGCTGAAATCCCTGCGTTTTTCTTCTATGTTCTTTTTAATGCAGACCTATACGTATCCCCCCGGACGATAACTGAATCCTCTGGACTCTTTACGGTGTCCAGCACTCTGTTTTTGAGACCTACCAAAGAGGACAAAAATGCAGCTTTCTCTTGTAAAGTCCTGTATCAGATGCCAAGTGGGAGTGAAAGCCGCATGGAGTCACAAGCGTTCAATCTGTCCCTGCACTGTAAGTAATACAATCCAATATCTGATTTGTTCTGCTTCTTCTCGATTGTTTACCTTTCCCATTCACTATCTATACATACGTTCATTTCCTACCACAAATTCTATACATCCTCACCATCAGTGGTGTTGTCGTTTGACCTAGCGTTTTATTTTCAGATTACACGGAGAACGTAAAATTTGAGGTGCTGTCTACCCTCCCGATTAAAGAAGGAGATGATCTGGTATTGCGATGCCATGGCGACGGATTTCCTCCACCTTCATACATAATGTCTATGATACAGGTATGGAGAATTATGTTTCTTTTTGGTTATTTTTAACCTCTATCTCTTGTTTTTTTATATATTGCAGCCTTTGTTGTTTAGTCCTGTTGTCTTTCCTTGAAGGTCACACAGTGTCTCTTTTCGCAGGGTGAATCTGAGTCGGAGATACACTCTGGTATCGATGGTGTCCTGACAATCAATAACGTGTCTAGAGAAGCCTCTGGAAAGTACCACTGTCAAGCCATGGACTTTGATTCTCCACCTGAAATTATTCTCAACAGAGAGCTGGCGTTATTTGTGCATTGTGAGTTCCTGTATATAGAGTAGGGGTCTGCAACCTTGGCCCTCCAGATGTTTTGGAACTACGATGCTCAGATTCAATAAGCTTGGCATCCTGGAAAATGTAGTTCCAAAACACCTGGAGGGCCAAGGTTGCTTACTCATGTTTTAATGTCCTGTAATGGAACGGTGGTATGACTGCGACTGTGGTCAAGCTTTCTCCTTCACCATTTAAATGCTAGAATTCCTCTTTTTCACCATTAACATTTACTTTTCGTTGAGATATCTTCTGCACCTGTTGACATCTTTGCATTCTTTTATCATAACAAAATGCCTCACTCCTGTCCGATCATTCTTTTAGGCCACCTCTTCTAGTCATTTCACGTTCCAGTTCTGGTTTCAAATTGCACATGGTCTTCATTCCTCTTTGACTATACTGTGCATAGATAGATAGATATCTATCTATCTCAACGGGCATTATTTACCATTTATTTATCCATTCATTTGAACCATTTCTCCTTCCTGGGGGTGAATAAAATCCATGCTACAGGCTCCAGTGACGCCAACAATTGGACCGTCGTTGGATGAAGTCGTTACAGCAATTTGCTTCTGCTGGATTTATCTCTTACTTGAGTTGACCCAATTGAAACCGTCTGTTATTGCTAAGTGGAAATGTCTGAGAGGAACAGCACATGCTGGGCTCACAGGATAGACTGATGCAAAACGACCAAGCCGGTCCTTCGTTGAAACACCCACTTCCAAGTTCCAACCAGTCTCTGGACGGAGTGATGGCTTGACAAGGACACCACTATGGATTACAGTTGTGTGAAAGTGGCCAATGTTTTAATTCCGGATGCTTTTGGAATCCATTCTCTAGAATGATGGCTTGCATTTCACCTTCCGGATGTCCTCAGCAGATAATTCTTGGTTTGTTGGATCGCTTGCTCCTTTCCGCAAATTGTATCCAATGGTCTGCGGAACCTCTTAAAGTCTGATTGGATACTAATGGCTATTTTGTGCTTCCGGAATTGTGGCCCTGTTTAGACACTCTGGATAGGACTTTCTTGTCGCACAGCAGTTCCCCTCTGCATAAAGTTCATTGCAGTGAGTGTTTCTGAAGACTGCCATGGAACCTAACCTCAACCCCATTATGGATGAATTGTTAAAGTCATTGTGTGTCTGCCTGGTGTAATTTGCCAACAACATCCACAGCTGGACTTGCCTAGTCAACACTCACAACCATTATTTTTGCTATGAGAGGTCCACGTGCTTTTGACTTCTAAAGCGACAACTATTTGTATTGGAACATCAAATGGCATTTGTTTTTATGGACATTTTTTTTCCTCAACTGTACACATAAAAGCTGCTTTAACTTGGCAATTACTGAAAATTACCAACATTGAGAGCTCCTAAGTGACTTGAAAAGGGCACAGTTCTTAAAAATGCAGTTGTTTTTGGTGTTTATAGGGAATTCCTTCCCACCCCTACTACTAGATGTTGACTCCACTCTTACCTATTCTACTTTTCCCCAGCGTCCAATCCGGATACACATACTGTCCTGAAGCGATTACCTAATTTTTCATTCTCTCTGTAAATTAATGTCACTTCTAGGGTCCGATTCCACTGGAGTCGTTATCATTAACTAGTGAGCTATAAAGCGTAACACGGCACTGATTAAAGTTAACTTATCCCGTCCTTTTCCATCCTTGCGATAAATGGAAAAAAGGGAACCGGGGCACTCCAACAGCGGTATAAGAGCAGCTTTTACTGGACGAACATTGGTGGCATCGGCAATGTTTCGGCCAAGAATGACTTCACAAAGGCCATTCTTAGATGAAATGCTGCTACTAATGTGCAGGCAGCTGGAGAGCAACAAGCAATTCCAATAGGGAACCACTAATGATCAACAGTTTGGCTGAAATGTTGCTACTAGTGTGCAGGCAGCTGGAGAACAACAAGCAATTCCAATAGGTAACCACTAATGATCAGCAGCCCGCTCCACATTTTTCTGTTAGTCTCCTTATTAACAGATTCGAACAGTGGAGCCCCGATTTCTCTTCCGTTCTACTTCCGTGTCACCTTTCAGTCTTTCCACCATTGGTTTTCTATATTCTAAATCACATCTGCTTTTTCTATTCCTTTTTCCTTTGTCACTGGACAGATCTGGATGTTCCTTCATTGATTCCAAAAGAGGACATAAAGGTCTCTCTCGGACAAGACCCTTTATTGACCTGTTCAGGAGAGGGCTCTGAGAAACCAGAACTTCGCTGGAAAAAGGTAAAAAAATAAATAAACGATCCCTCTTTAAATATTCTCTCCTATATAAATATTGAACTATATTTTTATTTTTTAAATCTCTGTACATCCCTGATTATCCCATTAATCCGAGAGCCCCCCCCCCTCATCCTACTGTGTGATTTAGTATGGCACATTGCAAAATACTTGAAATTCCCCCTCTTCTGTTGTAGGCTGGTAGTGTTATTTTGGAGGGTAGCAGACTACGAGTTCGTAACATCTCCTATTCCCAATCTGGTGTTTACACGTGTGAAGCGAATTCACCTACTGTGCAAGGACTGCACAGCGAAAAGAGCATCACCGTCACTGTTGAGGGTAAGATGTGCTGAATCAACGGATGGCCTAGACGATTGGGCAAAATGCGTAACGCCTAAGGCCTCTCTCAAATCGATGGAATAGCAGGCAAGAAGGGACAGAAAGTATCTTCAGCTCCCTATAGCATTAATATTTCTGTAACGTATAATTCCGTGTAGTTATTTCAGTATCCGTTAAAGGGACAGTGTGACAACTCCGTCGTATGTGAGTGGCTGTCCCCCCTGCAGGCAATGATGGCAGTCGGCCGCGGGGAAGGGAAGCAGGCCGGAGGAGGGCCAGAAAGCCACGGGGAAAGCTATGCCACCCTGCAGCGTTCAAGCCCACCTGCAAAGAGCCCTGGTGTTAAGGGGTTAGAAGAGAAAATGTATAAATAATCGACAAATCCATAGATTTGTGCAGTAGGAGGTATAGGTTTCACAAACAAACTGGAGGAAGGGAGGTCCGAGAAAATTTTTGATGGAGAAAATGATTAACTCATGATATTGGGTGTCAGATGTAACAGAAAAAATATGGTGAGATACAAAAGTACTTAGCTTTTTGTTGTTGTATGGGAAAATCCTCCAGAAGGTGGTTCTCATCCTTCTGATAATGGGTAGACACGGAGGATATACAATCCTGTGAGAAGGCAGTCAAATCATTCGCAGTGTGGATAGGCAATTCCAATCACTACTGAGACTCCCAGAGTACCCCGTGGCAATTTTATATATTTGGTGATACGGGAGTTCCAGGGAAAAGCCAGTTCCCCATGGCACTCTGGGAGTCTCCGTATCGATTGGAATTGCCTATCCACACTGCGCACTATGTGACTGCCTTCTCATAGGATTGTATATCCTCCGTGTCTACCCGTTGTCAGATGAGCAGAAAATGAAATAAGGTCTTCATATTGTATTTATTTATTATCTTTTTCGTCAAGGACCCCCACAGCTGGAATTTGAGAATGACATGGCTGAAGTGCAAGCCGAAGGGCACGTGGTGATGCTGTCCTGCTCTGCCATAGGACACCCTGAACCGGAGATAATGTGGAGTCCACCCGGCCTGGAGGTAAGCATATCCATTATCCTTGAACGTCGTTTAAAATATCTTACGGCTAACATATGTTAATTATATTGTGCTGATGGACTGTTTTGCCCCAGTTTGGCCCAAAATTTTAATCTTTAACGTAGCAGTTCCCAAACCTGTCCTCAAGAACCCTTAGGCCAGTGTCAGACGAGCGCACTACGTGCGACTGTACTGACGAGCCTTCCGTTGCAACGTTGTGAAGTTTTGACGGGGCTGGCCACATGCTGTAGTGCGCATGAATTGCGTGCTCTACAGTGGACGTGCTAAAAGCCTCCCCATCGAAACGCTACGACGCGCGTTCGACGGGGTTGCCAAGCGCTTTTCTCCATAGGAGGATCGAGCCTTGCAGCGCTGAGCGCACTAACTGTGCTGAAAGAGGTGGCCGCATGGGCGTCAGAGTGGAAGGAAGATCCACTCTCACGGACGTTCCTTCAGCTCTGAAAAACGCTTGTCTGACTGCGGGCTTAACAGGCCAGGTTTTAAGGATTCCCTTTGGGAAAATGCCGACTGAATCCTGCAATCACTGAGCAGCAAATCCTATCACCTGTGCTGTGCTTCAGCTATCTGGCAAACCTGGCCTGTTAGAGGGACCAGGGTTGGGAACCAGGGTTGGGAACCAGTGCTTTAAAGTGTTTGAGAGGATGTGTTCTGTATTTGCTGAGCCCTTTAAGAAGGATTTAAATGTTGCCTATTGTATCTGTGACAGGTTTGCGTTGCTTACTATGTATGACAGACAGACCTGCGCTATCATTGACTCTTTATTTGTTCTGGTTGATCTTTAACTTAAATTGAACATTAGGAGACAATTAAGTAGCAAGGCCGGGTTTCACATAATCAAACAAACCTTCATGTTTAATTATAAGTTTGTTTCTTTCAAGGCTGTTGCCCCCCCCCCACTCAAAGGCCGAAATGACCCATGAAGCAAAACTGAAATTGCGTTCACTTGTCAAATGTTTATTCGACTAGCGAACACTTAATCAGCTTTGTTTCTCAGGTCATGTTGGCCTGTTAACAGAAAACACCGAATTAATTTATCGTCTTTAAGCTCAAATTTAGAGATTCTTGGGATTTTGAATTAAATGACGCCCTTTCTCGTGAGCTTCTGGTTTAAAATACATTTTTGATGTATATAATAATACACAATGGGCCCTATTACATTCTTCACGCAAAAACGCACGCGCAGCGTGTGAAGTTTTGCGTTAAATGTTAACGCGCGTAAAACAACGCTGGTATTACAATCCTCGCACAATTTTTCATCCGTCAAAAAATAACGTGTGTAAGATGGATGCGCAAAAACGCGCGCGCAACGAAGTTGCACGCAGAAATCAGTGTGCGGACTGTTTTTTTCCACGCGATTCAGCCAATCAGAATTAAGAACCACAATTGTCTCACATAAAGTTTTTGCACATGACAAAGTCAATCTGCGCATATGTGCTGCATCAATAAAAAAAACACGCACAACTTCTCCATTTTATTGGTTTGGGTATGTGTAGAATGTGTAACTATACTTTGCTGCGTATTTTTTTTTTGGGCTGGTGTATTTGGTTTCGGCCAGGTTGCTAGAATTTGCCGTTAACACCAGCTTTTAGGAGTTGCAAAAATTGTGCGCGCAAAGGCTGTGCGTTACAAACTGCGCATAGATTGTAATACCATCCGCGTACCAGTGCACAAACGCATTTGCGCTCCCAATGTTAAGTATAGGACGCGCGAAGTACAGTAAGCTCGCGCAGCATTCGCGCAGGTTCACCCGCGGTAGACGTATATGAATATGTGCGTTTTTTGCGCTGACATTGTAATACGACGTTCAGCACAAAGGGTTTCGCCCCTCGCGTTAATGCGATTTTGCGCACGCGCTGACGTTTGCGCGAAGATTGTTATAGAGCCCAATGTATTTATGATATATACATTTTTTTGTGAGATAGTTGGCTGTTTCCTACACTCCTTGATCTCTTTGTAGTTGTTGTAAATCTATATTAAGAGAGAAGATATATTAACTCAGCATCCTGAAAAAGGGACATTTCTCTTTTGTTTGCAATGTTTTAATTTAAAGATAATTTTTTAGAGTCTATATGAACTCTGCTGATCTTTTATAGGAAAGGGCTTAAACAATGTTCAATGAACCATAATCCATTCATGCCCCCTGCAGAATGGTGGCAGGTAATTAAAGTCACAGTTAAAATAAACTGACACTACAGAGATACCAAAAGCACAATGCCTGGGGTGCCTGCTCGCCTGCGTGAACATGCCATAGGCATGCTGCAGGGAAACCTGAAGATGTGGCCTAGGCAATTAAATGCAATGTTCACGTAAGGTTGGGACAACATGAATGTACAGGAATGCCAAAAGAACGTCCTCGAGACCGGTCACCTTACTGTGCGCATATATATGCGCCAAGCCCGAGCCTCCATTTGTAGCTTGCGCTTTGTAGACTCGTCTGACATCCATTGTAACGCTTCGACGTCTAGTAAAATCCACGTCCATTGTAACAAGCATTTTAAAATGCACACGTTACATCGTGTGGTCCTCCCAGTTGCTCCATCAAAACGCTGGAGGGGGGTCACAACAGACGCACCATGGACACACTAAGACAGTGCTACCTGGAGACAGGAAGGACACTGATCATCCCCACATTGTCAGACCAACACCTACACCGACTTGGTACATCTGACTATAACACTTGCGGGTCATATAAAGGATGTCAACTACAATTGCCGAGTCACGCCATGCGCGCACTATGCCTCCATCTTGTTCAGTTTGTCTCAATTGGTGAATCTTTTTAAGCTCCTAAAAAATAATTGCATGTTTTTTTTAAATACGTAAAGGGAATCCACAAGGTAGAGGAAGGGAGTATATTTAAAAGGAAACAAAGTAGCAAAACAAGAGGACATAGTCTTAGATTAGAGGGGCAAAGGTTTAAAAGTAACATCAGGAAGCATTATTTTACTGAGAGGGTGGTGGATACATGGAACAGTCTTCCAGTAGAAGTGGTAGAGGCCAAAACAGTGATTGAATTTAAGCAAGCATGGGATAGGCATAAGGCTATCCTAAACAAAAGATAAATCCAAGTAATGTATCCATGTAATTGGGCAGACTAGATGGGCCGAAAGGTTCTTATCTGCCGACATTTTCTATGTTTCTATGTTTTACTTTTCCTGAAAATAAAAGCAGTTAAAATTGAGAAAGGTCTTTGTGTGTTTGTGTGGTTGTGTTTGTGTTATTCAGGTACCACTGGTGTTTGCCGAAGTTGTGAACACACGCCAATAAATGCCAGCATTTCACAAAAAATCACTGCGCAGCTTCTCCTGTTGCTATTTAGATTCATCTTCTGTGAAATGCTGCCATCTTTCGGCGTTCCAACACCACGATTTTCACTGGTGTTTGTAACTTCAACAAACCCTGGCAGTACCTAAAGCCCCGCCACCCTTTGTGTTGATGGAGTTTTTTTCTTGATAATGTAATATGGCCCATGGTCTTTACAAACGTTAGCGCTCAGCTGTGTGAGCGGCGTTAACGTTAGCCTTGGTTGCCCTAGCGCGGGAGCACCATATAACAATTCGAACGCTAACGGGTTAAAAAAAAACGTTAGCGCTTCGGATCTTGTGCTTTTCAGAGCGAGCTTACTGTACTTTGTGCTTCCTATGCTGAACTTGGGGAGCGGAAAGTCCGAACGCTAATTACACCAAGCTGCGGTTAACTCGAAAGCACCAGCTCGTAGCTGTGGGTAACGAACGGCTGTGGAATCAGTCAGTACCAGCTGAAACCCCCCCAATCACATACTCCCATCCCATGATGAGAACGACGGTTCCAACCGCTTCTTCTTGCCACCGGTAGCAGTGAGAGACTGGGGGAAAAAGTCCTTCCGTCTCCCTCTGCGAATCACTACGCCGGCAGTGGAAGCCTCAATTGAGTCCTATGGACTCCATGGAGGTGATGCTTGTGGTGGCGCTTAGCGCCGTGTTACGGTACAGGCTGCTGGTTTAGCGCCTGCACCATAATATCATGCTAAAACGGGGACGCTAAGGAGAAACCTGCAGGCGCAAGTTTTTGACCCTAGTGTCCCCATTTTAGCGTTGGGAATGTAATAGTGCCACTTGACCTTTTGATTGTCTCGTGGCCATGGAATTTTAGTCCGAGTGAAATCAACTTTATTTGGCTAGTAATACATATCCAGTTCTTTATGTTGGAGCCGCTGTCGGATTTGAGCTGTCCGTGTGTCTTTTGCCATTCTATTCCCCATCTGTGCTCCATCTCTATGTTTTCCTTCTATTTCAGATTACTCAGCAAGTTTCTGGAATGCATGTGATGAGTAAAGCCAAGGTAAAAGTCTCTCCCAAGCTTCTTAATGCCGTGTCCTGCACTGCAAAGAATGATCACGGAACAAGTCAGAAGAATTTCACACTTAAAATTGGTAAGCCTGTTTTTTTTGTTTTTTTTTGGGGGGGGTTTGAGGATGGGGGTATCAGAGTATGTGTAGGCTTGAGGGAAGTAGTGTGGTGTGACTGTAGTGAAGCATCTAGAGGAACATAATAATGGGGGACACTGTGGTCATGGTCATTATTTCCATGCGGTAGAGCAGTGGTTCCCAACCCTGGTCCTCAGGGATCACTAACAGGTCAGGTTTGCAGGATACGTGAAGCACAGCACAGGGGATATGATTTGCTGCTCGGTGATTGCAGGATTCAGTCTGAATTTCCCCCAGGTAATCCTTAAAACCTGACCTGCTTCAGATATCCTGCAAACCTGGCCTGTTAGGGGGACCTGAGGACCAGGGTTGGGAAGCATTGGGTTGGAGCATAATAATGATATATTTTTATGAGCTGCAGCATGTGGGATGCTATCGGTGCTCATGGCCAATAGAATGGGTGCTAGCTTTAAGAGGTTTGCGTGCTTTTTATATGTTCCTCACTGTGTTTCTTCTTATTTTCACACAGCAAATTTGGTTTTTGCCAGTTCAGTGCCCCATCTAGGTGAGTGAGTCAATTTCTATTAGAGGTGGAGATTGTAAATGTGTGTGTGTAAAGATGAAATGGAAAACTGTGGTATACACGCTCTTAACTCATTGGGCCGTGTTCCATCTGAGCCGTTAACAGCGAGTCGCTAATGGGAAAAAGTGTGCTTGAACCGTTAGTGGCTCGCTATAAAAGGGACACTCTAATCAAATCCCCCCGTCTTCCTTTTTTCCCCTTTAATAATTGGGCAGATGCTGGTGACAGCAGTGTACCATTCTGTGCATGTTCCGTAGCGCCCCCACAGATCGATTGGAGCTGCACACGCATGTGCAGCTTCAATCTGTCACATGCCTTCTCTCAGGAAACAGGCGATTGCATGCAGACTGAGCGGGTGATGTCGGCATGCAGAGAGTACCAACATCACCACTGATAGATCCGGTGAACGGCAGCCAGGAGAAAGAAAATCCCGGCTGCCTAGTGATGCGCATGTGGGTAGAGGCAACTCCTCAGGTTTTCCTGAAAACCAGGCAGGGGGAGGGGGTACTCAACACAGCCTGACCACTTTAAAACGCTAAAACGTGGTCAGGAGTGTAGCGTGTCCCTTTTTAATGGCTCTATTCCAACTGAGCCGCTTTATTATCACCTCGGTATGTAATATTTGGGAGTCTCGACCGATATGCCAGTAGCGCTGACATGTTGCTGCTGGCATCGTCTCCTGGTCTCCTGGAGTTCCTAGGACTCCAGAGAGCAGTGCAGACTCTCCTTGTTTGTTCCCAGTTTCCTGCTGCATGCAGTTTTACGTAAAATCCCTTAACACTAGGGTCTCTGAGCCGGTATTGTTTGCAGAACACCGGCTCGAGCAGAAAACAAGGTATGGGAGCCAATAATTTACAGTATGGAGCCGCAACATTCGAGCTGCAAGCAATGTGTTCAGCACGGGTGGAACAGCGGCTCAAACCATTATATTTAAGGGGACACTACCACTGACAGAAGCTGTAATCCGTTTACGTGTGCATTGCCAACAAAAACGCATTGTAAAACACCTGCTGCTGTTTTTTTTTCTTTGTTTGAAGTATTTGCATGTAAAAAGGGTAGAATAAAGTTAGTTTTCATCTCCTTACCATTTTGCATATTTTTCCCATGAGGCAACATTTACCAAAGGTTTTTCTTTACTTCTATAGCTGATCTAATCTACAGTATTTAACAGTTTAACAAAATGGAGGGGGAATGTTTAGATAAGGCAGCAGGAGGTGTGTTGTGTGGTGTAGGCTACCTGAGATAAGAGATGGCAGCTGAATGAGACAAAACTGGGAGCTTAAGACTTCTAATCTACCCCCTGGTGATGTCCTTTGAATACATCCCACAAAATACAATGATGTGAGTCAGTGACCGACCCATAGACTCCATTCTATGGCCAAAGCCACACAGTGAGATGTAAGTGATGGAAAGATATTGTGGGGGGCAGTTTACAACACAAAATATCACACAATGGATGCACCCAGTGACACATATAGAGGAAAATGTTTTCTTAACTAAACATACAAGAGAAAATCAAAGCACATGTAAGATATTGGCAACATCAAATAAACACAATAAGGACATTTCATCTTTTTGGTGGTCGTGGCCCTTTAACGTCTCCGCTTAGCGTTAACGGCTCTTTTGGATACAATACGTCCCAGTGGTTTCAGAATATTTATACCTCCTGTATTGGGATGGGCTGCAATAAGGTAACTCTGTCTGACCGGGGTGTATATTGCGCTATATCTCTTACTTTCTTCTGCCTTTCTCGATTTCCATTGTTCTTTCTTTCCACTTCCCCACTGAAACTCAAAGCATGTTCCGTCTTACAGAGCAGAGCGGCAGCGGCAGCAGCACGGCCATCATTGCAGTCGTCGTGTGCGTCGTCCTTCTCCTCCTGGTTGTTGCCCTCTTCTACTTCCTGCAGAAAAAAGGAAAGCTGACGTGTGGGGGATCCGAGAAGAAATCCTTGTAAGTAACCCACTGGGATGGGCCTGGTGACAGCAAATAAAAGGGAGAAATATGTTACCAAGGGGTAAATGTCGAAAAACAAGGCAGGACAAGGGAACATAAATCTAAGAATTAAAAGCGTCTTTTTGAGAAGGTTATAGAAATGGGTCCAGGAAGGCTCTGACCCCCAACTACGGCATTTTCCATTACGCGTTTGCTCCTTCTATGGTCTTTTAGGGCATCTTCCTATGTTACGGGCTTTTAGTTGATATTTTTCCCTTTTTCACACTTGGTCACACAGAATGATATGCGACGTTTCTATTCTGATCTCTGATTCAATCATGACTTCATGTGCATAAAGTACAGAGAGGTCTTCTAGACAGAGGGACAGTATTTGCAGTCCGCTTGCATTGCATATATCGCTTCTCTTTGCAGCATGCTGTATTACAGAGGACGCTAGGATATGGCCGTATAGCCCAGTGCCCTCTGTCTGATATGGTGAAGGAAACAAAAAGGGCAATATAAAAGTGGTCCGTGCTGATGGCTGCATGGATGTAGGTCTTCTTCTGGACCATCGGATGTAGCTGACTGTAAAACACTATGGGCTATATTACAATCTTCCCGCAAACGTTTGCGCGCGTTCAAAAACGCATTAACGAGATGGGCAAAACCCTTTTGCGCTGAACGTCATATTACAATGTCAGCGCAACGAATGCACGTAATCGTCTACCGCGGGTGAACCTGCGCGAACGCCGCGCGCGTCCTATACTTAACATTGTGAGCGCAAATGCGTTTGTGCGCTGGTACGCAGATGGTATTACAATCTATGCGCATAATTTTAACGACTCCTAAAAGCTGGTGTTAATGGCAAATCTGAACGTCCTGGCCGAAACCAAATACACCAGCACGAAAAAAACAATACGCAGCAAAGTATAGTTACACATTCTACACATAACAAACCAATAAAATGGAGACGTTGTGCGTGTTTTTTTTTTATTGCCGCAGCATATATGCGCAGATTGTCTTTGACAGGCGCAAAAACTTAACGTGAGACAATTGTGGTGCTTAATTCTGATTGGCTGAATCACGTGAGAAAACAGTCCGCACACTGATTTCTGCGCGCAACGTTAATGCGCACACGTTGTTTTTTTACGCGCGCTAATTTTTGATGGATGAAATGCGCGAGGATTGTAATACCCGCGTTAATTTACGCGCGTTAACTCTTCGCGCAAAAATTCACGCGTTTACCGTGCATTTTTGCGTTAGGCATGTAATAGAGCCCTATCTTTTTACAAGAACTGCACTTGTGTTCCATAAACAGGTTTCCAGGCATTGCTGAATGTGGGACTTTTATATTTGCCCAAAAAAAAAAACCTGCCCCCATGCACAGGTGTGCGTTCAGCCGAGACTGAATCTAGATAAGCCTGAAATACGAAGGGGTTGTTTTGAAAAAAACAAACTTGCAACCACCGAATTGCACTGTACGGTACAACTTCAAGGCATTTCGTCTATTCACTAAGCTGTCATTTCGCCAAATACTGGCGAATTCACAGCGAAATATGATGCAGTTTGTCGCATAACCGCGATCTTCGACAACAGTGAAATTGTCCCATAGAGAAGTAATGGTTAATCTATTCAGAGAACGCCGAACTGCACCGAAATGTCAGTGAAATGCCCTGATTTTCGGTGAATCAGTTTGACAGGTTTAAACAGGCGAATCCCATTTGAAACAATGTAAAAAATATTATCCTTTTTTTTAATCTGATTTTTTTTTATTTTTTATTTTTCAACAGTTTATTCTTTTCATTTTCTGCAAACAGTCTTTTTATTTATTTTTTAGAACACCTTTATGATTCATAATTTTGTTTAAAAGGTGTTTTTTTTCTGTAAAAAGAGACCAGAGACCTTTTATTATATTCTTTTTTTTTTTTATTATTATTGTATACAAACCTTTTAATGCACTTTTATTGATTTAAACAACTATTAGAGGAATAGCAGAGTTCCGTTTTTATTCTGCAGTACGACTGTGTTCGACGACTCAATCTTCAGCACACTTCGGGGACCACAGGGTTGGCGAAATGGAATCGCCGAAGTGCGCCAAACTAGAAAGTACTGAAATTCCAGTGCTTACTGAATAACCCCTTGAATTTCTGAAATAGGGCATTTGCATGCTTTACAATTAATAACGGTTTTCCCGCTTATGTTATCACTGTGCTTTTTGTTTCTCATATTTGGGGTTAAGCAGTGATTTACGATGAATTGTTCCAATGTCCGCAGATCTTGGTCTCCTTCTCTAATCAGATTAAGCCAAAAATGAATAGAAACTTGATTCTGCAGCCTTTTTTTAGTTTTTTATTTTGATTACACTGTCATTGTGATTGGTAAGTGGCGGCAGAGCCTTCGTGTTTACTTTTTAACCCCTTCACTGCTGAGACAGTTCACCTATGTGCGCTGCGCTCATTCTGACCATTTAGTGCTAATTATTTTTAGATGACAGCCTAGGTCCTATGTAATTAAACCCCCCCCAGACAAAAAAACATTTTTTTATTTAATTAAATTTTTTTATTATTTTTTTATTTATTTATTTTTTAAACCAAACCTGGTCATGTTTGGTATCATTTGAAAGGTCATAATCAGGCCTTTCAAATGATGTCAAATATGACCATCTAGCTGCTAGCTGGATCGGGAGATAAAGGGATCCTTAGGATACCATTATCTCTACATGGCAGCTAGATGGTTAACTGGCCCACTGACATCCTCACACATATGGTGAGGTTGTCAGTGGGTGGGGGGGACCTAGAGGCTTGGCTGACATCCAAGATGTCAGCCCCTCTCCAGGTTCAAATCGCGTTTTGGTGCCAATTGGCGCCAATCCGGCGGCGAAACAGTTAATGCTATACACCGCTGAAAAGGGGAGACTCTCTCCTTTTCAGTGGTGTAAAAAGCATCTCCCTAGCTGCAATGGTTGGGGAGATAGAGGGCTCCGAAGGAGCCCCCCCTCCCCTCCATTGCTTTGCATGGGGACGCCTGCTGATGACGTCACCACGCAGCGTGGCGACGTCATCAGCCTCGCCTGCCCTTTTACATCACATGGGCAGGCTTCCTCCCTGCCAGATCGCCTAGGGATCCAGCGAGGGAGGGGAGTATCGGGCGGGAGGGGGATTTGGCGCCGCTGACGTACCCTGTACGTCCGCGGGTCTAAGGGAGACCCGAGGACAGGACGTACAGGGTACGTCAGCGGCCCTTAAGGGGTTAAACGGCACATGCATCTTGTTTTTGCTGCATAGAAACCAATTTGCCAAATGCCATCATAATCCATGAAAAAGATTTATTTTTTTAATTCCTTTTTTTTTCTTCTTTTTTCATTGAAGACCACCTATTCTGTATCATTCATAAAGTTAAGATTTATCACTTTTAAAAATTCTTTAAATCTTTATTATTATATTATTTTTTTACATTAAAGACCACTCTGTATCATTCATCAAGTTAAGATTTATTACTTTTTAAATTCCTTTTTTATCATTATATTTTTATTTCCCCAGTTTTTTCTATCTTTACAATATCTGTGTGTATCACCATATTTTTTTTTTACATGAAAGACCACTCATTCTGTATCATTCATCAAGTTAAGATTTCTTTTTTTATTTAATTTTTTATTATTTTTTTTATTAAAGACCACTCATTCTGTATCAATCATAAAGTTAAGAATTATCATTTTTTTTTAAAAATTCTTTAAATCTTTATTATTATTATATATTTTTTACATTAAAGACCATTCTGTATCATTCATGAAGTTAAGAATTTTTTTCTTTTAAATTAACTTCATGAATGATACAGAATGGTCTTTAATGTAAAAAAATATAATAATAAAGATTTAAAGAATTTTAAAAAATGATAAATCTTAACTTTATGAATGATACAGAATGAGTTGTCTTTAATGAAAAAAATAATAATAAATTAAATAAAAAAATAAATCTTAACTTGATGAATGATACAGAATGAGTGGTCTTTTAATGAAAAAAAAAATATGATGGTACACAAAGATATTGTAAAGACAGAAAAAGCTGGAGGAAATAAAAACCTAATGATAAAAAGGGAATTTAGTAATAAATCTTAGCTTGATGAATGATACAGAATATGCCAAGAATCCTGAGGACACATAATAAAGCTCATAAAGCTTCAGCAATGCGCATGTACTTAGCCCGTACAGAAAGAGATTGAAAGTGTATGCTGCTCCTCCATTCCTTCATTTGATTAAACTAGTCTCATGAAACCTGAAGCCGTAAGGCATCGCGACGCGCTGCATCTGTCTGTCATTCGCATTTATTAGCATTGCTGCATTTCTTAGCATGACGCAATGACATCATTTTAATAGAACACTTTTATTTGATCACCTGTTAAGAGAATGATTGCTCGGCTCAGGTTTCACACAATGCTGAAGAATTCTTGGCTTCTCTGACGCCTCATTGATCCGCATTTGCTTTCTTTTCTACTGAAATGTAAAATAATCGATCTATAGATTGTAGCTCGGGCAGTTCTTTCAAATAATGGGTCAGACAACATATACATTGCATGTCAGTACACATTATATTTTTATTAATTATGGATGAAGCTCGACCCCCCCCCCCCCCCCCTTTGAAGCCCCAATCTAGATGTAAAATTCTTTCCGTATGTATGAACAAAGTATATGAAAGCGGCATCCATTCAGCAGAATGTATTTCACATTTAGTAGTGTTTTCATGTAGTGGATCCAGCAATATGGTATAAATGGTTGGCTTTGCAGTAGTTGTGCATTTGCAGTACTAGTTAGAGCAGCGTTTCCCAAACCTGTCCTGAGGACCTGCTGATGGGTCAGGTTTGCAGGATATGTGAAGCACAGCACAGGTGATATGATTTGCTGCTCAGTGATTGCAGGATTCAGTCTGTATTTCCCCAAGGGAATACTTAAAATCTGGCCTGGCTGAGGGACCCGAGGACAGGTTTGGGAAACACTGAGTTACAGAGTAACTGTGTAACCATGCTTTGCTGTAGTTGTGATAGTTTGGCACAAAATGTTTGTTATAGCAGTTGTAAATAGAAATTATCACAGTAACTATGTATAACCTCACTAAGCATTGCAGAGGTTTTGTGTAGTGGTGACTATAGTAGTGGTAGTAGTAGTGATTGGAGTAGTGGTGGTGGTAGTAGTAGTGGTGGTAGTAGTAGTGGTGGTGGTAGTAGTAGTGATTGTGGTGGTGGTGGTAGTAGTAGTGATTGTGGTGGTGGTGGTAGTAGTAGTGATTGTGGTGGTGGTGGTAGTAGTAGTGATTGTGGTGGTGGTGGTAGTAGTAGTGATTGTGGTGGTGGTGGTAGTAGTAGTGATTGTGGTGGTGGTGGTGGTAGTGATTGTGGTGGTGGTGGTGGTAGTGATTGTGGTGGTGGTGGTGGTAGTGATTGTGGTGGTGGTGGTGGTAGTGATTGTGGTGGTGGTGGTGGTAGTGATTGTGGTGGTGGTAGTGATTGTGTTGGTAGTAGTAGTGATTGTGGTGGTGGTAGTTATTGTGGTGGTGGTAGTAGTAGTGATTTGTAGTGGTGGTGGTAGTAGTGATTGTAGTGGTGGTGGTGGTAGTAGTGATTGTGGTGGTGGTGGTGGTGGTGGTGGTGGTGGTAGTAGTAGATTACAGTAGTTGCAGCTGGTTGGAAAAAAAAAATACATGTTTTTTTCTTTTGCTTTGCTTACTTATAACACATACAAATTGGGGTATACATCATCAATCAGCCCACAAAGAACACACCAGAACTGTGATCGGTGCAGCAAATCCCATATGCCCGTGCTGCACAAAAACAGAGGTTTTTAGGTGGCCGTTGAAGTGTAAGCTCATCTGTCAACGTCAAGCCTAATGCTAATGCATGGACAAAATCTAAATCGCTGGGTTCAACTTATGACCAGCATTAAACAATCCTTGCGTTTGGGGGCAAACACGAACGGGGTGCTTGTTTGATTCTTTACTGTGATTGTATAAATTGCAGTTGTTACAGTCGCTATATATATACACGGCGGTTGTAAAAAAATAAAAAAATTGCAGTAGTTAAGATATATTTACACATTACCATGCTTTGCAGCAGCTTTCATATAAATTGTTATTGTATAACTGCAGTAGTTTCAGTAGCCATATATACCTTGCCAGATGATGCAGTAGTTGTAGTTTGGCTGCATTGTTTTGTTTTACAGTAGTTGTAAATATGCAGTAGTTACTGTAGCTATGTAAAGCTTGGCAGGCTTTGCTTTTATAAAACCATGGATTTCCCTCCATGTTCTGTCAGTCACTGCTACATACTTTCTAAATTCTGTAATGAGATTCTCAGGCCGGAATGTCAACATATTATTCTAAATTCCCATAGGTCCGTTAGTATGAGCGAAGAATTATTTATTATGGAAAATAAATTGGACATATGCAGTCGGTGTTGTCAGAAATAGAATTTTAGTGGTTTGAGAGAATCAAAAATTCCGAATTGATGGAAACGATAAAATTTTTTAAATTGATCTGCAAATTTTTGGAGCAATTCAAAATAATTTTCCTAACTAAAACAAAGTGCACTCTTTGTGCAAAACTAGCTCTATCGCTAATACAAACATAAACCATTACAGCAACCCTTACACAAACAGAACCAGTAACTCAACCCAAGAAGTGACCCTAACCCTAATTCAAACATAAACTGTAATCCAAGCCTAACCGTAACCCAACCTAAGAAGTAACCCTAATGCAAACCTAAACTGTAACCCAGGCCTAATACAGAGCCAGTAAGCCTAACAGTAACCCAACCCAAGAAGTAACCCTAACGCAAAACTAGACTGTGACTGTAACCCAGGCCTACCAGTAACCCAACCCAAGAAGTAACCCTAATGCAAACATAAACTGTGGCTATAACCCAGGCAAAATACAAACAGAACCAGTAAACCTAACAGTAACCCAGCCCAAGAAGTGACCCTAATTCAAGTATAAACTGTAATCCAAGCCTAACCGTAACCCAAACGCAAAACTAAACTGTGACTGTAACCCAACGCCAATACAAACAGAACCAGTTACAGTAACCCTTACAGACAGAACCAGTAAGCCTAACAGTAACCCTAACCCTAAAGCTTGGGTTACAGTTTATGTTTGCATTTGGATTAGGGTCCCTTCTTGGGTTGGGTTACTGTTAGTCTTACTGGTTCTGTTTGTATTAGACCTGGGTTACAGTCACAGTTTATGTTTACATTAGGGTTACTTCTTGGGTTGGGTTACTGTTAGGCTTACTGGTTTGTAAGGGTTACTGTAACTGGTTCTGTTTGTATTAGCGTTGGGTTACAGTTACAGTATGTTTGCATTAGGGTTAGGGTTACTTAGGTTGGGTTACTGTTAGGCTTACTGGTTTGTAAGGGTTACTGTAACTGGTTCTGTTCGTATTAGAGTTGGGTTACAGTTACAGTATGTTTGTGTTAGGGTTACTTAGGTTGGGTTACTGTTAGGCTTGGGTTACAGTTTATGTTTCCATAACAGTAACCCAACCTAAGTAACCCTAATGCAAACATACTGTAACTGTAACCCAACGCTAACCGTAACCCAACCTAAGTAACCTAACCCTGATGCAAACATACTGTAACCCAACGCTAACAGTAACCCTAATGCAAACATACTGTAACCCCACACTAACAGTAACCCTAACGCAAACGTACTGTAACTGTAACCCAACGCTAACAGTAACCCAACCTAAGTAACCCTAATGCAAACCTACTGTAATTGTAACCCAATGCTAACAGTAACCCAACCTAAGAAGTGACCCTAACCCTAATGCAAACATAAACTGAAACCGGAACGCACACAGAAACAGTAACCCAACCTAGAAGTAACCCCAGGACTAACCCTATTGCTAAATCTAGCTAAACCTTGTGGGTGTAGAGGGCAGTATAGGGGGTAGTATAAGGAGTGGGGGTTGGTGGAGGTGTGAGAGGGGTTTTTAGAAGGGTGTAGGATTATAGAGGGGGTATAGGCTACAAATACGTGCGCCTGAAAAATTTCTTAAATTTGTAAACCTTTCTGGATATGTTCGAAACGTTGGATCAATTTGAATCGGCAAATTAGGAAAATTCCAAGATCGGAAAAATGTGGATTCCGAAATCTGCCAAAACAGACAGTTTGTGATGTACACGTCTAAAATAAATATTCCTCTGCGTCTCTCCTTTCAGAACGCAAGACCCTGCATCCGCTGAGCTCGCGCCGGAGATGAAATCGGATAAAAGATCTGAGCAGCACGGGCTCATTAGTTCCCCGGGAGGAAATCGAGTGGCAGAGGTCAGTATTTACAGTTTTTATATATTTTTTTTTATGCATGCCATGTTCTTTAATAGACGCGTTTCCCCTGTATATGTCTTAAATCTTTCTTTCCTCAGTGTTAGCAGGCAGAAGAGATGGAGAACTTTTCGTGCGCATGTACAGCGATCCTTCTTTCCGTCGCCTGGGACTCCATCGCTGTGTACATGCCTCCTGCCCGCGGATTTCTGCTTACACTGCTACCTGCACCTGCTATAAAGTTGCAAACGAAGAAACAATGCAAAGACTTGGTCCTTCCTCGGAGATTTCTCCTAATGAGCTGGAATGTCTCAGGATCCCTTTATTTTTGGAAGACGTTGGAGAGTCACTCACTCAGATCCGTTGCAGGGTACACACCCCTATCCAGTATTGCCTTAATCGGCGGTTGACCATCGCTACAACATGGACTTACAGACCTGCGTTAATTTTGCCAACTAGTTGTTGTTTTGTGGGTTTTATTTCTTTGCTTTTTTTAATATTTGTTTTGTTTGTTGTTTTGTTTTTGTTGTTTTTCAAACCATGTGAATGACTACCACTAGCCTGTTGTTTGATTCTGCTCTCCCAGCATGCCTTGGGGTAGCAGAGCACCACAGCCACTCTAGTGTTACACTGGTCTTGGCCTTCTGAGGCCTATGTGTATATAATGTATATTCTTATGGTCATTACACTGTCGGACCCTGACCCATGACTCACTGTCCTCATTAAATGTCCCTTTTACCCAACATACCATTTCCTTTTTCTGTGATCGTGAAATATGTCATTTTTCTTCTTCTCCTTAGCTGGTCAGTGCTGATAAAGATTAATAGTCTTGTAAGAGGTCTCTGCTAAGAAAAAAATATAGCCAGGGGTGCAGAGGGTGCCACCGCACCCGGGCCCTTGAGTCTGGGGGGCCCACACTCGCCTGCCTGGAGGCTTGCTATATTTTATATTATTTTTTTTTAAATTTATTTTATACTTAATTGTGAGTTTTTTTCTTTTGGAGCTCTTGTGATACATTCCACACATATTACTGTGGGTTTTGTTGCTGTAAAACTCTGATTTACACACTGATACACACTGCACATTACTGTAAGTTTTATTGCTGTGGAGCTCTGTGATATGTGCATGCACACTGCACATTACTGTGAAGTTTATTACTGTGGCGCTTTGTGATACGCTCATACACACGGCACATTGCTGTGAGTTTTTTTTTCTGTGGCGCTCTGTGATACGTTCATACACAGTGCACATTACTGTGAGGTTTATTGCTGTGGAGCTCTGTGAGATACATACAGGGTTATTTAGAGAGAGTTGAAAACCAGGAACATGACTGGAGAATTGAAAATTCTAGGTCAAAATAGCCAAACCAGAAAAATTCTCCCATTTATCTCACTTTCCAAATCTGCCATTTGGTCTAGATTGCTCTCTTCTCCTGCCATTCTCCTGGTTTTCACCTTTCTATGAAAAACCCTGATAGTGCACATTACATTAAAAATGGGATGGACTTAAGAGATCATAGTGGACCTGGAAAAAATGGGACACTGATTTCTAGAGTCAACATTGTGGACCTTGTGGGGACAATGCATGCTGTCAGGAAGAGGGACAAAATATATTTTTACCTAGGGTGGGGGGCCCCATCATGGTTTCTGCACCTGGGCCCTGAGGTTTCTAGTTACGCCTCTGAATATAGCCCATGTAATAATTCTCTAAAGGAGGGAAGATCGCAAAGCATATTTATCAGATGTCAATATATGTCAGAGCTCTAATAGGTTTTCCATGGTGTGATGGTGCTTATAGTTGTTGGTGTCCATGTAAAGTAGTGGTCGGCAACATCGGCTTGATTTTTTTTTTTATTTATTTGATTTTTTTTGGAACTACACTTCCCATGAGGCTCACCCATCCTAATGAGTGGCTGAGCATGATAGGAGATGGAGTTCCAAAATATATGGAGGGCCAAGGTTGCCGACCCCTGATGCAAAGTGTTTTTTCAATCCTAATCACTACTTTATACACGTTAAACAGCGCCCTCTCAACATGGGAAGGTGATGAACGGTACTGCACCTCTTAGCATTTCTTAACGTCATCCGGTCATGCCCAAAATAAGTTGGGTTCATTGAACAGGGAATTAATCCCTTTATGTGCGTCAGCATTTTTTTTAATTTAAATTGAGGTGGTGTTGAGGTTTTTGATTTGATCTTTGCTGTGTCAAGGCCTTGGGCTGAGGACCCCCTCCACGCTGCCAGCTGATTGGCAAGCCTTGGGTCAACCAATATTTTACTCTGAGCATTTTTTTATGACGCATAGAATTGAGAAAGGGAGTTATTCCATGTCAACGTTTCGTCGTGCTTTGCGTCACCGCAGCATGTCACTGGGGCGGAGGGACAGCTGTAAGGGAGGACCTTCTTACAGAGCAGCGCTCCACTTAATACTGTATGTGCGCTCGATTTGATTGTTGGCAGTCAACATGTCGACATCACTGGTGAGGGCCAATCGGGCGTTGCTGCATGACAGCCCCCAGTTAGCTCCAGCCATGGCAGGCGTAACGTGGTGACATCTGTTGGATCTCAAACCGACAAAGTACTCTACAGGTGCACTTTAAAATGCAAATTAGAGTTTTAATAACCGATTGATTAATCATCTGCAAATTTAAGTCCTATATCACTAGACCAGGGAGCGCGTTAGCTGTAGTGTTTTTTTGGGTGCGTCTGTTACCAGTCTTTGGCAGGTGACATGAGGAGCACGGCGGTTGACCACTCTGTTGTAGACACAAGGTATAAGCTATTACATTTTGATCTAACAATATAATTTGAGTTTTACTCTGAAATCAAAGTGGCTTGATTATTACCTTTGTAATGTTATATGCATTGGTGTGCGCAGGGGGTGTGCCCTGGCACAACCTAATGTTGGGTGAAGAGGTCCTGTTTCACCTCCTTCATTGACATTTTTAGATGTCCCTTATCTGGTTCATGATGAAAAGCATAAAAACTCATGTTATCTCTGTCTACAGGCTTGTTATTTCTAACGGAAAATGTGGATTTTGTACAAAAATCTTCTAAACCTACGTTTCCAATTGAAAAATGTTCCATGGGTGCGCACCCTAATGCAACGGGCTGCGCACGCCAGTGGTTCTATGTGATGTTTGGTGGGTGCGCACCCTATTGTAACGGGCTGCGCACATCAATGGTTCTATGTGATGTTTGGTCATAACCAAAGGGTTATTTGTGTACCTAGATCACACGACCTATTTCACAGTGATTTGTCACTTTGACGATTGTCTTGTGTAATTGCGTGTTCTAGCTAATGTAAAGGGTTTAAACTCACGCCTCGGATCAGTACGCAGCTTGGATCAGTGCAAAGACGTCTCTGCCCACCAGAGCATAAATTTAAGTGCGTTTTAACCATTTTCTGGTAATTAAAAAAAGAAATCCCTCAAAGCCAAAGTATCCTATGGGAAAGATACCTGCCTGTTTTTATTCACATAAAAAAAAAAGAAAACCCAAACACCTTTCAATAATGATGCTCTAAGTCAGTGGTTCTCAACCTGTGGACCCACAATTGTCCTTGGTCATTAAGTCGCAACCCAAAAATAATTGAATTTCTGAAACCTTTATTCCACAAAGCAACATGTGCAACATTCTACAATGTACGCACTTTTTAAACAATTTTGTAAACAAACAGGGATTCTTTCCAAAATGGATAGTGCAATAATCACAGAACTAGTAAAAACGAAAGCAAAAACCCAATAAAATAAGTTAACTGTAATTGAAACCTATGAAATTGATTTAGAACTTATGGGAAAACTGGAGATGCTCTTGCTCTTAAAAATTGTTGCAAAGTTTGGGGTGATGGTAGGCAAAGCAACTCTAATTTAAATCACTACTGAATGAATAGTAAAATATTATAAAAAACTTAAACTCACCTGCTCCTCACTCCCCAGCCGTCCATCTCTGCCACTGCACGCATTATTTCTTCACAGCAGCGGCAGCCTGCCCTCCCTGAGCCTGCGCAATCGCGTAAACTCAAGCTTGCCAAGAGATTAAGACTGCAGCGCGCGTCTGGCGCTGCCTACTTCTTGAACCTACACTTTTCAGTGCCTCAGAGAGGCACTGAGAGCGATGGAATAGCTTGGACCAATGGGAAAGCACCATTGGTGAAGGAGGCAGAGGTAGCCGCACCACCTGGGACCTGCTGCTGCAAGTAAGAGAGGCCTAGGGGCACTTGCCCCGCGACCCATTCCGTCCCTGGTCACGACCCACTACTTGAGAAACACTGCTCTAAGTCATACGTGGCAGAATTGGACGTGTTTCCAATTCGGACACAGACGATTTTGAACACTTAAAAAATGTGGCCGCGGCTGCATCCAGAGCTTCGCTTTTAGGGTTAGACCAGTGTTTTTCAACTCCGGTCCTCAGGACCCACTAACAGGCCAGGTTTGCAGGATATGTGAAGCACAGCACAGGTGATATGATTTGCTGCTCAGTGATTGCAGGATTCAGTCTGCATTTCCCCCAAGGTGATCTGTAAAATCTGGCCTGTTTGTGGGTCCGGAGGACAGGTCTGGGAAAAACTGGATTAGACATTAGAGTTAGAAATTCTGGTTGGAGAATAGGGTTACCATTTGAGCTTCTTCTAGGGATAGGGTTACATTTAGGGTTAGGTTTAACCCTAACAATCTGCTACATTCATGCTTCATTTTTAGTCAGCAGATTCTGCCTCTTCTTTTGACCCCAGCATCAAAAGAAGGGTCAGAATCTTTTGCATAAAATGTAGCAGAAGCTTAGGGTTAAGGTTAAATCTAACCCTAACCCTAAAACGAGCTCATATGGTAACCTAAGCCTAATTCCTGGCACTAAAACTAACCCTACCTAAGAAAAATGACACCCTATTTTGGCCCAGAGTAGCCAATTCAGCTGTGGCCAAATAGGAAGCGTCAAATTGTCCGGCAGCTGAATTGGGAAGTCGTCTCTTTTTAAACATGCATCTTTTTTTGAATAAAATAAAGAATCTTTTTGAGTGTAAACCCGAAGCCATTTACGTTATTATGGTATGTATGTCTTTACCAATAAAGATGCAGAAACACATGCACTGACGCAGAGTTACCGTGATGCCCATGGTGACACACGCTTCGTTTATATTGAAGTAGGAGAGCGATCTATCACAGCACTTTATGTTTTTATGATAACTTTAAGCAAACAAGTGTTCGTGGTGGCAGGATACATTGTTAAAAGAAATACCAAGATAGTTAATCACGGCTGGATAATGTTACACACAAAAGCAAATCCCCAGCATGCCATTAAAATCAGATACGGCGTTCCTTCGAGTCAGATTCCGGGTTTCTTGACCAGCAGAGCGTGGAATGCTCTTACTCACATGTCTCTGTTGGCTTCATTTATGCGAGTAAGACTTAAGCAATCATTTTAACAGCCTGTTGATCTGCAGATGGAAAAGTCACCTCGGATTAATTTACCCGTACCGGCTCTCTATGCCAAGTCCCCAGCTTTTATATATGGTCTCCAAAGCAAATGCCCGAGATGTTTCTTCACCTGTCACTGATGAGGCTGGGATTATGCATTGACGAAGAGGTATCGAGTGAGTATCGGTCCTTCTTTTAGCTTGGACCAATAAGTCATCAGAATTGGGAAAAAATTGGAATTCACTAACCTCCAAATTCGCCTCAAAATTGCACCGAATTATGTTTTTTTTTTTTTTATTCTTATTAAACACATTGGGCCCTATTACATTCTTCAAAAACGCACAGTAAACTTTTGAATTTTTGTGCAAAGCGCGTAAATCAACTCTGGTATTACAATCCTCGCGCGTTTTTTCATCCGTCAAAAAATAGCGCGCATAAAACAGATGTGCAAAAACACGCGCGCAGTAACACTGCGGACTGTTTTTTTCACGCGATTCAGCCAATCTGAATTAAGAACCACAATTGTCTCACGTTAAGTTTTTGCACCTGTCAAAGTCAATCTGTGCATACATGCTGCATCAATAAAATAAACACGCACAACTTCTCCATTTTATTGGTTTGGGTATGTGTAGAATGTGTAACTATACTTTGCTGCATATATTTTTTGGGCTGGTGTAATTGCTTTCGGCAGGTTGATAGAATTTGCCTTTAACACCAGCTTTCAGGAGTTGCTAAAATTATGCGCGCAAAGGCTGTGCGTTACAAACTGCGCATAGATTGTGCGCTGGTAAGCGGATTGTATTACAAACGCATTTGCGCTCACAATGTTAAGTATAGGACGCGTGCAGTAAAGTACGCTTGCGCAGGTTCACCCTCAGTAGACATATACGCGCGTTTGTTGCGCTGACCTTGTAATACGACCTTGTAATCTTTTTTATTAATCGCTAAAGACCATTTATTATTTTTATTCTTTAAAATCCCTTTATGTATTTTTTAGAAGACCTTTGTTTTTTTATATTTTTAAAAGATGTTTATTTTCGAACAGCCCTTTTTATAATTTTTTTAATTGACCATTTTTGTTATTTCGCCAATTTTTTACTATTTTTATTGTTTTGAACTTCTATTAGGAGAATAGGAGACTTCTTTTTTTTCTGATAACTGCTTCAGCGACTCCAACTTCAGCGAAATACGATGGTCATTCGCTAAATAGTGCATTCCCCGTATTTTCCGAAATCCCATGTAATTTCAGTGCTTTCTGAATAGAACCTTAAGTGTTGGATACGCATGTAGCAGAGGGTGACCTAATGGCATTCTATTTCCAGTTAAAACCGTATACTACATTGGGTAATATGTCAACGTTGACACATATGACTCTGTAGTGGTTTGCAGAAGGACAAATGAGCATGTGACTAGCAGGGAGGTGTCAAACTAATGGAAATTTTGTCACCAGTGGCGAAGCTGGAGATGCTTTATGACAGGGATGTCCAAACTCTGGCCCCCCAGATGTTCCCAGAAATCTCTGACTGCATTAGATGGATGGAGAAGCATGGGAGTTGTAGTTCATGGACATCTGGGGGGCTGGAGTTTGAACGTCCCTGCTTTAAGATGTGGGGCTCTGAAATTCATCTCCTACAGACTGAGCATGTCTAAACAGGCATCCACTGGGGCAGATTTTAAAAATGTCCCAAGTGCCTGAAATGCTCTTTTTTCTGACCACACCATGATATTTTTTTCTCATCGTTGAGAGGGAAGAGACCATGGAGGACTGTATGAAAGAGAACGCTATAACAGTGTTTTCTTTTCTATCCCTGTTAACTCGTAAAGTGATTGGTAATCTACACCTTTTATGTCAAAAATTTAAACCCTTACCGTTTTAAAAAATGTTTACCCTGCCAACTGATTGTAGTTATTTTGCACCCATTACTGGTGGGATGGTGTCCCTATAGATACACCTCCAATGATATGACATGGCCTGATCATCTGAGACGTGCCTGTCATGTGACCATCCCAACTGTACATTTTAAGGGGAGAATATTTTATCGCTCCACATGATTGAGATTTTTAGCAGTTCGTTACATTTTAATAGCAAGTTGAATAAAAACAAATGAATTATCTAAATCTCTATCTGCGTTGGGGCAGGTAGAGGCGCCGAGACTCATCGGAATGCAGGTCTGCTCACAGACTAAGTATCTGGTTCATAACTTCCTAGAAACGGTAATGATCTGGTAAATTGATTCAAAATAACTGGGATGAAAGTACGGCTAGTCATAATATATAGTATTTCAGATTAAATACCATGTAAAATGCTCAGAAGACAAGAGGAGGCAAGCGCCGGCATTCTTCTACGGTTAATCATATTGCTGAAGCTTTCCCAATGACCGAGCACCAGCAGGAGTGCCCCGTGACATCCGTGCCAGATAGCACGTAAGTAATAATAAAACTGATCTTTTTTTAAAAAAGATCAGACATAATGAATGCAATTAGAAGCTGTATAAATTGACTCTTCATGGTATCTACGGGGGTTTGTCCATAGTTGGATGAGAGACTCTCAATGAATGATGGATGCTTGATCCTGCAAGATTGTGTTGCCCATTCAGGGAAGCAACGATAAGCTTAGACCAATACAGGTTTTTTTCACTCAATAGCATTACTAATTCTCATCCGTAAATTCTCATTTTATTTTATCATTCTAATTGATGCAATATGTTTGGCTTTGATGGATGATTATCAGATTTTTTGTATTCAGAAATCAGCAAATCACACAGCATTGTAAATTGGCTAAATTTAATGATAATCACCAAAAAAACCACACCCTGACATCGGAAAGGCCCCTTCAATCAGGATTTCAGTGTAAAGCGAAATGGTTAAATGCAGATAGAGAGATGGAGTGGGTTGTAGTGTACGTAATGTGCAGTTGGAGGATGTACCAAACTGGATAAACTCCCCATCTCTATATAATTATATACATATACAATGCCTGACCAAAATAAAAGACACACTCTCTAGGATTTCTTTTGCTTTGATCCCAGCACGCATTCGGGGTGGCATCATTTCAATAAGCTCATGTAATGTCGCAACATTTATTTGCGTCCAGACTGGCATTAATTTGTTGCCAAGATCTTGTGTTGATGATGGGAGAGTCGTAGTGCCGCGTAAAGTCTTCTCCAGCGCATTATCCCAAAGATTCTCAATGGGGTTAAGGTCTGGACTGTGCGGTGGCCAATCCATGTGTGAAAATGATGTCTCGTGCTCCCTGAACCACTCTTGCAAAATTTGACCCCGATGAATCCTGGCATTGCCATCTTGGAATATGCCCGCTGTGCCATCAGGGAAGAAAAAACTCATTGATGGAAAAACCTGCTCATTCAGTATATTCAGGGAGTCACATGACCTAATGAATTGAAATGTTTGAAGCTGAAACATTTTAATTAACACCAGTAATTATCCAAAGCAAGGCTTGCACCTATTTGCTTAGTTAAATCCATATGGTGGACTTTTTTTGGGCTAGGCATAAATTAGTATACAAGGTACAGCAGTAACTGGTGCAACTAAAGATTCCACTGCGGTGGAATTGGCAACGTATAACTAGTTTGAGATCCAAAGGAGTGTTGCAGCTTGTGGCACCGATCTTTTCTCATTACTTCACTTGCTAGAGGACATATGGATACCCACTGCTGGTTGGGTATATGCCTGCTGTTCATTGGACTGGTTGGCCAACGTAGGTAATGTGCGTATCCTTCTTTCATGTCAGGTAGACAATAGTTGGCTTTTAGATAGGAGTTTTGCAAACAGAACAAACTATACTCAGGGTGATGAGGTCAGGAGACCTTCTTGCTCCATAACCAGAACAAGGAGCATACGTTGTTATGGTGCTTGGAGTTCGGAGTTCCCCTTTAAATTGATTTTGAAAGGATGTAGACAGCGAGTGTGCATTAGTGACTGAAGAGCAAGGTGGTGGAGCAATGTAAACCATTAACGAGAGCTTATTCGCTTGTGATCTGCTCTCTGGAATTAATTCAAGACAAACAATGGTTCCTTTATATTCGGGCACCAGGGAGCCTGTAGCTGTGTTGACAATATAAAAAGAAAAATGCGACTGTAATAATCGCAAGACCCCAGGAGATATCTAAGTCAACACTATCAACGAAATAGTTTGAGCAAAATAGCTCAATTTAAAAATGTTTCCACCACCAATATTCATTCAGCTCAGCTCTTTAAAGTCTAAAACGTTTCATTTGCAACCAGTATAAATCCTGGTTAAATCCACCAATGTCAATACATCTTTCACCCCTTCACTACCAAGGGATTTTCCAGAAAACCAACGTCAAAAACAAGTGGTTTTTGGAAAATATTTATTAATGTTAGGGTTGTACACGCGTTTTTTTTTTTCGTTTCGTTTCTGCACGTTCGGTTTTTCAAAAGTTTCGTTTCGATCGTTTCGGCCCATTTTCGTTTCGGCTCGGTGTCTTGTATCAATTTTTGTTTCGTGAAATTGGGGAATTTTGGTCTTTCGGATCATCTGTTCTCTTCGTTTCAAAAGGGTCCATCCTCGGATTTTCGTTTTAACTTCTGACGTAATGGTTTTTCGGATGCTCCAATATTTCAGTCGATACGGTAATCCTGCCGATTCGTTCCTTCAGATGTATTGTTTTATGAAAGATCCTTTTTTTCCTTATGAATAAATGTTAAAACAAATCCCCGTTTTATAAGTGTTTATTAAATATTTCTAAAACCGTTTATTATTTTCAATTCCAGCGAACAGCCATTTCTTTATTTTTTTTAGGATTATTTTTGCATTTTTCGGGAATTTTGGGTTAATCTTTAGGTTTCCTAAGTAATTTTAAAGAAAATAGCCTTTTTTATATCATAGCTTTCAATATTTAAAAAATTCCTGTTTTTATTAAATATATCTTACAGCATCTTTTTTTTTTCACTTACAGCAAGATGTGTCTGCATTTATTTATTTGCTAGGATTATTTTTGCATTTTTCGGGAATTTTTGGGATAATCTTTAGGGTTCTTCCTTACTCATTTTAAATGTATAAAAAGGTCTGTTTTTTTTTCTTTGCAGAACACATACAGCTGGATTATCTTCTCACAGTCTGTATGTGTTCTGTTCAGCAATGGATTTTGATACAATACATTTTGTTAGGCTTGTTACTATCCATGGTACTAATACTGTCGTTATCCATGTTGCTGATACGAAGAAATAGATCGATAATATGTGTTTCACCATAGGCGACTGTCCATGGTTCTGATCTGAGTCCGAAACATGGACAGGCGCTGATGGAGAAAGTGCAGCGTGTTCAGATCTCTGTCCCAACCAGGAAGTGTTTTGGCCAATCAGGATGCTGTCATTCTGTTGCATAAAGTGTATACATATCCTATGAAATTCCTACAGGACATACAGTTCATCACTTGGTAGTAGTTCCGTTCGTTGGATAAGAGGAATAGAAGTTCGATCTGCTGAACAGGCTAATTGCTGGTACTGATCCACTAATGCCGTGTTTCCCAACCCTACTCCTCAAATGCTCCTAACAGGCCATGTTTTCCAGATATCTGAAAAACAGCACAGGTGATATGATTTGCTGCTCATTGATTGCGGGATTCGGTCTGCTTTTCCCCAAGGTAATCCTCAAAACCTGGCCTTTTAGAGGGACTTAAGGACCAGGGTTTGGAACCACTGCACTAATGCAATCTGTGAACAGCGCTGTACACATTCATTGTCTCAGAGACCACATGCGCGGTTACTTAGTATGGGTCCAGTAAGTGTACACATCCTCTTTGTGCTTGCAGAAGAGGAACCATATGCATCTCTTTTGTGAATCGGAAACTACCATAAGATTCATATTTGTGTTCTGGTGTTTGTCACCTTCACATCATACAAAATAAATGATCCACCAAGCAAGAGTTTGGCCAAAAAAATGCACCAACTCCGGTGATCTGAAAGGATAACCATCAAAATATCTGAACAAAATCTCAATTTAATATAGTATCAGAAATGTTTACACATCCTTGGGACGGCTTTACATTTATCCAGGTGCAGTAGAAGCCTTTCAATAACTGCATGGCCTGCATCACTTCGACAGGGGAGGAGATGTTCTCCTGAACGGTCTGTGGTTCCCTCATTATATCTGCTTTCCGTCAGGATGTCAGAAAAGCCTCTATTTTCTAAATGTCAAACAAATCCCCGGAGAGACAGATTGTTATTTCCATGTGATACACATGTTTCTGTAGAGATGTAGTCAGACAAGATTGTCATGGGGATGGAAGCAACACGAGATAAAGACGAGGGAAAAAATAGCGACGAATCCGACACCAGAACGTCATTTGAAATGTGTTCATGGTCTAGAAAAATAATATTATAATGTGTAATAAATAGCTCATGGTAACGATTTCCCATAAAGTGTTACCATGGCAGTCAGATGGATCCCCCGCGTGACGAGCTTTTGCATTGACCACGTGATACAATCCCCATGGACACCTTACACCTTCAGGACCTGAAGACACGTTGACATGTGAATGTAATGAAGCAGCGGTCAAAAATATCAAATTAGTAAGAATACCATTAGTTATGATGATTGATGTTTAATCAATATGACACGGAATGAAAAGGTTCCACCATGTAACACCTACCATTGTTACCTCAAGACCATGGAGAGATTAGATCTGGAAATTCTTAGAATTCCTTAGGTCTTAGGTATGAAACTGTAACGTCTTTACGAGTCCTCAGATCCAGATAAAAGTCAAAGCAGGCGTCCCGCGACACTAATTAGCATAAAAGAAAACAAAAACACAAAAGGTAAACCCTTCAGCTATCACAGGCCTAATGCCTGAGGCTGTTCAGTCTAATTAGCGTACGGTCTAATTAACCAGGTGCTACGAGCCATTAAGATGACTGAGACAACATACAATTTTAGGCCATTTTTTTTGTCACCGGAATACCTAGAAATCAGATATGTCAAGTGAGGAGGATTCTGTGACACCCGACATTCCATATGCTATTGATTCTACTATCCTGTGCAGTGCTTGCCAACAGGGCGTGGGGTCAAAGGAAAATGAGCTAAAGGGTTGAACTGATTTGAGAATTTGAGGCCAATATTACTAAATTTGGGTACATCTTCAACATTCACTCCTTTTGGATGTTTCGTCTAAAATGTTAAATTCTTCTTTCCATCAATCCCCATCCTAATGAACATCATTTAGGAAATAATTAATTTGTTGTTAATCGTGATTGCAGGTAAAATTAAGGTAATATGTATTTTAGCATTAAATTATTAGTATTATTTTGTATTCTATTATTATTGTAGGATTTAGGGCTATGGAATGTTATTGTCGTGGTCACATCTGCAATTCCAGATTTTTTTTGCAAGGTCATTTCCTAATGAAAAATTTAATTTGAGCTGTTTGTTAGTTGCACTTTATTTAATATATATATTCTGGTAGATTGGATGGAAATTGCAGTGTGTTTAGTGTAGGATCAACATATTTACAACCAAAGTATTAGATGATTTTGAAAAAAGACCAGTGAGTCTGTCCAACCTACCAGAATCATATCAAAGGGACCTCCGGCATCTGCATGATAAATGGCTCGAACCCAATTTCGTTGCTACTGTGGTCGATGTGGTTTTGAGTGCAGTTGATCCTCTTCCAGAAGGACCTGGTTGACCGCGCCATTGGACCACAGTTCCCCTGTAGTATTAAAGATGGTGGTGGATTAGCCGCAGAGTGTCTCACAATATCAGTGTGGCTCGGCGTGACATACTGGAGCAGAGAGGTGGTCACTCAATCCAGAATGAGAAACATGGATGCCAGACATGTAGGAGCTGGAATAGAATCCTGCCCAGCACCTTTGCATCTCAGAGGACTGCACGGATAACGGGAGAAACAAGACACATTTCCAAGGGTCCCACTCTAGGATCATTATGTTATTTCTCAAAGGACAAATCTGATGGCCAATATGGAATCAAGATGGAATCCACAAGGAATCAAGATCCACAAGGTAGAGGAAGGGAGTATATTTAAAAGGAAACAAAGTAGCAAAACAAGAGGACATAGTCTTAGATTAGAGGGGCAAAGGTTTAAAAGTAACATCAGGAAGCATCATTTTACTGAGAGGGTGGTGGATACATGGAACAGTCTTCCAGTAGAAGTGGTAGAGGCCAAAACAGTAATTGAATTTAAGCAGGCATGGGATAGGCATAAGGCTATCCTAAAGAAAAGATAAATCCAGGTAAAGTATCCATGTAATTGGGCAGACTAGATGGGCCGAAAGGTTCTTATCTGCCGACATTTTTCTATGTTTCTATGAATTTTGTCCCTTTGGGTACAATTGGAAAATACACCAAGGGGAGTGCATTTCTTTTGGGTCAGAAACAGCCATTGGGATGTGTGGAAAGTTGACCTTGATGGTCATTGATTATTTTCAAACTATGTGTTTGTTTTACTATTGTGCATGTATGTGAGCTAATGAGTGTTTGAGTGTATATGGGTCCGTGTGTATGTACTGTACGTACAGGTATATAGGTATATGTATGTATATGGGTATATGTGTACGTGTATGTATGTATGATAACATCCAAGAAAGCGGCACTCAAGGTCTTTTCATAAATCACTTGGTATCTTTATTGTTCGATGTTTCAGTTTACTCTCCGTAAGCTTTCTTCAGAATGTATGTATATATATATACTGTATATAGTTTGTTATTGCAGAAGCCATTTGCACATTACAGCAATTCAAAGAACTGCATCACATATATATATATATAGGGATGTGATTATGTATGAATATGGGTACATATGTGTTTGTATGTATGGATAGGTGATTATGTGTGTGTTTGGGAATATGTGCGTGTATGTATATTTAGTTATTTATTTATAAAGGATTTTACTAGGAAGGATACATATATGGGTATATGTGTGTGTGGGCACGCATGTACTGTACGTATATGGGTATAGGTGTGCATTTATTTATTTATAAAGTATTTTACTAGGAAGGATACATTGAGATTTCTCTTGTTTTCAGGTATGTCCTGGATTCAAGAACATTGAATTGTTGCATTTATTACTTTGTATTTCTGTAGGATATTAAGAAAAAGCACAAATATACACATTAACAGAAAATAAATCTATTCACTATGTTACATGTTTACAGGTGCATTCTGTATCGATGTATGTTAATGGGTATTTGTGTATGTGCGTGCGTACGGAGTATGTATGTGTGTTCTTGGTGTGTTTGCTGGGACTGATTGCTACTGACCACCTTTATGATTAGGACCCTTTTTGAAGGGGGACGGGGGTTGCCCAGGACCTTTGGCTCGGTGAAATCTGATTGTGTCACTGCTTAATCTTCTAAACATTATACACAGTAATCGTTTACAGGTATATAAATAGTTTAATGTGCCTTATACGCCTGACTATCCGGGCTTACCTTTGCGTGGGGATTGGTTGGGGGTCACCTTGGCTCCCATAATGCCATGCATGTCAGCACAATGAAGGCGAACGTGACGAAATGTAAGGCATGAGCACAAAATGGCATTCTGAAATGTGGCTGCGCTCTTAGTCCTGCAGGGGTTTGTGTAATATATATATAAATATATATACTGTATGTATATATGCCTCATTAGCATTTCCTGCAGGGTTGAGATGAATGGGCCTTGACATTAGTTTCCATTAAAGATGCGCACATCTTAGTAACGGGCCTACATTTATAAACGCTAAGTCGGCGTTTCATTCATAGGTTATATTGTAACATTCAAAACCTTCGACCATGAGATTTGTGAATTCTCTGGTAGTGAGGGAGTAATGTTCGCAGAGGGGGATGTTTAACGCACCTGCAGGATTTTGTCATAATTATAAACTGCTCAATAAATCTCGAGGCATTTATCTGGGAATTGCTCGTTTCAAGTTAAAGTCTCCAAGACAATTTTTTTCAAAATACAGTTGATTGAACTAAAATTAACAATTTTTGTTCTCTACAATTTCTGACTTTGAGACAAATGGGGGGGGGGGGGTTTGTTTATCATGTATCAACATAAAGTGGATTTTTGCTGCTATTGTTCTTTCCGAGGTTAGGTCAATTTGATCGTGAATGTCATTGGTCACTAGATGGTTGCAGATCTCAGAGATGCTGTACAGAGCACTGGTGAGACCTCACTTGGAGTACTGTGTGCAGTACTGGAGACCGTATCTCCAGAAGGATATAGACATCTTAGAGAGAGTTCAGAGAAGGGCTACTAAACTGGTGTACGGCTTGAAGGAGAAAAGTTACCAGGAAAGGGTTAATGATCTTAACATGTACAGCTTGGAAAAAAGACGAGACAGAGGAGATATGATAGAAACATTTAAATACGTAAAGGGAATCCACAAGGTAGAGGAAGGGAGTATATTTAAAAGGAAACAAAGTAGCAAAACAAGAGGACATAGTCTTAGATTAGAGGGGCAAAGGTTTAAAAGTAACATCAGGAAGCATTATTTTACTGAGAGGGTTGTGGATACATGGAACAGTCTTCCAGTAGAAGTGGTAGAGGCCAAAACAGTAATTGAATTTAAGCAGGCATGGGATAGGCATAAGGCTATCCTAAACAAAAGATAAATCCAGGTAAAGTATCCATGTAATTGGGCAGACTAGATGGGCCGAAAGGTTCTTATCTGCTGACATTTTTCTATGTTTCTATGCTGTCACCTCACCTCAGTTTTGATAAGTGTTTGCGTAAGGGGGTGGCACTGGGCTTTAATTTGGTCTGGGCATCCTTGAAACCGAGCCCTTCAGACCTGGAAAGTAAATAATGTATCAGGTATCTGGGAGTGAGCGAGAGAGTGAAGGAGTGTCTGAGAGAGAGAGTGAGAGCGTGAGAGAGAGAGGGCAAGAGAGACACAGGGAGAGGGCAAGAGAGAGAATGCAAGAATGAGACTGGAAATGAGAAAGACTGAGACTGGGAATGAGAGAGTGAGCGGAAGAGAGACAGAGAGGCTAAAAGAGAGTGTAAGACAGAGGAGAAAGTTAAAGATTGAGAGAGGAAACAAGGGGAAATAGAGTGCAGGAGTGTCAGAGAGAGAGTGAGAGAGAATGGGGAAAAGAGACACAGAAAGGGGGAAAGAGAGTGAACATATAACAATGGGAGGGGAAATGAGAGAAACTGAAAATGGGAAATAGAGAGTGAGTGCATGAGAGGAAGAGAAACTAGAGATGTGCACGCATTTTTTTTGCTTTGCTTCGGCTCGTTCGTTTTTTGTTTAAAGTTTCGTTTCGGTTCGTTGTTTCGTATCAATTTTTGTTTTGTGAAATCGGGGAATTTCGTTCTTTCAGATCGTCTGTTCTCTTCGTTTCAAAGGGTCCATTTTGTTTTGACTTTAGGGGCCCTATTACAATCTTCACGCAAATGTTTGCGCACGCGCAAAAACGCATTAACGCGAGGGGCAAAACCCTTTGCGCAGAATGTCGTATTACAAACTCAGCGCAACAAACGCGCGTATACGTCTACTGCGGGTGAACCTGCGTGAACGCTGCGCGAGCTTACTGTACTTCGCGCGCCTATACTTAACATTGGGAGCGCAAATGCGTTTGTGCGCAGCTACGCGGATGGTATTACAATCTATGCGCAGTTTGTAACGCACAGCCTTTATGCGCATAATTTTAGCAACTCCTAAAAGCTGGTGTTAATGGCAAATTCTATCAACCTGAGCGAAACCAAATACACCAGCCCAAAAAAAATTACAGCAAAGTATAGTTACACATTCTACACATACCCAAACCAATAAAATGGAGAAGTTGTGCGTGTTTTTTTTATTGATGCAGCATATATGCGCAGATTGACTTTGACAGGCGCAAAAACTTAACTTGAGACAATTGTGGTTTTTAATTCTGATTGGCTGAATCGCGGAAAAAAAAAATCTGCACATTGATTTCTGCGCGCAACGTTTCTGCGTGCGCATTTGTGTGCGTCCGTATTACGCGTTATTGACGGATGAAAAATTGTGCGAGGATTGTAATACCAGTGTTGTTTTACACGCGTTAACGTTTAACGCTTCGCGCCAAAATTCACGTGCGTTTTTGCGTGAAGAATGTAATAGGGCCCATTGTGTATTGTCATATACATCAAAAATGTATTTTAAACCAGAAGCTCACGAGAAAGGGCGTCATTTAATTCAAAATCCCAAGAATCTCTAAATTTGAGCTTAAAGACGATAAATTAATTCGGTGTTTTCTGTTAACAGGCCAACGTGACCTGAGAAACAAAGCTGATTAAGTGTTCGCTAGTCAAATAAACATTTGACAAGTGAACGAAATTTCAGCTTTGCTTCATGGATCATTTCGGCCTTTGTGTAGGGGGGGGGGGCAACAGCCTTGAAAGAAACAAACTTATAATTAAACATGAAGGTGTGTTTGATTATGTGAAACCCGGCCTTGCTACTTAATTGTCTCCTAATGTTCAATTTAAGTTAAAGATCAACCAGGAACAAATAAAGAGTCAATGATAGCGCAGGTCTGTCTGTCATACATAGTAAGCAACGCAAACCTGTCACAGATACAATAGGCAACATTTAAATCCTTCTTAAAGGGCTCAGCAAAGAATGTAATAGGGCCCTAGACGTATGGTATTTCGGATGCTCCGATATTTCGGTCGATACAGTTATTCTCCCGATTCGTTCCTTCAGACGTATCGTTTTTTTATGAAAGATCCTTTTTTTCTTATGAATATGCATTGCACAACTTTATTTAATCCTATAACATATCAATATCTTGTACTGTTAGACTGGGGATTTAGGGAAAAGCTAATTAAATGTTTTTAAAATAAATATATTATTGATGCAGAAAGAAAGCACTGGAACAAGTTAAAAAAGTGACTGACGATACGAAATTACGAAATCGGCAACGGAACCGAAACGGACTCGAAACGATACGAAAATACGTTGTCCGAAATTAACCAAAATCGTGACTAGAACGAAAATGACTTGCGATTTTACAAATTTCATGTCCATACGAAGTAACGAATTTTTTTTCTCGTTTCATATCATATATACTGTATGTATTTCGTTGTCGGTCCAGGTTCGGAACATCGGACGAATCCGAAGCACCGAATTGGCCCGTTTCGGGAGAAAAACGAATCGGTACGAAACGAACATCCCTAATAGAAACAGGGTAAAAGAGAGGGAGAAGGGAAAAAGAATAAGGTGGGGATTAGGATCAGGATCAGAAACAACATGGGTTTACCTCAGGGAGATCATGCCAAACTAATCTTATTGATTTTTTTGATTGGGTAACAAAAATAATAGACACAAGTGGTGCAGTAGACATTGCTTATTTAGATTTCAGTAAGGCTTTAGATACTGTTCCGCATAGAAGACGTATCAATAAATTGCAATCTTTGAGCTTGGATTCCAATATTGTTGACTGGATTAGGCAGTGGCTGAGTGACAGGCAACAGAGGGTTGTGGTAAATGTGGTTTATTCGGCGCAAGGTCTTGTTACCAGTGGGGTACCTCAGGGGTCAGTACTTGGACCCATTCTATTTAATATTTTTATTAGTGATATTGCAGAAGGTATTAATGGATAAGTATGTCTTTTTGCTGATAACACAAAGATTTGCAACAGGGTTGACGTTCCTGGAGGGATCAGCCAAATGACAAATGATTTAGGTAAACTAAAAAAATGGTCGGAGCTGTGGCAATTGAGTTTTAATGTGGATAAGTGCAAGATAATGCACCTGGGACGTAAAAAAAGGCTGAATATAGAATATTTGATACAGTCCTAACCTCAACATCTGAGGAAAGGGATTTAGGGGTCATTATTTCAGAGGATCTAAGGGTAAGTAGTCAATGTAATAGAGCAGCAGGAAATGCTGGCAGAATGCTTGGTTGTGTAGGGAGAGGTATTAGCAGTAGGAAAAGGGAAGTGCTCATGCCACTGTACAGAGCACTGGTGAGACCTCACTTGGAGTACTGTGTGCAGTACTGGAGACCGTATCTCCAGAAGGATATAGACATCTTAGAGAGAGTTCAGAGAAGGGCTACTAAAATGGTGTACGGCTTGAAGGAGAAAAGTTACCAGGAAAGGCTTAATGATCTTAACATGTACAGCTAGGAAAAAAGACGAGACAGAGGAGATATGATAGAAACATTTAAATACGTAAAGGGAATCCACAAGGTAGAGGAAGGGAGTATATTTAAAAGGAAACAAAATAGCAAAACAAGAGGACATAGTCTTAGATTAGAGGGGCAAAGGTTTAAAAGTAACATCAGGAAGCATTATTTTACGGAGAGGGTGGTGGATACATGGAACAGCCTTCCAGTTGAAGTGGTAGAGGCCAAAACAGTAATTGAATTTAAGCAGGCATGGGATAGGCATAAGGCTATCCTAAACAAAAGATAAAGCCAGGTAAAGTATCCATGTAATTGGGCAGACTAGATGGGCCGAAAGGTTCTTATCTGCCGACATTTTTCTATGTTTCTATGATTAAGAGAGTGAAGGAGTGCTTGAGAGAGGGAAAGATAAAAAGAGAGAGTGAGAGAGCTCAAAAGGGAAAAAGAAAGATTGAGAGAGGAAACAAGGTGGAATCAAGAGAGTGAAGGAGTGTCTGAGAGTGAGGGCAAGAGAGAAGCAGGGAGAGGAATAGAGAGGGAAGGACAAAAGTGAACACAAGAATGAGAGGGGAAAGAGTAAGGGACTGAGAATCTGATAGGGAGAGAGAGAGACGGAGAGAAAAAGAAAGGGAGACATAAAGGATAAAAAGAGCGTGAGACAAAGAGGGGGGAAGAGAAACATTGAGAGCAGAAACGAGGGGGATTCAGAAGAGTGATGAATGTCTGAGAGAGGGAGATGAAGATGGACACAGAGAGAGGGAGTGAGACTGAAAACAAGAATGAGAGAGGAAAGAGAGTCGGAATCCGAGAGAAAGAGTGAAAGGAAGAGCGAGAGACTGAAAGGAGAAGTGGAAGCTACTGAAGGGAGACAGCAATTGAAAAAGAGAGAGTGAGAGACAGAGAGGGGAAATAGCTTGAGAGCGGAAACAAGCGAGAGAAAAATAGAGTAAGCGTTACATAGAGCGCAAAAGAGAGAAAATGAAAGATACGTAAAAGACAGAAATCGAGAATGAAGTAAAAGAAGTAGCGGGACCTGAAGCGGGAGACTGTGCAGGCAGAAGTTTATTCAGGGGGAAACAACAACAACAAATCAGAAATCAGTGACGTTTCGGCCCGGTGGCCTTAATCATACATAGAGGTTAAAAGAAGACCTCCCACTATATATCTCCCATCATTCCAGCCAGGGAGTGATGGGAGATATATAGTGGGAGGTCTTCTTTTAACCTCTATGTATGATTGAGGGTATAGTGGGAGAGAGGGTATAGAGGGAGAGAGGGTATAGTGGGTGAGAGGGTATAGAGGGAGAGAGTGTATAGAGGCTGAGAGTGTATAGAGGGAGAGAGTGTATAGAGGGAGAGAGGGTATAGAGGGAGAGAGGGTAAAGAGGGAGAGAGGGTAAAGAGGGAGAGAGGGTAAAGAGGGAGAGAGGGTAAAGAGGGAGAGAGGGTAAAGAGGGAGAGAGGGTAAAGAGGGAGCGAGTGTATAGAGGGTAAAGAGGAGAGAGGGTAAAGAGGGAGAAGGGTAAAGAGGGAGAGAGGGTAAAGAGGGAGAGAGGTATAGTGGTGAGAGGGGAGAGAGGGTATAGAGGGAGAGAGGGTATAGTGGGAGAGAGGGGAGAGAGTGTATAGAGGGAGAGAGTGTATAGAGGGAGAGAGGGTATAGAGGGAGAGAGGGTATAGAGGGAGAGAGGGTAAAGAGGGAGAGAGGGTAAAGAGGGAGAGAGGGTAAAGAGGGAGCGAGTGTATAGAGGGAGAGAGGGTATAGTGGGTGAGAGGGGAGAGAGGGTATAGAGGGAGAGAGGGTATAGTGGGAGAGAGGGTATAGAGGGAGAGAGGGTATAGTGGGTGAGAGGGTATAGAGGGAGAGAGGGTATAGTGGGAGAGAGGGTATAGAGGGAGAGAGGGTATAGTGGGTGAGAGGGTATAGAGGGTGAGAGTGTATAGAGGCTGAGAGTGTATAGAGGGAGAGAGGGTATAGAGGGAGAGAGGGTATAGAGGGAGAGAGGGTATAGAGGGAGAGAGTGTATAGAGGGAGAGAGGGTATAGAGGGAGAGAGGGTATAGAGGGAGAGAGGGTATAGAGGGAGAGAGGGTATAGAGGGAGAGAGGGTATAGAGGGAGAGAGTGTATAGAGGGAGAGAGTGTATAGAGGGAGAGAGGGTATAGAGGGAGAGAGGGTATAGAGGGAGAGAGTGTATAGAGGGAGAGGGTATAGCAGCTAGAGAACAAAAGAGAATTAATATTATTGAGTGAGTCGTTACTATTAATGAGCTGGATGGGCCATTATACTTATCTGCTCGCCTGCTATCCCAGACTCAAACACCTGCTGCGGCTCGGCTGTTGCAGCTGCCTAGTGGACATTAGCGTTGTGTATACTTTGTATAGGAAGCATCTTCTCTGTACTTTGCAGATGTACAATAAAGAGAAAATGATTCCAAGGTGTGTCCGAGGTGTATCCTTGGGTGCAGCTGGTAAACGGAATAAAATATCAGCTGCAAGAAACTGGTGGCAAATAATTTTGTTAGCCTATGGTCATACTCCTAATAAACCTGGCAATAGGGACCGCTAATGGTTAATGGCTTTCACCACAATGGCGGCTCACTGTATATACCAGTTCTGCTGGAATTGGGCCCTGAGACGAGTAAGAGCAGCAAAGAACAAGTAGCAGGGAGCAAAATACATGGTTTATTCACCAAGCGTGGAATTACAAAATCTGGTCAGTAGTCGAGTTGTATATTTTTTCTTATTTGCCAATTCTGTGTCCTAAAAATTGCAATTCTCCGCACTGAAATGACCTGCTCCATTCCTCCCAAAGGTAAATATACAGAGAAAAGTGTTATTGTGGAAAGTAAGAGAATGTGAGCTTTAGGAGCACGAGTTGATGTAACTGTGAATGTGTGGGAGTATATGTGAATAATAATGTGCAGTTTTCAAACCCCCTACTCAAACACCATTAAGCTGCCACAGGTCAGGTGCAAACAGACATTAAACTGGATTTCACCTGCCTCCCACTCCCGCCTCCCTCTGAGGGTGGAAGGGATTTGGTTACTTTAGATTTATCATTTCTTATCACATTCCCAACATTCCTGAGGATGAAGGAGACTGAGAACAGTAGAGAAAACACAGAGTGAGCGGGAGGGGAAGCAGAGAGGGAGTGTGATCCATTAGAGGCTATGCCAGGGTGACCGACCACCACGTATGATCCCCTACACCTGCCATACCTTGAATAGCTAACCTTATATGCACCAATTTTCTGGACACATACACATACCTGGCATCTTTCTAAATTAACTGACATTGTTCATCCTTCATATTCTACAGCGATCTCTCACCAGGCCATAGATATGGCATCCATCACAAAGATCGACATGATACATCATTTCTTGGTGAGATACCGTTGGTCTTTACTTACCTCAAATCCAGTGCCAGGTGACGCCATCACCCTGGTTCATGGGCATGTCAACCCTTTTGTATTGACACCAATGTACCTAGTCCTTTGTCGGCTGTCACTCAACGGCTATAGAGTAGGGGAACCACCAGAAAGCCAACGCCCCGATCGCGCCTTCCAGAGCTCATTGGGACAACGGTTTGTTGAGATGATATTGTCGACGATATGTTGGCAGATGTGAACGGGGACAGCACTTTTTAAAGAGAAATTCATAAAATATGTACTTCTGCCAGCCATTTGGCAACTCAAAATGCATAGATATCATTTAAATTCCACAGATCAAAGAGAAAGCAGAGTTTGGATGTCCTCAATGGGGAGGGGGGGTGCCAAGTAGCCATTTGCACTGATTGCAATTTAATACTATGCACCCACAAATTTTACTTACACAAATCAAACAAATCGCATGGAGGAAATCCGTTCCCTTGTGATTCCTTTTTTGGCTCATTGACAGAGGTGTCTTTTCATCGATTCGTGTTTCAAACACATTGTACAAAATCAGACGAACTGAGATTCACCAAAAAGTCAATATGTCTGGTGATTATTACAATCAAAAGGAAGATCGGCCACACTGAATTCTTGCTGCCATATTAATATTTATTCACCGCAATTTGGGAGAAAATACTACAACATTTCGGCCAAAGCCTAAGTCATGTATATGCTTTGGCCGAAACGTTGTAGTATTTTCTCCCAAATTGCGGTGAATAAATATTGATATGGCAGCAAGAATTCAGTGTGGCCGATCTTCCTTTTGATTGATGTTCTGGATTGAGGACTCCTTGATTGAGCACCTCGAACATTTCCTGCTGAGATTCCTGGTTTCTTTGATGTAGCCACGCACTGTTTGTTTTTCTTGGTGATTATTACAATCGGTGAGTGGTCAGTCATAGTAAGGCCATTGAAAATTCATATATGACATAGACACTATTTACCCATCCGCAAAGGGATAACTCATTGGTTCCAGGCAACTCAGGCAGACCACCCAACAGCAACAGTGAGGCAAAAAAATGAAGAGATGGTAACACCACAGTTCCAAGAAAATGAAAGCAACCTGTTGACTCCAACAGGGGCCTTTGACTGGCTCTTAATTTTTTACACCACTGTTAGTCATAGTAAGGTCGATTTATCAAGGTTCCGGGTGGCCTGGGACAAACCCTGACACAAATGGGCAATCTTTTAATATTGTCCAACATAACACCATCAGATCAGCAATCCGTGGAGGAGACCCACTTTAGACTTTATCATGTGGAAACCAGTGCAATGAGATTGTCTATAAACCGTTTAACGATGAGCCTTGTCAACTAGGACACCATGACTAAGTATTTATGAGAAAAGAAGAAAATGGGAGCAGGACTTCAAGTGGATAACTTTGGTGAAGATAATTTTATTCGGGGATAGCACACCCCACACAAAAAAGCATGTGACGTTTCGACCCAAAGTTCTTAATCATACATATATGATTGGATGTAGATTAAGAACTTCGGGTCGAAACGTCACATGCTTTTTTGTGTGGGGTGTGCTATCCCCGAATAAAATTATCTTCACTGAAGTTATCCACTTGAAGTCCTGCTCCCATTTTCTTCTTTCGGATGTACATGGGATTGGCGGCATCCTCCCTCGAGCGGTGACATCGTGGATACTTGGCGGGGACTCCCTCCTAACGGAGATCGCGGCTCTTTTGGATTAAGTATTTCTGAGGTCTGGCACGGAATATAAGACCTCAAAGAGACTTGGTTTGGTTTAGAGCAGGGATCTCAGACTCTAGCCCCCCCCCCCGATATTAATTGCCTGCAATTTCCAGAATTCTTTGAATGTAAAACATGGCCAGAAAATCATGGGAGTTGTAGTTCAGAAACACCTTGGGAACCACAGTTTGAGACCCCTGGTCGTGAGAGCCTCAGACGACTTCTCAATGAGTAAATCTCTTAAAAGGAAATGGGAGGCAATTCTGGAAAGCAGTAGAGTGTCAAAATAATGTTTAGCAATGTTCCAGAATAGAACAAGAAGGAACTTAATTTTTCAGGAAGTAAAGTTTCAAGACTAGGGTGTGTGTCTGGTTATTTGGACGAGAACCAGTCAGCATCCAAAAATAGAAACACCAAGTAAAGGATAGGACATTACGGCAACGACTGCTTGCGCGTTGCCGTGAGATCCAAATCAAAAGTTAATGGTGAAGAGTAAATGAAAGAGAGAAAGGGGTAGGAAAGACACAGACATTCCGGTCCAACAGAAGAAGAATGTCAAAAAGCTCAAGCTAATGGAGAACATCATGAAGAAACTGGTCTTTCACCACATTAGGGGGACCAGAAAGAGCAAGAATGAATATTAGAGAGAAGTCACCTGTACATCATGGAAGAATTTACTTTTTATCTTGGATTAATGCAGTTTGAGTTGAGTGCTAAGAGGAGGAACCCAACGGAGTAAAACAGGAGTACTGGGATAAAGAAATACATACATATGCATATACATGTTCTATGCATGATCAGAGATGGAAGGGAGTCAGGAAGTGCAATGGTCAGTAGCCAGAGTGGGTTGATTGAGAATTTTTTTTGGACGCACTACAACCCCTTGAACATGGCCATATACACAAGGCTCCATAGGGAAACATTGCTTATTGCACCTGCAGCATATTTAGGTTCTATGGTCAGCTGCACAGGTTTGCGCAGAAGGGAACGCCCGCCTTGTGACTCAAACTTCCAACATTTTTAGGGCCCCATCTACACGGTTTGGGTTTTCATTATTTGGTCCATGATGAAGAATATGAAAATTAGGGATGCACCGATACCACTTTTTTAAGACCGAGTACGAGTACCGATACTTTTTAAAAGTACTCACCGATACCGAGTACCGATACTTTTATTTAATGTCATGTGACGCTTTCCAATAGGAACAGACCTCATAAAAATTTATATGAGATTGACCGCAGCTCACATGGATTTGCCCCAGCTCACATGGGTTTGCCCCCAGCTCACATGGGTTTGCCCCAGCTCACATGGATTTGCCCCCAGGTCTCATGGATTTACCCCCAGGTCTCATGGATTTACCCCCAGGTCTCATGGATTGGCCCTCAGGTCTCATGGATTTGCCCCCAGGTCTCATGGATTGGCCCCCAGCTCTCATGGATTGGCCCCCAGGTCTCATGGATTTGCCCCCAGGTCTCATGGATTTGCCCCCAGGTCTCATGGATTGGCCCCCAGGTCTCTTGGATTGGCCCCCAGCTCTCATGGATTGGCCCCCAGCTCTCATGGATTTGCCCCCAGCTCTCATGGATTTGCCCCCAGGTCTCATGGATTTGCCCCCAGCTCTCATGGATTTGCCCCCAGCTCTCATGGATTGGCCCCGCAGCTCTCATGGATTGGCCCCGCAGCTCTCATGGATTGGCCCCGCAGCTCTCATGGATTTGCCCCGCAGCTCTCATGGATTGGCCCCCAGCTCTCATGGATTTACCCCCAGGTCTCATGGATTTGTCCCCAGGTCTCATGGATTTGCCCCCAGGTCTCATGGATTTGCCCCCAGGTCTCATGGATTTACCCCCAGGTCTCATGGATTTGCCCCCAGGTCTCATGGATTTGCCCCCAGGTCTCATGGATTGGCCCCGCAGCTCTCATGGATTGGCCCCGCAGCTCTCATGGATTTGCCCCGCAGCTCTCATGGATTTGCCCGCAGCTCTCATGGATTGGCCCCGCAGCTCTCATGGATTTGCCCCGCAGCTCTCATGGATTTGCCCGTAGCTCTCATGGATTGGCCCCGCAGCTCTCATGGATTTGCCCCGCAGCTCTCATGGATTTGCCCCGCAGCTCTCATGGATTTGCCCGCAGCTCTCATGGATTGGCCCCGCAGCTCTCATGGATTGGCCCCGCAGCTCTCATGGATTGGCCCCGCAGCTCTCATGGATTTGCCCCGCAGCTCTCATGGATTTGCCCGCAGCTCTCATGGATTGGCCCCGCAGCTCTCATGGATTGGCCCCGCAGCTCTCATGGATTTGCCCCGCAGCTCTCATGGATTTGCCCGCAGCTCTCATGGATTGGCCCCCAGCTCGAACGCTGGGGAAGCTGGCCGTGTGCATGTAAAGCACGCGGCCAGCGTTCCCCTCCGGCGCGCCAAATACTCACCCTTCCTGAAGTTCCGGTCTCTGGGCAGTGATGCGGTCACGTGGTCGCCGGGCGCATCTGTGACGCTGCCTCCAGCCGAGAGGCCGCGTCACAGGAGCGCCCGGCGGCCACGTGACCGCATCACTGCCCAGAGACCGGAACTTCAGGAAGGGTGAGTATTTGGCGCGCCGAAGGGGAACGCTGGCCGCGTGCTTTACATGCACACGGCCAGCTTCCCCAGCCCCGCGGATACCGGCAAGCCGGCCCAGCGCCGGCTTCCGGTATCGGCGGGATGTATCGGGCCGTTTGCACGAGTAACAAGTACTCGTGCAAACGGCAATATCGGCCCCGATACCGATACTAGTATCGGTATCGGTGCATCCCTAATGAAAATTATAGCAAGCTCCTCAGCGCCTGTGCAGAGTGATGAATAGGAGCTGCGTGTGCATGCCCAGATCCAATCAATCGCTGCCTCTCTGAGACCACTCGCTACCGTGGGCAGTCTCAGAGAGGGTAATGTGTTTTTTTTTTTTTGGAAAAGTATTTTACCAGGAAGGATACATTGAGATTTCTCTCGTTTTCAAGTATGTCCTGGATGGCGAGTAGGTACCGTTAGGTGTCTTGCCCAAGGACACTTACTGGAGAGGTGCTCTTGCCGGGATTCAAACCGGAGTCTCACAGTCATAGGACAGTGACGTTACCGCTACTCCACTCAGCCGGTACATTGGCACTCTCTCTGTTTGCTAATGTCACTAGGAGGATAGAGCCTCGCAGCCCTGAGCAAACTAATTGTGCTCAACGAGGCGGCCAGACGGGCGTCAGAGTGGAAGGAACGTCCACTCTCATGGACGTTCCTTCAGCTCTTTAAAAAAGAAAGGATATTAGGAAAAAAATGCTAATGCTGCGATGGGCACAGGCCTAGTCAAGTCAACCTATTCAAGATAAAACCATTGAGTAATGCAACCAGTAGCATAATTAAGCCAAGATAGCCAAACCGAAGATTTATTGTACAGTAGATTAAAAATTGATCAGATTCAGGTATTTTTGACTCATATTTGATATTTCCTTGCCATTCTCACAGAATCACTGCTTAGTGAATAACCCCTCTAGGTGAAGTTGTACTCCAAAGATGAAACATTATCAAAGACATACAACATACACAGGTCAAATAGCCAAGGTGACACATAAGGGGTTATTCACGCACCACCGAAATGTCATAGAAATTTCGGTGCTTTGCACTTCGGTGCACATCATTGATTTCATTTCTCCGGCCCTGAAGAGTCAACGTGGTGCACCGAAGATAGAACTGCCGAACTGACCGCTGAACACTGCCAAAGAATGCTGAACTGGCTGCCGAACTCCAGAAAAAAAAAAACAGAAAAAAACCCCCAGAGCTCTCCTGGTCTCCCAATAGGTGTTTAAACCAATAAAAATGCATTAAAATGTGTCAAAATAATAAAATGGGCTGTTGCAAAATTCCTTTTAGGAATCAAAAATCTCGTCTAAAAATACAAAAAGGTGTTCTAAAAAATTAATGAATTAAAAGACTTTTTGCTGAAATCAAAAAGAATCAACTTTTTTTTTAAAAAAAGAAGAATAATTATCAGGGTTATTCAAAGAGAATCGAAAAGTCCCTGCACGTTCGGTGACTTTTCGTTCTCTTCAATTCGGTGTGATTTGGCGATCCGATTTCGGCGACCCTGCGGTGTATTCAGCAAGCACAACAGGGCCACTGTAATGCAGGGAAAAGTCGCCTCAAACCCGACGAACACTCACCGCAAAACCCGGCGAACGCACACCGAAACCCGCAAAAACTGGATTAACCCAACACGCCAGAGAAGCCTGAGTAGGAGCCGATTACAGCGCAAAGCAGCCGCCGGAAAAACCCGACACCGCAGACGAAGGAGGTGAAGAAAAAAAAACAGTATGCTTGAATGTTTTAAAAGTGAAACGCTGTTTGCAAAGAAACTACTGAACGAAAATGTCTGAAATTTACATATAAGATCCAATGAATGATAATAAAAAGGGCTGTTACAGTAAAAAACGATTTTAAAAAAAAATGTTTGCAAAAAAATCTATAAATAAAGAGACTCTTTACTGCAAAATTTTAAATAAACGGTTTATTAGATATTGAATTAAAACGGGAATATTTTTAACATTGAAGCCTATGGGATTCTCCTGAATAATCCTGACGAATGAAATCACCGAATGGCAGAGCAATTCGGCAACTTTTCACTGCTGGTTTTTCTTCTCTGAATAGACGAAGCTATGGCATTCGTCTGAATAAACCTGCTGAATTAACCCTTTCGCTGCTGAGGCTTTTCCCGCCTCTGTGCTGAGGTCATTTTTACCGGTTTTGCTCATCATGTTTAAACGTGTTTTGAAGCTTATTTTAGTATATGACCCAGACATATTATATATCATTCTTTCCGTCAGACTCGGCAGATTCATAATATGTCATTATTATATGTATACATCATGACCTGTCTGTATATTATAACAAAAAATGCAATAAAATATGAATTTTCAATAATTTACAACGTGTAAAGTGTTTTTTTTCACATTTTAACATGCGAGCAATTGCGGTTATATTTTGTATGGGGTGCGCTTGTTAAAAAATTTAGAGATGGGGTCTCGTTACATTTTTTTTTGGGGAAAATTACACGATTTTTAACAAACGCACCGCATACAAAAGTCGTTAGTGCAGCATCATTGTTCACATTATAATTGAAATGGGAACAATATTGCTGCATTAACAAACCAAAAAAAAGAAAAAAAACTTGTTTATTTTTTTTTATAATTTTTTTTTAATATTTTTTTATTTTTATTTTTAATTTTTATTTTTTAAAAAAAAAAAAATTCACAGTCGTGTTTGGTATCGTTGGAACGGCCATGCTCTGGCCGATCCAACAGTACCAAACTTTAACCCCTAGCTGCCACGGATCGGGAGATAGGGGGTTCATTGGAACCCCCTATCTCCACCATTGGTGGCAGCTAGGGGTTAAGGCTGTGCCCTTCCAAACGGTGCCTGGCATTAAGCTCAGGACCCCCGCGGTCAGGACCCATGCGGGAGGGGCGCCTGAAATAGATGTCATCGCGCCACCGCGATGACATCTATTGTGCCCGCGGCAGTCCCGGATTGACGGGCTGACATCCAAGATGTCAGCCCGCACCGGGGGGCACAGCGATCGGCCGGTATCCGGCCGATCGCAGGCTGCTTCGGGAGGACGCGCTCAGCGCGTCCTCTGCAGCCAACCCTTCCTGCGGCAGGACGCGCTGAGTGCGTCCTCTGCAGCGAAGTGGTTAATTTATAAAGGATTTTACCAGTAAGAACTCTTGATTGCACGGATTTCAGTGCGTGATTCCTAATTATTAGAGGCTAACTATGTACAAAAACACGTTTCCTTTAAAAAAAAATTGATACGCTTTTAGACACAAAATTTTGAAAAAATTAGACCGCCAGGGAGGTTAAACCTGTCTAACTAAATCACTGAAAATCAGGGCACTTCACTGACACTTTGGCGTTCTCTGACTAGATTAACCTTTACTTCTCTGTGGGACAATTTCGCTAATGTGGAAGATCACAGATCTGCGGCGAACTTTACCGTATTTTGCCGTCAATTAGACAGTATCTGGCGAATTGACAGTTTAGTGAATAGACGAATTGCCACGAAATTGCACCATATGGTGAAATTCACCGGTCGGTACAATTCAGTGACAAGTTCACCACTTGAATAATAAATTATTATGTGAATAATCCCTATAGTAGAATTTTAAGGGTTTTTTCCAGTACAGCAATTGCAATTTTGGTTGAAACTTAGCCTTTTTTCCCCATGCAAAATTTCTCAATATTAGCAAATATGTCCCACGTGTCTACTGCGTCACCGGCTGGTATGTCCTTGTTTGCTCAAAATGACTCGTGTGAAGAGGGACTGCTTGAGCAAAAGGTAAACTAAAACAATCAAACACAGAAAATTAATGAGATGTATATATTTATTAGATGTATAGAACCTGTAGTAGATAAAAAAAGTAACACGTTGTATCGGCGCTCGTGTGCAGTGTTACATTTTTCACATATAAACATGTGCCGCTTGTGGATCAAATGCGTTGAACTTCGCAAGATCGCTGCTAACCTTAACTTTTTCCTTTTTTTTGTTGGAACAATTTATTTCTTTATTTCTCCCTCTGCCTGATCTGTTTGGATTGGCTGACTTTAGATGCTCGTGAACTGTGCCCCTATTGTCTCCAACAAGTGGCTTTACCCGACCATTTGTCCGGCAGCTCATTCCGCACATCTTGCCTCCCGAACCATCTGTTTGGGATAACAATGCTATGTGTGTCCTCGCACAATGTAGACATTTGCATGTGTTCCTCTGTGATGTTGACTGCACAGGGCAGGCTGGGTGACAGCGGACCTACAGCTGGTACTGGACTGTGGCTCCTGTGACTAATGGACTGTAGACAAAAGCTGCGGTAATATTAGTTGTAGCCCAACAGTGGCCAGAATTCATCCATTTCTCTCCCGTATTCGTCATTTCCTATAGAAAGGATCACCACATCAAGTTTGGTATTCAATCTATACGGAGATGGTGCAAGAGAAACTCCAAAGGCATTATGAGGAAAGGCTAACAAGCTTAAATATGTTTAGTTTAGAGAAACGGGGCCTTAGAGGGGATCTGATAACTTTATATAGATATATACGGGGCCTTAGAGGGGATCTGATAACTTTATTTAAATATATATACGGGGCGTTAGAGGGAATCTGATAACTTTATATAAATATATGGGGCCTTAGATGGGATCTGCTAACTTTGTATAAATATATATGGGGCCTTAGAGGGGATCTGCTAACTTTATATAAATATATGGGGCCTTAGAGGGGATCTGATAACTTTATTTAAATACATATACAGGGCGTTAGAGGGAATCTGATAACTTTATATAAATATACGGGGCCTTAGATGGGATATGATAACTTTGTATAAATATATATGGGGCCTTAGAGGGGATCTGATAACTTTATATAAATATATACGGGGCCTTAGAGGGGATCTGATAACTTTATATAAATATATACGGGGCCTTAGAGGGGTCTGATAACTTTATATAAATATATACCGGACCTTAGAGGGGATCTGATAACTTTATATAAATATATATGGAGCCGTAGAGGGGATCTGATAACTTTGTATAAATATATACAGGGCCTTAGAGGGGGTCTGATAACTTTATATATATATATATACGGGGCCTTAGAGGGGATCTGATAATTTTATATAAATATATACGGGCCATTATAAACCATTGTCTGGAAACCTATTCATTAACAGGACTATACACAGGACACGAGGTCACCCATTTATACTGGACGAAAGGAAATTCAGCCTAAAGCATAGGAAGGGTTAATTTACAGTGAGAACAATAAAGCTGTGGAATTCTCTGCCTGTTGAGGTGGTTGGGTCAGAGTCTGTACAGACTTTTAAAAAGCGACTGGATGACTTCCTGCAGACACAGAATATTAAGGGTTATAATATTTAATATGTGGGTAAAAGCTTCTTGATCCAAGGAGAAATCTGACGCCATTCTGGGGTCAAGAAGGAATTTTTTTCCCAGTATGTTGCATATTGGTGAGCGCTTCAGACTGGGGTTTTTGCCTTCTTTTGGATCAACAGCAGTAGGTGATGTGTAAAAGCCTGAACCCGATGGACGCATGCCTTTTTTCCAGACTATGTAACTATGAGTTGATTGATGTTTTCTTTCCCAGTTGTTGTATTTTTTGGATGCCAGTAGAAACTATTTATTTTACGTAGAACTGAAAGGGATTGCAGCTGAGGTCAGATTGTGGAGGAGGCGTGAGTACAGGGAGTGCGACTCTGCAGCGTAATGACCCGGTGCACAGTTGGCATCGTGCCATGTCGTAAGCGCATTATATCAAACAAATGTTCCCAAAACCTCTGTTTGCTAAGAACAACATAGGAGGCAGGATAAAAAGAGATTATTTATGGACGTTTGCGGGTCGTACTTTCGAAAACCTGGCCTTGCATACCAAAGAAGGTAAATCCAACGCTGGCGCAGGGCCTACAAACGGACAGAGATCAAAGAATAGAGTTTTTAAAATATGAACGCCAGAAAATCGAAGGAAAGCTTTACTAACTCCATGGTCGTATTACGAGATTAAGCTTTTCCATCTCAGTTTAGTATAAGCATGGCGGTCATTAACCTCTTCACTCACAAAGTCAAGTTATCTCAATTTTGCATTGTAACGCATTGAAAAGCACTCATTAGCATATCAAAACCCCATTTTCACAGCTTTTTAAAGCAAGATTAATGTGCTCTCTGTCGAGAAAGGAAATAAACTGTCTTATCTCTCTCCAGACACTCTGCAGAGAGATAAAACAAGCTGCAATCAGAAGCCCCAAACTTCACTGTAACAAAAAGTTCAAACACATTACTGTTTTATTATAGCAACCAGGGATTTGGCAGAATACAAGGAGAGCTCTGGGCTCACTCACTGCTGTACGGGGATAAGATTCAGGGTGTCACGGTTCCCGGATCCCACCACACAGTCCTTAAAGCCCAACACTCCACAGAGCCAAAAAGCTACAAACAGGGTAGCCGTAGAAAATCCCTAACTGTCTGGTCCTTAAAAATTGGCCAGGTATATATGTACTAGCTAGACAGAAAGGGTGAATCAAAGACAATGTCGTATTACAAAACCAGGTCAGCAACACGGGGGTAGTCAGACGAGCCAGAATCAGGAATACAGAGTATAGAATAGTCAAATGGAATAGCCGGGTCGATATCAGTGTAGCGTAGTACAAGGAAAATAGTCTAGGGCAACAGAAGGTGGAATGGTCAGAAAACAAGCAGAGGTCAATAACAGGTTAAATCACGAGAGAATTCAGGTACAGGGAGCTCAGGTATGGATAACCACGATCTGGCACTGTTTGGAAGGAACTGTGGGTTTTTAAAAGGCCTTCACCAAACCGCGCCCCCCTCTCAAGCCACGCCTCATGCAGCCACCTCCGTGCCCGTCTCTATTTAAACCGGGCGTTGGTCAGCGAGCAGCATCATACATGCTGCCTTCAAGCATACCGGAGAGGCTGGAAGCCCCCAACGTTACACAGGGGGTATAATGACTTAAAATCCTTGTACAGTACAGGTACAAGGTGTTACTATATTTTCCATACACAGGCATTATGACACATACAGATAATATTTTTATACTCTGTTGGTATCTTTTTTGAAGCTGCATTACTAATAATCTCATTATGATCACTATAAATCCTCATAAGCAGGAAATCTGACCATTATTATGAGAAACAAAAAATGTTGTCCACATTCTTTTATTACCCTTCCCAGTTCTAATATTAATCATCTCTTACTTTGTCATGAGTGGCCACATTTTGGTGACCACTTGCTCCAGACAGGGAATGCTGGTTTGCTCAGAGAATTCCTTCAGTCTCCTCAGTCCTCACCAGCCAGTAGAGTGGCTGGTTATTTATTTATTTATTTATAAAGGATTTTGGGCTTATCCTTGTATTTTCTCAGTTGTCCATTGGCCCCAGACCACTGTGGCCAACCAGGCATATGTCTGATACTCCGGATGGTGCGTCCCAGCCCGAGACACCTCAAAGAAAACCTTCTAAACTGATTGTATGGCGCTATGAAAATTGTACCAACTACCTACGGAATACTGCGCTACACTGAGGAATGGAGTGTGTGAAAGAGACGTGAGGGCAACTAAAACATTATTTATTTATTTATAAAGTATTTTACCAGGAAGGATACATTGAGATTTCTCTCGTTTTCAAGTACGTCCTGTATTACCGTATTTTTCGCTCCATAAGACGCACCTGACCATAAGACGCACCTAGTTTTTAGAGGAGGAAAACAGGAAAATAAATATTCTGAAATCAAATAGTGTGATAATGGATATTGCCCCAGCTCCTCTCATGGATATACTGCCCCCAGCTCATGGATACTGCCCCCAGCTCATGGATACTGTCCCCCAGCTCATGGATATGCCCCCCAGCTTATGGATATGCCCCCCAGTTTATGGATATGCCCCCAGTCTATGGATATGCCCCACAGCTCATGGATATGCCCCAGCACATGGATTTGCCCCAGCACATGGATTTGCCCCCCAACTTATGGATATGCCCCAGCACATGGATAATGCCCCAGTTCATGGATATTGCCCCAACACATGGATATGCCCCAGCACATGGATATGCCCCAGCTCACACATGGATTTGCCCCAGCTCACACATGGATTTGCCCCAGCTCTCTCAAGGATTTGCCCCAGCTCACTCATGGATTTGCCCCAGTTCGCTCATGGATATGCCCCAGCTCACTCATGGATATGCCCCAGCTCTCTCAAGGATTTGCCCCAGCTCGCTCATGGATATGCCCCAGTTCGCTCATGGATATGCCCCAGCAGCTAATGGATATGCCTCAGCTCACCTGCCGCCGCGTTAGGCTCCCTCTGAGCGTGCGTCCAGCAGCAGGAAGCTTGGGCACTCACCTGAAGGGAGCCACGTGACCGCGAGATCGCGGTCACGTGGCTCCCCCAGGTGAGTGCCCAAGCTCCTTGCCGCCGGACGCACGCTCAGAGGGAGCCGAACGCGGCGGCGGCAGGTGAGCTGAGGCATATCGCTGCATAAGACGCACCCGCATAAGACGCATTCGCTCCATAAAACGCACCCACTTTTCCCCCCACTTTTTGGGGGGAGAAAAGTGCGTCTTATGGAGCGAAAAATATGGTAACAGAAAATAAATATGTAGGAAATAGTCATTATGTTACATGTTTACAGGTGCATTCTGTATATAGTCACTATGTTACGTGTTTACAGGTGCATTCTGTATATAGTCACTATGATACATGTTTACAGGTGCATTCTGTATATAGTCACTATGTTACATGTATACAGGAGCATTCTGTATATAGTCACTATGTTACATGTTTACAGGTGCATTCTGTTTATGGTCACTATGTTACATGTTTACAGGTGCATTCTGTATATAGTCACTGTGTTACATGTTTACAGGTGCATTCTGTATATAGTCACTGTGTTACATGTTTACAGGTGCATTCTGTATATAGTCACTGTGTTACATGTTTACAGGCATATTCTGTATGTAGTCACTGTGTTACATGTTTACAGGTGCATTCTGTATATAGTCACTGTGTTACATGTTTACAGGTGCATTCTGTATATAGTCACTAGGTTACATGTTTACAGGTGCATTCTGTATTGAGGTATGTTAATAGGGAGCTGTTGAGTGACTTTAGACTGGGGGAAGATTTGATGGTGTCTGGGAGGTTATTCCATAACTGCGGTGCTCTGTAGGAAAATGAGGACCGAGCCACTTTCTTTTTGTATTGTGGTATTGCAAGTAAGGTGCAGGTCCTGGATCGGAGGTTATAGGATGAGGGAACTGCTGGAGGAAGCAGTCTATTCAGGTAGGGTGGTAGCTTCCCAGAAAAGCTCTTAAACACCAGGTTGGAAAGCTGAAGGGTGCGTCTAGATTCCAGAGACGGCCAGTTTATTAGGTGGTATGCGTCCAAAAAAATTGGATATTCGGGAGCTTTTCTTAACACAAGCCGAGTAATAAGGCCAATGTTTCCAACCCTGTTCATAAAGTCCCCCTAAAAGGCCAGGTTTGCAGGTTATGTGAAGCACAGCACAGATGATATGGTTTGCTGTTCAGTGATTGCAGGATTCCGTCTGCATTTCCCCAAGGTGATCCTTAAACCCTGGCCTGTTAGTGGGACCTGAGGATCAGGGATGGGAACCACTGAATTAGGTCATGGGTTTATAAATTATATACAGTAATTTCAAATTAGAATTTTATTTAATTTCTATCGGATTGGAACGGTCCAGCTTTTTGAGATTCCTCTGTGATAATATTATGGAATTCATTTTGTTTATGTAGCATATGATTTATTCATTCTGCCCACCGGCAGATGGAAATTACATGAATCCATGGCAGATCCGGTCATTGTATTTACCAGTCGTATCTCTGATTATCTCCAATGTGTCTTTATACATCCCATCACACTAATAGATACTGCCAAGGCACGCGGTGAACTTCTCTGAAAAATGGGATTACGGGATATAGATACATAGTGACTTGGTTTGCCGATCATTCTGAGAGTGCAGCCTTCCTCTACCAACTTTTACCCACAAACATTCTCCTCCTCCTTCTCAATACATCGACATTGCATTTCCCGTTGGTCGCCCCAGGGGCCTGTCACTCACCCATTGTTAATCCTCTCCATGCAATATATTTTCATATTCATATATTCCGTGAGTTTGCCGAATGATTTCGCCGCCTCTTTTGCGCACGGCGCCTCAGACAGGCAATCTTTTGCAATCTCTTGTCTATTTCTAAGCAACAAGCACTTTCAAGCAGCTCATTTAAATAAAAATATAGCTCGGAGGCGAGAAAAATGCACTTGACTGCAATTTAATGAGGTGATTAGTGGTGATTTACATTATCCCCGGGGTACGATTCTTCCCTATTTTAGCACAAGAGCTAAGTGTTAAACGTATGATCATAATTATAGGGCTGTGATAAATGTATGATCATAATTAGGTCTGTTATCAAAAGCTGTTGTCACCGTTAACTGATCGAGGCATGTCACTATGACACATTGCAATGCGGTTAATTTTGGACTGAGGTGATTATATCTTAGGCTGGGGTCAGACGAACACAGTGCGAACGTGTGTTTACCCGCACTTTATGACACCGTGGTAGCAGCAAATGACGTCCAACGCAGGCCCACACACGAAGTACGGCCGCACAAAAGTTTGGCTGCGCAACCCAAGCGGCAAACGAATGCATTTTCTCAAGAACGTCGAACCGCTAGTACTGACGTACAGAGTGCGCTACGTCCGCATAGCGGCGTGTGTGCGTGATTAGGAGACGTCAGAAGCTGCGCATGTCCGGCCTACATAACGTCCAGACATGCCAAGTTTCCTGGTTTGGATCCATATGAAATCACGGCCGAAATTGCGCATCGTATGACCGCTATCGCGTATTCCGTGAAAAAGTACGTCCATGCGTTCGGACGCACTTTTTTACGGACGATGCGAAAAATGCGTTCGTCTGACCCTAGCCTCATTTAAAGGCAGCGCCATTTATGAACCGATTGACCGGGTCAGAGGTTATTTACATTGGGGAGGGATGACTTGGGATACCCCTTGGTTTTGGTTATTAAGGAGCTGGGGTATGTATGATACTGATGGGGAGAACCCCAGATCCCTACGAAGTTAAGAGAGCAAAGAAAGGGTAGAACGTCGAGAAATCCATGGTTTTATTTCAATGAGATGGCAACACTTTGTCCTACAGAAAATGTTATTAAAAGTTATTGTTAATTTTTTATGCATATGGGTCGTTATTTACTAATAATATAATTCCCCAATTCTAGGTCTAGGGGTGCATCCAGGAAACGTTGCACAGGTAGAAGGTGGGCTCTTTCTCATTGCTATTGGGCCTTAGGGATGTGCGTTTCGGGTTTCGGAATTTTGGAATTTTCACGAAATTTCCCGATTCGTGTTTTCGGATGCGGCTGAATTTCCGAAAATTTTTAGATCCGAAAATGGCAGATCCGAAAAGTTTTCCGAGCCGAAACGAAATATTTTAGGAATTTTCGAATGGACTTGAAATGTGTCAAATCGAAATTTATTGCTTTGAAACGAGGAGAACAGACGTTCCGAAGAAACGAAAATTTCCGAACTTACGAAAAGTCGATACAAAAAACAAGCAAAGTGACACGAAAATACGAAAAATGGTCGATATTCCGAAAAAAAATGTACACAAAAAACGAGTCGAGCCGAACCGAATCGAAACAGAAATCGGTCGAAACGAGCCGAATCGAAAAGTTTAAAAATCCGAAAAATCGAACCGAAACAAAAATCGGTGCACAAGCCTATTGGGCCTTGGATTTAATTCTGGTCTTGAACCTGCTATGCAAGAGGAAACATAACACATATTATGAGATTTAATTAAACCCTTTTTTTTCCATGTTTCCATGTCTAACATTTATTTAGTCATCAAATGTGACGTGGAACATCTGTTCATCAAACTGAGTGTCAATATACCGAGATTTCCCAATCCTCTGGGTATGATGCCATGGAACGCAATGTGTTTACTTTGTAATGCACAATGCACATTAGTAACCAGGACTGAGCAATGAAAGTCGTTGGTAAACATACATTACGTTATGGCCTATGTTATAGAAAATATATTACTACTCAAATTGAATATTTTAATTGAATAATAAATTGAATTATTTTATCATCCTCAGCCATATGAATGTGTAACCAAAGGCCGCTAAGACATGCATTATTTCAAAGGTATTAGGTGAAAGAATTAATTGGAAAGTAATATTGACTGTAGCATAAAAGTAAATAACATTTTATATATATATCAGTAATGTATAGCAGTACGTAGTGATACCTTTTATTCAGACTAACGTTACATCTAAAAGACAGGTTTCCAGAGACCTGAAGAAGAAGTTATACTCTTGAACGTTTGCCTTTTAAATGTAGTGTTAGTCCAATAAAAAAAGGTATCACTACGCACTGCTATACTCTGGTGATTTTGGCATCTGGACTAACACGGCTTATCCAATCTAATATACATTATATTGCCAAAAGTATTCGCTCACCTGCCTTGACTCGCATATGGATGGGTGAGTGAATACTTTTGGCAATATAGTGTATATATATATATACATATGAAAAACACATGGGGAGGGGTAGCACTCAACCTGAACTAAGCTTTCAGTGCGGGTGCGTCTCAAAAATAAAATACAAACAAACCAGGGAGAGAGCACTCCAGTCAAGTGGAGTGCTCTCTCTCGCTGGTTTGTTTGTTTGTTTATATATATATATATACCACAACCCTTGTAGAAACTAATTTACCTTACGGTCCAAGCATCCACTGCAACTGGTCAGCATGCCTACCTCCTAGCTGATGAGGGTCCAACAAACCTGAAACAGCGCTGTCCTAGGAGCGGCTTTGATTAGTTGCATAAACCTTATCTCTGCTAGAAAGCCACAGTGTGACATAGCATTGATTTTAGGGTTCTGTGTAATAACAGACCCAGGATGCATAAAAGTGAGACAGATGTCATTTGCATATCCTACCCAGAATTCCTTGCTGCATATGGGGAATGTGGCACAGGAGTTCTGGGATGCAATTCATCGAATTGCTGTGATGTGCAAGTGACTTCTGCAAGAATAAACACACCTATATACAGTTGTGTTCAAAATTATTCAACCCCCCACTGAAATTGAGTGTTTTGGCCAGTTTGACATTGATTTTGATCATTCAGTCATCTTGCTTACAATTAAATCAAAGAGGCACGTGTAGGTCAGACAAATATAACATAACATTTATAATGAAATGACCACAAATGTCTTTTCTGTGCTCACATCATTATCAGTTTTATTCAACCCCCAAGTGACATTCAATCTTCGTACTTAGTACAACATCCTTTTACAGTTATAACAGCTTTTAAACGTGAAGCATAGCTTGACACAAGTGTCTTGCAGCGATCTACGGGTATCTTCGCCCATTCGTCATGGGCAAAAGCCTCCAGTTCAGTCACATTTTTAGGCTTGCACACTGCAACTGCTTTCTTTAAGTCCCACCAGAGGTTCTCAATCGGATTTACGTCAGGTGACTGCGATGGCCACTCCAAAATGTTCCAGCCTTTAATCTGCAACCATGCTCTAGTGGACTTGGAGGTATGCTTGGGATCATTGTCCTGTTGAAAGGTCCAACGTCTCCCAAGCCTCAGGTTTGTGACGGACTGCATCACATTGTCATCCAATATCTCCTGGTACTGAAGAGAATTCATGGTACCTTGCACACGCTGAAGCTTCCCTGTACCTGCAGAAGCAAAACAGCCCCAAAGCATGATTGACCCCCCGCCATGCTTCACAGTAGGCAAGGTGTTCTTTTCTTCATAGGCTTTGTTCTTCCTCCTCCAAACATAGCGTTGATCCATGGGCCCAAACATTTCTAATTTTGTTTCATCAGTCCACAGAACACTATCCCAAAACTTCTGTGGTTTGTCCACATGACTTTTGGCATACTGCAGTCGACTCTTCTTATTCTTTGGAGACAGCAAGGGGGTGCGCCTGGGAGTTCTGGCATGGAGGCCTTCATTAAGCAGTGTGCGCCGTATTGTCTGAGCTGAAACTTCAGTACCCACATCTGACAAATCTTTTCTCAGTTCCTCAGCTGTCACACAGGGACTTTTCTCCACTCTACGCTTCAGGTAGCGCACAACAGTCGAAGTCAGCATCTTCTTTCTGCCACGACCACGTAGCGTTTCAACAGTGCCCTTTGCCTTGAATTTGCGAATGATGCTTCCTATGGTCTCTCTTGGTATGTTTAACATCTTTGCAACCTTCTTATAGCCATTGCCCTTCCTGTGAAGAGTAATCACATCTTCTCTTGTCTTCTTGGACCATTCTCTTGACTTCACCATGTTTGTAACCACACCAGTAAATGTCTAGAAGGAGCTGAGTATCACAGTCATTTTAAAGCTGCCTAATTGGTGCTTATTATGCTTTATTGCTGCTCCGTGACATCCACAGGTGTTTCCAATACCTGATTGAAAACACTTGAATGAACCTCTGTTCTTCAGAGTGGTAGTCTTTAAGGGGTTGAATAATTGTGTCAATGAAGAATTCCCAAAAGAAACATTTACTACTGTATTACAAAACCAATTGATGTCATTTTAGTTGCATATGGTTCTTTAAAAAGTCCTTGTAGGATTTCATTCTGAATACAATTACAAATGTACACTAAATTCCCTAAAACCCTTTACAGCATTGGGGGTTGAATAATTTTGAACACAACTGTATATATGCAAATGTAGACAGCACTCCAGGGTCTTCTAAAATGTAATCCTTTATTTATGTGATTAAAATATCGACATTTCAGCTGTAACTTTTAAGCTTTCATCAGAACATAATATTAAAATATTTCATATTTATAGCCAAACAATATACTTACCACTTCAAAGCCAAGACCAAGGGGGTTATTCAGAGAGATCCGAAGTGTCACCGAAATGTAACCGGACACTGAATTTCAGCGAACGGGGACATTTCGGGGTCAATCGGCTATTCAGAGAGCAGGCAGTTCACCAAATTTTGCACGGAGCCGGAGATATATTGATCCGAAGATGTGGTGCAAGCTGGATACTGTTCTCTGGTGGGGGGCACATAGGGGGGCAAGGATTAACCTAGGGGAGGCAATTGCCCCCTGCCCCCCCTAGAGATGCCTATGTACGACACCCCTTATCTGGAATTGTGAAATTTGGCAGACTCCGAAATCTGAGTTCTCAGAGTCTTCAGAATCTCCACCTTACTTTCCTGACGCTCCAGACAGGTCGTGAGATGCTCCTCCATTAACCTCAGCACCATGAGGAACACACTGGGAGATTTTGTACGGGTGAAAATGGGCGCACAGTGTCTCCCAGTGTGTATACATGCTGGTGCTGAAGCAGGAAGTGAATTGCGGCTCCCCTATCAACCCCCCGACTTCGTATTCCAAAATCCGATGTACCCATGGGTCCTGAGCATTCCAGATAAGTGGTGTTCAACCTGTATGTTTATATATTTATATATTAATATAGGATACTCCAGGCATCAAATATCACTACAGTTATAAGCCTGCCCCTTTGTCCTGATTGGTGGAAGCTGTTCCTGGTTTGGTCCGGGTTGCAAGCTGGGGAGCCTTTCCCTTGAGGGATAGTCATTTTGGGGGATGTGCCTGAAGAACTGGGAAAATCAGCAGTGGTAGTGAAAGAGCTAAAGGCTGCTGAGTACAGGAAACTGACTGTCTATACGTTTCTGAAAACTTGTATACATTCTTCACAGAACATTCCCTCTCTCCTAGTGTGATACTGTAAATAATAAAAGTTAACCCTATCCCTCTGAAGAAGGTCACATTCCATTAGGTAGACTCATGGAGACACCGTGGCTGACTACTCAAGCTTCCCGATGAATGACATTAAGTGATGCCTTTCATAGGAGGCTTTCAACCCCTGGAAAACACACTCAACAATCGCTTTAAAAGCACTTTTCTCTGTATTCAAAGCTTCGCAAAGCACCGATACTGTATTTTGTGTGGGCTCACTTGCTAAAATTGATCTACGCTGGTCGCCAGAGAATACGGAATTCCTATATGTTGTGTTAACAAGGTTTTACTGAATTCATCAATTTTTTAGATGTTCTTTTTAATAATACATATTAGTCCATTTGTTTTTTAAGCCATTATACACTGTGTTGCTCGTCATGTCAGCCCTTTTAAATTGACATGTCATATATGCCACCCGCCAGTAGGTGAAAAGTGCCAACCTTCTGTATTTAGAGTTGATATGTTGGCAGAGAGAAAGTCATTAATAATTGTGAAAGTTGCTATCTGACCTTAATTATTTGATTTGATTGATTGATTCCCAGCATCATGGTCGATAAAAAACTCAGTTTGATCTGGTTCAACTTTTCCTATCTCTATAATTGCTGGTGATCCAAAAGACGGCAACATTTTAAGTGTTCCTGTAAGGCCAAACTTACCCTCCCTGGCGGTCTAATTTTTTCAAAATTTTGTGTCTAAAAGCATTTCAATTTTTTTTAAAGGAAACGTGTTTTTGTACATAGTTAGCCTGTAATAATTAGGAATCACGCACTGAAATCCGTGAAATCAAGAGTTCTTACTGGTAAAATCCTTTATAAATTAATTAATTAATTAATTAATTTAAAAAAATAGTAAATACACGGAGTCCGATAAAGTTTGAAACACGACATAATAATTTATTATCCCAAAAATAATTATCCAAAATAATGCAAATAAATGATATTCAATAAAATATAACAAAAAACACTGAAATCTGTCTGAGAACAAGGGTGAGAAGTTGTATGTTCTATTTCTTATCCTGTACTGCCACCTAGTGGCCGTTCATAAACATTGCATTTTGTATTCAGTGTTAATTATGAATGAAATTTGCTGCGGTCCAGCCCCCCTGCATCATGTGACTCGCAGGGAGCCTTCCAGGAAGCAGCTTGCCGCGATCACACTGCGGGGACAGCGAAGGAGCCAGGAGGAGGTGAGTATGTATCCAGCCCGGGTGTGGCTCGGGGTTATTGTTCGTGGTAGTGAATTTTAACCCTGAGTCACACTCGAAAATACCGCCAGGGAGGTTACAGGGACACTCAATGAAGTGTGACCAATTGAAGTGGTCACAGTGCCCTGAGTGTCCTCAGCCCTCTCTCAATCCGTGGGGCTCAGCCTTCCGAGCACAGGAGACTAGTCCCACCCAGAAGTTCAGAGCAGCGAGAGCTGACCTGAGCTTCAGGCATCAGAAATAGGAATACACAAAACAGGTCTAGTTCCACAAAGAAACTTTCTCTGTGATGCCAAACACCACAACCCAATGGGCCTAACCCACCAAAATATATAGAAAAAACACCTATAACAATCCGGCACAACAAAGTGCGAGGAGAGTTACTGAAGGGAATGTGGGTCCCCGTCCCGAACACAATTTATTAAGTAATAAACGACAGCAGAAAAAACACACATTGAACTCATAAAAAACATGAACGAGGCATTTGAATAAATAGAAAGAAAACGCAGTGAATTTCGGCAAAGCAGGATATACAGAGTAATGCCCGAATTTAATCCAAAACTGAAATTGCCAAATTTGGAAAACGCAAATAATCGGACTTTGGACAAATAAACAGGATGATGGGAATTTTAAATGAATAAAAATAATTTATTTTTGATAAAATATCAAATAAACAACGCCCGGCGCATTTCGTCTAAAAGACTTCCTCAAGGGCAGTAACAATATGCAATAGAACAAAATAAAATAATATATTTGGTGATTTGGTCTGATTTGGTGATATGTCAGCTTTCACCTTGAGTGAGCACTCCATTGTATATTCTTTCCATTAATTATTCTCTTGACCGGGTCCATCTGATATATGGTCTTCTGCACATACTCCTTTGAATCTATTGTATCCCACCAACATTTATTCAAATGCCTTGTTCGTGTTTTTTATGAGTTCAATGTGTGTTTTTTCTGATATTGTTTATTACTTAATAAATTGTGTTCGGGACGGGGACCCACATCCCCTTCAGTAACTCTCCTCGCACTTTGTTGTGCCGGATTGTTATAGGTGTTTTTTCTATCAGAAATAGGAAGCAGGGAATAATTTGGGACCTACCTCCTTCCTTTCCAGCCATTGGATGGTTGGATACTTGCTGAATCGTCCATCACTCCGTGGCCATGTGACGTGCTCTAGCATGCAGAAAGATGGCAGCATGTCACATCCGTTGGATTAAAAAGCCAGCACTGTGCTGGATACAAAATGGATTTTAAATTGATCTTGGGGGTGGGCGATCTATTTCCACCCTCACATTTTAATCATAGTGTGTTCTTTTCAGTTGGACTCATTTGATAGGGAATCACTCTCTATATATGTGCTAGCATTTATTTTTTGCTAACACATATATATAGGATAAAATTCCCTGTCAATGTTTCGCTGTCACTCAAGTCCAGTGTAAATCCAACGGAGTGAGTGACAGCTATGAAGAGCCGCGCCACAATACAGCCTCGACTACGTTTTCCTGAGCAGTCTGGCATGATGACTGGGAAGACAGTGTCCCAACGTCACTTCTGAGGGCCGATCGCGTGATGGCCCTCTTACAGGCAAAGCAACATGGTGGCACCCTGCGCTGGAACCGGGTATGTACACTCTGTGATATTTCATCAAGGGATGAGATATCACATTCATCTTCAAGACCAATGTGATAGCCATCTCCTATGGGGTTATTGCAGTCAAATGCTCCGGATCACTGTAAGGAATTGATATCTGTGACACAAGAAAAGAAGAAAAAGATTCTTCCACGTCATTTTCCATTATTACAGGACTGAACTGCCCAGTCGTACAATACATGTGAGAAAATCTTGCAAGGAAAAGAGAAGACATATTGAAGCGACCTGACATCTGGACCCCTTTAAGCCATAGGGCAATGCACCAACTGGTGGAGCAGAAGGTGCTGAGTAGCTATCTTTCACCTCACACCTACAGATAAATACACTGCCGTGGAAGACTGGGAATGAGCTGCGAAACTCTTATCCTCCAGGGCAACTCTTGAAGCCGTATCCTATGTCAATATTTAATCGCTTCAATGAAACCAGAGGAAGGCGGCGTAAAGCTCTGAAAAATATGGAGTAACATCCGGCCATTGCAATCCATCTAGCAAAAAAAAAACACAACCACTTAGGAATGTGGATATTACAGTTATGAGAGTAGAATAGTGAAGCAGCAGGGGCACAGAAGCCATTGGGGACATCTACATAGGAAAGGTGTGTAATATTTATGACCATAGAGCCAAGAGTTCTGGGCATGTACCAGATGATGTTGCTCCATTTGTTTATGATTTTATTTTTTTGTAACGTTGGATAGGTGCGTCTCCATTCAGGTTAGCACCATCTGGGGCTATGCTGTATCCCTGCAAATGAAATGTGTTTGTCGCAAATTAATTTAATTTGCATTTGGGCTATATAAAGTGCCTCCAAAGAGTATAACATCGTGGGCATGATGCCCGAAGTGTTAACACTCTTTTAAGATCAGCTGAGACTATGTCTGAATGACATCTCCCCAGCAGATACTGCACAGAGCTCAGAACTGCAGTAACTCCTTTTAGCCAGTAGATGGCGACATCTGCCTGCTAGACAGGTTATTACAGTAAGGAATACACTGTGAATATTCCCAGATATTTCTTACCGTACAATTAATTATAAATGATTTTCCAGAAAAAAAACACTGGTTCCTGACTGGAGAATCAGGAAAGTTTTATGGAAAAACTACTTGGTAGTGAAGGGGTTAAGCATCCGCCTATCTTGCCTAGCAGAAGTGCTGCCTTGGATTAATTAGAAGTTTTACAGCTTTATTTGAGTAGATGTGAGCATGGCTGTCTAGGAGAGTGAAAGTGGGACCAATTAAGTATTTTATAGTGATACTAATTAGGCATCTGTATGTAATTATAACAAAATGACTCACCTTACATGTCATTCATGTCAAACACGTGCACACCCACCCATTCACAAATATTACACATGCGTTAGGCATTCACACACCACCCACATGTTGCCGGTAATGTATATGGGAGGTGTGTAAATTATAGCGTAGCTTTAGGATAGTCAAGTGTTTGCACTTACCAACAGAAAAGACTGACTGTAGAGGAACAGACAGCCTTGGCGCCCCCTGAGATGCTTCAACATGTATTCCTCCTCCGCCGACTCATTAATTCTAGTCTGTTAGTTTTGGCACGTGGGCCTTTTATTACCTAACCACTCAAACTTTATTTTTGCAAGAAAACCTTGTAGATCGTACTGCATACTTTGCCGTGTGTCATTCTTTGTGTATCCATCACATTGTACGCAACATGCCATTTTGAAAGTCTTTTGTTACTTGCATGCATGTGCATTCTTGTCCTGACCACATTTCACTATTTGTTCCAGGGACATAACATGGGTTGAGATAGTCTATAATAAGTGCCTGTTTATTAAGGGTTCTTTTAACAATGATACCTACAATGGTCAACCTACCAACCCAACCAACTAAGCAACCAACCAACCATACAGCCATACAACCACCCAACCAAACAACTCAACCATACAGCCAACCAAACAACCCAACCATACAGCCAAACAATCAACCACCCAACCCAACCAACTAACCATACAGCCAACTAACTATACAGCCAAACAAACAATCAACCAACAATACAGCCAAACAACCAACCAACCAATTGAACCAACCAACCCAACTAACCAACCATACAGCCAAACAACCAAACAACCAACCCAACCATACAGCCAACCAAACAACCCAACCATACAGCCAAACAACCAACCAACCAACCAACCACCCAACCCAACCAATGATACAGCCAACTAAATATACAGCCAAACAACCAACCAACCAACCGTACAGCCAAACAACCAACCAATTGAACAACCAACCCAACTAACCAACCATACAGCCAAACAACCAACCAACCAGACCATACAGCCAAACAACCAACCAACCTACATACCATACAGCCAACCAACCATACAGCCAAACAAACAAGCAACAAATTGATCCAACCAATCCAACTAACTAACCATACAGACAAACAAATAAACAAACAACCATACAACCAAATAACCCACTAGCCAACCACCTAGACAAATAGCAAGAGGTACCTACAGGATTCCATGCATATCATTTAAATGAATAGGAAGGTACATAATAAATATCAGACAAAAATAATAAACTAATATCCACGTTTAGCATTACTTGCATGAAAAAGAAAGAGTTATCCTATTAAAGACAAGAAGAGGAATAGCACCCTATATAAATATCAGGACAGAGGGTTGCAGTGCTTAAATAAAAATCCAGGACCGCCCATTAAAATCCGAGATAGTTGGCAGCTATGTTAAATTCAGGCACAAAGCTCCACAATGTGTGCGTGCTTTTCTCTATGCTGATGTTTGCTGGATGTTTGTGATTGTGTATTTGCTCAATCTGCCCTTGAAAGTGTTAGGAACTGCTGACGTCGCCTCTGTGTCTACAGACAGGGGCTCATTTAATAAACAATAGACGCGAGAATTGCCAACAAAACTCTTTCAGCGTAGCATTGATGCCATATTTTCTTAGTCTTGTTGAAAATAAACATTCCCTTTGTTATAGCCTCTTTGTGTATTACATAAAACATTGCAACAACTAAATCCTCTACTTCTGTTCGTCTCCAGGCCCTGGGATCCACCATCTTTGATTCCCCTTTCATTGGGCAGAAGCCCAGCTTGATGAAATGTAGACTGTGTACACGTTGAATGTCTGAATCCAGAGCAGAGTATGATTTTGAGACATCTAAGTGCTCACAACATCAGGATTTGTAAAGGTGCACTAGCCATGATTACTTGCATTGTGTCTGGTCAGATAAATGGAGGACTCATGGTGGCCGTCACACTGAGCAACGAAAAGCTTGGAGATACCCTGAAAAGCTGAATTTGCTGATATGTCTGAGTTGTACAGTTTAGACAGTGACTAATAAGAAACAAATATTAAACCCTGATAGTTTTTTAATTCAACCATCTTGGATTAGTTTCCTTAAACATTTTGTCAACAAGCCTGAGACTGGAACTACACAGTGACAATTTCAGCCCAGGCCCTTTGTCTTGGATCATTCCTCTGGTGTCTTTTATTACATTGATCACAAAACTAGAACACCTCCTACATACTGTACCTGTCGATGCTGACAGAGATGTTATATGTATTGCCATTTGAAGTAATAAAATGACTCCCTAGTGTCCCCGATGAGGAAGGACATTTTCTAGTGTAGCGCTGTGTTAAGTTGACTCTCTGGACTGAGATGATATGGCCACTAGAGGAAGACAGAGCCTATGTGTCTAAAGGACTATGCTGGACTAAGGGACTCCATCTCCCAGAAACTCATGGGGAGAGGACAGGAAGTGGGCGTGCTGGCGCCAGGAAAGACATCAGAGCCTCGTGCATGGCATGGGGAGAACGAGCAGAGCAGTGAGAGAAGTCAGACGTATGAGAGACACTGTCCGGGATCGAAACCAGGTTGGAGCGTGTGCAGGTTACGTTATCCAGTGCTGGAGATGGGGGAAGGAGTGTACATCATCGTGTACCACATTCCGCTGAGCAGGTCAGATGACAAGCATGTTCCAGGAGGACCTCGAGTAAGGAGGGCCATGGATCGAACGGGAGTACAGGCGGCGGATCGGTACCTGACTGCGGAGATTCGGCATCGGGAAAGCGGATTCGTTGGCACCGGGTTCCAGTCAGCTGAGAGAGAGAGATTCTTTGGTCGAGTCATCTGTTCTGGACAAGTTGTTCGCCGGATGGGTGAGAGGCCTACAGTTCCACAACAGTGTGCTGGTGTATAGTAAATTCTAGTGCGGTGAGACTATCCTGGGTTTATTCAGCGGCTCCTCTGGGGTGAGCGCTACACTAGTATAAACCAAAAGCCCCTCTACCCCACTCTGCCGTGTAGTCCAATTGTTTAACGTGCCAGAGTGTATAACAGAATTGCAGATTGATAAAACTCACAATAAGAAATACTGTGATACGTGGGTTGGTTTAAATAAGAAATCCAGCACATGCGCTGTGTTAGCTATTACTTACATTAAAAGGTACTGAAAGGCCTTGAAAATGCCTCCTCCATGGCCATGCCAGGGACAATTCTAAATCGCAAGTGTCCCTTATAAGCTCTTGGAAACATTGTGAGATACACACTCTAATATTTGGTTGTGTCGCCTTTTGCTGTGATTGCGGCACGCATTCACCGTGAAATCATTTCGATAAGCTCATGCAATGTCACAGCATTTATTTGCATCCAGATTGGCCTTAATTTGTGGCCAAGATCTTGTATTGATGATGGGAGAGTCGCAGCGCTGCGTAAAGTCTTTCCAGCACATTATCCCAAAGATTCGCAATGGGGTTAAGGTCTGGACTGTGCGGTGGCCAATCCATGTGTGAAAATGATGTCTCATGCTCCCTGAACCACTCTTGCACAGTTTGAGCCCGATGAATCCTGGCGTTGCCATTGAGGAATATGCCCGCTGTGCCATCAGGGGAGAAAAAAAACATTGATGGAAAGACCTGCTCATTCAGTATATTCAGGGACTCACATGACCTTATTTTTTGGGCTTATAACGTTGCTGAACCTACACCTGATCGCCTGATCCCACCTCAGACAGTGTACCGTACATGTCGTTCACATACAGGGTTATTCAAAGAGATTCTAAAAGCCACCGCACGTTCGGTGACTTTTCGCTCTCTTCAATTTGGTGCAATTCGGCGATGTCATTTTGGCGACCCTGCGGTGTATTCAGCAAACACCACAGGGCCATCGTAGTGCAGGGAAAAGCCGCTGAAAACCTGCCGAACACCCACCGAAAAACCCAGGCGAATGCACATCGAAACCCGCAAAAACATCTAGATTAACCCAGCCGAAGACGCAAGAGAAACCCGAGCAGGAGCCGATCAGAGCGCAGAGCAGCCGTCGGAGAAACCCGATACCGCAGACGAATGGAATGAAAAAAAAAAAACCTTAAATGTTTGAAAAGTGAAACGCTGTTTGCAAAGAAACTACTGAGCGCAAATGTCTGAAATTTACATATAAGATCCAATGAATGATAATAAAAAGGGCTGTTACAGAAAAAAGAAAAAACGTTAAATTTGTTTTAAAAAAAAAACGGAAAAAAATGCTTAAAAGATCCTAAAAAATCTAAAAATAAAGAGAATTTTTACTGCAGAATTTTATAATGAACAATTTATTAGATATTGGATTAAAACGGGAATATTTTTAACACTGAGGCCTATGGGATTCTCCTGAATAAACCTGTCGAATGAAACCACCGAATGGCAGGGCATTTTGGCAACTTTTCACTGCTGGTTTTTATTCTCTGAATAGACGAAGCTATGGGGATTTCACTGCCCTCGAACAGGCACCGTATGTGCCGGCAATTTGCCAACATTTGGCGAATTGCCTGCTCTCTGGATAGCCGAATGGCCAAGAAAGGTAACCGAACGCTGATTTTCAGCGTTCTGTTACCTTTCGGCAGCCATTTGGATCTCTTTGAATAACCCCTTTTATTTTCTTATTATGTATAAGCTGCTTGTGAGAGTCGTCTTGGTGTCGCTATCTGTATGTGTGTTATTTTCTTTTCTATGTTTTGAGTGGGCTTGCTTCTGGTTTGTCTCTTTGGTCTGTGAAAACGACCTGTCGGATAAGGGACAAACAAATGGATTGTTTGAGAATTAGTGAGCAAACCGCGCGTGGTAATGAACACGAAATGAAGTCACGGTGCTGTTACAGGCCTGCCTGACCCTTCGAACGTCCCAAAGAGTGTCATGATGGAAAGTAGAGGCCGGCTGCCAAAACTCAGGTCAAGAGGAAATGTACACTTCGAAATACAATGCATACCATGCCATGAGGATATTTTAACCATTAGAATTTATTTATTTATTTATTTATTTATAAAGGATTTTACCAGGAAGGATACATTGAGATTTCTCTCGTTTTTCAAGTATGTCCTGGGTTCAAGAACATTGAAGTGTTACAGTTACAGAAATACAAAGTAATACAATGCAAGATATTAGATATTAAGATATTAAGAAAAATGTTCATAAACAATTCCGTGGGACGTCATACAATCTCTTCAATAAGGGATAAGTGACACTTTACTGCAATCTAACCACTCTCAGGGCTGACTCTAGATTGCAGGTCCCTCTTCGCCTCTGATCTCCATCATCTCAGCTAATTTTGTTATTTTTTGCTCCTTTATTTTCTCAAATATTGTATGTATCGTATTAGGATATACGTATAGTTACATAGTTACATAGTTATATAGGCTGAAAAAAGACATGCGTCCATCGGGTTCAGCCTCTCCCACATAACCTACTGCTGTTGATCCAAAAGAAGGCAAAAAACCCAGTCTGAAACACTCGCCAATATGCAACACACTGGGAAAAAATTCCTTCTTGACCCCAGAATGGCGTCAGATTTCTCCTTGGATCAAGAAGCTTTTACCCACATATTAAATATTATAACCCTTAATATTCTGTGTCTGCAGGAAGTCATCCAGTCGTTTAAAAGTCTGTACAGACTCTGACCCAACCACCTCAACAGGCAGAGAATTCCACAGCTTTATTGTTCTCACCGTAAAATAACCCTTCCTATGCTTTAAGCTAAATTTTCTTTCTTCCAGTCTAAATGGATGACCCCTTGTCCTATGTATAGACCTGTTAATGAATAGGTTATCAGACAATGGTTGATAATGGCCCCGTATATATTTATATAAGGTTATCAGATCCCCTCTAAGGCGCCGTTTCTCTAAACTAAACAGGTTTAAGCTTGTTAGTCTTTCCTCATAACTTAACCCTTCCATTCCCCTTATTAATTTAGTTGCCCGTCTCTGCACTTTTTCTAACGCTATAATATCTTTTTTTAAGACAGGTGCCCAAAATCACACGGCATATTCAAGGTGCGGCCTGACCATTGATTTATACAGAGGCAAAATTATGTTTTCATCCCGTGAGTGAACTCCCCTTTTAATGCATGCCGATACCTTGCTGGCCTTGGCGGCTGCTGTTTGACATTGCACATTGTTACTTAGTTTGAAGTCTATGATTATTCCCAAATCCTTCTCCTGCTTGGATTTCCCTAACTCCGTACCATTTAGGGTATAAATTACTTGTGTGTTCTTCACTCCAAAGAGCATAACTTTGCATTTATCTACATTAAATTTCATCTGCCATTTAAGTGCCCAGTCCCCCAATGTATCCCAATAGTCCCTTTTCGATTTTTCATTAACATCCTTTTGTGACATACAATGTTAATCACGTTAACGTCTTCACTTAATGTATTGGAGCTATCAGGGTTTGCTGGTGAAAGGTTACCGAACAGTGAAATTCAGCGTTCGGTTACCTTTCCTGGCCATTCGGCTATTCACAGAGCAGGCAGTTCGCCAAATATTGGCGAATTGCCTGCACATACGGTGCCTGTTCGGTGCCTGTTCGAGAGCAGTGAAATCCCCATAGAGAAGCAATGCTTCGTCTATTCAGATAACTAAAAACAGCAATGACAAGTTGCCGAAATGCCCTGCCATTCGGTGGTTTCAATCGACAGGTTTATTCAGGCGAATCCCATAGGCTTCAATGTTAAAAATATTCCCTTTTTAATCCAATATCTAATAAACCGTTTATTATAATATTCTGCAGTAAAAAGTCTCTTTATTCTTAGATTTTTTTAGGATCTTTTAGGCATTTTTTGGAATGTTTTTGCAAACATTTTTTTTCCGTTTTTTTTAAATCGTTTTTTCTTTTTTCTGTAACAGACCATTTTATTATCATTCATTGGATCTTATATGTAAATTTCAGACATTTTCGTTCCGTAGTTTCTCTGCAAACAGCATTTTACTTTTCAAACATTCAAGAGTACTGTTTTTTTTTTCCACTCCATTCGTCTGGTCGGATTTTTCCGGCGGCTGCTCTACGCGTGTGATCGGCTCCTGCTCGGGTTTCTCCGGCGTGTTCCGCGGGGTTAATCCAAAAGTTTTTGCCGATTTCGGTGTGCACTCGCCTGGGTTTTGCGGTGAGTGTTCGGCAGGTTTGCGGCGGCTTTTCCCCGCACAACGACGGCCCTGTGGTGCTTGCTGAATACATTGCTGGGTCGCCGAAATGGGATCACCAAATCGTGCCGAATTGAGGAGAAAGAAAAGTCACTGAACGTGCGGTGGCTTTTCGATTCTCTTTGAATAACCCTTTATATAAATAAAAGAGATAAAATAATAATATTTGGGTAAATGATTCTATCCTCAATAATTTAAAGCAACGTTGGATGCTTAAGTCTTCTTTTATTTTGTGATCCACTTGCCAAAAATCTTTGTGTGTATATGTGCTCTGTGTGTTTGCGTGTTTGCATTTTATACACTTCAGATAAACCTTCAAAAGAATTCCTTCCATCCTCTTGACAGCCTCCAAATACTCCTTCTCTAGAGAGGCCCATTTAACTGGTTACCTGTATAAATATTATAAATAAATGTTCTTTTTAACCTTCATAATATGCTTCCTTTCATGTACGGCCCGGACTGGAAAAACTTAAAAAACTTTATTCATTGTCAGCGACGTTTTAAAATTAAAATGTATAGAGACATAGAAACATAGAAAAATGTCGGCAGATAAGAACCTTTCGGCCCATCTAGTCTGCCCAATTACATGGATACTTTACCTGGATTTATCTTTTGTTTAGGATAGCCTTATGCCTATCCCATTCACAGAAGTGAAGAAAGCGCCAGTGCGAATCCCACAACCACGGAAAAACACACACAATATATGTGTGGAGAAAGCCCTTGGGAGATACAGCAGCCGTACCTATCCCCAACCGCGGGATTCTAACCTCTATCCACTGCCGATTCAGCGCCCCTTAGCTCTTATTTCAGTTATGCCTATCCCATGCTTGCTTAAATTCAATCACTGTTTTGGCCTCTACCACTTCAACTGGAAGACTGTTCCATGTATCCACCACCCTCTCAGTAAAATAATGCTTCCTGATGTTACTTTTAAACCTTTGCCCCTTTAATCTAAGACTATGTCCTCTTGTTTTGCTATTTTGTTTCCGTTTAAATATACTCCCTTCCTCTACCTTGTGGATTCCCTTTACGTATTTAAATGTTTCTATCATATCTCCTCTGTCTCGTCTTTTTTCCAAGCTGTACATGTTAAGATCATTAAGCCTTTCCTGGTAACTTTTCTCCTTCAAGCCGTACACCATTTTAGTAGCCCTTCTCTGAACTCTAAGATGTCTATATCCTTCTGGAGATATGGTCTCCAGTACTGCACACAGTACTCCAAGTGAGGTCTCACCAGTGCTCTGTACAGTGGCATGAGCACTTCCCTTTTCCTACTGCTAATACCTCTCCCTACACAACCAAGCATTCTGCCAGCATTTCCTGCTGCTCTATTACAGTGACTACTTACCCTTAGATCCTCTGAAATAATAACCCCTAAATCCCTTTCCTCAGATGTTGAGGTTAGGACTAAATTTATAGGTATAGGTTAAAATCTATTAAATGTAAAATTACCCTATACCTAAATAAAAATGTTTTGGGTAAAACCAGCTGAGGACAGACAATACAACAGAAAATGGTTCAAAAATGTAGTTTTTGAGTTACTTCTGTTATTTCAGCCAGTGCTGACCTACCCATAGACAGCAGGTGGGCGGCCATATGTCTAGTCATGCCCTGCAGCCAATATAGCGGCAGGGTGTGTTATCTTAAACCTATTGATTTCAGATTTATTTGTTATTGTCTGAGCAATTGCAGGTGGCAACAAAACACAAGGGAGAAGTGCATGTTTTCTCAAAACAACCTTCCCGTATCCTTGCCCCATCTATTAAGAGGCACTTAGCATTGAATGGGATGGAGAAGACTTGTCAAGACTTGTACGATACGGCCAACAGTTGCCAAGAGATGAAGGGAGATAGAGTTTTTGAAAGAAATCTACATGGTGGTATGTATAGCCAGAGGAAAGAAGAACTGGGGGGGGGGACGACTGGATGTAGTAGGGTGGTGGATATTGAATTGGGAGGCAAGGATTAAGAGGATGTGATTGATGCAGAATGTAGCAAGTGGTATTAAAACAAGAAGCGGGAATTGGTACTAAGGGATTAGATGCCGGACAAAATCCCTACAGCCAGGTTCCCTAATGCCAACATCCCGACGACCAACTTCCAGACAGAACAAGTGCCGGACATACCAAGTTCCCTACATGGCCAACTTCCAGACATCCATTATCCCAGCGGCTAACCCTAATACTAACACCCTAACCCTACTACTAACACCCTAACCCTTAGGGAGTTAGGGTTAGGGCTAGGGCTACGTTTAGTGGGGTTTGGGTTAGTGCTAGGTTTAGGGGGGGTTAGGGCTAGGTTTAGGGGGTTAGGGTTAAGGCTAGGTTTAGGGGTGTTAGTGCTAGGTTTGGAGTGGTTATAGCTAGGTTTAGGGGGTTAGGGTTAGGGCTAGGTTTAGGTGGGGTTAGGGCTAGGTTTAGGGGGTTAGTGAGTAGGGTTAGTGTTAGCAGCTGGGATTTTGGATGTCTGGAAGATGGCCGTCAGGGAGTTGTCTGTGTAGGGAAGTTGGCCGTCAGGGAGTTGTCTGTGTAGGGATGTTGGCCATCAGGATTTTGGCATTAGGGAACCTGGTTGTAGGGATTTCGACCCAAACCCTAAAGGATTATAGCGATGGTGTATAGGGCAAAGGAAGAAGATTGAGTGGGGGCAATCTACTTAATGAAAAAAACTGGATTGAAGGAAAATTTAATCTAAAGAGAATGGATTCGAGTGGGGAGGCAAAGTCACCATCTTATATGAAGAGGTTGCCATCTTCATTATGATGTATTATCAAAACAATATATCTGTAGCCTCTGAGTCTCACATATCTATGGCAATAGTAAAGTACACATGAATACACAATTCTGTTGTCAGTATTATTGGTCTCAGCCCTCCTGGCATGGTAGTTTAGCCAAAACGTGGCCTCCATGCCAAAGAAGTTACCCAACACGTGACCTAATCATGTGAATTGCTGGTCCTGACCTAGTTAGTACTAATAATAATACCGTAAGCGTGATAGGTGTCCATTGTAGATGACAGGGTAGTGTTCCACGTGGATAAAATGAAGATCTGAGCTGGACTGATGAAGTTCCCTCATCTTGGGTTTATCAATGAGTAAACCATAAGATGGACAGAATGTGAAGCATCCCTCTACTTGATTACACATTGACATTGGAAGATGCTTTTAATTTTTACCATCTTCAGCTCTTCTGTATCCCAAATGTATACTCTTAGCATGAATTAGGGAGAAGAGATAATAAATTGGCTGAAATAAATAAAAGATCCTAAGATTTGATATTTATTCTCTTGGAGGGAGGCTGGATTACTTCATGTACATTAGCAACCCTGGACATCAAGACTGCCAAGTTGTGATATTGTTAAGTGTTCCCTAATAAAGGTTATAATAGACCTTTCTACAGATTCAGGGTCCTTCAGACGCCCTGTGCAACCTCACAGCAGGGTCAAATATGAACAACGGGAAAAAATACAGACAAAGAATTATTTACTACTAGGCTTTGCGGGAGCCGACCTTCAACTGGAATTCATTGATTTAGCCTTGTAGTTGGAGACTATACAGTAGGCATCCATAGCACCTCTTTGTTTCGAATATGTTAAGCAGAACTTATGAGGGACATACTGGAAAGTTTTAGCTTGCTTCTCGCTGGCCCGGTGCAGCCCGCGGAGGAGCGTTGGAACAAAGGAGGACCGGTCAACAGCGGCAGGGAGACAAGTAAAAATTGTGTCCGGAAGACTCTCACAACTCCTGTTTTCTAAGTCTTCCAGATTTCAGAATTAATTGTTTCTATTAAACATCAACAAAGTAACCTAATGGAACCTATTCAAGTCTCGAGTTGTTGCCAGTTTTGTGTAGACGAGTTGCACTTTCTCAGACTCAGTCGCTATTCTAATATCGTTGGAAAAACAAGTTACTAAAGAGTCAACAGTAACTCAGTTTCAACTTGCAGGGTTATTCAAAGAGAATCGAAAGCACCACAGGGCCGCCGTAATGCAGGGAAAAGTCGCTGCAAACCCGTCGAAAACTCACCGCAAAACGAGAGTGAACGCACACCGAAATCCGCAAAAACATCTGGATTAACCCGCCGAAGAGCGCAGAGCAGCTGTCTGGAAAACCCGACACCGCAGGCGAATGGAGTGAAAAAAACAGTACGCTTGAATGTTTGAAAAGTGAAACGCTGTTTGCAAACAAACTACTTAGCGAAAATGTCTGAAATTCACATATGAGGTCCAAGGAAGGATAATAAAAAGGGCTGTTACAAAAAAAAGAAGAAAAGTGTAAAAGAAAAATTAAAAAAAAAATCGGAAAAAAGTTTTTGAAAAAGAAATCCCGAAAAATGCATAAAAGATCCTAAAAAATCTATAAATAAAGAGACTTTTTACTGCAGAATATTAATCAGCGGTTTATTAGATATTGAATTAAAACGGGAATATTTTTAACATTGAAGCCTATGGGAGTCGCCTGAATAAACCTGTCGAATGAAGCAACCGAATGGCAGGGCATTTCGGCAACTTTTCACTACTGGTTTTTGTTCTCTGAATAGATGAAGCTATGGGGATTTCACTGCCCTCGAACAGGCACCGAATGTGCAGGCAATTTGCCTACATTTGGCGATCTGCCTGCTCTCTGGATAGCCGAATGGCCAAGAAAGGTAACCGAATGCTGATTTTCAGCGTTCGGTTACCTTTCGGCAGACATTCGGATCTCTTTGAATGACCCTGCTGCTCGAGAGTCATGGCAAGCTGAAAAGCTGACACAAAAAGGGGGATCTCTAACATCTGCTGACTATAAGCTGAGCATAAACAGTCGAAGGTTTAGCGAGGTTTCTTCGGAGATTGTTTGGTGGTCGCTCGACACTCCGTATATAAAGTTCACCCTTTTTTTTGTTTTCCATGTGGTTGAAAGTACAATATATAAATATACCAATCTCCAAAAATCGGTATGGTAGCGAAAAAATGAATATCGATACTGCTTGAAGATTATCTACATTTTAGTGACTAGTAAACATAGTGCTTGGAGCGTCACTTTAGTTCTCAGCATTTTTTTCCTCCCATGGGAATTACCCTTTGATGAAAGAAAAGGGAAAAAAAGTATTGATTGATTAGCTTTCCATTAACAACGATGTATTCTGTAATTCTGCACAGGGAGATGACATTTTTTTCCAAGGAAGATACAGAGAATAAGAGAATATACTGAGAGTCGGCATTTTAAAGTGAACCGGTAATGGGACTTTTGAGTTTTAATGAAACATCTTGTTAACCCTTTCGCTGCTGAGGCTTTTCCCGCCCCTGTGCTGAGGTCATTTTTACTGGTTTCGCTCATCATGTTTAAACGCGTTTTGAAGGCTTATTTTAGTATATTACCCAGACATATTATATATCGTTCTTTCCGTCAGACTCGGCAGATTCATAATATGTCATTATTATATGTATACGTTATGTCATGTCTGTATATTATAACAAAAAATGCAATAAAATATGTATTTTCAATAATTTACAATGTGTAAAGTGTTTTTTTTCACATTTTAACATGCGAGCAATTGCGGTTATATTTTGTATGGGGTGCGCTTGTTAAAAAAATTAGAGATGGGGTCTCGTTACATTTTTTTTGGGGAAAATTACACTATTTTTAACAAACGCACCGCATACAAAAATCGTTAGTGCAGCATCATTGTTCACATTATAATTGAAATGGGAACAATATTGCTGCATTAACAAAACAAAAAAAAGAAAAAAAAGTGTTTTTTTTTTTATAATTTGTTTTAAAAAAAATATTTTTTTTTATTTTTCATTTTTTTTTTTACAACATTTTTCACAGTAGTGTTTGGTATCGTTGGAACGGCCATGCTCTGGCCGATCCAACCATACCAAACATTAACCCCTAACTGCCACGGATCGGGAGATAGGGAGTTCATTGGAACTCCCTATCTCCACAGTTGGTGGCAGTTAGGGGTTAAGTCCAGGACTGGCGTCATCGTGCTATGCACGATGACGCCAGTCCTCAGGGGGAGTTCCGGAGGCTTGGCCGACATCCAAGATGTCGGCCAGCTCCGGGAAAGGATCGCGAACCGGCGCTTTTCAGCGCCGATTCGCGATCCAGCTCCCCAGGGGTTAATGCCAGGCACCATTTGGAAGGGCAGGCTGTGCCCTTCAAATGATGCCTGGTTAACCCCCGCAGATCCGCCGATCGGGAGGGAGAGAGGTCCGAAGGACCTCCCCCCTCCCTTTCAGGCGCCTCCTCCGCACATGCGGGGGGGGCGCCTGAATTAGGTGTCATCGCGCTGCCGCGATGACACCTAATTCCGGCGGCTGCGGTCCCGGATGCGCGGCTGACATCGAGGATGTCAGCCCGCACCGGGGGGGCCAGCGATCGGCCGGAACTCGGCCGAACGCTGACCCCAATGGGAGGACGCGCTCAGCGCGTCCTCCGCATACCAGCGGGAATGCTGAGGACGCGCTCAACGCGTCCTCAGCATCGAAGTGGTTAAGCAATGAATATGGCATCGATTAAACAGATAAATGTGATCACCGCTTAATTCATCAGCCCTGCAGACGTTTTGGAAATACATACCAGCACACGTTGCTTAATTAAGAACTCAGGATTTTCTATAGTGGGGAATTTCTGTTCTTTTGCACTTCGGCGAGTCTGATTCAACATTCACTGCAGGGATCCTGAAGTGAGGCGAATCGGAGGCCGAATGCCGCTACCAACCCGCCAGACAGCCGCCGAAAAGCCACCGTCCACCACTGCAAGCGCCAACCTGCCGGACAGCTGCCGCAAACTTGCCAGACACCCGCCAAACGCACCCGGAAGCAGCCGACGAGCCACCGTACAGAGCTCTGACCAGCTGCAGATTAAAATCCGACAAGCCACCAGATGGGTAAAAACAAAACAAAACAAAAAAAAAAAGATTAACCCCTTAACGCCGCAGGACGTACATTTACGCCCTGCATTAGGCGGGCTTTGACGCCGCAGGATGTAAATGTACGTCCTCAGCGTTTACAGCCCCCCTCCGGTAATACTTACCTCCTCCGGTCGCTCCCACGCTGCTCTGACTCCCGCGGAGTCAGATCAGTGTGATCCCTCCTCCGGCGCTGTGACGTCATCGCGCCGGTGGCGCGATGACGTCAGTTTCAGGCGTCCCCCCCCGCCGGAGCAGGGGAAGCACCTGAAGGGGAGGGGGGGGATCCTTTGGATCCCTCTATCTCCCCATCGCCGGGGACCAGGCGGCTGTGGCCAGCATCGCTGGAAGGGTCACAGCCTGACCTTTCCAGCGATGTATGGGGGGTTAACCACTTAGCTGCCAGGTCGCGACCGGGCACTAATTTGTGCCCGATCGCGGCCTATTTCCGGTGGGGGCCGCCATCTTGGATGGCAGCCCCCACCTCTGGGTCCCCCCCTGGTCAACTGACTCATCGCGCCATGCGCGATGATGTCAGTTAACCGGGGAACCCCCTAGCTGCAAAGGGATTTCCTATGGAAATCCCTTGCAGGAGATAGGGGGGTTCTTTGAACCCCTTTATCTCCTGATCGGTGGCAGCTAGGGGGTCATGTCTGATATTGCTGGAAAGGCTAGAGCATGACCTTTCCAATGATATCAAACATGACCATGTTATATGTAAAATAAAAGTGTAAAAAAAGTAAAAATAAAAATAATAAATTAAATAATAAAAAAATAATAAATATAATAATAATTTTTTTTTTTCTTTTAATGCAGCACTATTGTTCACATTTCAATTATAATGTGAACAATGATGCTTCACTAATGAATTTTTTTTTGGGGGGTTTAGCTAAAATCACACAATTTCTCCCCAAAAATAAAATGGGTTCCCCGTTCTAATTTTTTTAACAAATCTACCCCATAGAATATGACCGCAGAGCCTCGGATAATAAAATTTAAAAAAAAAAACACTTTACACACTGTGGAAGATTGAAATTTTATTGAAAATTCACATTTTTTTACATTTTTTGTTATAGCATTTTGGCAGGGCATGACATATACATATAATAATGATATATTATTAATCTGCCGAGTCTGCCGGAAAGAACGATATATAATTTGTCTGGGTGGTATAATAATACGTGACGTAAAAATGGTCAAAATGAGCTCAGCAAACTTCTACTTTCGAAACAGCGCCGAAGTTGTAAAATTACTCCCGTCCTTAAGGGGTTAAAAGTGTCAAATTTGTATTAAGCTGTTTTTGCAAAAAAACTCCTGAACGAAAATGTCTGCAATTAACATATAAAGGTCCAATGAATGATAATAAAAAGGTCTGTTGCAGAAAAAAAACGCTATTTAAAAAAAAATGGGGAAAAAAACTTGCCAAAAAATCCCGAAAAATGCCAAAAAGACCCTAATAAATGAATAAATAAAGATAGTTTTTTTTTGTAATTAAAAATTTATTTTGAAAGCGTGCTTACAGAACATAGTATTAACCATTAAATAATGGCCATACAAGGCCAATCAGGGAAAAGCACAGAAATATACATCAAAAGGGAAGAGGTAGGTAGTGATGGGGAATGAGTCCAAACGAGCACAATTCGGGAGGGGAGAAGAAAAAAAGGGGAATAGATGGGGGCAGGGGCGGGACTGCCCAAGAATTATGGCATACCCGGCTCACCCCAGCAACCTGAAGAGGACCGGGGGCCATGGTAGAGGAGGCCACTGGCCCGGGAGACCTGGGGCCAAGAGGACGCTCAGAGCCTAGGTAGCCTCCCTAACGGCTCGCCCAAGTTGCTACCCTGTGTCCCGTAAAAACAAAAATTTTAAATAAAAATAAAAAGGGGGGGAGATGGAGAGGTCCCGAATACTCAGGGGGTCGCATTCAGGGAGGGGGGTAAAAGCGTGTGATAGGGGGGAGAAGAGAGGGGGGGTATGGGCAGATTGACCATGGGGGACCGCAGATAAAGTCCAGTAGAAAAAATAAAAGTCACACAAAGAGTGGCAGAGGACTACTCATCAGGGAAGACAACAGAAAAAAGGAAACTCAGCAATCAACCGGAGTCCTGTGTTTGGTCTCCAGACACCGGTGGCACAGCTACAAGACCCAATCGATACACAAGAGCTTGCGCTTCATCCAAGGTCGTCACCGTGAAGGTCTCACCAGAGTAGGACACAAGAAGGGAGCCCGAAGACACCCATCGATATCGGACTCCGTGATGGCGAAGCAGAGTGGTGATCTCCTTATAACATCTACGGGCTACCAGAATCAGAAAAGGCAGGTCTCGGAAGACCGTGAGGTCACTGGAGGCATAGGTGACTTGAAAAGTGGGGCCGATCGCCGTCAGAATCCGGGACTGTGTCAACCCGTCCCGTGTCATCAGAAGAACATCTCGGGGGGCTTCTGCAGCGTCAGTGGCCACCTTCCTGAGGCGCGTGGCAACAGTACCAGCGGGCCAGCCAAATTCTCAGAGGTTGGCAGGAGGTGTGTTACTAGACCCTCAGTATATCGGAGGAGTTCCCCACCAGAAGCACTTTCAGGTATCCCCCTGAGCCGCAGATTACGCCTTCTGTGCCTAGACTCAAGGGCCTTCACCGTTGATCCAAGCACCGAACAACCTGGCGTTGGAGGTCTGCAACACAACCATTCGTCGCTGTCTGTGCCTTCTCTACCTCTGAAGCTCGGGTATCAACTAGGGATGAGCCAAACACTCCCTGAGTTCGGTTCGGAGCCGAACCCGAACTTTCCAAATGTTCGTATCCGAACCCGAACCCGAACTCGAACTCAATACAAGTCAATGGGGCTGAAAATTCGGTTTTTAGAGTGCCCTCCAAGAGGGCATATATGCTAGATATTTGCCATAAAAGGTGTATGGGGGTCCGGGTAGTGCCCTGGGGGTCTGGAAACAAGGACAAAAAGTTTTTAAAAAAAACGTTTTTAAAGGGACAGTGAGTTTTCCATGAAATAAGGGTTAAAAATAAAAACGAAAAATTCCTTCAAATATCGTGCCTAGGAGGTCCCCATAACCTGCCCGTGAAGTGGCGGATTTCTAGGATGTATAGAAATATGTAAAAACCAAAAAATGACATTTCAAATGACGGTAAATGCTTTTCCTTTAATCTATCCATAAACAACTGCTTGGGGCGGCAGTCTGTATGAACAGAGGAGACATTTTCGGACACGCAGAAAAAGTTTACAGATTTTTTGGCGGTGAAAAGCAGGAGAATGACTGGAGAATGGAAAATTCTAGACCAAATAGCCGATATGGAAAGTGAGATAAATGGGAGAATTTTCTGGTTTGGCTATTTTGACCTAGAATTTTCTCTTCAGTCATTCTCCTGAGTTTCACCTTTCTCTGAATAACCCTGTCAGAGTTATTCAGAGAGCGGTGAAGAGCAGGAGAATGACTGGAGAATGGAAAATTCTAGGTCAAAATAGCCAAACAAGAAAAATTCTCCCATTTAGGCTAGGGTCAGACTAGCGAATTTTTAACATGCGTTTAGGCGCACTTAATCACGGCCGCACTAGCAGCAAATGACGGGCAATGATGGCCAATATACAAAGTATGGTCGCACGAAAGTCCGGCTGCGCAACGCAAGTGGAAAATGAACGCATTTTTTCGAGAACGCAGAACCGCTAGTATGGACGTACAGAGTGCGCTGCGTCCACTAGCGGCGTGTGTGCGTGATTTGGAGACGTCAGACACTGCTCATGTCCGACCAACATAAAGTCCAGACACCCAAAGTTTCCTGGTTTGGATCCGTAAAAAATCATGCCCAAAAATGCGCATCGTATGACCGTTTTCACACATTCCGTGAAAAAATACGGCAATGCGTTCGGACGCACTTTTTGACGGTCGCTGCGAAAAATGCGTTAGTCTGACCCTAGCCTTATCTCACTTTCCAAATCGGCTATTTAGTCCAGATTGTTCTCTTTTCCTGCCATTCTCCTGGTTTTCACCTTTCTCGGAACAACCCTGAGAGAGAGGTGAAAGCCAGGAAAACTGGCAGGAGAAGAGAACAATCTAGACCAAATAGCCAATTTGGAAAGTGAGTTAAATGGGAGAATTTTCCTGGTTTGGCTATTTTGACCTAGAATTTTCACTTCTCTAGTTATTCTCCTGCTTTTCACCGCTCTCTGAATAACCCTGTGAATGTTTAATCCCGAGGTGAAAAATAACATTGCTATAGATGTTATTTTGAATTTTTTTCAAACACCAGTTAAATGCAGCATATTAGGAAGTTTTAGGAGGGAAAGTCTCAAATCTCAATCAAAAGCAGACACCACCCCACCCCCTCAGTACCTCAGTATAGTGTGCAATGTATCAAATTGATTACCAGACTAAAAACACCTGGTGTTATGCCCGTTTGTGAACAGAGGTCATTTAGAGTTGAGAATCTTTCCACGTATACATTAGTTTTTAATTCAATATCTAATAAACCATTGCTTATAATATTCTGCAGTAAAGAGTCTCTTTATTTCTAGATTTTTTAGTATTTTTTTTAAGCATTTTCTATACTTTTTTCAAAATTTGTTTTTTTTTTTCGAACTCGAACTGAACACAGCCAAAAAGTTCGAAGTTCGCGAACTTTCAAACTGCCAAAGTTCGGGCTGAACTCCGAACCCGAACAGCTCATCGCTAGTATCAACCACCTCGATCCTCGCCTGAAGGGTCTCTACAGTAGAACGGACCTCTTGCAACTCTCGTCGCCAAAGGCTATGAAACTCCTCCATGACCCGTTGGAGAGCCGCCTCCATCAACGGCTGCGCAGTGTTCTGCACCAGTACATCGTCCTGGACCACAGCTGGGGGAGCAGATGCAGAATGTGAGGGTTCCTCCAGGGGCTCCAGGCAGGTAAGTGCCTCACCTTGCCGACATTTCTCTCCACAGGTCTGATTTATTCCCAGTGACTGCCGGATGTCTGGGATACGAGGGCGCCCGTCTTCCACATCCTTCTTGCCTTTTTTCCCCATTACTGCCGGGACTGGGACGCCTGTTAAATCCGCGGTCGTACAGGCCTCAAGATGGCCGCTGGCAAAAGCAGGCCACAGGGGAGAGAGCGCACTCAGACCCTCACTGGCCGCAACTGAGACCTTCAAACTGCACCTGAGATATCCTGGGGCCCCGAACAATCCCTCCGAGGAGAGGGTGCTCTGTACCTGTAGCAGGGAGGATATATACACCGGGAATCCGGAGAAGCAGGGCAGAGCTCACAGAAAACTTTACTTATTTTTTTCTGTAACAGCCCTTTTTATTATCATTCATTGGATCTTATATGTAAATTTCAGACATTTTCGCTCAGTAGTTTCTTTGCAAACAGCGTTTCACTTTTCAAACATTCAAGCAAACTGTTTTGCTAATTTATTCACTCCATTCGTCTGCGGTGTCGGCTTTTTCCGGAGGCTTCGCTGCGTGTGATCGGCTCCTGCTCGGGTTTCTCCGGCGTCTTCGACGGGTTAATATAGATGTTTTTGTGGGTTTTCGGCGTGCATTCGCCGGGTTTTCGCCGGGTTTTCGTCAGCTTTTCCCTGCACTTTGACAGCCCTGTGCTGCTTGCTGAATACACCGCAGGGTCGCCGAAATGGAAAAGCCGATTTGAACCGAATTGAAGAGAACGAAAAGTCACCGAACGTGCGGTGACTTTTCGAATCTCTTTGAATAACCCTGTAAATGCTATTGGCCGAGCATCAAGTATTTGATGTAAAAATAGCTGAGTTGGAGAATTTTTCCCAAAGCGGATATTTTAAGCCTTTAATTTGCAATTCCCTTGTTAATTTCGCACAGTTCCCAGCGTGGTATTTAAAAATTCAGGGAATCCTGCGTGATTTTGAGAGGAAGCGGTTCAGCCATGAGATACTCAGCACCAGCCACGAACCCCGGGTGAACGGAACCCAGGTGACCCGTGGCGAACTGTGTCAGTGAGAAAAAAGCCTAGAAAAATGTGGAATATTTTTATAAATATTACAGATACAATAATAACACAATACAATAAAAATCTCAAGAAAAGACATCTTCCCGCGCTACCTTGGTTCAATCTCCGGGACGGGGTCCTGAGTGACAATCAAATCTGTCGTGCCAGGTGGGAGTAGAAGAGATGATCTTAGGCTAGGGTCAGACTGAGGCAGTGCGAACGCGCGTTCTGGCGCACATAATCACGGCCGCACTAGCAGCAGATGACAGGCAATGACAGCCAATATACGAAGTACGGTCGCACAAAAGTCCGGCCGCGCAACGCAAGTGGAAAATGAACGCATTTTTTCGAGAACGTTAAACCGCTGGTACTGACGTACAGAGTGCGCTGCGGGCCGCATAGCAGCGTGTGTGCGTGATTAGGAGACGTCAGACGCTGCTAGTGTGCGGCCAACATAACGTTCAAACAGCCGGATTTCCCTAGACTTCTTTTTACCCCATCGTCATGAAATACGTCCAGAATTGCGCATCGTCTGACCACTTAAGCGTATTCTGTGAAAAAATGCGTGCGCACGCATCGACGTACATTTTGACGGTGGCCGCAGAAAATGCGCTCATCTGTCCCTAGCCTTAGGCTAAGGTCAGACGAAAGCAGTTTTAACGTGCGTTTAGCCGCACGAAATCACGGCCGTGCTAGCAGCAAATGACGTCCAATGCCGGGGAACATACGACGAACGGCCGCACGAAAGTTCGTCCGTGCAACGCAAGTGGCAAACGAACGCATTTTTTCGAGAACGTCAAACCGCTACTACTGACGTACAGAGTGCACTGCGGCTGCATAGCGGCGTGTGTGCGTGATTAGGAGACGTCAGACGCTGCACACGTCCGGCCAACATAACGTCCAGACGCAAAAAGGGTTTTATTGATGATCCGTACAAAATCACGGACGAAACTGCGCATCGTATGACCGCTATCGCTTATTCCGTGAAAAAATACGTCCATTCGTTCGAACGCACTTTTTCACGGACAACGTGAAAAATGCGTTCGTCTGACCCTAGCCTTAGGCCACATCACCTGGCTTCTCCGTACTGAACGCAACAGAGAAACTCCTGCCTCTGCAAACAAAGAAGCCCAGAATGAGGTCTGCAAGGTCTGCAAGCTCCTTAAAGCTGTGGAATAAATAGGATTAACTCCATGTTGTTAGGCTCAATTGCTAAAATGCTTCTTTTACCAGAATGGATTTATTAAGGCTTAGTTTAAGCCTTTCGCTGCGGCCGGCGGCCTCATATGTCATCGCTGAATGTTTGAGGACGTCCCCCACATGTCGCCCGGTCAGTGATGCCTCCCTCGGTAAACTTACAGGGTTATTCACAGAGATCTGAATGGCTGTCGAAAGGGAACCGAACGCTGAAAATCAGCGTTCGGTTACCTTTCTTCGCCATTCGACTATCCAGAGAGCAGGCAATTCGCCAAATCCTGGCGAATTGCCTGCACATACGGTGCCTGTTCGAGGGCAGTGAAATCCCCATAGAGAAGCAATGCTTCTTCTATTCAGAGAACACAAACCAGCAGTGAAAGTTACGAAATGCCCTGCCATTCGGTGGTTTAATTCGGCAGATTTATTCAGGCGAATCCCATAGGCTTCAATATTAAAAATATTCCCGTTTTAATTCGATATCTAATAAACCGTTGATTATAATATTCTGCAGTAAAAAGTCTCTTTATTTATAGATTTTTTGGGATATTGTAAGCATTTTTTGGGATTTTTTTCCCAAATTTCTTTTTTCGATATTTTTTTTTTTTTAAGTTTTTTCTTTTTTCTGTAACAGCCCTTTTTATTATCATTCATTAGATCTTATATGTAAATTTCAGACATTTTCGCTCAGCAGTCACTTTTCAAACATTCAAGCGAACTGTTTTTATTTCTTTTCACCATTCGTCTGCGGTGTCATGTTTTTCCGGCGGCTGTGCTGCGTGTGAACAGCTCTTCTTGGGTTTTTCCGGTGTTTTCGGCAGGGTTAATCCAGATGTTTTTGTGGGTTTTCAGCGTGCATTCGCCGGGTTTTGCAGTCAGGGTTATCCAAAGAGATCCGAATTGCTTGAGAAAGGTAACGGAACGCTGAAAATCAGCGTTCGGTTACCTTTCCTAGCCATTCGGCTATTCAGAGAGCAGGCAATTTGCCAAATCCTGGTGAATTGCCTGCACATACGGTGCCTGTTCGGTGCCTGTTCGAGGGCAGTGAAATCCCCATGAAAATGCACTGCTTCGGCTATTCAGAGAACACAAACCAGCAGTGAAAGGTTCCCCTAATGCCCTGCCCTTCGGTGGTTTAACCACTTCACTGCGGTGCACGCGCTCAGCGTGTCCACCCGCAGTATCGTTCCTTGCGGAGGACGCGCTGAGCGCGTCCTCCCTTTGAGGCCAGCGTTCGGCCGGGTTCCGGCCGATCGCTGGCCCCCCCAGTGCGGGCTGACATCCTCGATGTCAGCCCAGCACCCGGAACCACCACCGGAGTAATTAGGTGTCATCGCGGCGGCGCGATGACACCTAATTCAGGCGCCCGTCCGCATGTGCGGAGGAGGCGCCTGAAAGGGAGGGGTGGGAGGTCCTTCGGACCTCTCTCCCTCCCAATCGGCGGCGTGCAGGGGGTTAACCCAGGCACAGCCTGCCCTTCCTAACGGTACCTGGAATTAACCCCATGGGGGCTGGATCACGAATCGGCGCTGAAAAGCGCCGGTTCGTGATCCTATCCCGGAGCTGGCCGACATCTTGGATCTATGGATCTTGGATGTCGGCCAAGCTTCCGGGAATGCCCCCTGAGGACTGGCGTCATCGTGCATAGCACGATGACGCCAGTCCTGGAGTTAACCCCTAACTCCCACAAATGGTGGAGATAGGGTCCAATGAACCCCCTATCTCCCGATCCGTGGCAGTTAGGGGTTAATGTTTGGTATTGTTGGATCGGCCAGAGCATGGCCGTTCCAACAATACCAAACATGAGTATGAAAAAAGTTTAAAAATAAATATATAAAATAAATAAATAAATAAACAAATATTAAAAAACAAATTATAAAAAAAAAAAGTTTTTTTTTCTTTTTTTGGTTTGTTAATGCAGCAATATTGTTCCCATTTCAATTATAATGTGAACAATGATGCTGCACTAACGATTTTTGTATGCGGTGCGTTTGTTAAAAATCATGTAATGTTCCCCAAAAAAAATGTAACGAGACCCCATCTCTAATTTTTTTAACAAGCGCACCCCATACAAAATATAACCGCAATTGCTCGCATGTTAAAATGTGAAAAAAAAACACTTTACACATTGTAAATTATTGAAAATTCATATTTTATTGCATTTTTTGTTATAATATACAGACAGGTCATGACGTATACATATAATAATGACATACTATGAATCTGCCGAGTCTGACGGAAAGAACGATATATAATATGTCTGGGTCATATACTAAAATAAGCCTTCAAAACACGTTTAAACATGATGAGCAAAACCGGTAAAAATTAGCTCAGCACAGAGGCGGGAAATGCCTCAGCAGCGAAAGGGTTAATTTGGCAAGTTTATTCAGGAGAATCCCATAGGCTTCAATGTTAAAAATATTCCGGTTTTAATTCAATATATAATAAACCGTTCATTATAAAATTCTGCAGTAAAGAGTCTCTTTATTTATAGATTTTTTAGGATCTTTTAAGCATTTTTCTTAATTTTTTTTTAAAAGTCCGAATTTTTTTTTTTTTTAAGTTTCTTTATTTTTTCTGTAACAACCCTCTTTATTATCATTCCCTGGACCTCATATGTAAATTTCAGACATTTTCGCTCAGTAGTTTCTTTGCAAACAGCTTTTTACTTTCACACATTCATACAAACTGTTTTGCTAATTTATTCACCTCCCTCTGTCTGCGGTGTCGGCTTTTTCTCGTCTTTTTCCGGCGGCTTCGCTGCGTGTGATCGGCTCCTGCTCGGGTTTTTCCAGCGTCTTCGGCGGGTTAATCCAGATCTTTTTGCGGGTTTTCGGCATGCATTCGACAGGTTTTGCGGTTCGTTTTCGTCGGGTTTGCGGCAGCTTTTCCCTGCAATTCGGGGACCCTGTGGTGTTTGCTGAATACACCGCAGGGTCACCGAAATGGGATCGGCAAAAGGAACCGAATTGAAGAGAACGAAAAGTCACCGAACATGCAGTGACTTTTCGACTCTCTTTGGATAACCCTGAGTAAGTTTCGGCGGGTTTGCAGTGACTTTTCCCTGCAATACGGGGACCTTGTGGTGCTTGCTGAATACACCGCAGGGTCGCTGAAATGGGATTGCCAAATCGAACCGAAGTGAGGAGAACGAAAAGTCACCGAACGTGCGGTGACTTTTCAATTCTCTTTGAATTACCCTGTTACCTCTCAGTCCAGAGTCCTTCTGTAGTCTGACTTCCAGTCAGACCCCGCTTTTATACCCCCTCCCGGCGCGATGACATCAATTTAAGGCCCAGAGCATGGCCTTTCCAGTGATACCAAATATGAACAGGTTAGGCTAGGGTCAGACGAATGCATTTTTGCGTCGTCCGTGAAAAAGTGCGTTCGAACGAATGGACGTATTTTTTCACGGAATACGTGATAGCGGTCATACGATGCGCATTTTTGGCCGTGATTTTGTACGGATCATCAATAAAACACTTTTTGCGTCTGGACGTTATGTTGGCCGGACATGAGCAGCGTCTGACGTCTCCTAATCACGCAAACACGCCGCTATGCGGACGCAGCGCACTCTGTACGTCAGTACTAGCGGTTTCACGTTCTCGAAAAAATGCGTTTGTTTGCCGCTTGCGTTGCCCGGCCGAACTTTCGTGCGACCATACTTCGTATATTGGCCGTCATTGGACGTCATTTGCTGCTACCACGGCCGTGATAAAGTGCGGCTCAACACACGTTCAAAATGCGTTAGTCTGACCCCAGCCTTAGGCTAGGGTCAGACGAACGCAGCTTTAACGTGCGTTTAGCCGCACAAAATCACGGCCGTGCTAGCAGCAAATGACGTCCAATGCCGGGGAACACACGAAGTACGGCCGCACGAAAGTTCGTCCGCGCAACGCAAGTGGCAAACGAACGCATTTTTTCGAGAACGTCAAACCGCTACTACTGACGTACAGAGTGCGCTGCGGCCGCATAGCGGCGTGTGTGTGTGATTGGGAGACATCAGACGCTGCTAATGTCCGGCCAACATAACGTCCAGACACAAAAAGTGTTTTATTGATGATCCGTACAAAATCACGGACGAAAAGGCGCATCGTATGACCGCTACCGCGTATTCCGTGAAAAAATATGTCCGTTCGTTCGACCGCACTTTTCCACGGTCGACGCGAAAAATGCGTTCGTCTGACCCTAGCCTTAACTGCGGAAAAAAGAGGAAATTTTAAAAAAATATATAAATAAAAATATTTTTTTTAAAATTTATTAATGCAGCACTATTGTTCACTTTTCAATTATTATGTAAACAATGACGGTGCACTAACGAAAAATGCCTTTTTTTTATTTTTAGCTAAAATCAAGTATTTTCTCAGAAAAATACAGTAACAAGAAGTGTACCCCGTAGAATAAAAAACTGTAAAGACTTGGTTGATAAGATGTGAAAAAATTATTTTGTATGCTGTAAATAATTGGAAATTCACATTGTTTTTGCATTTTTTTGTTGTAGCATTTTAACAGGACATGATGTATACATATAATAATGATATATTATGACTCTGTCGAGTCTGCCGTAAGAAAGGATATTTAATTTGTCTGGGTCGTACAATAAAACGGGACTTCCAGATACTCCTGGCAGCCTCTGCTCAATTATTATTTTTTTTACTTTATTCTCTTTTTTGGGTGTGTTTTCTCACCTTTTCTCCCGCGTAGCTCCACCTCTTCATCTCCGGAGCCGAAAGGTGTTGATAAATGGTTCTTTGGGCAAAGAACAGGGGAATAATCACTTGGAAATTACAACGAATATCCACAATTTTAATGTTAGCGCTGATTTAGCAATAAAAATGTAACCCTAAACATGATCCTAACCCTAACAATAACCATAACCCCAAAAAAACAATAACCCTAAATGTTCTGGACACCAAGGGTAACTTTTAGGGTTGAGGTTCCTTTTAGAGTTATGTTTTTTAGGGTTATAGATACTAACAGGGGTAAATTAGATAGAAAATACTCTTTTTTTTATTACCGGCTTGAATTTTATTTAATGGGGGTCATTTATCGGAATTCGGCTGAAATTTCTATTAGAGTCATTCGATATATCTTTAAAAATATCGATTGAACCTCGACCATATTTTTTTCTTAAATCTGCTGATAAAATTAAATCGAACCCGAATTGTCTATAGATATAATTTCCTCCACTTTAACCCCTTAACCTTTTCGCTGCTGAGCCATTTCCCGCCCCTGTGCTGAGCTCATTTTTACCGGTTTCGCTCATCATGTTTAAACGTGTTTTGAAGGCTTATTTTATTATATGACCCAGACATATTATATATCATTCTTTCCGGGAGACTCGGCAGATTCATAATGTATCATTATTATATGTATACGTCATGTCCTGTCTGTATAGTATAACAAAAAATGCAATAAAATTAGAATTTTCAATAATTTACAATGTGTAAAGTGTTTTTTTCTCACATTTTAACATGCAAGCATTTATTTTCTATGGGTTGCGCTTGTTAAAAAAATAAGAAATGGGGACTCGTTACATTTTTTGGGGGGACATTACGTGATTTTTAACAAACGCACCCCATACAAAAATCATTAGTGCAGCATCATTGTTCACATTATAATTGAAATGGGAACAATATTGCTGCATTAACAAAAAAAAACTTGTTTATTTTTTTTTATTATTTTTTTTAAAATATACATATTTTTTTTATTACCTTTTACATGGTCATGTTTGGATGTTTGGTATCGTTGGAAAGGCCATGCTCTGGCTGATCCAACGATACCAAACATTAACCCCTAGCTGCCACGGATTGAGAGATAGGGGGTTCATTGGAACCCCCTATCTCCACCATTGGTGGCAGCTAGGGGTTAACTCCAGAACCGATGTCATCGTGCTATGCACAATGACGCCAGTCGTCAGGGGGAGTTCCTGGAAGCTTGGCCGACATCCAAGATGTCGGCCAGCTCCAGGAGAGGATCACGATCCGGCGCTTTTCGGTGCCGAATCGTGATCCGGCACCCAAGGGGCTAAAGCCAGGCACAGTTTGGAAGGGCAGGCTGTGCCCTTCCAAATGATGCCTGACTTTCACTGCTGGCCCCCGGCGATCGGGAGGGAGAGAGGCGATGACATCTATTGTCCCCGCCGAGGTCCCGGAGTGCCGGGCTGACATCCAAAATGTCAGCCCGGACCGGGGGGGCCAGCAATCGGCCAGAATCCCGGCCGATTGCTGCCTCCTGTGCTAGAACATGCTCAGCGCGTCCATAGCACAGGAGGAGCACTTGGCAGGACACGCTGAGCGCATCCTTAGCAGCCAAGTAGTTAAAGATCAATGACAGAACTGTTACGTCATAAATGCGTTGACTTTAACCACTTCGCTGCGGTGGACGCGATCAGCGCGTCCAACCGCATGTCACGTTCCATGCGGTGGATGCGCTGAGCGCGTCCAGCCTTTGGAGTCAGCGTTCGGCCGGGTTCCGGCCGATCGCTGGCCCCCCCGGTGCGGGCTGACATCCTCGATGTCAGCCCAGCATCCGGAACCGCCGCCGGGCTAATTAGGTGTCATCGCGGGGGCGCGATGACACCTAATTCAGGCGCCCCCCCCGCATGTGCGGAGGAGGCGCCTGAAAGGGAGGGGGCGAGGTCCTTCGGACCTCTCTCCCTCCTGATCGGCGGCGTTGCGGGGGTTAACCCAGGCACCATTTGGAAGGGCACAGCCTGCCCTTCCAAATGGTACCTGGCATTAACCCCTGGGGAGCGGATCACGAATTGGCGCTGAAAAGCGCCGGTTCGTGATCCTTTCCCGGAGCTGGCCGACATCTTGGATGTCGGCCAAGCCTCCGGGAACTCCCCCTGAGGACTGGCGTCATTGTGCATAGCATGATGACGCCAGTCCTGGAGTTAACCCCTAGCTGCCACCAATGGTGGAGATAGGGAGTTCCAATGAACTCCCTATCTCCCGATCCGTGGCAGCTAGGGGTTAAAGTTTGGTATTGTTGGATCGGCCAGAGCATGGCCGTTCCAACGATACCAAACACGAAAGTGAAAAAGTTTGTAAAAAAAAAAATATTAAAATAAAAATAAAAAAATATTTAAAAAAAAATTATAAAAAAAAAAAAAAAAGTTTTTTTTCTTTTTTTTGGTTTGTTAATGCAGCAATATTGTTCCCATTTCAATTATAATGTGAACAATGATGCTGCACTAACGATTTTTGTATGCGGTGCGTTTGTTAAAAATCGTGTAATTTTCCCCAAAAAAAAATGTAACGAGACCCCATCTCTAATTTTTTTAACAAGCGCACCCCATACAAAATATAACTGCAATTGCTCGCATGTTAAAATGTGAAAAAAACACTTTACACATTGTAAATTATTGAAAAATCATATTTTATTGCATTTTTTGTTATAATATACAGACAGGTCATGACGTATACATATAATAATGACATATTCTGAATCTGCCGAGTCTGACGGAAAGAACGATATATAATATGTCTGGGTCATATACTAAAATAAGCCTTCAAAACACGTTTAAACATGATGAGCAAAACCGGTAAAAATGACCTCAGCACAGGGGCGGGAAAAGCCTCAGCAGCGAAAGGGTTAAAGACCCTTGGTCCATAAGGGGTTAAGCAGAGGGCTACAACGTTTTACATCTAAGTAAATCCATAAGGTATACTCTGCTCTTGATTATTTTTATTTATTTTGCAGTGTCAGGAAACCACAGAACCACAGATGACATTAAACTGTATGTAGCTGTCACTTTCAGTCTCACACCGTATACACGCGGAGCATTATAATCAAATCCGGCCCTCGCGACGGACGCGTGAGACTGAATCATTATATGAAAAAAAAAGAAGCCCTTTGTTGCCGACAGATCGTCAGGATGCAGAAGAATAAAAATAACTTGATTTCCGGATGACCTAAAATATTCCTATACAAGCTCAGTTCCCGTAACACTTTATACAGGGGATTTGAAGGAGCCTCTGCATTGTGTCTCCTTTTCTACCTTGAAAGTCAAACAGGTGACCCCTTGGGGTAATTCTGATTAAATCCATTGCAAAGTTAACCCTTTCACTCCCTAAAACGACTTAATCTTGATCTGGCATTGTAATACATTGGAAAGCAATCATTAGCATATCCTCTGTCTTCTCTCTCCTTTCCACCCTATATTACTGTAAACAAGCTGCAAGAAGTAGCCCTCATCCTCACTCTAACAAAGGGTTCATAAAATGTATTGCTGCATTACAACAGCCAGGGAGAAGGCAGAATACAGGGAGAGCTCTTGAGTCACTCACTGTCGTACAGGGATAAGATTCAGAGGGTTATAATGACTGAAATTCCCTGTACAGTACAGCTACAAGGAGTGCTGTAATTTACATACACAGGCATTATGCAGCACATACAGATTTTGGTATTTTTTTGGAAGGTGCACGGCTAATAAGCCCATTATTATCACTACAAATCACCATAAGCAGGAGATCTGAACATTTTTTTTTATTTATCTTATTCACATTTACTGTATTTGTCACAGAGGCCATTTCTGCCTGTATGCTGATAATTCCGCTCCTCGTGAGAAACTGTGTAAGATAAAGGGCAGCGTCTAAGAGTTCAGAATCTTCCATTCCAGAAATATTTCTGTGAAGGATAAACGTACACAGGAAAAACTAAAAATGAGCAGATTTACAATATTTATTTTTCTTTTTTTAACTTAATCTCAGAACAATAATTTCTGTGCAAAATTTCTATTCTACCTAATATTTAATCATCGACTTGGAATCCCATGTTTCAAATAAATGTTAGGATTTTTTTTTTCCCAACTTAAAGTGCTCGGCGTTGAAGGGATTCCAGTGACTTCAAAAGACTGCAGATCATTGGCTATTTTTACACCTAAGATTTCACTGCATTAATGAATGTAAAAATAATAAATCATATAGATTTATGATATAAGTATATATGCTTTTAAGGATGTAAATCCTTCGTTTTCTTGCAGTTGTCCAAATTCTGCATTTATTTTCTCATTCCAATAACTAAGTAAATATACTGGCTTTACATAATACTGCGAAACGCGTCGATTTTGTTCTCCCGTTCTCAAGCCTGGCACACAGATGCCAAATCCCACAGGAAAGGAACATTACAGTGGCACTAGCTGGGCTAGCCTCATGTTTGGGGTGGGGACTGCTTTGTATATCAAAGCTAAATGACGTTCTCTTACCGCACCCTGTTTTCATTTTCCTATTCGATAGGAAAGGTTTGGTTACATGGATCGGTGCCACTAATGTTTATTCAATCACTGGTAATTTATTTATCTTGTGTTCTGTAGGCTCTGCTGGTCTCATGTATGCAGTATCCCACCATGAATAAAGTGTAATGTGTTGTCCCCCTATCAGTTGTCCCCTGTTATACTAATTCACTTCTGAGCGATTTTCCAAAAAAAGAAAAAAACACTGTCAGGAACCAGTGTTTTTGCTGTAAAATTATTTTTAATTAATTACACAGTAAGACATTTTGGGAATATTCCCAATGCATTTCTTACTGTAATAACCTATTTGGCAGGCAGCTGTCACCATCTGCTGGCCATTTGGAGTTACTGCAGTTCTGAGCTTTGTGCAGGATCAGCTGGGGAAAAAGTTCGGAAGAGACATTCCCCAGCTGGTTTTAAAAAGTGTTAGCACCTCAAGCATCGCTGGCAATTCACCAATATTTGGCGAATTGAGAGCTTTTTGCAATGCGGCAGTCTCTGAATAACTGCTATAGTACTGCTATAATCTGGTGATATATATATATATATATTATCCCCATTTAGGCTAGGGTCAGACGAAAGCGTTTTTCCCCACGTACGTGAAAAAGTGCGTTCAAACGCATTGACGTATTTTTTCACGGAATGCGCAAAAACGGTCAGACGACGCGCATTTTCGGGCGTGATTTTGGACGGATCGTCAATAAAACTCTTTTTGCGTCTGGACGTTATGTAGGCCGGACATTAGCAGCGTCTGACATCTCCTAATCACGCACACACGCCGCTATGCCGCAGCTGCGCACTCAGTATGTCAGTACTAGCGGTTCAGCGTTCTCAGAAAAATGCGTTCAAATTCCACTTGCGTTGCACGGCCGGACTTTTGTGCGGCCGTACATCGTATATTGGCCGTCATTGCCCGTCATCTGCTGCTAGTGCGGCCGTAATTATGTGCGCCAGAACGCACGTTAAAAGTGCGCTGGTCTGACCCCAGCCTTAAACGTAACAAACATAAACAAGAAAAAAAGCAATTTTATATCCCTTATTCTGATTGAAATATGAGTCACATTGACATGGCGACCACATGCCTGTAGTTACTGTAGATAATTAAGTATAGCGCGACCCGAATATAACGCGATGGATAGCGATTTATTATGGAAATGAGAGAATACTCAAGACTCGAATATAACGCAAGGAGCAAAATTTTACTGTACCGGTAAACAATTAATATCCCTCCAGGTTCTCTTAACACAGTCAGACTCCCCCTCAGGCCAGGGCGCTCTGCTCTAGAATGATTGTAGTTGTTACTAAGTATGAAGCCGCCGGCCACCTGTCTTCTTTACTAGCGACTATATGGCCAGTGGAGGCTGGGAGACTTGGGATCCAGAGCAAGGCAAGTGCTGTTTTTAATTTTTTTTATTTTTTTTTACACGTGATGCAGATGTCTCGAAAATAACGTGACCCCTCCAATTTTAAGGTAAATTTTTGTCACCAAAATCTAGCGGTATACTCGAGTATCTACAGTAGTTGTTTTGCACTGTATGCTTTGTGTGTATGTGTGGAATACTTCCTGTGTATTCCAATTTCTGTGAGTTTCGGCTGTGCCATTTCTAAGCATCGTAAATTAATGGTTGGTTATGCTTCCAATATTTTTTTTTATTTTTCATTTTCCAACATATGAAAAGCAATTTACTAGCATGGATTATGTGCCTCACCCCCTGAGTGCTTCGGCTCTCCGAGGTTCATTTACTGGATGGATTATTATTCATACCAACACGGCAATATAACAAATCCTGCACGTGTTACAATTGTGTTACTAAGGCTAGGGTCAGACGAACGCATTTTCGCGTTGTCTGTGAAAAAGTGCGTTCGAACGAATGGACGCATTTTTTCACGGAGTACGCGATAGCGGTCATACGATGCGCATTTGCATCCGTGATTTTGTACGGATCATCAATAAAACACTTTGTGCATCTGGACGTTATGTTGGCCGGACATTAGCAGTGTCTGACATCTCCAATTCACGCACACACGCCGCTAGCGGACGCAGCGCACTCTGTACGTCAGTACTAGCAGTTTAACATTCTCGACAAAATGCGTTCGTTTTCCACTTGCGTTGCGCAGCCGGACTTTTGTGCGACCGTACTTTGTATATTGGCCGTCATTGCCTGGCACTTGCTGCTACTACGGCCGTGATTAAGTGCGCCTGCACGCGCGTTCGCACTGCGCTCGTCTGACCCTAGCCTTAGTGCGTTATTTCTAGCTGTGCAGCCAGCTAAAAAAAAAAGGGTTTCAAAAAGGAGAAAAGGAAATCAAACCAGCAAAAGTTGCGTAGTATGAGGCAAAAAAAATAAAAAAAATTTTTTTTAAATAGAACAAATAATAGAACATGCATGTTCCTGTGCGAGGGCATTTCCTATAAAATATTTAAAAAGCTGCTAAATGTTATTGTGGAAATTCCCTAATATTCAGCGTAAGGAAGCTGAAACATGGCTTACTTATTTTAACCCCTTCACTACCAAGCAATTTTCTTTGATTTTTTTTTATCATAACATGTATTTATTTATTTATTTATAAAGGATTTTACCAGGAAGAATACATTGAGATTTCTCTCGTTTTCAAGTATGTCCTGGGTGAAACACGGATGCAAAGTTAACAATTAAATATAGGGTAAAATAGAAAAAAATTGCACAGACTATCAGGGTTATTCAAATAGCTCCGAATTGCTTGAGAAAGGTAACCGAACGCTGAAAATCAGCGTTCGGTTACCTTTCCTGGCCATTCGGCTATCCAGAGAGCAGGCAATTCGCCAAATCCTGGCGAATTGCCTGCACATACGGTGCCTGTTCGAGGGCAGTGAAATCCCCATGAAAATGCACTGCTTCGGCTATTCAGAGAACAAAAACCAGCAGTGAAAGGTTCCCAAAATGCCCTGCCATTCGGTGGTTTAATTCGGCAAGTTAATTCAGGAGAATCCCATAGGCTTCAATGTTAAAAATATTCCCGTTTTAATTCAATATCTAATAAACCGTTCATTATAAAATTCTGCAGTCTCTTTATTTATAGATTTTTTCGGATACTCTAAGCATTTTTCAGATTTTTTTTTTTTTTTAAGCTTACTTATTTTTTCTGTAACAGCCCTCTTTATTATCATTCCCTGGACCTCATATGTAAATTTCAGACATTTTCGCTCAGTAGTTTCTTTGCAAACAGCTTTTCACTTTCACATTCATACAAACTGTTTTGCTAATTTATTCACCTCCCTCAGTCTGCGGTGTCGGCTTTTTCCGGCGGCTTCGCTGCGTGTGATCGGCTCCTGCTCGGGTTTTTCCGGCATCTTCGACGGGTTAATCCAGATGTTTTTGAGGGTTTTCGACGTGCATTCGGCAGGTTTTGCGGTTAGTTTTCGTCAGGTTTGCGGTAGCTTTTCCCTGCAATTCGGGGACCCTGTGGTGTTTGCTGAATACACCGCAGGGTCACCGAAATGGGATCGGCAACACGAACCGAATTGAAGAGAACGAAAAGTCACCGAACGTGCGGTGACTTTTCGAATCTCTTTGGATAACCCTGATTGTTTTGAGATAACTAAAAAAATTATAATAACGTATATTTGCTCATTTAAATTTTTTCCTGTGTTAGTTTATCAGTTACAGAAATATTGTTGGCAAGAAATATTCTGAACTCAAGATACTGTCCCTTATCTCGCACAATGTCACATGGGGTCTGCATTATCAGCATACAGGCAGAAATGGCTTTTGCGTCAAATACTTTAATTGTGATAAAGATAGATAATAAAAATGTTCAGATCTCCTGCTGATTATGGGGGTTTCTAGTGAGCATAATGAGATTATTAGCAATGCAGCTTCCATAAAATACCAATATCTGTATGTGCTGCATAATGCCTGTGTATGGAAATTACAGTAACACTGTATCTCTGTACTGTACAGGGATTTTCATTCATTATAACCCGCTGAATCTTCTTAACCTTATACAGCGAGTTACCCCAGAGCTCTCCCTATAGTCTGCCCTATCCTTGGATGTTTTTCACTAATGTGTTTGAACTTTTTGTTACAGTGAGGATTGGGGCTACTACAGTATATGTAGCTTGTTTTATCATCTTCCTGGATGGTGCCAGGAAAGAGATATGACAGTATATTTAATTTCTCCACAGGGGGCACACTAATCTTCCTTTAAACATGGTGTGAAAATTGGGTTTCAAGATGACTTTAGGAGATATTATTTTTATATTTATATTAGTATTTTTTGGAAGCTGCATTGCTAAAAATATCACTATGATCACTACAAATCCCCAGGAGATCACCATTTTATTATCCGTCTACATCACATATACTAGCTCTGACACAAAGGTAATTTCTGCCTGTATGCTGATAATGCAGACCCCCTTTGACACATTGTGGCATATAAGGGATGACATCTAGAGTTCAGAATTATTCCTCCCAACAATATTTCTGTAGAGGATATAAGAATACATGGAAAATAAAAAAATGAGCAAATTTACAATATTTGAATTCTTAAACTTTCTATTTTTTCATATATTTAATTGTTTTCACATCCCATGGTTCAAATAAATGTAATGATAAAAAAGAAATTCAAAAGAAAAAAAAAATCACTCGGTAGTAAAGGGGTGACGCAAATTGCATAGCAAAGCTACATGGACTTCTGGATTCATGAGCTGAAGAAGAGGAGCTGCGCGCCCCAAAAGGGCAAACGGTGTAAAATACAAAAAAATAAATGATAAAAATAATTGGGCAGATTCTGTCAGCAGCCTTAAGGACAGAAAAAAAAAGAGTATACTGTTAAACATTTTATAAATAAACTAGAAACAAAACCATTTTTTGATTGCCATAGACATTCTTTTGATCGTGATTTTCCTGTCCGTTTTTGTTCAATAATGGCCATTTCAGTTTCCTGTGTAGTTGCCAACGAAAACAATATGTCAAGCATAAATAAACACCACAATTACAAAATCACTGTTAGTTTCAACAGAAAGTGTAGAACGCATTAAAAGGTCTGTGCTGATTCACATGATGAAAAATAACCACTCACAACAATATACACTATATTGCCAAAAGTATTCGCTCACCTGCCTTGACTCGCATATGAATTTAAGTGACATCCCATTCCTAACCCATTGGGTTCAATATGACGTCGGTCCACCCTTTGCAGCTATAACAGCTTCAACTCTTCTGGGAAGGCTGTCCACAAGGTTTAGGAGTGTGTTTATGGGAATTTTTGACCATTCTTCCAGAAGCGCATTTGTGAGGTCACACACTGATGTTGGACGAGAAGGCCTGACTCTCAGTCTCTGCTCTAATTCATCCCAAAGGTGTTCTATCGGGTTGAGGTCAGGACTTTGTGCAGGCCAGTCAAGTTCATCCACACCAGACTCTGTCATCCAGGTCTTTATGGACCTTGCTTTGTGCACTGGTGCACAGTCATGTTGGAAGAGGAAGGGGCCAGCTCCAAACTGTTCCCACAAAGTTGGGAGCTTGGAATTGTCCAAAATGTCTTGGTATGCTGAAGCTTTCAGAGTTCCTTTCATTGGATCTAAGGGGCCAAGCCCAGCTCCTGAAAAACAAACCCCACACCATAATCCCCCCTCCACCAAACTTTACACTTGGCACAATGCAGTCAGACAAGTACCGTTCTCCTGGCAACTGCCAAACCCAGACTCGTCCATCAGATTGCCAGATGGAGAAGCGTGATTCGTCACTCCAGAGAACACGTCTCCACTGCTCTAGAGTCCAGTGGCGGCGTGCTTTACACCACTGCATCCGACGCTTTGCATTGCACTTGGTGATGTATGGCTTGGATGCAGCTGCTCGGCCATGGAAACCCTTTCCATGAAGCTCTTTGCGCACTGTTCTTGAGCTAATCTGAAGGCCACATGAAGTTTGGAGATCTGTAGCGATTAACTCTGCAGAAAGTTGGCGACCTCTTCGCACTATGCGCCTCAGCATCCGCTGACCCCTCTCTGTCAGTTTACGTGGCCTACCGCTTCGTGGCTGAGTTGCTGTCGTTCTGAAACACTTCCACGTTCTTATAACACAGCTGACAGGTGACTGTGGAATATTTAGGAGCGAGGAAATTTCACGACTGGATTTGTTGCGCAGGTGGCATCCTATCACAGTTCCATGCTGGAATTCACTGAGCTCCTGAGAGCGACCCATTCTTTCACAAATGTTTGTAAAAACAGTCTGCATGCCTAGGTGCTTGATTTTATACACCTGTGGCCATGGAAGTGATTGGAACACCTGATTCTGATTATTTGGATGGGTGAGCCAATACTTTTGGCAATATAGTGTATATGTTTAAGCACTGGGGCATTTAAAGTAAACATCTGTCATAAATTTTGGACAGAGTGCTGGCATTTGGCGTATGTGTGTGGATATATATATATATATATACTGTGTGTATATATTATATATTTGCCATCTTTTTTATAAATCTGAGTGCCCTATCTTTATGTCCCATATTACTGCTGTGTGGATCCTGACCACTCCGATGTCTGTAGCACTCGCGGGTCTATCTACATGCATTATTGCAAGGTTTGTAGCGCATTTCCTTATTATTTTTTTAAATTATGGTGATTGGTATTACTGCCTGCGTGTGGTAAATTATTACCCCGAGCCCTAAGTGAAGATTGTCTAATTTGGCGAGCCCACGCAGCCGAAACGCGACGCGTCTTGTTGGCTGCAGGGGATGGCCTGTACACCCCTCTTCTTCAAGGCCCACCTGTCATAGAACGTCCAGCAGCGTTAAGGGGTTAATGGTCAAAAAGCAAAAAAGTCCCTATTGTTATCACTTTACTGTAACTGCAGGACATGAAACCCAGACCCCACTTCACACAGACAAAACAATAAACGGGCCGGGCACTCAGGTGATGGAAACATGGGAGCCTTTGTTTTGAACACATCATCCCCTGATGATTTGGCGCCAAAACGTCGTGAGGTAAATTGTCCAAAATAAAGGCTCCCAGATCTTCCTTCACCTGTTTATCGTTTTATATTATTAAAGTGAGGCCCACAGGTACATTTTTTTAAAGTAATTAATCGAGTTCCCTTTGGCTGAATATGAATTCTACAAACCGTGAAATAACACTATTCATGAACCTCCTGACAACATGTAGAAACTATAGCTGTCTGGGAAGACATGGCCTAGGGGACAGCTCTGTGATGTTCGGCAACCGTCATTTTTTTTCTGTTGATTTCACCTGAGATAAAACCTTGGGTTTAGCACACTTCAGTATTGTTTTCATTCTTTATAGTCGTCTTTGTTTCCTTCCTACACGCTCTACATGTAGAGTATTTGCACGTATTTCTGGTTGGATGAGACATGCCCTGATTGCCTCTACGCATTATTTCTTTTATCGAGCACACAGGGCTGCCATGAGAAATCGTGTGGCCCCCTTCCCTCAGCTGCCCATTTCATTAAACTAATGAAAAATAAACCATTTTGCCTGCTCTTCTGATTACATTATTTAACAGGGAATGGGCTAAATCCCAGGGGGTCCAGAAAGGGCATAAAAGGTGGCTCTTCACTTTTCGCTTTGCACCTCATACCTGGTGCAGACCATAGTAAATCGCTCCCTCAGTGAGGAGTCCGAGTGCTTTGATACGGCGTCGGCAACCCACCGGGAAATATAATGGTATCCCGGTAGGTTAGTACTGGGTGGCATGGAGGGTCCTTTACATCTGTGACACTTACAAACTTACAGGGTTATTCAGAGAAAGGTGAAACTCTGGAGAATTTTTGGAGAAGTGAAAACTCTAGGTCAAAATAGCTGATTTGGAAAGTGAGATAAATGGGAGATTTTTTCTGGTTTGGTTATTGTGACCTAGAATTTTCACTTCTCTTAGGCTAGGGTCAGACTAACGCATTTTTCGCATTGTCCTTGAAAAAGTGCGTTCGAACGAATGGACGCGGAATACGCGATAGCGGTAATACGATGCGCATTTTCGTCCGTGATTTTTGTACGGATCATCAATAAAACACTTTTTGCGTCTGGACGTTATGTTGGCCGGACATTAGCAGCGTCTGACGTCTCCTAATCACGCACACACGCCGCTAGCGGACGCAGCGCACTCTGTACGTCAGTACTAGCGGTTTGACGTTCTCGAAAAAATGCGTTTGTTTGCCACTTTTTGTGCGGCCGTTCTTCGTATGCTGCCCGGCATTGGACGTAATTTGCTGCTAGCGCGGCCGTGATTTAGTGCGACTAAACGCACGTTAATACTGCGTTAGTCTGACCTTAGCCTAAATGTTCTCCAGAGTTTCACCTTTTTCTGAATAACCCTGTTAGACAAGCTGTACAGGGTTTAGCGCAGAATGGGCCACTTGGCCCCTGAACATATCATGGGCTGTCACCCCCCTGATGGCAGCCCTGCAGCACATCATTTTCTTTCTCGATCCATATTAAAGGAACATTCCAGTCAATTCAGCGTGTTACAACAACTGTTTCAGGACCTACTTGAAAACGAGAGAAATCTCAATGTATCCTTCCTGGTAAAATCCTTTATAAATAAATAAATTTCCCTAATTTGTATCCATTGTTTATTTCCTGGCTCTAAGGGGCTATTCACTTTCTTTTGTCCTACCTATTGTTGGCGCTTTGTAAATAATTGTAATTTATTAATGTAAGAAGTCAGGCTCTATTTTCCTGAGACATATCATTGCTTAGTGGTTGCACAGCACACTGTTGCAGCATGTTTCTCACTCCGCAGTGTGTTGCTGTTGTTGGCTGTAGAAGTAAGGGTCTTATCACATCTCGTCATCTTCACAGTAAAACAAGTTTGAGTCCACTGAATATTTTTTATTTTTTGTCATTGTTACCAGAAGAATGTAGTGTTATTTCCTGGATGATTATCTAAAGTGAGATGTACATGTGCAGAATGTGTGCGCTTTCCAACATAAACCTTTGGGTACAGACAGTGCACAGCTTTTGTACAAACAAAAATAGTTTTATCGACTTTTTAAACTGACAGAAAGACCGCATTAATTGCTGGCCATTATCGATCACAGCACCTTGACGGTAGGTATTACCTAACCCTATGCCTTCCTGAACCCAACGACCCCCATAATATTATATCTCCCCGACTCTAACCCTCTTGCTCTCTACATGCTTTCCTGGAATTCTAACAAACAGTCCCTCGATAAATTCCTTAAATACATGATCAGGCATTTATGCCCTACCCTAATCTGACCGCCATAAGAACTCCCGACCCTGGGCCCTATGCCAAGGTTGACATCAAGGTAAGTGCTCGAGGTGTACAACATAATGGCTCCAGAATTTGGAATTGCTATTGCCATTGAGCCACAAGGTTAGCTTTCTGCTCGGACATTGCGACTAGTTACTGCAAATTAGCACATCCTGGGCCCTATTACATTCTTCGCGCAAACGTTTGCGCGCGCTCAAAAACACAGTAACGCACAATGTCAGCGCAACAAACGCACGTATACGTCTACCGCGGGTGAACCTGCGTGAACGCTTCGCGAACTTACTGTTCATCGCGCGTCCTATACTTAACATTGTGAGCGCAAATGCGTTTGTGCGCTGGTACGCGGATGGTATTACAATCTATGCGCAGTTTGTAACGCACAGCCTTTACGCGCATAATTTCAGCAACTCCTAAAAGCTGGTGTTAATGGCAAATTCTATCAACCTGGCCGAAACCAAATAGACCAGCCCAAAAAAAAATACGCAGCAAAGTATAGTTACACATTCTACTCATACCAAACCAATAAAATGGAGAAGTTGTGTGTGCATTTTTATTGATGCAGCATATATGCGCAGATTGACTTTGACAGGCGCAAAAACTTAACGTGAGACAATTGTGGTTCTTAATTCTGATTGGCTGAATCGTGTGAAAAAAACCAGTCCGCACACTGATTTCTGCGCGCAACGTTAATGCGCGCTCGTTTTTACTTGTCCGTATTACGCGCGTTATTTTTTGACGGATGAAAAAATGTGCGAGGATTGTAATACCAGTGTTGTTTTATGTGCGTTAACGTTTAACGCGTCGCACAAAAATTCATGCGTTCTGCGTGCGTTTTTGCGTTAAGAATGTAATAGGGCCCCCTATATTTTATACTGGAGCCATAAATTTGCAGTTAGCTGGTGAAGAATGAACTGTTCCAACTTCCAACCTTGCTCGTTCTTCATCTGCAACAGCCTTTATTCTGCAAAGAATAACCATTCCTAAACCGCTGTGGTACAGGTTGATTATCCATTATGCAGAATGCATGGACCTTGAGCATTCTGGATTTCGGAATTTTGAAATCTGGGAGAATCTGATGTTGTAGGAGAAGGAGAGTGTGGCAGGAGAGCCACAATCTACTTCCCGCTGCAACACCAGCATGTCTCTGTGCAGCATGTTATATGCTGGGGCAGAACAGAGTTTCCCAGCACATGCTGCTGCCGTCAGAGGAGCGCCAAATCAAAGAAGGTCCTGTCCAGAGGGTAAATGATTCGGAATTTTGGAAAGCCTCCGTTAATTCTGGATTGCAATGTCTTCTGGATTTTAGAATTACACATAAGAAGTGCCCAACCTACCTTGCACCCCCCTCTTCCCTTTTATTTCCTCTCTTTTCCATGTGTGGTATTCCAATGTATCAACCCCTTGTGAAAAACTGATCCTGTAAAGCCCTGTGGAATTTATGGTGCTGTATAAATAAAGGATAATAATAATAACCACGTATTGAATGAATATATAAATACATATAACCTATTACCCCAGAGCTGTCAAGCTCACAGCCCCCCAGATGTTGATACCTACAATTCCCAGAATTCGTTTAATGCAATAGATGACTAGGGAATCATGGGAGTTGAAGCTCAGAAACATCTGCGGGGCCCTGTATTACACCGTATTATAACGTAATACAACTATATAACCAATTTTAATTTAATAATGGAGTCAAATTAAATGTACCTCTTCCTGTTTTCTTTTCTATAACCATAGGGATGGCTTGCCTGGTTCCTTGAGCACCTGATGACTACTGTTTGTAAAGAATTTTCTCTGTGTGGAGAGTGAAGGTTTACCTTCAACTACAAAAATCACCATTTATGTCAACCAGCTACCGAGAGAACCGCAGCCTTGAGAGACTTGTCAAGCAAAATCGATTCAAGAATTTGAGTGAACTTCCCAAGGAATGGACTGAGGCTGGGGTCAAGGCATCAAGAGCCACCACACACAGACGTGTCAAAGAATTTGGCTACAGGTGTCGTATTCCTCATGTTAAGCTACTCTTGAGTCCTGAACCACAGACAATGTCAGAGGCGTCTTACCTGGGCTAAGGAGAAGAAGAACTGGACTGTTGCCCAGTGGTCCAAAGTCCTTTCTTCAGATGAGAGCAAGTTTTGTATTTCATTTGAAACCAAGGTCCTAGAGTTTGGAGAAAGGGTGGATAAGCTCACAGCCCAAGTTGCTTGACGTCCAGTGCTAAGTTTCCACAATCTGTGATGATTTGGGGTGCAATGTCATCTGCTGGTGTTGGTCCACTGTGTTTTTTGGACGCTCCCTCCTACTGTTCGGTGTGTATGTAACGTGTAGGTATACTTGTTTTTCTGTCTCTCCCATTGTACAGCGCTAAGGAATCTGTTGGCTCTTTACAAATGCGTGTAACTATAACTTTTTTTATACCTGAGGACTGGCCAGATCATTGGACAGACCCCATGTACATCCTCAAAAAGTGAGGTACTGAATTGGGCAAATAACTGAGCAGTGCTTCCTCTCACCCCATTTTCCAATGGTTGAAAAATTCTCCATCCCATGTTAAGTCTATCCTTCATTTTGTTGATTTGGCAGTTCGTTTAGTTGTGTCGTGCTTTAGACGAGTTGATGAGTAGCCCAAATCGCTGATCGACAGCAAAAGAATGCACAAGTCTACCGAGCACGTAACTCTTATCAATGTGATGACATTACAGTCACTAATGTTACAGTGTCACTGACATTAAAGTTTTGAAAATTCAGAACTCACTAATTTAAATGCAACATTTCAGATACAAAAGGTTAAATGTACTTAGATGTCACATGCAACACAGCAGCCCTAGGAAAAAGATTCGTGGGACGTGATCTGGGTCATGAACTTTCTGACAACTCCACTCTTTTCATCTTCTTACCTGTCAACTGGAAATAATTTCCAGTGACATCTCCTACCTCATCTGTAACAATGGGACACCTTTATTATGCTGTAGCCAATGGGTCCATGTTAGTACAAGAAATTTGTATGGTGACAGGAGGGATATTAAAGGTGTCAGGGAGGTCGGGTTTAACACAAACGCCTTCAGGGAAGTAGAGAGTAGTGATGAGTCGAACACCCCCGTGTTCGGTTCACATTCGAACTCGAACAATTTCATAAGTTCGAGTTCGAACTCGAACCGAACTCAATGCAAGTCAATGGGACTCGAAAGTTAGATTTTTAGAGTGCCCTCCAAGAGGGCATATATGCTAGATATTTGCAATAAAGGTGTATGGGGGTCCGGGTAGTGCCCTGGGGGACAGGAAACAAGGGCAAAAAGTTTTCCATGAAATAAAGGTTAAGAATAAAAACGAAAAATTCCTTCAAATATCGTGCCTAGGAGGTCCCCAACTCCCCATATCCTGCCCGCGAAGTGGTGGATTTGTAGGATGTATAAAAACATTTAAAAACAAAAAAAATGACATTTCAAATGATGGTAAATGGTTTTCCTTTAATCTATTCATAAACAACTGCTTGGGGCGGCAGCCTGTATGAAAAGAGGAGACATTTTAGGATACGCAGAACAAGTTTAGTGATTTTTTGGGCTAAATTATGGTGAAACTTATGCAGGCTTTGGATGAAAGCAACAATAGGTGCTTTAAGGCTAGGGACAGATGAGCGCATTTTCTGCGGCCACCGTAAAAATGTACGTCGATGCGTGCGCACGCATTTTTTCACGGAATACGCTTAAGTGGTCAGACGATGCGCAATTCTGGACGTATTTCATGACGGTGGGGTAAAAAAAGAGAAAAATCAGATGAATCTAATCAATTGAGAAATGAAAAAATAAGGGCAAGGGTTATAAAAAGCCGTTTGGGGATGGTGGCGTTTTTCAAAGATGGATCCTGCACATGTCTTTGTGTTTGGTGCGATGGGGTACCTGTACCTTAAGAGGAAGAGAAAGCGGCGAACCTGGGTTCATGAAATCAACGCTGCCAGACCCACGCATGGACACTTCGTGACGCTGTACAGGCCACTGCGAGAGAGGGACCCCGTGAAGTTCTTCAACTACATGCGGATGTCCATCGCCTCCTTTGATGAACTGTTGTCGCGGGTACGGGAGCCGCTGACCAAGAGGGACACCAACATGCGGCCCGCCATACCACCGGAGGAGATGATAGTCATCACTTTGAGGTACGTACTGTCACACACCTGCATACATGACATCGCTGCCAGTCACCTGACATGAGTGCATCATGTCTGTAGTCACATGCCCACTGTTACATGCACACACACACACACGGGCATCACATCACACGTACATAATCATAAATGACTCCGACAACAATGTAGAAAAATAATAATATAATATGAAATAAAACAGTAATATATTCTGGACATATATTACAACTCGTTAAGAAGGTCAGGATATATAAAACATCAAAACAAATAACACATAACAAAAATAAAACTAAATAATATTTATGACATGCATCACAGTTGCTGATACCGTGGAGCATCTGGGTCATGAGGGCCGGTGGTGTGGCTACAGCTGGACCCCGACTCCGTGTGTGGCCTGGCTCCAGGGGCATGGCTGGGCGGGTGGACAGCACCTCACTGGAGACGGAAGATCCACTGGCGGATTGTGGCACAGCATGGTAGGCGGCTGCGTGATGGGGACGGGAAAGGATGTCCTCCAATATTTCCAGGGATCTGTGCCGTACTCCATCTTCTCTGCCTCGCTCATCCTGTTGAGGAGGAGCATACATGCATTGAAGAAGGACATGTCCACAGAGTCCGCAAGCATGCAGCGTTGGTGTGCATGGTTGGTCTGAGCCTCCATGAAGGTGACCATGGCCTGCTCCAGGTCTGCAGCTTGTGCCCTCCTCTTCTGGCCAGGTCTGGTGCTGACCGTGGTTGCGGTACCTGCCACCTGTGGTGTCTCCGAATCCTCCTCCATTTGAGACTCAGCACCACCCCGGTTCTCCTCCTCCTGGCAGCTGGCAGAACCTCCTGGCACCATTTGTTGTACCTGTGTGCCAGAGGTCGATGGCTGGTCCATGCTGCTGACACTCCTGCGCGCGGCTCCTGGGTCCTGCGGAGGAACGATAGTTGGTCGGCATATATGTACCCCGGACCTTTTTCGCACCAGCTCCAGAGCGCGCAGCCATGGCCTGCTTCTTCTGGACGCGCATGTAGTTGTCGCGTACTGTGCGCCATTTGTTCATCGCCTCTTGTGCTGAAAAACATGATGAGAGTGACATTAGCTTGTGTTCATGGTATGTGATCATATTCAAACATTTTTGTTTTGTCTTCTAGGTATCTCGCTAGTGGGTGCAGTTTGAAGGATCTGCATTATAGCTTCCGCGTTGGCAGATCAACAGCTGTGTGAGATCGTCCGCAAGGTGTGCCAAACCATATGGGAGACCATGAAGGGCGAATGTTTGCCAAGACCGACACATACGGCATGTCTAGAAATTGCAGCAGGATTCTGGGAGAGAGCCAACTTTCCAAACTGCCTTGGAGCCGTGGATGGCAAACATGTCCGCATAGTGAAGCCACCGCACAGTGGCTCACTGTATCAGAATTATAAACATTACTTTTCTATAGGCCTACTGGCGTGTCAGATGCCAACTATAGTTTTGTGTATGTGGATGTCGGTTCATACGGCAAAGACTCTGACTCCACACTGTTCAGGAACTCCACACTGTGGAATGAAATTGAGAGTGGGACCCTGCACATACCCAGACCCGCACCATTGCCTGGCAGTGACGTGGCAGTCCCCTATGCCTTCGTGGGTGACGAAGCATTCGGCCTATCCACACACCTCCTAAGGCCCTACTCAGGGACACACCTGACTGTGAAGAAGCCGGTGTTTAATTATAGGCTGTCGCGGGCGAGACGGTATGTGGAGTGTACCTTTGGCATACTGACCAACAAGTGGAGGATTCTACATAGACTGCTGGATGTGAATGTGGACTTCTGTGTGGACATAGTGAAATGCTGTTGCATGCTACATAATTATGTGCGGGCCAGGGATGGTTTTAATTTTGACGATACCCTCACAGTTGTCGGTCTTGTGGATGATGTGAACTATGACATCATAGCTGTGAATAGATAGAGCATCGCGATACCTGTTGCTGTATCTAATTATTTCATCAGTGATGCAGGTGAGGTGCCCTGGCAGCTGGGGAGCATTTGAGTTTCACATCAATGATTACATTTGTCTGTTTATTATTATTATTGTGATTTACATTTATGGGATTATGAATTAAATAATATTATACTCATTCTGTATGTGCTGCTCTTTCTCGGACCACATATCATAATCCGGGTACACCTGACGGGACACCTCGACCCATGCGCTCGCCTTCTTCCCCTTGTCCTTATACCTCTCGCAGGCCGTATCCCAGATCCCTGGATGCTCCCCCACAGCGCTGATGAGCCTCTCGACGTCCATCTCTGGTCCAGACATCTTTCACAGTCGCAGGTACTCACCAACGCAATTCTGGGGAATTCCGGCTGTTTGAGCGTTATGTAGGCCGCACACTAGCAGCGTCTGACGTCTCCTAATCACGCACACACGCTGCCATGCGGCCGCCGCGCACTCTGTACGTCTGTAGCAGCGGTTTCACGTTCTGATAAAAATGCGTTCATTTGCCGGTTGCGTGGTGTCGGCGCACTTTGTACGCACGTACTGCGTATATTGGCCGTCATTGGCCGTTATGTGCTGCTACTGCCGCCGTGATTTAGTGCGCCTGCACGCGCGTTCCGACTGCCCCACTCTGACCCTAGCCTAAAATTGGGCCTTTAGTGTCAGCAACAGTGCCGTCACACCGTAACCTCTCTGTGGTATTGTGGAAGAGTGCAGTGGTGGACCATGCAGTCCAATATTAAAATGATATGAATCTGGTATAGGCGTCAGTGGCAGTGCACCGAAATATTTGCCTTTGGTGGCAGCAAGTGCCTTCACACCATAACCCCTCTGAGGTATTGTGGAAGAGTGCAGTGGTGGAGGTTTAGGTAATGCAGAAGAGATCCCCAATCTATTCAGTTACATCAGCAGCGATAACAAAACTGGGTCAGCAATGTTTGAAAAGAGGAGACGTTTTAGGACTCGCAGAACAAGTTTAGTGATTTTTTGGCTAAATTATGGTGAAACTTATGCAAGCTTTGGATGAAAGTAACAACAGGTGCATTAAAATTGGACCTTTGGTGTCAGCTAGTGCCTTCACACCGTAACCCCTCTGAGGTATTGTGGAAGAGTGCAGGGGTGGACCCTGCCGTCAAATACTACAATGATATGAATCTGGTACATGCGTCAGTGGCAGTGCACCCAAATTTTACTGCACTACAGTGTATGGCAGGATGGAAGCGCACCAGCAGTAACAAGCAGCAGATATACCAGACAGGGGCACAGATCGAGAGTAGTCGTTATAACAAAACCGGGTCAGCAACGTTTAGGCACTTGTACTGCACTACTGTATATGGTGAGAATCGGCGCACACCAGTAGCAACAGGAGGCAAACAGAACAGGCAGGGAGTACACAGAGAGAATAGTCAAATGGCAGGCAAAGCCGGCAACAGATCGGGTCCTCAGAACAAGCAGGGTCAGTAACAAGTATACAAACTGATTCGGTAAGCTAGCGATGTGGGAATGAAGGCAAGGCAAGGTGTATAGCGCACGCTCCTGATGTAAAGGTCCCGGCACCTCTGTGTCATCATGCCACGCCCTGCCCCCTGATCACTCACAGCTGCGCCGGGTGCCGCCGGAGCTCCTGGCATTCGGCCAGCTGGCAGCACCATGCGTCCGGGGCCCCCAGATCGCCACCCAGGGCCCTGGATGTCACATTATTACAATCCAAATGCAAACGGGTTAAGTAACCAAATTTGTAAGAAGAATAATTAATGCAGCATATGAATCCTCACACTGCCGGGCAGCACCTTTACAGTATAATAATGCAGCATATGAAGCCTCACACTCTACAGTCTGATGCTAGCTTTAACAAGAAGATATGCTATTAGTGTAGCGGGGAAGCCGGCTGCACATTTTGCATCACTAACTAAAGAGACTGGAGTATTGCTTGTTGTGTTAAGCTCGAGTAGCTCCGAAATTGTGAGTTGCGGTCGCTGGGGACAGGTTGGGTAAGTGAGTGGCAGATTGTTTGTCCGCGTAGTCATTATCTGGGTCTAGGATAGACGGATAGTGGGTTGCTTAGCCCCGCGTCTTTCGCTGCGACATGCGTAGTATACAGGGGAACTGGTGGCAGCGTATCTAATAGAATAAGAAAGTGGGCACAGGGATTGTGGGAAACGTAGTCACTACGCAATTCAAGAGAAGATTGGTACTGTGTTGCAATCCTGGGACCATTTTATTGCGCTCTACGTGCCTGTTGCGATAAAAACTGTGTGGGGATGGATAGGTAAGCGAGCGCGCATGGATTGTTGTCCATGCAGTCATTATCTGTGTCTAGGATAGACAGATAGTGAGCGGCTTAACCCAGCGTCTTTCGCAGCAGCGTGCGTAGTTGCCTTGACAGGAGGCTGCGCTTGTTTGTGGATCCAGGAATCAGGCGAGTATTAGAAAGAAAGAAAAAAAGTTTTATTTTATGTTCCAGGGGACATTTAAAGATGCCTAAAATACAGTATTTTTAACCACTTCAATGCGGAGGACGTGCTCAGCGCGTCCTCCGCATGGCTGCTGCTGTGCTGAGGACGCGCTGAGCGCGTCCTCACTTTGGGGTCAGCGTTCGGCCGAGTTCCGGCCGATCGCTGGCCCCCCCGGTGCGGGCTGACATCCTCGATGTCAGCCCAGCATCCGGAACCGCCGCCGGTGAAATTAGGTGTCATCGCGACAGCGCGATGACACCTAATTCAGGCTTCCCCCCCGCATGTGCGGAGGAGGCGCCTGAAAGGGAGGGGGGGAGGTCCTTTGGACCTCTCTCCCTCCCGATCGGCAGCGTTGCGGGGGTTAACCCAGGCACCATTTGGAAGGGCACAGCCTGCCCTTCCAAATGGTACCTGGCATTAACCCCTGGGGAGCTGGATCGCGAATCGGCGCTGAAAAGCGCCGGTTCATGATCCTTTCCGGAGCTGGCCGACATCTTGGATGTCGGCCAAGCCTCCGGGAACTCCCCCTGAGGACTGGCGTCATCGTGCATAGCACGATGACGCCAGTCCTGGAGTTAACCCCTAACTGCCACCAACGGTGGAGATAGGGAGTTCCAATGAACTCCCTATCTCCCGATCCGTGGCAGCTAGGGGTTAACGTTTGGTATTGTTGGATCGGCCAGAGCATGGCCGTTCCAACGATACCAACACGAAAGTGAAAAGAGTTTGTAAAAATAAATAAATAAATAAAATAAGAATAAAAAATATTTAAAAAAATTATAAAAAAAAATTATAAAAAAAAAATAAACACTTTTTTTTCTTTTTTTTGGTTTGTTAATGCAGCAATATTGTTTCCATTTCAATTATAATGTGAACAATGATGCTGCACTAACGATTTTTGTATGCGGTGCGTTTGTTAAAAATCGTGTAATTTTCCCCAAAAAAAAATGTAACAAGACCCCATCTCTAATTTTTTAACAAGCGCACCCCATACAAAATATAACCGCAATTGCTCGCATGTTAAAATGTGGAAAAAAAACACTTTACACGCTGTAAATTATTGAAAATTCATATTTTATTGCATTTTTTGTTATAATATACAGACAGGTCATGACATATACATATAATAATGACATATTATTAATCTGCCGAGTCTGACGGAAAGAACGATATATAATATGTCTGGGTCATATACTAAAATAAGCCTTAAAAACACATTTAAACATGATGAGCAAAACCGGTAAAAATGACCTCAGCACAGAGGCGGGAAAAGCCTCAGCAGCGAAAGGGTTAATACAAAAAGGCACACAAACAAAAATTGAAAAGTGAAACAGAAATGAGTCCACCACTTATATGTATTCACAGTAGTAATGGTATATGTCACGTCACTCAAGTGAGGTATGGAAAAATAGAGCAATAGAGCAATTTGACCAATAAAAAGAGTATAAATACCTCCCTATTACCTCAGCGGTTCAAGCCGCCTACATACCTGCTAGCTATATAGGAAGTGTGATACACAAGAGAGGTGCGTGAACTCATAAAAACCAACAGTGGGACTCAACCAATTAGACTAACAACAGTTAAAAAAGTAAAAGAGTCATAGCTCAACGCGTTTCGCCCTGCCGGGCTTAGTCCTGAGCTGAAAGCTCAGTATAGTATTTATACTCTTTTTATTGGTCAAATTGCTCTATTGCTCTATTGTTCCATACCTCACTTGAGTGACGTGACATATACCATTTCTACTGTGAATATACATAAGTGGTGGACTCATTTCTGTTTCACTTTTCAATTTTTGTTTGTGTGCCTTTTTGTATTAAAAATACTGTATTTTAGGCACTCTTGTTGCACTTTTTATGCAAATTGGTTTCTTATTGGTTTTCGGGGTTATGCCCCTTTGAGTGCTATATTGCCCCTTTCGTTTGTTTATTTTTTGACATTTAAAGATGTCCTCGGATTTAATTTTTTTAAAAAATTTGTCGCCTTACCATAGCCTGGTGGTCAGTGGGGGCTCCCTGGATCCTGGTTGTGGGGGGGTCTGCCATGGCTCCCTCCCTGCGCCACCTCTCTGCCACATGTACCCGGCCAGCCCGCACAGCCGCAGCTCTGTCATCCTGCGGCCGCATGCTCCTCAAGGGGTCCTTGGGAGGCCCCGGCGGGCTGCCCTCTACAGTGCCTGATTAGATGGCCTCGTCTGCCTGATGTTTTACCAACAAGATTGTTTTATCCTATAGTCTTCAACGTTAAAAATATTCCCGTTTTAATTCAATATCTAATAAACCATTGCTTATAATATTCTGCAGTAAAGAGTCTCTTTATTATTAGATTTTTTTGTATTTTTTAAGCATTTTTTTTTTAAAAAAAATCCTTCTTTTTTTTTCGAACTTTTGGCGAACGTCCCAAAAAGTTTGATGTTCAAGAACTTTCAAACGGCCAATGTTCGAATCGAACTCATGTTCGAATCGAATCGAACTGAACGCCCATCCCTACTGGTGATGCATGCACTGCTTTTAAACGAGGGGGTGCATGCCCCACTTTTATATGAGGTGGTGCATGCACTGTTTTTATACAAGGTGGTGCATGTACTGCATTTATATGAGGTGGTGTATGCACTGCTTTTATACGAGGTGGTGCATGCACTGCTTTTATATGAGGTGGTGCATGCACTGCATTTTACGAGGTGATGCATGCACTGCTTTTATACAAGGTGGTGCATGCATTGCTTTTATACGAGGTGGTGCATGCACTGCTTGTATACGAGGTGGTGCAGGCACTTTTATACGAGGTGGCACATGCACGGGTTTTAAGCGAGGTGGGGCACGCACTGCATTTATATGAGGTGGTACATGCACGGCCTTTATACAAGGTGATGCATGCACTGCTTTTATTCGTAGTGGTGAATGCAAAGCTACATGAGGTGGTGCATGCACTGCTTTTATACGTGGTGGTGCATGCAAAGCTTTTGTATGAGGTGGTGCATGCACTGCATTTTACGAGGTGGTGCATGCACTGTATTTCACAAGGTGGTTCAAGCATTGCTTTTATACGTGGTGCATGCAAAGCTTTTATATGAGGTGGTGCATGCAAAACTTTTATATGAGGTGGTGCATGCACTGCATTTTACGAGGTGATGCATGCACTGCTTTTATACGAGGTGGTGCATGCACTGCTTTTATACAGCAGATGTAAAGATTAAAACATTAGCAATCACCTGTAGTATGGATGCCTTAGAGTGCTTAGACTATTACATGGATTACATGGTCAATTCTCTGAATCATTCAGGAAAGGCATGATCGCTTGAGAGTATAAACTTAACGTACCCCTTCTAATCTTTCCTAGCTGTGACTATACCTGATCCTGCCTGGACCAGACAGCAGCGTCCAGTTTGGACACGAGATATTATTATTGCAAAGAGATAAAAATTCTGTTACTCAACATAAATATTTATAATTTCATTTTATTGGTGCTTTTTGTTTGGATAACAGTGTTTTGTTTCATTCAGTCTATTTTTTTTCCTTTTGTCTCATTGTTCGGTAGAATCTCTACCAAACTGATAAAGCGTAAATAAATTCTAGGTAACTATCACCTGCACTCACACTATAGTAATCATAAGAATAAAAAGGTAGGAAGCCCCTCTAGTTGGACTTACTGATATTTGACGTGTGGAAGAGGAGAGTTTTTGAAACGCATCTTACAGTCCCCTCCTTTGATGAATGTAACATTCTTCGGTGACAGGTACTAAAGCATTCTAATAAGGAATGCTGTTTTATTATGTATGTTTCATCCCATTCCTGAGTCACTGAAGGAAACAAGAAGGTCATGAAAGAGCATTGGGAGGCTTCCATGGAAATAAGAATCATTGCACTATATTTGATGCCAACATAAATGACGCCTATAAACTAATGGGGTGCTATACCAAATCTTGTTGCCATGCCGTGATGATTTATAAAGGTTATGCCAGATCTAGATGTGATTATAAATAATAACAATCCATTAACCCCTTCACTGCTGAGCCATTTCACATCTTAAAAAAAACACGTTTTTCTTTTATTATTATTATTTATTTGTTTTACCAAACATGACTATGTTTAAAGTATCATTGGAAAGGCCATGCTCTGGCCTTTTTAATGATACCAAACATGACCCTACTAGCTGCCAACAGTCGGGAGATATCGGGGTTCAAACGAACCCCTATCTTTCCTTAAGAGTCAATGAGGACGTTCCCCACACGTCCTCAGCAGTGAAAGGATTAAGAAATCGAAACAAGAAAAGAGGGGGTATGCGAGTAGTACATTTTCCTCATTGATTTTAAGGGTTGGATACGACAAGATTCCAGTTAAGAGAAAAAGTTTAAAACATTCCATGTGTTTCCTGCAGAGAAAATGTGTCTAAAGATGGATATAATGCACTATAGACATATACAGGGAAAATACAAAGAAATCTATGGTGTCCTATTGATTAATAGGACAGTAAAGGAGAGAACAAAGGGACGGCTGGCAGCCTGTTGAATTACAGAACAGTACAAATGAAAGAGATCCTACATTGTGTGTGATATAGTATTTCATCATGTCTCAAAGAGAATGGAATCTTCATAGATCTTTGTTCTTGAAGAGCAAAAAGAAATGGAATTAATGTCTGGAGAGGTTGTTTAATCGATTAGCGCCTGCACCGTAATATCGTGCTAAAACGGGGACGCTAAGGAGAAACATGCAGGCACAAGTTTGCCTCCATAGCGTCCCCGTTTTAGCGTGAAGTATGTAATATGGCCCTAAGTTATTTAGCCATAACAGGGTTATTCATAGAGAATCGAAAAGTCACCATAATTATAGCTTGGAAATAAGACGATATGATAGCAACATTTAAATACGTAAAGGGAATCCACAAGGTAGAGGAAGGGAGTATATTTAAAAGGAAACAAAGTAGCAAAACAAGAGGACATAGTCTTAGATTAGAGGGGCAAAGGTTTAAAAGTAACATCAGGAAGCATTATTTTACTGAGAGGGTGGTGGATACATGGAACAGTCTTCCAGTTGAAGTGGTAGAGGCCAAAACAGTGATTGAATTTAAGCAAGCATGGGATAGGCATAAGGCTATCCTAAACAAAAGATAAATCCAGGTAAAGTATCCATGTAATTGGGCAGACTAGATGGGCCGAAAGGTTCGTATCTGCCGACATTTTTCTATGTTTCTATGTTAGGTAATTTTTCGTTCCCTGCACTTCGGGGGGATTCGGCGATCCTATTCAGCAAGTACCCCATAGTGCAGGGAAAACCCGCCGCAAACCCACAGAACACTTGCCGAACACTCACCGAAAGCCGCAGAAAACAGCTGGATTAACCACACCGAAAACCCCAGAGAAACCCGACTAGCCGCCGTTCACAGCGCAGAGCAGCCGCCAGAAAAACCCGACATGCAGACGAAGGAGAGGGAAAAAAAAACAAAACAGTACGCTTGAAAGTTTGAAATTTGAAACATTGCTTGCAAAAAAACTACTGAACGAAAATGTCTGAAATTTACATATAAGATCCAATGAATGATAATAAAACGGGCTGTTACAGAAAAATGAAAAAACGATTTAAAAAAAAAATGGAAAAAAAGTTTGCAAAATAAATTCCAAAAAATGCCTAAAAGGTCCTAAAAAAATCTAAAAATAAAGAGACTTTTTACTGCAGAATAAAATAATAAACGGTTTATTAGATATTGGATTAAAACGGGAATATTTTTAACATTGAAGCCTATGGGATTCTCCTTAATAAACCTGTCAAATGAAACCACCAAATGGCAGGGCAATTCGGCAACTTTTCTCTGCTGTTTTGTGGTCTCTGAATAGATGAAGCATTGCTTCTCTATGGGGATTTCACTGCCCTCGAACAGGCACCGTATGTGCAGGCAATTCGCCAACATTTGGCAAAAGTGCCTGCTCTCTGAATAGCCGAATGGCCAGGAAAGGTAACCGTACGCTGAATTTCACTGTTCGGTTCCCTTTCGCCCACAATTCGGATCTCTAAAAATTGTAAAAATTGACAAAATTAACACTGTTTGCGTCTACGCTAAAATTTGGAGACGTGACAGCAGTTAGAGAATATAGTGAATAACCCCTTAAGTAACTGTAAGAGAATCGTTTTTGTAGTATACGCTATAAAGCATCGTTTTGTTTCCTCCTGGTTACAACAAATGAAGTCATATCTCTTTTCCTGCACTTAGTTCTCATAGCTTCGATGTGTAGATTTGTTTACACATTTCATAACCTCCCCTAGAGGTATGTTAGAATGATTAATGCGCACAGATACTGTTACAGAATGAGTGGGCATAACTAATACATCAAGATAAGGAAATCTACGTTGGGTGGCACGGAACCAGGTGAATAATATGATTCCGTTGCAAGAATTCCCATGTGTAAACACTGTACATCTTCTGTAGAGAGCAGAAAGACACAATCTATATCCTCCACTTACATGCGTGGCTGGCATTGTTCTAACGGAATGTATATAATACAAACATAGGATTATAAAATACACGTAAATTATTCTTTGCTAAACATGCGCACACTGCAAGGCAACTGCAAGGCTACAGAAAGAATATAGTATGTCGAACCCTCTGGGCAAATCAAACAAAGGCAGAAAACATGTAAAAACAGATTAAATTCATTTTCTTTAATCACAGACGCTCCGTGTTCTTGGCAATGCTTTATATAGCGAAGTGGGTGGTAATATTACGTTATTGTACATAGATATAAGGAACAGTCTTATTGTGTAGGTTTGCATTTAGCCCAACTCTATCAAGATAGGAAGACCGTAAAGCAGTGACGGCAATCCTTGGCATCCCAGATGTTTTCAGAACTACGTGTCCCGTGATGCTCAGCCACACTTGAAGCTTGTACAGTAGATCAGAAGCATCTTTGACGTCAATGGTTCCCCATCACTGCACTAAGAGAACTATTCTAAGAGATGCATGACTAGTGGCTTGAGCCATTAATGTCAATGTCTGTGGTTGTAATGTTATCAGCTTAGGCCGGGGTCAGAAGAGTGCACTATGTGTGCCTGTACTGACGTGCCTCCGGCGTCTGTTGCAGCGTTGTGACACTTCGACGGGGCCGGTCACACACTGTAGCGCTCGCACAAATTAGGCGCTACAGTGGACGTGCAGAAAGCCTCCCTGTCAAAACGATAAAGGAGGAATAAAATTCATTCTTTTTATTTCTTGTTTAAATTTTATGGACATTTTCCATGATGCAACATTTACCAAAATCTAATGGTGAGCTCTACTTTGTGGCTGTGCTTTATCTTATACCGTATTTAACAGTTAATGAGGTGGAGGAGGGAATGTTTAGATAAGGCTAATTTGTGATCCAGGCTACCTGAGATAAGTGATGGCAGCTGAATGAGATAAAACATGGAGCTTAAAAGACTTCTAATCTAACCCCTGGGGATGTCCTTTGAATACATCCTAAACAATACAATGACGAGTCAGTGATCGACCCATAGACTCTATTCTATGACCAAAACCACACAGTGAGGAGCAAGTGATGGAAAATATGGGGCAGTTTACAACACAAAAGATCACACAATGGATGCACCCAGTGACATACACAGAGTAAAATATTTTATTATCTAAACAAACAAGAGAAAAACAAACCCGCGTAAGATAACAGCAACCTAAAGTAAACACAATAAGGACATTTCATTTTTTTGGTGGTAGTGGCCCTTTAAGCCCCGTGAAACCAAACCACACATTTTGCTTGCGCCTCGTATGCTGCAGTTACTTACTGTCAATGAATGCCTCCAACACTCTGTATAGGAGTCATTAGTTTGCGGCGTCCCAGAGAAGAACGAGCCATTTCAACGTATCTCCTTGTTCTCAGCTTGATACAAATTAAACTGCCTGTTAGTATTTGATATGTAATTATAAAGTGCATCTGAATATCATGTCCGATTTACCATGTTTCACAGATTTTGGCCTTTTGTCTGTCATTGTCTTAAATGTAAGGGGTAATGGGTGTTCATGTAGAGCAGAGTTCACCTGTGTTTTTTGGAACTGCTTGTCCCTTGAGGCTTATCCAAGCTCTTAAATAGCTGAGGATTATGGGAGATCTTAACATGTACAGCTTGGAAAAAAGGCGAGACAGAGGAGATATGATAGAAACATTTAAATACGTAAAGGGAATCCACAAGGTAGAGGAAGGGAGTATATTTAAACGGAAACAAAGTAGCAAAACAAGAGGACATAGTCTTAGATTAGAGGGGCAAAGGTTTAAAAGTAACATCAGGAAGCATTATTTTACTGAGAGGGTGGTGGATACATGGAACAGCCTTCCAGTAGAAGTGGTAGAGGCCAAAACAGTAATTGAATTTAAGCAGACATGGGATAGGCATAAGGCTATCCTAAACAAAAGATAAATCCAGGTAAAGTATCCATGTAATTGGGCAGACTAGATGGGCCGAAAGGTTCTTATCTGCCGACATTTTTCTATGTTTCTACGTTTCTATGATGTATTTCCAAAACATCTGGAGGGCCAAAGCTTCTGATACCTGACGTAGAGTATATTGTTTTACATTTTGCTTCACTAAACTATCTTTGCCCGCCTGCGTTTCGCTTTTTCGCATTTTTTTTTACATTGCTTTTGTCACAAACACTTTGCGGTAACGAAGCAGAAACACGAGGCGTTCCAAGACGAAGCCCGGATTCCTTTGCACTGTGTCAAGATAAAGAACGTACTCAAATGTTAAACACAGCACCTGGGCTGCGTATCATCGGCACACAAGTAGACTGTTGAAATGGATAAAGCCAGTGCCTCGCCCCTCCTTCCCTGCAGGAATTCCACAAATGTGATTCTAGGGCCCTGTGACTTGATAATAACAGGTTTCATTGACTTCTTGAACTCACCTGAGGTCAGATTATCATACTGTTTATGCCACTCTGTGCCAGGCTCATCCCCTATTACTTATTATTGGGTGCCAGGCTCTCGCACCGCACAGAGAAACATCATCAATAATAAGATGTAACAATATGTCGTGGGAGCATTCAATTAAATGATACCAGGTGCCGGCCTACAACTACACACATATAACTGTCCAACGTCCAAGGATATCTTCTCCAGCTATTCTGTCTGTCAACAACTAACAATAATACGGTTCCTTTTCCTTTGATATCATGAAAAAGGAGGATTGATCGATGACATTGCATGCATACAAAAGGTATCACGATAAGGCAGTCAGATTGTTGCTCCATCCTACCTTATCAATAAACATCTATCACTGCCGTGTTATAAAACAGCATGTGTTTCATTGTTCTACAATACGGAGCTCAGTTTAACTCTTTCAGGCGGGTTTTCGAAAAAAAAAAAGAGTTAGTCCAGATGCCAAAATCACCAGATTATACAGTGTGCAGTGATACCTTTTTTATTGGACTAACATTACATTTATAAGATAAGCTTTGGAGAGTGTATCTTCTCTCCTTCAGTTCTGGAAGATATACTGAGCAAAATCATAGAATTGAACAATTAAGAGACAAGCAGAAGGGGGTTTTATTTTAAACGCCATGGGCAGTATTACAAAGTCGGTGCTAAATTAACCAGAGCTGTTGTAAACTTACCAGAGCCATTATAGAGCTCTATTACATTCTTCGAGCAAACGTTAACGCGTGCGCAAAAACGCATTAACGTGATGGGCAAAACCCGTTGCGCAGAACGTCGTATTACAATGTCCACGCAAAAAATGCACATTAACGTCTACCGCGGGTGAACCTGCGTGAACTTAATGTACTGTGCGCGTCCTATACTTAACATTGTGAGCGCAAATGCGTTTTTAATCTATGCGCAAAATTTAACGCACAGCGTTTGCACGCATAATTTTAACGTCTTTGAAAAGCTGGTGATAACAGTAAATCTAAACGTCCTGGCCGAACCCAAATACACCAGCCCAAAAAAAATATGCAGCACAGTATAGTTACACATTCTACGCATACCCAAATAATAAAATTGAGAAGTTGTGCGTGTTTTTTTTTTGATGCAGCATATATGCGCAGATTGACTTGGACAGGCGCAAAAACTTAACGGGAGACAATTGTGGTTCTTAATTCTGATTGGCTGAAAAAACAGTCTTCACACTGATTTCTGTGTGCAACGTTGCTGCGTGCGTGTTTTCGCGCGTCCGTTTTATGCGTGTTATTTTTTGACGGATGAAAAAATGCGCGAGGATTGTAATACCAGCGTTGTTTTACGCACGTTAACGTTTAACACTGCACGCAAAAATGCACGCGTTCTGCGTGCGTTTTTGTGTGAAGAATGTAATAGAGCCCATAGTCTATGGAGTTGTTAAGTTTACAACAGCTCTGGTTAAGTTAGCACCAACTTTGTAATACTGCCCCATAAAGAAAGGACTCAATGTAGATTCTGTTTTTTTTAGCTCACTATCATAATGTCATGTAACAGTCTGCATTGTACTTAGTTTATATATTTTTATTTCGACTTTAATAATGACTTATAACAGGAGTACACCACAAAGTGAGGGCCAGTAGTGTCAGTGCAATGGGTCATTCCTTACCCCCCCCAGAGTTAAGAAAGTCAGTCCAATAGTTATGGAGCTCCTCCAGCTTACGAGCAACCTCTACCCTGGCAATCCAATGCAGAATCATTATTTTTTAACTATTTTGCTGTTGTACTGTATTACTGACATCTGCATATAGATGATATAAAGGTAATGGGGGTAATGCCTGCTAGAACAGATGGTGGGGAGGTATCTCAGTTCCTAATAGTACAAAACATAGATAATGAAAACCAAGTAGCCTAGTAACAGAGTCTGTATTGTCTACAGAAGATAACAATAAGCAAAACTAAACTAAGATAAGATAATAAAGCTACTGCTACATACTGTCCCAGTACCTTGATGCTTATCATGTTATCTTATCTTATTTTTAGGTTTTGTTTAGGACAGTGGTGAGCAGCTTGGCCCTCCATATGTTTTGGAACTACATTTCCCACAAGACTCAACAACAATGCCATAAGAAAGCTTGGAGCCCCACACTGAACCACCGGTCGGGGTCCCCCTTCCATCAGTTGCCCATTTCAGTAAACTAATTAAAGACATTCAAACATTTGGCCTCCTCTCCTCTTTACCTTATTTTACAGGTAGTGGGTGAAATCCCTGGAGGTCCAGTAAAAGGATAAAATGTGTTCCCTGGTGTTAAAGCACACAGTCGACGACTCTACCTGGGGCAGACCATACAATCGCTCATTCAGTGATGAGTGAGAATGCTCTTGAAGGCACCAGATGCTGTGGTCAACCGTAAAATGTATTACTATCTTGGTGGACCTGCCCTGGGTGGCAAGGACGCACCTTAACATCTGTGACCCTTAGACAAACTGCACAGGGTTTGGCAAAGCCTAGGACCCCCTGGAGAAACTGGGCACCTGAACATAACATGGACTGTCACCACCCACCCTGATGGCAGCCGTGAGACTCAGCCAACCTCAGTCGAGCTTCATGAGAGATAGGGATGGGCCTTCGATTCGATTCGAACATGAGTTCGATTCGAACATTGGCCGTTCGAAAGTTCTCGAACATCAAACTTTTTGGGACGTTCGCCAAAAGTTCGAAAAAATAATTGCATTTTTTTTAAAAAAAATGCTTAAAAAATCTAAAAATAAAGAGATTCTTTACTGCAGAATATTATAAGCAATGGTTTATTAGATATTGAATTAAAACGGAAATATTTTTAACATTGAAGCCTATGGGATAAAACATTCTTGTTAGTAAAACATCAGGCAGACGAGGCCCTCTAATCAGGCACTGTAGCGGGCAGCCTGCCGGGGCCTCCCAAGGACCCCTTGAGGAGCATGCGGCCGCAGGATGACAGAGATGCGACTGTGCGGGCTGGCCGGCCGGGTGCATGTGGCAGAGATCTGGCGCAGGGAGGGAGCCACGGCAGACCCCCCACAACCAGGATCCAGGGAGCCCCCACTGACCACCAGGCTAAGGTAAGGCGACACATTTTAAAAAAAAAATGAAATCCGAGGACATCTTTAAATGTCCCCTGGAACATAAAATAAAACTTTTTTCTTTCTTTCTAATACTCACCTGATTCCTGGATCCACAAACAAGCGCAGCCTCCTGTCAAGGCAACTACGCGCACTGCTGCGAAAGACACCGGGTGAAGCCGCTCACTATCTGTCTATCCTAGATCAGATAATGACTGCGTGGACAACAATCCCTGTGCGCTCGCTTACCTATCCGTCCCCGCACACTTTCTCTCGCAACAAGCACGTAGAGTGCAATAAAGTGTTCCCAGGATTGCAACGCAGTGCCAATCTTCTCTTGAATTGGGTAGTGACTGCGTTTCCCACAATCCCTGTGCCCACTTTCTTATTCTATTAGTTACGCTACCACCAGTTCCCCTGAACACTACGCTCGTCGCAGGGAAAGATGCAGGGCTAAGTAACCCATTATCTGTCTATCCTAGACCCAGATAACGACTACGCGGACAACAATCTGCCACTCGCTTACCCAACTGTCCCCAGCGACTGCAACTCACAATTTCGTAGCTACTCAAGCTTAACACAACAAGCAATACTCTGGTCTCTTTAGTTAGCGATGCAAAATGCGCAGCCGGCTTCCCCGCTACACTAATAGCATATCTTCTCGTTAAAGCTAGCATCAGACTGTAGAGGTGCTGCCCGGCAGTGTGAGGATTCATATGCTGCATTATTATACTGTAAGGTGCTGCCCGGCAGTGTGAGGAGTCATATGCTGCATTATTATACTGTAAAGGTGCTGCCCGGCAGTGTGAGGATTCATATGCTGCATTATTATACTGTAGAGGTGCTGCCCGGCAGTGTGCGGAATCATATGCTGCATTAATTATTCTTCTTACAAATTTGATTACTTAACCCGTTTGCATTTGGATTGTAATATTGTGACATCCAGGGCCCCAGGTGGCGATCTGGGGGGGCCCCGGACGCATGGTGCTGCCAGCTGGCCGAATGCCAGGAGCTCCGGCGGCACCCGGCACAGCTGTGAGTGATCAGGGGACAGGGTGCGGCGTGATGACGCAGAGCCGCCGGGACCTTTAAATCAGGAGCTCGCGCTGTACACCTTGCCTTGCCGTCAGGGGCGGATCCAGGGGGGGGCAACGGGGCAATTGCCCCCCCGAGATTCTGATAAATCGACTCTGAGCCGGGGACCCAGATGCTGGGCAGCGCCGGAGTGCCTGCCCGGTCCTGAAGAGTCCGTCCTGTTAAAGGGAAGCGGCTGCGTGCAGGCGCAGCCGGTCACGTGGTCCGGCTAATCAGGTGGTACTGAGTCTCTGTACCACCTGACTGGCCGGACCACGTGACCTGCACCCGCACGCAGCCGCATCACCTTCAACAGGACGGACTCTTCAGGACCGGGCAGGCACTCCTGCGCTGCCCGGCATCTGGGTCCCCTCAACCCCTGCCGGAGCTGGAGCAATATCCAGGTGAGAGCTGGGCAAATCCATGTGTAAACTGGGCAAATCCATGAGCTGGGGGCAAATCCATGAGCTGGGCAAATCCATGAGCTGGGCAAATTCATGAGCAGGGGGCAAATCCATGACCTGGGGGCAAATCCATGAGCTGGGGGCAAATCCATGAGCTGGGGGCAAATCCATGAGCTGGGCAAATCCATGTGTGAGCTGGGGGCAAATCCATGAGCTGGGCAAATCCATGTGTGAGCTGGGGCAAATCCATGTGTGAGCTGGGGCATTATCCATGTGTGAGCTGGGGCAAATCCATGTGTGAGCTGGGGCAAATCCATGTGTGAGCTGGGGCAAATCCATGAGCTGGGGCAAATCCATGTGAGAGCTGGGGCAAATCCATGAGCTGGGGCAAATCCATGTGTGAGCTGGGGCAAATCCATGTGTGAGCTGGGGCAAATCCATGTGTGAGCTGGGGCAAATCCACGTGTGAGCTGGGGCAAATCCATGAGCTGGGGCAAATCCATGTGAGAGCTGGGGCAAATCCATGAGCTGGGGCAAATCCATGTGTGAGCTGGGGCAAATCCATGTGTGAGCTGGGGCAAATCCATGAGCTGGGGGCAAATCCATGTGTGAGCTGGGGGCTCTCTGCTCCTCTAGATTGTAAAATCCGGGGTGCCCTCTGCTCCTCTAGATTGTAAGCTCCTGGGTGTCCTCTGCTCCTCTAGATTGTAAGCTCCTGGGTGCCCTCTGCTCCTCTAGATTGTAAGCTCCTGGGTGCCCTCTGCTCCTCTAGATTGTAAGCTCCTGGGTGCCCTCTGCTCCTCTAGATTGTAAGCTCCTGGGTGCCCTCTGCTCTTCTAGATTGTAAACTCCTGTGAGCAGGGCCCTCTGCTCCTCTAGATTGTAAGCTCCTTTGTGCCCTCTGCTCTTCTAGATTGTAAGCTCCTATGAGCCGGGCCCTCTGTAAATTCTCGTGAGTCGGGCTCTCTGCTAAAACACCTTATTTTCTGTCAGTGCCCCTCCCGAGACTAGTCTCTGGATCCACCCCTGCTTGCCGTGGAGTTTCATTCCTGCATCACTAGTTTACCGAATCAGTTTGTATACTTGTTACTTACCCTGCTTGTTCTGAGGACCCGATCTGTTGCCGGCTTTGCCTGCCATTTGACTATTCTCTCTGTGTACTCCCTGCCTGTTCTGTTTGCCTCCTGTTGCTACTGGTGTGCGCCGATTCTCACCATATACAGTAGTGCAGTACAAGTGCCTAAACGTTGCTGACCCGGTTTTGTTATAACGACTACTCTCGATCCGTGCCCCTGTCTGGTATATCTGCTGCTTGTTACTGCTGGTGCGCTTCCATCCTGCCATATACTATAGCGCAGTACAAACTTATATTGATCTCAGTCTGTGGTGTATATTGCTGGTTCTGTCTCCCTGGCCTGTGTGGCTGCTAGAGGTTAGGTTTAGTGGTCCCGACCATCCTAAGGATCGGAGGGTTAAAGGTCTGTTACCAGGGATCCTACCAGGTCTGTCCTGGGGAATCGTTACAAATATGCGGTGAACGCCGCAGCAAATGTTAATGCTCATTTTAAAATGTTTCTATACATCCTACAAATCCGCCACTTCACGGGCAGGTTATGGGGGACCTCCTAGGCACGATATTTGAAGGAATTTTTCATTGTTATTCTTAACCTTTATGTCATGGAAAAATCACTGTTCCTTTAAAAACTTTTTTTTTTTTTTACTTTTTTTTACTTGTTTCCTGTCCCCCAGGGCGCTACCGGGACCCCCATACACCTTTTATGGCAAATATCTAGCCTATATAGATGCCTCATGGAGGGCACTCTAAAATTCGAACGTTCGAGTCCCATTGACTTGGATTGAGTTTGAATCGTGTTCACGTTAGGGATGTGCGTTTCGGGTTTTGGAATTTCGGAATTTTCACGAAATTTCCCGATTCGTGTCTTCAGATTCGGCCGAATTTCCGAATCGGGTCGGACCCGAAAACGGATTTTTCGAATGGACTTGAAATGTGTCAAATCGAAATTTATTTTTGCTCTATTCATGATTTCGGTTCCATTCGTGATTTCGGTTCCATTTCGGTAATTCTGGAAATCGTATATTTAACTATTATCGGTTATATCGCTGATTCTGTAAATTTTGTATTTGTAAATGCGTATCACTTGTTTCTTGTGGCATTCGGGTCAGTTTAGCGTTTTTTAAATCGTTTTGTTCATTTTTTTTGTTCCTTGGCTTTCATACCATTTTAATATGATTAAATAAAGTTGTGAAATGTATATTCAATTATTCATAAGAAAAAAAGGATCTTTATTTAATAAAAAAAAACACGATAGAATCGCCAGAATTATCGTAGACACTTTGAAACGAGGAGAACAGACGTTCCGAAAAAAAGAAAATTTCCGAAATTTCCGAAAAGTCGATACAAAAAACGAGCAAAGTGACCTGAAAACACAAAAAATGGTCGATATTCCGAAAAAAAAATGTACACGAAAAACGAGCCGAACCGAATCGAAACAGAAATCGGTCTAAACGAGCCGAATCGAAAATTTTAAACATCCGAACAAATCGAACCGAATCGAACCGGAAAACAAATCGGTGCACAAGCCTAGTTCACGTTCGAAATTTGAACTTTTTCAAATGTTCGTGTTCGAATGCGAACCGAACACGGGGGTGTTCGGCCCATCCTTAATGAGAGATGCAGTTTCATAACATCTAGAGGGCCAACGTTACTGACCCCTAGCTTAGGGTGTTCCAGTTCAAACGCCAAAGTGCAGTACAACTGTTTGCAACCACCAGATGTGAGGATACATATACGTGCTATTGCTATGTCATTCTGTAATCCATCTGGTACAATATGCCAGAGGGCACTCATGCCTAATATCTTCACGTTTTGTCTTTTTTTATATCGGGACACTAATTAATTCTGCTTTGTCACGCATTGTTAAATGTGTTGTACAGCGGTATTGAGAATTCGTGTATTCCTGATGTTAAATCAATTGACTAATCACAGCCAAGATCCCAGAGGAAAGCAGGGCCTAACACGACCGCGTCTTTTCAGACGCGGTGATCTGGCAGTACAGGTCCACACCTGGACGTGTGTCACTGGATGAGTGAAACGTCTTGCGAAGGCAAACAACAATATGAACAGATTGATGGTTCTCATGGGAAACCTGCCTTCGTTTTACGGAGGAAGCTGCCAGAACAATGCACAGCCATACCAAACAGATTAATAATTATACAGCCGCCTTGTAAAACCCCAAACGACGGGAAAAGGAATATAAAACACGGTATAAGTCAATCTGTGCTTCCGTGCCAACACCCACCTTTTCAAGGAAAGCATGGTCACACAATATATTTAATTTATAATGTGCTTTGGGTACAGGGTCTCCTCAATGTACTGCGTCATCCTTGTGACGGTATGTCTGTTGTTCTAACCTATCACCATCTTCTTCACATATCTTGTACGGCACTTGGAATATGTTAGTGCTATATAAATAAAGTATCATGATTTCTATCTGCCTACCTGTCTGTCTATCTTTATCTCCAAATCTATATATCCATGACTGCCATCATGGGATGACAGCCCATGACATGTTAATGGGTCTGGCGGCTCAAAGGGGCCCTCCCGTGGTTGTCCTCCCCTGTGCAATGCGTTCTGCTGCTCAGTTCCAGGTGCATCACGCTGACGCCGGAGCTCCTCTTCTTCCTTGTGGGCTGCTTCCGGGGTAAAGGCAGTGGAATTCTTGGAGAGAGAGAGGGGCATGACTGCTTCTCAGAGGTGAAGGAACGGGGTCAACTACTGGGGAATGAGAAGAAACTGGGACTGACCATTGGAGAAGAGGGTGGAGAATGGATCTGACTACTGGGGAATAGGGTGGATGAAACCCCTCACTTGAGGAACGGGTGGTGGAACCATTCAGTCTGGGGGAAGGAAGTGAATGGGTCTACTCTTGGGGGGCACGGGGTCTCCTAACTTGGGGCATGAGGACCATTGAATGGGGCTACTTACTCTGAAGGAACAGAGAGGAGAGGGAAGTGGGCCACTAACTCTAGAGGGTCATGGGGATACCTGTCTTGGGGTCTGGGGATTGATGTTTCGAGGCCTGGGGACGCTTCTTTAGGGTCTCAATGGGCATATCGCTGCATGTGCCAGTGTATGTGTTTACAATATGTGTTCGAGTAGTTGGGTGGGATAATCTGGACATGAGGCAGTTTGGTGTTTTTTACGGGCCCTCAACAAGCTGTTCATTAAGGGGACCCCTTAATTTGGCTTTTTGATTTCTGATGGCAGCCCTGTATATATATCTACCATATCTATGTCTCTGCCTGCCATATCTATCTCTCTGCCTGTCATATCTATGTCTTTGCCTGCCATATCTATCTCTCTGCCTGTCATATCTATGTCTTTGCCTGCCATATCTATCTCTCTGCCTGTCATATCTATGTCTTTGCCTGCCATATCTATGTCTCTGCCTGCCATATCTATCTCTCTGCCTGCCATATCTATGTCTCTGCCTGCCATATCTATCTCTCTGCCTACCATATCTATCTCACTGTCTGCCATATCTATCTCTCTACCTCCCATATCTATCTCTCTGCCTGCCATATCTATGTCTCTGCCTGCCCTATCTATCTCTCTGCCTACCATAACTATATCTCAGCCTGCCATATCTATCTCTCTCTGCCTGCCATATCTATCTACCTATCTATCTTTATTTGAATTCTTTGCTGAATTTGAACCCTTCAATCTGCAGCATTTTCCGGCGCTCACAGAGTTAAACATTTTGTTTTTCTTTCTTTTTCTTTTCTGAAGTTCTTTGGATAAAATATGAAACTCCAAAATGTATCTGCTTGATAGCAAATGATCTCTGGACATTTTTCTGAGTGCAGAAAGGCACCTGGTGCCAGTGTATCATTACCGGCTAATCTCCCTGCTCCGGTTACACACGATGTAGTCTGTGCCAAGCTACCGCACTCATATTACATCAATATCAGATATAATTAATTTAATATATGTTTTGATCTAGCAGCGATGGAACAGCCATCGCAACACAATGTTACGAAGACAGTGAAGAGGACGCCATGGACTTAAAGTTTTCCAACACAGACCTAATGGTTGAGTATATTTTATATTTCCACATCCGGTTACTCCCTGACAAGGGGCTCAAAATATAATTTCAGCAGAGCATAATGTTATGTAGTTTAGTCATTATGGAAAGGTATGCGATAATTACACACACGTCTGCGGAGTGCCGGGCTATCATCAAAAACACTAAACATCTGTAACTCTGAGGGGCCTCTGTTTACAGTAAAAGATTTGCTTCCTTGGTGGAACAGGTCGCAGCCTTTTACGGACTGTTCATAAATCTAGCAGGGTCCAAGTGCGTATTGGGCCTAAAGTGGGACGTGGGTTTAAGTGACCACAAGAAGAACGTATCGGTGACAGTAGTCACTGAGGACTCAGGGCACATGGACTTGAGATTGGTTTTTGGAGGTTTGGGACTGTGGTTTCTGGTGGATTTGACTTTTAATATAGCTCCCCAACCCTCTCATATATCCAAGTCACCCTGTGCCCTTTAGAGCTAAAGGGTGGCTGTGTTTTTGTGTTACTTTTGTTACTGTGTGTGTAGAGCCCTTTACACCCCTCTGTACAGAATATGTTGTTTTACAGCTGTGATGGAGTTGAGTGGTTCGTTGTTTGCCTAGACCAAGGGGTCAGCAACCTTGGCTCCCTGATGTTTTGGGAAATACATCTCCCATGATGCCCAGTCACCCACATGGGAAATGTGGTTCCCAAGACATCAGGGAGCCAAAGTTGCTGACCCCTGGTCTAGACGAACATTGCCTCTCTTTAAGGTCCATTCAGTAAAGGTGAAAACCAGGAGAATGACTGGAGAAGTTAAAATTCTAGGTCAAAATAGCCAAACCAGAAACATGCTCCCATTTATCTCACTTTCAAAATCGGCTATTTGGTCTAGCTATTTTCTCTTCTCCTGACAATTCTCCTGAGTTTCACTTTTAGTGGATAGACCTGTTTGTATCAGACTGTTGTGTGTTTGAACCAACTTATTCTTGCCCACACTGTGATTGCAATCTGTTCTTTTGTTTTATCTTTTGAGTTGGGGTTATGGTTGGATACATGGTTTACCAGAGGGTTATGCTGTAAGGTGTTGGAGAGGAGAATGACACCAGAGTATAACATTGTACATTCATTGTTCTCCCATTTGCATTGTGCATATTTTGGCTCAACTAACTCATTAACGTCCACTCAATTTTTACCACAAATCTGACTCTTGTCTCAATTTTTTTGGGGAAAGCTATAAACACTCTCTTGTTTCACCCATCCTTAAACTTTGGCCAAAGACTGAAGAAAGCATGGGAAATTGCCATTGGGAGAATGGAGGTCTTGCAAGGGAGCAGCAAAAGCAGATATACCCAGTAAGGGTACGGAGATCCGTTACAGAATCTTGTCATGGATTCACTTTGGGTTGACATGTGGCCTACTCAACTGACCAGACAAAACATTGGAAGTGTTCACGTCAAAGAATTTTTTTTTATTGAAGAGTCTTCATAAGAACCTTCTGGCTGCTTCCTCTGATGCACCCAAAAAGGAATCTGGGCTAATCTCAGGATCGCTAGATATGTGTTTGGCACTGGAAATGTCCTGATGGTTCCTGGACCACTTGGAGGCAAAATAGGACAACGTCTCTCCTCATCTTCTCATAAAGGTCAATGGGACCTTTTCTCTAGGAACAATGTCGCCACTGCAAAATGTCTGTTGGTGGGATACGCTGGCTTGGCCATGATCTTATATATCTAAAACAGAGCCTGGGAGTTTGCCAGAGATTTTATGGCTTTGCAGCTCTGTTATACACCCGCACACGTCAAATATATTGGACCTCTAAAAAGGAAGGACAGTAGGAAAAAATGTTGCCTATTTCCCCACCTTCCCTTCAAAAACTGCTCCCCAGGTTAAGGGGTTAAGGCCTGGATGACCAACTCAAGAAGACATTCTTACCATATAGTCATATTGATGCGAATAATTTTGTCAGATTTGGGTGTTTCCAAGTAATTTTCTCAGGACAGATCGGCAATGTAGTCCGTAAAGCGTTAATAATAGGTGTATTCCGCAATTACCGGAGGTAACTTCTTCTCTGCTGACTTAACTTAGCATACATTAAATGTTCTCTGTGTAGGAAATACATTATCGCAGGCTAATGGAAATGTAACATAACGCCATCTCCCCAAACAGGAACCTGGCACGATATAATTAATGCCTTGCATTATAAAAAATCCTGGGCCAAGTTGCTGGCACGGACGCTACTGTAAAACACAACGGATAATTCACATGCACTCTCGACGGACGTGATAAATATCAACATTAGGTTAACTCATTAAATACAATTCCTTCTCAGGAGCTGGAAGAGACCAAGATACATTTGTCAAAATCAAGGGGTCTTAACTATAAGAAAAACAAAAAAACACACAAATAGAGCATGCAGTAAATAGATACAACCTTGCAGAGGTCAACACTTCCGGGATGGAATATGGATAAGTGCTTTAACGTAAAATCACTGGAAATGCAAAACATACAGACACATCATAGCATATAACGTATGACATTTAATACAAGAAGTAGAAAACTACAATAGAACCACTCACAAAGGTAGTGGCACAAAATGAATAAAAAGTGTGCAAAACAGTATATTTAAAACATCATCCGATAATAATTTTTATCCATACCAGTTATATTGGATTACCCATACTTGCCATAACGCTATGCCTGTACCAATATGGAAACCGAAGTGAGGCGGCGTCATTTCCGGAGTGCTCTGCGGAGGTTGCAGGGAAGTGCTGACCGTTTCCGATGAGTCGCACGTGAATACGGTTTCACATCATGGACATTATGGACTATTTAAACAAGACATCCACGCTCGCAAGTCAGCTCATGAGGAAGTCGAAAGACGAAACGCGTCGAGCTGACGTGCCTGTTTGCTGTATTCCTTTCGTCCACTCACCGTCTGAACCGGATGTGCAGGAGTCGGGTCTCTGATGCGGAATCGCTTGACAGCTGGAGCGCTTATTTACTACCGAGGTTATTCTGACCAGTTCCTCCGATGAGACCATATCCATCGATAACGCCTTCCAGAGATGCGGTGATTATCGGATGATGTTTTAAATATGCTGTTTTGCACACTTTTTATTCATTGTGTGCCACTACCTTTGTGAGTGGTTCTATTGTAGTTTTCTACTTCTTGTATTAATGTCATACAGTTAGACATGTGTATTCGTTTTAATACTAAAACGATTTAGTCCGAATTTTGGGATAATTTAGTTTTCGTTTGACTCAAGAGATACGAAACTGCTCAGTACAAAAACGAAAGAAACTAAAATAAAATGCACTACATTTTAGTTTCAGTCCTTTTTGTGATATTACGTTGATGAGTGAAGGAGACCAGTAATGAAGAGCACAACATCGCAAAGCTACAGAAAAAGTTTGTATGTGTAACCCTTCCCAACCCCTACCCGAAAATATGACAGTGATAGAGCTCCAGAATACTCACTCGCAGCACAGACAGCCAGCACAGGAGAGGAAACCTTTACTTAACCCTTGAATGTCTATGAGACAGACGAGATGATAAAAGCAGCTGGAGAAGGAAAACATTCAAATAAATCACACTGAAAGCTAATGACAGAGGAGGGCTGGATAGTAAAAACCCCTTTATAACAAGCAGCGCTGGGAGAAGAGAGGGACTTTATAAAACGTGTGTTATCTCCCCTCCCACTCTGCATAATAGGGGCTTAGGTCTGATACATTTTATATTATCCAGGAGCACTATCCCCCTTTCCTCATCTATAATACACGTTTTATATAAAGTCCCTCTCCACTCCCAGTGCTGCTTGTTATAAAGTTTTTTTTACATCTGATACATTTTTAGTATCCAGCTCTCACAGTTACTCTGTCATTATGAGCCTTCAGTGTGATTTATTTGAATGTTTTCCCTGGATTTAAAGTGCTTTATTTTATTATAAAAATAAATTTGCACCAGTCTTCTCTTCTCTAAGCTTTCAGACCGATTTACGTTAATATTTTCCCTCTCCCCTGCTTTTATAATCCTGTCTAAGTAAAAGTTCCCTCTCCTGTGTTGGATAAGCATTGCATTCTGAAGTTCTGCACCCTCCACATGCCAATGCAGTAGGATGTTATATACAGAGAGGGGCATTAATTAATGCAGGAGGATGTTTTATACATTATACAGAGAAAGGTATTAATGCAGGAGGATGTTATATACATTATACAGAGAAAGGTATAAATTGAGGAGGATGTTCTTTACAGAGAGGGACATTAATTAATTTAGGAGGATGTTCTATATATTATACAGAGAGGGGTATTAATTAATGCAGGAGGATGTTCTGTACATTATACAGAGAGAAACATTTTTTGAGCCCTTTAAATCCAGTGCCTGTGAGCGCTGAGATCAGCTGCTTGTTATATTATCGCTCAGTATAATGTATCAGGCTCAGCTGTTACAGTAACTGACTGCTGCTCATCACAGTGCTCAGAGTTTCAGTAAAACAAGGAAATAATATTGTTATAACCTCTTATATATAAAAATATTATTTACTAGTTTTACTGAAACTCTGAGCGCTGTGATGAGCAGCAGTCAGTTACTGTAACAGCTTTGCCTGACACATTGTGCTGAGAGTGAGAGATACTGTAACAAGCAGCGATCTCAGCCCTCTGAGGAGCCACTGCAATAGTAATTGTATCCACTGGTTTTCGGATGAATGAAATTAGTTTTCATACTAAAGAACTGAAAACTAATTTCTTTAGCAACTAAATAAATTGCGTTTTAGGACTAATCCATTAGTTCAAAACAAAATTTTGTATTGTGCACATGTCTACATACAGTTATATGCTATGATGTGTCTGTATGTTTTGCATTTCCAGTGATTTTATGTTAAAGCACTTATCCATCTTCCATCCCAGAAGTGTTGACCTCTGCTAGGTTGTATCTATTTACTGCATGCTCTATTTGTGTGTTTTTTCTGATGTATAGCACGTTGTCATGGAGAGTACTGTGAGCTGCAGGTCTAGTTTCTGGGTCTTCACACTTCACAATCTGTTTTATATTATAACAAAAACAAAACAAAATAAAAAGCGAACTACACCTTAATATGTGCAGAGGGTTAGTATGCAAAGAGTGGCCATGTCCTGATTTTATTAGTTACCTTTATTTCATGAGTTCTTTTTTCTTTTATATAGTAATATTTAATATCTTGCATAAGAAATAACCACTTTGAGAATCGCAGATCCAAACACAACTATCATTTTAAAGCATGCTTTTTATCATGATCCTTTCATCGATAAAGCTATTGGCAGATACGCAATAAATATCTTTCAATCATATTACTTTGTAACACGTCTGCTTCTTTTGGAGGTGGCAGAACTGGGATTCGATCAACCAACCAGGGTCGCCCCAAAACATTGTGCTGCCAGGGTCACCGGATTATATGTTGCCCCCCCAAAACCATGACCACCAAAACACGCCTTCGCGTATCTCAGAGCTACATAGCAATAAAACTAAGAAATATAGATTAAAAATATATTAAAATTAAATATAAATAGTAATTAAAGTAAATTTAAATATTAAAATATACTAAAAACACAATTAAATGTTAAAATATCTATTATGTTATTTATTTTATTAATACATAATTTATTAAATAAATTGAATAATTCAAAAATTGCATTAAAATAAATTTAAAATGCTGCCCCTGTAAAAGTGCCACCTAGAGCCATGGCCCCATTGGGATCCATAGGTGGTGGAGCCATTATATATAATTCGCCGATGTGTCATGCACTCACGCTTCCGAGGTCTATCTGTGCCCAGTGCCTGCCACTTGGCTCCTCAGTATACAACCAACAGAAATTGCAGCGGCGCTCCAGGACTGTAAAACGATATAACATACTGTATGTCCCGAGGAAAGCGCCGATCTGGAGCTGAAACGTTGACCACTTATGGAAGAATAAAGGTTATATCGGTTTACAGTCCTGGAGTGCCGCTGCAATTTCTGATGTATGTATGTACCCAAAGTTGATATATACTTTTCCTATATTTGTTTACACTATGGATCTCAAACTAACTGTTCTTGAACCCAGGACATACTTGAAAACGAGAGAAATCTCAATGTATACTTCCTGGTAAAAAATACTTTATAAATAAACAGATTACATGGAAGAACCTCAGTTGCTGGTAATTTTTGGAACTTGCTCTTTCAACTGCATGGATTTAAATTAAGACATACTATAAAACAAGTATTTCTGGCTGTATTTTGAACTTCAGAAGCCTTACGTCTGACATTTTGCTTCCATTCAGACCATATTTACCTTCACCCATTCTATTTATGTGCGTTCCTTTCTTGGTATGTCACCTTCAAGCCCACAGGAGGTTATTCACTAACCACTCAGGGTTATTCAGAGGGAATCGAAAAGTCACTGCACGTTCGGTGACTTTTTGTTCTCTTCAATTCGGCGCGATTTGGCGATCCCATTTCGGTGACCCTGCAGTGTATTCAGCAAGCACCACAAGGCCATCGTAGTGCAGGGAAAAGTTGCGCAAATCCGACGAACACTCACCGCAAACCCGGCGAACCCTCACCGAAACCCGCAAAACCATCTGGTTTAACCCCGCCAAACACGCCGGAGAAACCCAAGCAGTCGCCGTTCACAGCGCAGAGCAGCCGGCGGAAAAACCCGACACCGCAGACGAATGGAGTGAAAAAAAAACCTGTTTGCTTGAATGTTTGAAAAGTGAAAGGCTGTTTGCAAAGAAACTACAGAACATAAATGTCTGAAATTTACATATGAGATGCTATGAATGATAATAAAAAGGGCTGTTACAGAAAAAAGAAAAAACGATCTAAAAACAAAACGGAAAACATTTTTTTGCTAAAAAATCCAGAAAAATGCCTAAAAGATCCTAAAAAATCTATAAATAAAGAGACTCTTTACTGCAGAATATTATAATAAACGGTTCATTAGATATTGGATTAAAACGGGAATATTTTTAACATTGAAGCCTATGGGATTCGCCTGAATAAACCTGTCGAATGAAACCACCGAATGGCAGGGAATTTCGGCAACTTTTCACTGCTGGTTTTTGTTCTCTGAATAGACAAAGCATTGCTTCTCTATGTGGATTCACTGCCCTTGAACAGGCACCGAACAGGCACCGTATGTGCAGGCAATTCGCCAACATTTGGCAAACTGCCTGCTCTCTGGATAGCCGAATGGCCAGGAAAGGTAACCGTACGCTGAATTTCAGAATTCGGTTACCTTTCAGCCACAATTCGGAGCTCTTTGAATAACCCTGACTGTTATTTCATTAAACGTTGGGTAGCTACAGAGGAGGGAGTTTGGTAAAGCTACAATACACTATTTGGGTGAGTTCTACCATAATTCTCTATAGATTCCACGATTCTTTAGTTTGTATGGGACCTCAATAAAGATTTCTACTTTTAAAATCACCAAACTATATTCAGTGTTTCAAACAATGGTGGAACTACGCTAAATGGAGAATGGCCAGAGGAACAACAGTATCAACGTTCCTTCTTCACCATTGCTTTGTACCATTTTTTTTTCTGAGAAAGTATTTTGCCAGGAAGGATACATTGAGATTTCTCTCGTTTTCACTTATGTCCTGGGTGGCGAGTATGTACCGTTAGGTGTCTTGCCAAGGACACTTACTGGGGAGGTGCTCTTGCCGGGATTTGAATCTGGCTCCACGGCTATAGAGCAGTGATGTTACCTCTACTCCATCCACTTGACGTTGTTGAATGTTTCTTCTCTGAATAGCCAAAGCTCACATTATTAGTAACAATGGTGAATTTAAGAATTGTTTGCAATAACGATGAACTTCGGTGCCAAAATTGCGCTGATTGTATAACCCCCTCATGTGAATGCCAAAAACTCCCATGTAGGGCCCTATTACATTCTTAACGCAAAAACGCACGCAGAACGTGTGAATTTTTGCACGAAGCGTTAAAACGTTATCGCGCATAAAACAACGCTGGTATTACAATCCTCGCGCATGTTTTCATCCGTCAAAAAATAACGCACGTAATACGGTCCCGCACAAACGCGCGCGCATTAACGCTGCGCGCAGAAATCAGTGTGCGGACTGTTTTTTTCACGCGATTAAGCCAATCAGAATTAAGAACCACAATTGTCTCACGTTAAGTTTTTGCACCTGTCAAAGTCAATCTGCGCATATATACTGCATCAATAAAAAAACCACGCACAACTTCTCCATTTTATTGGTTTGGGTATGTGTAGAATGTGTAACTATACTTTGCTGCGTATTTTTTTTTGGGCTGGTGTATTTGGTTTCGGCCAGGTTGATAGAATTTGCCGTTAACACCAGCTTTTAGGAGTTGCTAAAACTATGCGCGCAAACGCTGTGCGTTACAAACCGCACATAGAATGTAATACCATCCGCGTACCAGCGCACAAACGCATTTGCGCTCACAATATTAAGTATAGACGCGCAACGTACAGGAAGCTCGCGCAGCATTTGCGCAGGTTCACCCGTGGTAGACGTATACGCGCGTTTGTTGCGCTGACATTGTAATACGACGTTCTGCGCAAAGGGTTTTTCCCCTCGCGTTAATGTGTTTTTGCGCGGGCGCAAAGGTTTGCACAAAGAATGTAATAGGGCCCGTAGTTTTTCAAACTCCAAAGACTTGGCTGGCATGTCTTAATTTGAATTTATATTGTTTACCCCCTAACTCTGTACAAAGGCAGAACTTTTCAAGGAAAGGGTTACGCATGCTTGTGTTGCGGTCACATTTTGTCAAGACTCCTATCCCATGAATCATCCTGTGCCAGGATGCCACTATCAGTCTCAACAGTGCCAAGCCACATGCCAGTGAGTAAGGAGTGACTCATTTGTCCTCTGCAAGAGATAATGTTCTTTTTTTGAGTTTGATGCTTCACTGATATCAATGCAACATTCTTAAATTATGTGCAGAGCGCAGCATCGTCTAGAAAATTACGCTGGCCTCAGGCAGTGGAAAACTGGAAAACGTAGCAGTTTTTTTTTCATAGTTAATTAGTATTATTTTTAATTTATGAAAACAGAGGAGATGCTTTAAAATTAGTAGCATCACATCCTAGATTCACAGCAATGTTAAAAGCTTTAGGTTGAACACTCTTGTGCAGGGGGTGCTCAACCTTGGCCCTCCAGATGTTTCAGAACTCAATCTCTTACGATACTCGGCCACTCATTAGGTCAACAAAACAGACTCTGCCCTTTCCAGCAGTGCCTCTCTTTTTTTTCTTGAGTCGTTCGGGAGGGAGAAGGTTTTAAAGTACCTACCCACCCTTTCAGGTTCTCCCCTGGCAGGCGCCAGGAGGTGGGTGCCTGAAAACTGAAGTCATCAAGCCCGGTGATGACATCAGTGTGGCAGCCGGGGCCCATTAAACCGTCGGGCAGGCTTCAAGGAAGCCAGATTGACGTCGGACCCTGGCCAGAGAAGTGAGTATAGAGAGGGAGGGGGGCAAAGGACCACTGATGTACATCGTACATCCTTGGTCCTTAACAGGAGATTTTACAAGGACGTACTATGTACTTCAGTGGTCCTTAAGGGGTTAAAACTCACTGAAAATGTACACACTCTAATCACGTATTAGATCTGACATTTTAAATAAATAACGTTTAAGGGAGCATTGAAAATAGGCAACAGATCCGAGGAACTCAGTAGATCATCTTTGAGTGATTCTCTAGAAGTTTACTGTAGAAAGGATCCAACCTCCTGGTCGCTCACGAAAGCGACTTGATAAAAATGATGCAGAATAGAAAAAGACAATCCAATTCTGGGGTTTCCAAAATAGACGCCTAGCTTCTTTTTTGGAATTGTGGCGTTAGCACACGGTTGTGCTGCTACAGAGGAAACCCATATCATGTGCATAACCTGATCCGAATAAAAAATGGCCGTCAAGATCAAGACCATAAATCTCATAGAGAAACAACCACTGATAACCAGGGAAGTACAATAGATTACCAATAGAGTTAGGAGGAACCTAATCACATTTCAGCGAGGTAAAAAATGCTTAATAGAACAGACAACAGCTGGTAGGAACACTGTATCTTGCCCTTCAATGCCCAACATTGTCCCATGGGGTTAGAATTTGGCATAAAAATAATGGCAGGTAACTGCAATGGATAAAAACATTATAAAATGTCAAACTTGGAACCTCAAGGCCACATTCTGGATAATTTATAGGTATGATTAACTTATTAGGTGTATATTCAGTAGTTGTTTCCACTGAGGGTGAATAAAGCACATAGTGTGGGGAAATCGTATCCATAGTGGATTAAGCGTCATCAGAAATTATTTGACAATTTGGCCAGTGTTTAATGATGACTGCTGCAGTTCCACTAACCTAGTATCTCTTTAAGAAGGTATCTTTTGTGCCTTACAGGAAGGGATCTCTTCGGATGTTGTTGTTGTTACACTACAACACCAGAGCTTGTCAATCAACCATTTAGAACTAATGGAGCTATTGTCTAACAAGGGGTCCTATTCCAAGGTTGGTATTAACTCAGCTAAAACTGTTGTAAACTTACCAGATCCATTATAGTCGATGGGGTTGTTAAGTTTCCGACAGCTCTCTTTGGGTTTACACCAACCTTGGAATAGGGCCCAAGGTTTGGTGGGGTCATGGTTTGTCACTCTTACAAGAAAATCAGTATCTCGCACATACCTGAAATGGTCAACGCTTTCAAGAAGTCCCCCCCCACCAGATATAAAGATATAAAGAAACCATACAAACCCATCACTGATTATTTTTCCCAAGAACCTGAAACTCGTAAATTCTCAGTAGTGCTGCTTGCAAGCTTTTTCGTTTTTGCTGTGTAATGCTGATCTATCGTTATGTCAATACTTTCCATTTTGGGATGACATTGATGCCATCAAAGATAAAAATACCTTCTTTGGCTTTTACCTCATGCATACAGGTGTGACATTAAGGGATGAAAATGTCCCTGACCAGCACAACTAACCGTCCATCTTTATGAACATCCAGCGCTCCTATATTGGATTCAAGACTCAATAAAAGACCTTTATGTATTGTTTGTACCAGCTTGTCATTGACCTGCCTCTCGTGCCACATAATCAAGCATGTCAGGGCCTTATAACTCAATGTAGTAATAGAACGACCAGAAAGAAGAGGTGACATTCGTTCTGCTCAAACAAGGTAGTTCTACAGAGAATTCTCTGAGTATCAGCTCCTGCAGATCATTCCAAAAACCTATAAACAATGTATGCCATTCCAAAAAGTGACTTAAAATGTAAAATAACCTACTCGAACATATTTTTTTTCTGCAGTTAGGTAATTTCTTTACTTGTTATCTAAAATGACCCTTTTCCTATTGCACATAACTGTTTTAGATTGTTTTCTAATGATAACGCTTAGCCCAGGAGTCAGTAATCTTGGCTCCCTGATGTTTTGGGAACTACATTTCCCAAGTGGCTCAGTCAGCCTATTGGGTGACTGAGCATCATGGGAGATGTAGTTCCGAAAACATCAGGGAGCCAAGGTTGCTGACCCCTGGCCCTAGCCTATACTGTACCTCATTCATTTATTTGCTTACTATACGGCACTTGCGGCAAATATGACTTTTTCCTCATATAAAATAATTTTATAGCAGAGAAACACTCCTGGATAATCCTCGTTCAAGATTATATTAAGGGACTGGAATAAATATTAATAATGCATAAAGATTACAAATATATGCATTTTTGAACCACTGTTTCCTTATTATTTTAAATTAATACTACATACAAATTGATATTATCTTCCCCTAAATGGAACTACCAAGCTGAGAATTAGCAGAAATTTCCCCTTAAAGGCTCTATCAGTGCTGCTATGCGGAGGCGGCCATCTTGGAATGACATCACAACCTGAGGGACAGTCATAGATAATAACAAGGCTAAAAAGAGCACGTGATGTCGGCATCCAATCAAATATTCGATTTTTGAGAGCTTCAAGCTACCCCCTGTGCAGGAATTGATCCTGTGGATAGTATGGAATATTATATTTGTATTGGCTTCAAAACTACTGAACAGATTGAAGTGCAACACACGGTGTAGGCTGCTTTATAAGTGTTATGTGATAGACATGCTTTAAAATGGATAGATATAGTCAGATTAAACATCTAAAACTTTTTAATTGACTTATTTATACTGAAACCAACCCAATTAATGCAGTTTTAGATTTTTACTAACTATATCACTAAGTGATCATCATAAAAAATCCTATTTAAATATACCTGAAATATGAATATAGATTCCGTATATTCCGAGTGGCACTCAGAGTTATATCCATTTAAAAAAATATATACACGATGTCATAAAGAAATGTGAGTTGAATAATCCTTGCTCCCTTTTGCCATGCATCATCTTCCAGTTGTTGATCTTTAACGAACCACCATGACAAACCGTTAATGATTCCCCGGTTAAGGAGCCCAAAATGATGGTTAGTCTCACAGGATCTTGCGCAATCATCTCAGCTCAATGTATAATCCTGTGAAATTGATTCTCTGTTTAGCTCTGGTCCCAAGGAACCGTCGAATGATCAATAGTCTTTCATGTGGCAGCAGCCAACATGCCTTGAGTTTTTAATTAACATTTTTTAACACGTTTTCAGGCATTGGTGTCAAGTTACTTGGATTCTAAACAGATATGAACCAAAAAGTGTTATGTGAACAATTTGAGAATCAACAATTCCAAACCAATTTTCTGCGGAGTCATCATTGTGAGCGTCAACTCCTCTATATATAGGCCCCTATAGGCCTCAAGTCAAAATCAGGCCCACCATGAAGAATTTTTAAGATCGTGGGTGATGAGAAAAGATCCCTGTTTGGTTGTCCATAGCCATAATTCGTCAGCCTAAATGTAAATCACTATGATTTAATATACAAAGAGAGTTCTCAGAAAAGGTGAGGTACATTGTCAAGATGGAAAGACTAACCTCCACCAACAACAATACTTTGGAGAACTGTCATAATATTTGGTCCACCTAGTTGGATAGCTTTGTACAGCCTTGGCCTGTGCTATGACTCTGCTCTGATATGGAGGGATCAGCGATCAATCACGGGCTTCTTGGGCCTCGAGTTGAAGATCTGGGTGTGTCTCGGTGTCATCCCTCTCAGCTTCCTTTTGCATCTGCCCCATTCTATCCATCTTCATTGTGCCTTTAACCCAGAGGTCAGCAACCTTGGCCTTCTAGAGGTTTTGGATCCTGTTTTGATCCCAAATCACTCATTACGTTGGCTTAGCTTCATGTGAAAGTACCAAAGTTGTTGACCCCTGTTCTAACCCATTCTTTTCACCTTACCATGTTCTTCTGCCAAATTCTTCTCACCTAACCTCCATTAACGTTTTACAGGGTCTATTTTAGGACTGTAACTACATTAGCCCTGTTTTAATTCAGCCGTGGTATACAGGGGGATATATATTTATATATCAATAAGTTTGTTACCAGGAAGGTTTCCAAATGTATTCTATATCGACCATGGAGAAGCAAATCAAAATCCCGTTCAGCACAACTGTGGAGAAGTCTCGACTTTACGAGAATCGGGTTCAACCTAACCACCAGGTCGCTGGTCTACAATCATGGAAAGACAACTCGATCCCACTCAGAAGTCGCCACCAGCGAGTGTCCTTGGGCAAGACACCTAACCATATGGATGCACCTACCTCACAAAATACTTGTACATCTCATAGATTGCAAGTTTCCTTGGGAAGAGGGTCTCCCCGAATCAGGTTGTGTCATCCATGTGTGGTATTCCAATGTAGCAACTCCTTATACGCTGATCTTGTAAAGCGCTGAGGAATATGTGGCGCTATATAATAATAGGATAATAATATCCTTATTCCCTAGGCTATCGGCACATATTTTGAACATTAGAGGATGCAATCATGAGGTTACTGTCAATGTAAATCACTGTTCACTTTGATCGATAACTTTCCGAGCTCAGAGGAAACGGAGGATGACTTAAGCATTGCAGGGTAATTACAATTCTAGCTGGACTCACAAAAGGAAAAACATCATTAAACATTAAACAGTCTGTAAACTTTACACCACAAAACATGAAAAAGGGGTGCTATAGAAAAGAATAAAAAAAGAAAATAAGAAAGAAAATTCCAGAAAGGGAGAGAAATTGGAAGTTTGTCTTATGTAGAAAGCCAAATATGTGGCGGCAGGGATGCTTTGAATCAGGTCTTCTAGTTTGAGGACCATTAGTGAAATATTCTATCTGAAGGACTTGTACCATACAGCGCACATCTTGGACTCAGTAAAAAAGCACTGGATCCCCGTACTTTAGGAGGTGAGGATGTGGGGTCCTTTAATTGCGGATTCATTTGAATTGACTTGGAACCCGCATGAAAATATGAAAGAAAATAAAATGACTCTGCCGACCTTATCACTCACTTCAAACAATCCGTTTGGCCAGCTGTCAATCTCTGGCAGGGATTTAAACAATGCGCGGAAGTTGAAGTTGTTTAAGTAGCTTAATGGAAAATGAATATTTTATAACAGAAAAGACAGCTACTTCTCGCAAAGCTCTACAACATACAATGGGTCGACAAAATAAGGGAAAGGCCTGGCGATTTAGTCAGATCTTGGCTCTATTACGAAGCTAATTGTCCCTTTGTGTTCTGAAAGCTTCATTCCCCTGAGAATGGTTCCATGAATAAACTGGGCTGAAATTTCTCCAGTTCCTGATGATATGTAGGATCTGGTTATATACACTTCGTGTTCTAGATCTTTCATAAAGGTACGGTTATGGTCCTATTAGGTGATCAGTCTCTTATTTATCGTCTGTATGCAAATTCAAGATTAGTGGTGTATAAAATGTGCATCCGGGCCTGCCGTGGCCATCATCAAGGAGTGACCGCATATGACATGTTCCTGGGTCTGGCAGCTCCAGAGGGTCCTCCCCCAGCCGTCATCCTCCCCTGTGCAATGCCTTCTACAACTGTATCAGCAGCATCACCAAGCTGAGGCTCTCTGTGCTTCTTCCTCTTTCTTCTGGTGGGATGCTTCCAGTGGGAGAGGAAACGGAGTACTCCTCTGCCAGAGGTGAGGGGATGGGGTTGGCCATTGGAGAAAGGGGTTGAGAGTGGACCTGACTACTGCTACTGGAAAAAATGTGGGGATGAGACATCTCACTTGGGAAAAGCAGGAGAGCGAAGGCAGTCAGACTGTGGTAAGGAAGTAGGGAATGGAGCCGCCGACTCTGACGGAAGAAACAGGGAGGGAAAAGCACCACTCGCTCTTGGAGTCATTGGACCATCTGATATGGGACTTGCAGATAGTTGTTTTGAGGCCTAGGGACCCTTGTTTTGGGCCTGAAAAAGCAGGTCTCTGTGTGCATCACTTTGTGTCTATGTATGTGTAGGTAGATAGGTGGCATGTTCTGGAGGGGAGGAAGTAGGAGGAAGTTCTGAGGAGGGCCTCCAAACAGTGGATTGTTGAGAGGTTCCAAGATTTCAGATGTCGTTCCTGGGGAGCCATCATGCTGGGTAGTTACTTACCATGAAATTGTTCCTGGTCATTCTGAAAGAGGATCATGATACCGGGCTATTTAACAACAATGGAGTACAACCATCCAATTTAGGGCTTGCCATTATAAACGGCTCTCCTTACCATTACGGATCTCCCACCTGTGATCAACTGACCGAGAAAGAAAAGGACATCAGAAAACATTTTATTATAATTGTCATCATTTATATAGTGCCAATTTCAACAAAGCTTCTCCTGACGCTGTTAGAAGGTACCTTTTGTGGAATGCCAAAGTTTGCAACCACTTCTAACAACGGTGCCTTCTGAACCCCCCCCCCCCCTTGTATGTTTATGCATTTTTGCTGACGTTGTGTAAAAGAGCTTGGTTTTAATTCTCCGGTCATTTTTACATCTGGTCTGTTCAGTTTTCAAAGAGCGATCACGTGAAAAGTTTGAGAATCCTATGAAACTGAAATGTGTAGAACGGAGGGAGGGGGGGCGATAAACCCACTTAATAGAATAATTTGGGATTTTTGATGCTATTCCTCTCTGCCTCTTTGCACGTCCATGGATATAATGAGATTATTGATAAAATCGTTCCCCTTGGCACCACTACCCCTTGGTAAATCTTCTTTGTGTTTTTGGAAGACGGCCCAGGTTGTCCTGAAATTTGGCCACTTGAAAACTAACACATCAAAGCTGGAATTTTCAGACAGCAGAGACGGTGCATAGCTCCATTTGGAATTATTAGTATTGCTTTTAACCATGGTTGCGTTTTTTCCATGTTCCCAGTTTGTCCTCCCCGCGTACAAATAAATTTACATTACAGTGTTTACTTACGCAACAAGGTTTACTGGGGCAGCTATTTGTAGGATGTCCATACTCAAGGCATGTCGCCGCGTAAGATCTTTGGCAATATGGGTGGATTCCCGAAACCGCTCAAATCAGCCATCTCTAAAATCTAAAATGAGGAACCAACCTTCTCATAAGTGGCTGTCAGCAGTCAAGGAGAGTTCGTATTTCAACTTTAAAGGTCAGCAACACAAAACGAAATATAAAGAAAACATACATTTAAGAATCCTTTCCGTGAAGCTTTATGTGTCCTTAACAGGGTTATTCAAAGAGATCCGAATTGTGGCCGAAAGGGAACCTTTCCTGGCCATTCGGCTATCCAGAGAGCAGGCAATTCGCCAAATCCTGGCGAATTGCCTGCACATACGGTGCCTGTTCGGTGCCTGTTCGAGGGCAGTGAAATCCCCATAGAGAAGCAATGCTTCAGCTATTCAGAGAACAAAAACCAGCAGTGAAAAGTTGCCGAATTGCCCTGCCATTCGGTGGTTTCATGCGGCAGGTTTAATCAGGCGAATCCCATAGGCTTCAATGTTAAAAATATTCCCGTTTTTAATCCAATATCTAATAAACAGTTTATTATAATATTCTGCAGTAAAAAGTCTCTTTATTTATAGATTTTTAGGATATTTTAAGCAATTTTTCATTTTTCTTTTATTTATTTTTTTAACTTTACTTATTTTTTCTGTAACAGCACTTTTTATTATCATTCATTGGATCATATGTAAATTTCAGACATTTTCGCTCAGTAGTTGCTTTGCAAACAGCGTTTCACTTTTCAAACATTCAAGCAAACAGTTTTTTTAGTTTATTCACTCCATTCGTCTGCGGTGTCGGCTTTTTCCGTCGGCTTCGCTGCGTGTGATCGGCTCCTGCTCGGGTTTTTCCAGCGTTTTCGGCGGGTTAATCCAGATGTTTTTGCGGGTTTCGGTGAGCGTTCGCCGCTCGTTTTGCGGTGAGTTTTCGGCGGGTTTGCGGTGACTTTTCCCTGCATTACGGCGGCCCTGTGGTGCTTGCTGAATACACCGCAGGGTCGCCAAAATGGGATCGCCAAATCGTACCGAATTGCAGAGAATGAAAAGTCACCGAACGTGCGGTGACTTTTTGATTCTCTTTGAATTACACTGATACATTTAAGAATCCTTTCCGTGCAGCTTTATGTGTCCATAAGAATCGGCATCGGAAACAATGGTCGTGGTAAAAGTCATTGGTAATTTGAAGGAGAACGCTACATGTTTTCCAACGAAGAACAAGTTATTCTATGCACGACATAGAACGCAGGATAGCCAGTGATGTTTAGAAGAACCAGGGTTGGATGGGTGACTTTCCGAGTGGCTGACAGGCACGCCAAGTGGAAATCTATCTTTGGCTCTTGAGGGGACGGGTCTAACGGCTCTTTACGTGTAAATGACCAAGGGATGTCATGGGAAGTCACAGCTTTCCAAGATATTCTCTCCCTGGATATCTGGATTTCCGGATTTCCCCGATTCATGTACAGTAAATACTGTGACATTGCATGAGCGTAGCGAAACGATGCCACGGTGAATGCGTGCCGGAATCACAACAAAAGGCGGCCCAACCAAATATTACAGTGTGTGACTTTTTTGTTTGGCCGGGCAGTGAATATTAAATACATAACAACTGTGTTGCGTTGTGAAGATTGTAACAAGTTGACTTTAGTGTGATTTTGTTTCAAAATTACAGTCAGGGTTATTCAGAGAGAGCCGATCTGGCCCCGAAATGTCACCGAACATGGAATTTCCCAATACGGTGCCATTTCAGGGCCATTCGGCTATTCAGAGAGCAGGCAGTTCGCCACATTTTTTACAGTACAGTACAGTACAGTGCCTGTTCAAAGGCAGAGAGATTCCCCATATAGAAACAATGGTTAATCTGTTCAGAGACACCGAACAGCAGAGAAAAGTTGCCGAAGTGCCCTGCTGTTCGGTGTTTTCATTCGACAGATTTATTCCGGCGAACCCCATAGGCTTCAATGTTATAAATATTCCCGTTTTAATTCAATATCTAATAAACCGTTTATTATTATAATCTGCAGCAAAAAGTCTCTTTAGGCTAGGGTCAGACGAACGCATTTTTCACGTCTACCGTCAAAAAGTGTGTTGATGCGTCCGAACACATTTTTTCACGGAAGACGCGATCGCGGTCATACGATGCGCAATGTTGGCCGTATTTTTTGACAGAGCTATAAAAAATAAATGGACGTGATGTAGGCCGGACATGTGCAGCGTCTGACGTCTCCTAATCACGCACAGACGCCGCTATGCCGAAGCAGCGTTCTTTGTGGTTCAGTACTAGCGTTTCCACATTCTCGAAAAAATGCGTTCGTTTGCCGCTTGCGTTGCGCGGCCGAACTTTCGTGTGGTCGTACTTCGTATATTGGCCATCATTGGACGTCATTTGCTGCTACTAAGGCCGTAATAAAATGCGGCTCAACGCACATTCGCACTGCGTTCGTCTGACCCCAGCCTTATTTATTGATTTTTTTTTAGGATCTTATTTTGGCAAAAAAAAAATCTGTTTTTTTTTTAAAAAAGGTTTTTTTTCTTTTTTCTGTAACAGAGCTTTTTATTATAATTCATTGGATCTTAAATGTAAATTCCAGACATTTTTGTTCAGTAGTTTTTTTCAAACAGCGTTTCAATTTTGACATTTTTTTTTAACCCCGTTTGTCAGCTTGTCGGCTTCTTCCGTCGGCTGGTCTGCGCTCTGTTCGGTGGCTCATCGGCATGTTCCGGGTGTAACTGACGTGTTTTTTGTGGCGGTTTGAGCGATCTGATACTTCAGATCATATCGGATGCGGTTTTGTTCGGCAGGTTTGCGGCAAAATTTTGGATCATATCAGATGTGGGTTTTTTTCCGGCGGGTTTGCGGCAAACGTTTGGATCATATCAGATGCATTTTTTTTCCCGGTGGGTTTGCGGTGAAATATTGTGAAATTTCTGCACTCAGGGGGACCCTGCGGCTAATGCCAAATTCACCGCAGCGTGGGGAAATTTGATTCCCCGAAGTGCAAGGAATGAGAGAGCACCGAAATGTCGGCGACATTTCGGTGCTCTCAGAATAACCCCCAGTGTGATGTGGAAGCGCGAGTATTCATTCCTGACTAATGTTCAACCAGGCTGTTTTTTGTTTTGCTTCCCACCCACTTCTTTCCTACCTTGAAATAACAGTTATGTTTCCTGGTTACCGAACCAGAAATCCTTGAAGATTTCCTTTCCTATTCTTTCCAGAGCGTCACCTCTTCGTTTGTATTTTGAGCTTTTCCGTAGGACTGTCCTGTTAATATACCTGTGTGAACGTTCGTTTATAAACGCGTTGCAGACCGTTCGTTCCGGCACGTATTGTTTTTAGATGAAAATAACATGCGTCCTCCAATGCGATGGCGTGTCAGATTTTCACAATATCCATGGACTCAGTAACTAAGCTTAGCAACAATCAAGACATAATTTGTAAAATTGTGCAGCGTTTTATCCTGTGACATCATCTTCTCTACAGCTATCATTATTTATTTTAACCTCTTCACTGTCAGAGTCAGAAACCTGTGATTTTATAGAAAACTACCGTCCAATACCCAAACTATCAGGGTTATTCAAAGAGATCCGAATTGAGGCCGAAAGGTAATCGAACAGTGAAATTCAGCGTTCGGTTACCTTTCTTGGCCATTCGGCTATCCAGAGAGCAGGCAATACGCCAAATCCTGGCGAATTGCCTGCACATACGGTGCCTGTTCGGTGCCTGTTCGAAGGGCGGTGAAATACCCATAGAGAAGCAATGCTTCGTCTATTCAGAGAAAACAAAACAGCAGTGAAAAGTTGCCGAATTGCCCTGCCATTCGGTGGTTTCATTCGACAGGTTTATTCAGGAGAATCCCATAGGCTTCAATGTTAAAAATATTCCTGTTTTAATACAACATCTAATAAACCGTTTATTATTTTATTCTGCTGTAAAAAGTCTCTTGATTTATAGATTTTTTTAGGATCTTTTAGGCATTTTTTGGGAATTTTTTGCGAACTTTTTTTTCCGTTATTTTTTTTAAATCGTTTTTTTCTTTTTTTCTGAAACAGCCCTTTTTATTATCATTCATTGTATCTGACATGTAAATTTCAGACATTTTCGTTCAGTAGTTTCTTTGCAAACAGCGTTTCACTTTTCAAACATTCAAGCGTACTGTTTTTTTTTTTACTTCATTCGTCTGCGGTGTCGGGTTTTTCCGGCAGCTGCTCGGGTTTCTACGGCGTGTTTGACGGGGTTAATCCAGATGCTTTTGCGGGTTTCGGTGTGCCTTTGCCGGGTTTTGCGGTGAGTGCTCATCGTGTTTGCGGCGACTTTTCCCTGCACTACAACGGCCCTGTGGTGCTTGCTGAATACACCGCAGGGTCGCCGAAATGGGATCACCAAATCGCACCGAATTGAAGAGAACGAAAAGTCACCGAACTTGCGGTGACTTTTCGATTCTCTTTGAATAATCCTGTATATCAATGTTTGCAACGGCTATACAAACTTTGCTTCGCTACAATACCGTATGCTCAATTTCGATACGTTACAATAAGCTCAAATAATAGGAAGAGGGCTCCCCCTGCTGGTCAGATTTAGCTACTGCAGCATGTGTCAGTGTCGATTACACACACAGAGATCCCTGAGCCGCAGCACCTCGGCTGTAATGTCCAATGTGGTGCAACTTTAGGAACATGTTCTGGAGACCATATGCAAACTAATATCAATTGCATTAATCAAAATTGCATTTCTCCAGAAAATGACCATACTTGATCTCAGGGCTCCTGCAGGATGTTTTGAGAGTCGTGGTAGTGAAGGGGTTAAGACTAATGTTTACCCATAATTTGGGACAGGATTTTGATTAACTTTTAATAACATCTTTATTATTTTAAGCGTGACTTCTTCAACCGCCGTGTCTTGAATGGTCCACAGGTATGTCACAGCAGGGGTCAATTTGAGAGGGAATGCAGTTCCTCCACTATTTCTGCAGAGGGAACGGAGTTCCCATTCTTGATAAAGCTTGAATCAGTGTTTTATTATATATGATTCCTTGTTAAAGTATATATTTATTGTCACTTATCATATCATTTGCTTAAATCCACATAAATGTTTAAGTTTTAAGTGTATGTTTTTGTACGTGTGAGATGATAATTCCTAATTACTATCATACTATGTCTTCCCTGCAGTGGGTGGGCCTTGAAGCCGCAGGGTGGCATAGCACGCCACGCTGACTTCAATGGGCCTCTGTGCACCCGCCCACCAGCTGGCGCGTAGCCGGTGTCAGCTGCGTAGGCGGGAGGACCTGAACTCAGGCTGTCCTCCTGCAGCCAATGACTCGAGGTGCACATCAGTTGCGTAGGTGGGCTCCGCTGCAGCAGCCGGGTGTACTCATACGCCCCGCCGCTGGGCACAACCAGTCTGGCGGCAAGGGGTTAAGCTTTAATCAGATTTCAGAGTTGCTTTATCTAACGCAGACATTACACTCCATGTAAAAGGTACAGATACGTCAGAACGACTAACCCTTTCAATACGTCTCCATGAGAGCTCAGTCTTGCATTTTCCATCTGTTTAATGTAACCCATAGCCTGTCATATATATTTAAAGTTGTACATCCGCGTAGCATGTGCTGCATCAATAATATACATCAAATAGGATATACTTTCACTGGAGCGATGGACAAAAAAAAACATGTTTTGGTAAGAAAATGAGAATTAAATAAAAAAAAAATATTCATAAGGGGGTGAGAGAATCCCATGACAAGGTTTAATCACATCCATCACATTGCGGGTAAGTCAGACGGCCATAGGCAGACTGCAGCGGCGCGCGTAGCAAGGAGACGGCATGACTTGGCTCTCCAGTGAATATCAAATAAATCAGGGAATCAATACGTCAGAATAAAAAGGGTTTGCTAATCAGGAGCGCGGTGAAACGCTAGCCTTGGAAGGACGAGGCAGAAAAAAAAAGGGTTTTTTGGAGGAGATGGCGATGGATGGAGAAAGGGGGCAGGCGTAGTAGTGTGGTCGATTTAATGGGTTCTTCGGATTTTGGGAACGAGAGAAAAGGCGTGTTTTGGGGATGCGAAATGAAGCGAGGGAAAGTCAAACGATGAATGGGGAGAAAAAATAATACAGAAAAAAATACAAAAACGGAGTCTAGGTCACCTTGGCATCCCTGATGTTTGAGAACTACATGTCCCATGATGCTTAGCCATACATACAGCTGGCTGAGCATCATGGGACTTGTAGTGCAGAAACATCTTGGGTGTCAACGTTTCTCCATCATTGGTCTCTGTGATGTCTTTTGAGCATGAAATTGACGCAAGGCACAAACATATGTGAAATCTGCCAGAAAACACAGTGACAGACGCTTTTTTCAGTGAGGAGGCACAGGCGCGCTGTCATTTCGGGGTACACTGCTAAATGCCGAATCATTCTTTTGGGTTCCGCGACGCCTGATCTATACTTAGCATTCCCCCCCCTAATTGCCCCTGGTTTCCATTTGAGGCAAATGACCTAACGATTGTAAGTAGGAAAAACGGGATACGCAGATGCTGCATGAAGGGAAATCGAAAAAAAGGGGTTAAGGGAGGATAACAAGGACAAGCATCTTTAATAAAGGCGTGAGAGGAATGAAATGAGGGGAGCGGGAAATGCAGATACAACGTGTCACAGGCGTATATCTAATAAGGGAGGGGGGAAATGAAAGAGATGGGATATCTCCTCCTAGAGGATGTGTTACGCACATTAAACACTGCAGTCCTGGGTATAAGATGTCAGCAGTGTCCTGAAATGACTGATTCTAACAGGCGCACCACAAGCGGAAGGGGACAGTCAGAATAGAGGGGGGGGGCAGAGAGAGATTGGATGGGGCAGGGGATAGTAATAGGGACTAGAAACATTTTTAGAGAGACAGAAACACACACAGGGTTATTCAAAGAGATTCGAAAAGTCACCGCATGTTCGGTGACTTTTCGTTCTCTTCAATTCGGTTCCTTTTGCCGATCCCATTTCGGCGACCCTGCGGTGTATTCAGCAAACACCACAGGGTCCCCGAATTGCAGGGAAAAGCTGCCGAAAACCTGACGAAAGCTAACCGCAAAACCCATCGAATGCACGCCGAAAACCCGCAAAAACATCTGGATTAACCTTTGGAAAACCCGAGCAGGAGCCGATCACACGCAGCGAAGCAGCCGAACAGGAGCCGAATCACACAGAGCCGAAGCAGCTGAGACGCAGAGGAGGCAGTGGATAAATTAGCAAAACAGTTTGTATGAATCTGTGAAAATGAAACGCTGTTTGCAAAGAAACTACTGAGCGAAAATGTCTGAAATTTACACAGGAGGTCCAGGGAATGATAATAAAGAGGGCTGTTACTGAAAAAATAAGTAAACTGAAAAAAAAATAATAAAAAAATTGGACTTTTAAAAAAAAATAAAAAAAAAAAAAAAAAAAAAAAAAATGCTTAAAGTATCCTAAAAAATCTATAAATACAGAGACTTTTTGCTGCAGAATTTTGTAATGAACGGTTTATTAGATATTGGATTAAAACGGGAATATTTTTAACATTGAAGTCTATGGGATTCTCCTGAATAAATTTGCCAAATTAAACCACCGTAGAACACAGTTTCTGTGTTCTACATTAGGGTTAGAGATAGGGTTACAGTTTCTGTTTTACATTAGGGCTAGAGATAGGGTTACAGTTTTTTGTTTTACTTTAGGGATAGGGTTACAGCTTCTATGTTTTACATTAGGGCTAGAGATAGGGTTACAGTTTCTGTGTTTTACATTAGGGTTAGAGATAGGGTTACAGATTTTTTGTTTTACACTAGGGTTAGGGATAGGGTTACAGTTTCTGTGTTTTACTTTAGGGTTAAGGATAGGGTTACAGTTATTGTTTTACATTAGGGTTACAGTTTTTGTGATTTACTTTAGGGTTAGGGATAGGGTTACAGTTTCTGTGTTTTACATTAGGGTTAGGGATAGGATTACAGTTTCTGTGTTCTACATTAGGGTTAGAGATAGGGTTACAGTTTCTGTTTTACATTAGGGCTAGGTTAGGGATACAGTTTCTGTTTTACATTAGGGCTAGAGATAGGGTTACAGTTTTTTGTTTTACTTTAGGGATAGGGTTACAGCTTCTGTGTTTTACATTAGGGCTAGAGATAGGGTTACAGTTTCTGTGTTTTACATTAGGGTTAGGGATAGGATTACAGTTTCTGTGTTCTACATTAGGGTTAGAGATAGGGTTACAGTTTCTGTGTTTTACATTAGGGTTAGGGATAGGATTACAGTTTCTGTGTTCTACATTAGGGTTAGAGATAGGGTTACAGTTTCTGTGTTTTACATTAGGGTTAGGGATAGGATTACAGTTTCTGTGTTCTACATTAGGGTTAGAGATAGGGTTACAGTTTCTGTTTTACATTAGGGCTAGAGATAGGGTTACAGTTTTTTGATTTACTTTAGGGTTAGGGATAGGGTTACAGTTATTGTTTTACATTAAGGTTACAGTTTTTGTGATTTACTTTAGGGTTAGGGATAGGGTTACAGTTCTGTTTTACATTAGGGTTACAGTTTATGTTTCTTATATTATTAGGGTTACAGCTTCTCTGTGTTCTATGATTAGCATAAGGGCTACAGTTAGAGTTTATGTGTTATATTATTAGGGTCAGGGTTAGGGTTAGATTTTTATGCAGACCATAATTTAACAACTTGCATCAATTTTTACTGTGCATTATCCTTGCTTAGATTTGACTTATGCACGGCTTCTTCATCTACTGCGATCGAGTAGCACTTTATGCATTTCACACGAGCGTCAATGGAATACATTTTATGACACTTTGTTTTACTTTATATTGATGCCACGCACATCATGAATCAGTCTCGAGATCGTACAACACACTTCTAGTTGTGCAGTATTATATATCCAGAATTTTAACCTAAAAATATATGTAAATAAATAAATCTGTGGCTTCATTTACACAAACCCGATCCAGAGTGCCACCGTCACGGAATGTCAAGAAGTGGTGTCGGGAACCTACAAAGCGGATGTGAAAGAATTCAGACGTGCTGCAAGTGATAAAAGAGAGATGTTGAAAACCAAGAAAAGGAGGGTGTATGGCTAAACGGGAGTGAGACAAGTTGAACATATGGGGGCAGAAGAGTCGGCTTTGAAAGAAGGTCAGAAAATAAGGAGGCCCAGATCACGCATAGAGGGGGAACGGGCAACAACTGCCTGATCTGGACAAAACAGCCAGGGACAAATGCATTGGAAGGGGTTCTTCTTTACTAGTAGTAGTCTTAGTTTTTGGCTGTGTGGAGACCTGCACCACCGCCTTCAGGGACAAAGAGGCTCGTTGTGAGCTCTGTGAGAGGAGGTCCCTGACCGGCAATCACTGAGAAGAAGCTGAACTCTGGGAACGGTTTTCACCTGCTTGCAGGGGGTGACAAGTCGAAGGTCCCTGCAGCTGGCAGCAGTGTTTAATATCAACGTTGAATGTTTAAAGCTACAATATGTTTATTTATTTATTTTTTTTATAGTGGAAACGAAGCTGTGGATGAAGCTTACTCCACTATTAAAAAATCGTGGGCCACTATTCCCTAGTGTGTGCTAAACCAGGGACGCTAGAGAGGAAAATCTGCGCCGGGGCAGGTACTACCTCGGCACCTTGCCCGGAACGCAGCGCTAATTGCTGGAATACTCACAGTAGCGTTTCTGCGAATATCACCTCCTGGAGTCCATGGAGATTTGTGCTTCTGGGCCGCAAGCCCTGTGCGATCTCGCTCTCGTTGATCGGGCAGCGCCGCAAAGTGATCACGGAGTAGGGATGTGCATTTCGGGTTTCGGAATTCCGGAATTTTCACGAAATTTCCCGATTCGTGCATTGGGATTCGACCGATTTTCCGAAAATTTTCAGATCCGAAAGCGGCAGATCCGAAAAAATTTCCGAAACGAAACGAAAATTTGTTTGGACTTTTCGAATGGACTAGAAATGTGTAAAATCTAAAATCATTTTCGTTCCATTCGTAATTTCGGCTCCATTCCTGATTTTGGTTCCATTTCAGTAATTTCGGACAACGTCTTTTTTGGTTATATCGCTGATTCTGTAATTTTGTATCATTCCCATCTCAATGTATCCTTCCCGGGAAACCAGAGAAATCTCAATGTATCCTTCTTGTAAAACATGAGAAATCTCAATGTATCCTTCTTGTAAAACATGAGAAATCTCAATGTATCCTTGCTGGAAAACCAGAGAAATCTCGATGTATCCTTCCTGGAAAACCAGAGAAATCTCAATGTATCCTTCTTGTAAAACATGAGAAATCTCAATGTATCCTTCCCGGGAAACCAGAGAAATCTCAATGTCTCCTTCCCGGGAAACCAGAGAAATCTCAATGTATCCTTCTTGTAAAACATGAGAAATCTCAATGTATCCTTCTTGTAAAACCAGAGAAATCTCAATGTATCCTTCTTGTAAAACATGAGAAATCTCAATGTATCCTTCTTGTAAAACATGAGAAATCTCAATGTATCCTTCTTGTAAAACATGAGAAATCTCAATGTATCATTGCTGGAAAACCAGAGAAATCTCAATGTATCCTTCTTGTAAAACAGGAGAAATCTCAATGGCAGAATTATCGTATCGACAGAATTATCGTAGCGACAGAAATATCGGATCCGAAAAAACCATTAGTTTATGTCAAAACGAATAGACACTTTGAAACGAGGAGAACAGACGTTCCGAAAAACACGAAAATTTCCGAAATCACGAAAAAAAAGTCGATACGAAAAACGAAATGAGCCAAAACGAAAATTTACAAAATCCGAACGCACCGAACCGAAAAAAAAATCGGTGCACAAGTCTATCACAGAGGGAGACTAGGAACTATTTGTTCCCAGTCTCACTCTGCTCCCGATGTCAAGAAGCGGTGGATCAGGTCACAGTTCTTGCTGCGGGATGAGAGGTGAGTACCTGATTTATTGGAGGGGTGTGGAGGGTTTAGGGGGCGCTAAATGATGTTGAAAATGCAGAATCATTTGGCATCAGCTTTTAGGCGTAGCTAAAATTTTGGCTTGTGCATCGCTGCGGTAATTAGCGCTAGCACTTTGTAATACCTTACTAATCAAAATGCTGATTCATGATTGTGCATTCTATACTTAACAAGGGGAGCAAAAAGTACAGTAAGCTCGCGGAAGCGGATTTAGCGTTAGGAAGGTAACACGGGGGGCATGTGTTAAAGTCACTTATCCTGACAATATCGTTTACATATCTGATCACTAACGTTCACTGGGGAATAGTGCCCTGTGTCGCCTCACTTATTAGTGGAGGTTTAGGCTCGGGCAGTGGGTTTTGAAATGGGTTTGATATAGACTTGTGCACCGATTTTTTTTTTCGGTTCGTTTGGATTTTGTAAATTTTCGCTTCGGCTCGTTTCGGCCGATTTCCATTTCGGTTCGTTTTTCGTATCGACTTTTTTTTTCGTGATTTCGGAAATTTTCGGGTTTTTCAGAACATCTGTTCTCCTCGTTTCAAAGTGTCTATTCGTTTTGACGTAAACTAATGGTTTGTCGTATCCGATATTTCTGTCGATACGATACGATTTCTCATGTTTTACAAGTAGGATACATTGAGATTTCTCTGGTTTCCCGGAAGGATACATTGAGATTTCTCTGGTTTTACAAGAAGGATACATTGAGATTTCTCTGGTTTTACAAGAAGGATACATTGAGATTTCTCATGTTTTACAAGAAGGATACATTGAGATTTCTCTGCTTTCCCGGGAAGGATACATTGAGATTTCTCTGGTTTTACAAGAAGGATACATTGAGATTTCTCTGGTTTTACAAGAAGGATACATTGAGATTTCTCTGGTTTCCCGGGAAGGATACATTGAGATTTCTCATGTTTTCCGGGAAGGATACATTGAGATTTCTCATGTTTTACAAGAAGGATACATTGAGATTTCCCATGTTTTACAAGGAGGATACATTGAGATGGGAATGATACAAAATTACAGAATCAGCGATATAACCGAAAAATACGTTGTCCGAAATTACTGAAATGGAACCGAAATCAGGAATGGAGCCGAAATCACGAATGGAACGAAAATTAATTTCGATTTTACACATTTCTAGTCCATTCGAAAACTCCGAAAAAGTTTTCGTTTCGGCTCGGAAATTTGTTCGGATCTCCCGTTTTCGGATCCGAAAATTTTCGGAAAATCGGCGGAATCCGAATGCACGAATCGGGAAATTTCGTGAAAATTCCGAAATTCCGAAACCCACATTCCTAGTTTGATATAGCTTAATAAAATTAATAGTAGTGTGTGTGTGTGCATGTGATGAAGCAGGGCTGAGAGGGACTGCTGTGGAACGAGGATTGAGAGTAACAGACAGGTTGAGTAGATTAAGAGAAAAGAAAAGTGGGATAGAGACAGTTGGAAGAGGAGAAGAGAGTCGCAAGACAACAGTTATAGCGAAAAAAGAAACATAAATAGAATATTAATGTATGTTTCGATATTTGTCTTTTAAAGAAATACTCACAGACATACTGTTCGGAAAGGGCTGAGGACGGCCGTAAAGAGTCCATCTACTTTCATGAAAGAGCCAAGGTGGCTTTCTGTTTGTGAGTTTTTTTGCACCTTTTTCTAGATGAAACAGTGTTGCACTAAAAATAAATTTTATTGTGTCTCTTTTAGAGGTGATACGATCAATATTGACTGAATATACAGTCAGGTCCAGAAATATTGGGACATTGACAAAATTCTAACATCTTTGTCTCTATACACCACCACAATGGAGTTGGAATGAAACAAACACAATGTGCTTTAACTGCAGACTGTCAGCTTTAATTTGAGGGTATGTACATCCAACTCAGGTGAACGGTGTAGGACTTACAGCAGTTTGCAGATGTGCCTCCCACTTGTTAAGGGACCAAAGGTAATGGGACAATTGGCTTCTCAGCTGTTCCATGGCCAGGTGTGTGATATTCCCTCATTACCCCAATTACAATGTGCAGATAAAAGGCCCAGAGTTCATTTCAAGTGTGCTATTTCCATTTGGAATCTGTTGCTGTCAACTCTCAAGATGAGATCCAAAGAGCTGTCACTATCCTTGAAGCAAGCCATCATTAGGCTGAAGACACAAAACAAACCCATCAGAGAGATAGCAAGAACATTAGGTTTGGCCAAAACAACTGCTTGGAACATTCTCAAAAAGAAGGAACGCACCGGTGAGCTCAGCAACATCAAAAGACCCGGGAGACCACGAAAAACAACTGTGGTGGATGACCGAAGAATTCTATCCCTGGTGAAGAAAACACCCTTTACAACAGTTGGCCAGATCAAGAACACTCTCCAGGAGGTAGGTGTATGTGTGTCAAAGTCAACAATCAAGAGAAGACTTCACCAGAGTGAATACAGAGGGTTCATCACAAGATGTAAACCATTGGTGAGCCTCAAAAACAGGAAGGCCAGCTTAGAGTTTGCCAAACAACACCTAACAAAGCCTTCACAGTTCTGGAACAAGATCCTATGGACAGATGAGACCAAGATCAAGTTGTACCAGAGTGATGGGAAGAGAAGAGTATGGAGAAGGAAAGGAACTGCTCATGATCCTAAGCATACCACCTCATCAGTGAAGCATGGTGGTGGCAGTGTCATGGCGTGGACATGTATGGCTGCCAATGGAACTGGTTCTCTTGTATTTATTGATGATGTGACTGCTGACAAAAGCAGCAGGATGAATTCTGAAGTGTTTTGGGCAATATTATCTGCTCACATTCAGCCAAATGCTGCAGAACTCATTGGACGACGCTTCACAGTGCAGATGGACAATGACCCAAAGCATACTGCAAAAGCAACCAAAGAGTTTTTGAAGGGACAGAAGTGGAATGTTATGCAATGGCCAAGTCAATCACCTGACCTGAATCCCATTGAGCATGCATTTCACTTGCTGAAGACAAAACTGAAGGGAAAATGCCCCAAGAACAAGCAGGAACTGAATATGATGGGTTTAAAAAGAGAAAGGGGTTGGAAAGGAATAAACATCACAAAGAAAGATGAAAAAAGAATTGGTTACAGATTAGGAAAACAGGCAAGAGTAGCCAAATAATAATATATATGTATATATATCAAAGAACAACAGAAGAGAAATGAGTAGGAGACACAGGGAATGAGGAGAGAGAATAGATAAAAGCCAGTGCCTGCCAGCAATGCAATTATGTTAGTGATGAGAGACGAGAGGAGGGGAGAGAGAGGGAATGTGGCCGGGGAGAGAAAGTAAAACAACACACTCACCTTCCAAACAACCACATCAAAGACACATCAAGGACACTGTTCAATGCCTGGTTATTTTGGGACAATCGTTAGACCGGGGATAGCTCACCTTTACGTCTCCCTCGGGATGTAGAGGAGCCTGCCATGCTACAGTATGTTGGTTTTATGGGATAACATTAATGGAATATCTAGACAAGTAAATACTGCTGTCACTGAACAGGACGCCATGGGGAGAAAGAGAGCTCTGGGGTGCACAGAAAATTAAGAGTGACATAAGTAATTAGGACATAACAATTGCACCTTGTGCTATTTCCTATCTGTAAGCTTTATGGAGGGTTAAACAACCTTGTCCCTCCATATGTTTTGGAACTACATCTCCCACGATGCTTAGCCACTCATCAGATTGGCAGAGCTTCATGGGAAATGGAGTTCCAACACATCTGGAGGACCAAGGTTGCTGACCCTCGGTTTATGCAGTCGTTAGAGCTTGACTTGGCATCCCATGTTGAATGGTAACAGTTTATCAAGGCGTGCCTGTCACACGAAGTGGGACTGATGCCACAAACGGCCTTTATTCATGAGTTAATGGTTATTCAGAACGTCGGTCCAGAGAAGGATGATCCTACGTGTCTATTCACAAGCATCCGAGCTGATTGGCTATTTTTGACCGAAAGATACACTAATTGGTTCCGAACTTTCCCTTAATCAAATCAAGATGTTTAAGTAAGCATTTTCTTGCGTTACCTCCACTGGATGTTTCCTACCTTCAGCGTGTTATGTCAATTGGACAGAAGTGTCGGTGGACGCCTGGCTCCTGATCTGAAATGATGAATTATAACTGGGTGGAAATAAATGCTGAGCTCCATTCCTGCTCCATTCCCTCCTGTGTTATGCAAGGAATACACTGCCTGGCAAAAAAAAGTCACACACTGTAATATTTGGTTGTGTCACCTTTTGCTGTGATTCTGGCACGCACTCGCCGGGGCATCGCGTCGATAAGCTCACGCAATGTCACAGCATTTATTTGCATCCAGAGTCGCATTAATTTGTGGCCAAGATCTTGTGTTGATGATGGGAGAGTCGCAGCGCTGCGTAAAGTCTTCTCCAGCGCATTATCCCAAAGATTCTCAATGGGGTTTAGGTCTGGACTGTGCGGTGGCCAATGCATGTGAAAATTATGTCTCGTGCTCCCTCAACCACTCTTGCACAATTTGAACCTGATGAATCCTGGCATTGCCATCTTGGAATATGCCCGCTGTGCCATCAGGGGAGAAAAAATCCATTGATGGAAAAACCTGCTCATTCAGTATATTCAGAAAGTCACATGACTTCATTTTATGCTGAAACATATTAATCACTGCAGTAATTATCCAATGGAAGTATTGGAAGGCGAGCACCGATTGGCTGAGTTAAATCCAGATGGGGACTTTCTTATTACCCAGGCAGGGTATTACAAACAATGTTAAATTTCTTCTATTTAACAAATCGATCATCAAGACAAATTGTCTCACATGTGAAAACTCCCAAACACAGGGTCATGTGAAAAGGGCCAATTATAGTCTTCCGGTCGTCTTCCTCTCACAGATCAAAGTGTCACCTACACCTTTTAGAAGAAGTTTGATGACCAGACAGATCCAAGAAACTCATTAGACTCATTTCATCCATGAATAGGACTTATATAACATTGATATAAATACAGCAGCATCTATGTGATTTCAAGGAATCTGGAGACATCAGACCGCCTGCCCCTCCAGAGTCCCCCCAGGATCTGGTCCTTTAGCTGCCAGCTGCGCTGCACTGCTGTTCTATGGATTGTAAATTCCAGCCATCAATGATGTCTCGAATGTCTGCGTCCACCTGTTTAGACTTGTCAGCAGTCATGGTGTATGGCTTTTTTCTCCTGCACGGCTCTCCAGAGCACAGTAGAGCTTCAGAGCAACATAAGTCACCTGTGGTTCCAGCTTTTTGTGCAAGTGATGTGTGACCCATCATTCATAAACCTCATGGGACTACCCGCTCTGGTGTAGACTGACAAATGTTACAAATGAAGGGCGCTATTCCCTTGTTCGCGCTAAAATGGGGACGCTAATGGGGAAAATCTACGCCTGCAGGTTTCCCCCGCAACATCCCCACTTTACCCCGATATTCCAGGGCAGGTGCTAACTCAGCACCTTGCCCTGGATCGCTGCGCTAACTGCTGGGATACTCGCGGTAGCGCTTAAGCACTTTGTGAAGAGTCAAAAATTAAAGGGGTTATTCAAAGAGAGACGAATTGGCCACCTTATTGCACCGAATGGTGAATTTCCTCGTACAGTGCATTGGCGAATTGTCAGCGAAATATGGTGGAGTTCAGCGGCAGGGAAATTAACCGTAGAGAAGTAATGGTTAATCTATACAGAGAACAATGAACAGCCACGAAAATTTGGCAAAATGCCCAGATTTTTGGTGGTTTCATTTGACAGGTTTAACCCCATAGTGACCAGGCGATTTTACCATTGTTTGTCCGAAAGTGCCCGCTGCTGTTTTTATGTTTCTGCGCTGTTTGTGTTTAGGTCTAATTTTCCTCTTACTCGGTTATGGAACCCACACAAATTATATACTGTTTTTCTCGCCATTAAATGGACTTTCTAAAGATACTATTATTTTCATTATATCGTATAATTTGTATTAAATAAATTTATGAAATATGAAGAAAAATGTAAAAAACACTTTTTGGAACTGTGACCCCCAAAATCTACAACCTCCAAAAAAGGCGCCAGCTAAAGCTGGAGTCAGACCAGCGCACTTTTAGGCTAGGGTCAGACGAACGCATTTTCGCGTTGTCTGTGAAAAAGTGCGTTCGAACGAATGGACGCATTTTTTCACGGAGTACGCGATAGTGGTCATACGATGCGCCTTTTTGTCCGTGATTTTGTACGGATCATCAATAAAACACTTTTTGTGTCTGGACGTTATGTTGGCCGGACATGTGCAGTGTCTGACGTCTCCCAATCACGCACACATGCCGCTAGCGGACGCAGCGCACTCTGTACGTCCGTACTAGAGGTTTGACGTTCTAGAAAAAATGCGTTAGTTTGCCACTTGCGTTGCGCGGACGAACTTTCGTGCGGCCATACTTCGTGTGTTCCCCGGCATTGGACGTCATTTGCTGCTAGCACGGCCGTGATTTCGTGCGTCTAAACGCACGTTAAAACTGCTTTCGTCTGACCCTAGCCTTAACGTGCGTTCTGGCGCACTTAATTACGGCCACACTAGCAGCAAATGACGGGCAATGACGGGCAATATACGAAGTACGGTCGCACGAAAGTCCGGCCGCGCAACGCAAGTGGAAAATGAACGCATTTTTTCGAGAACGCAGAACCGCTAGTACTGACGTACAGAGTGCGCTGCGTCCGCTAGCGGTGTGTGTGTGTGATTTGGAGACGTCAGACCCTGCTCGTGTCCGGCCAACATAACGTCCAGACACCCAAAGTTTCCTGGTTTGGATCCGTAAAAAATCACGCACAAAAATGCGCATCGTATGACCGTTTTCGCGTATTCCGTGAAAAAATACGTCAATGCGTTCGGACGCACTTTTTTACGTTCGCGTGTAAAAATGCTTTCGTTTGACCCTAGTCTAAATATTTTCTAAATTTTGTCCTGAGTTTAGAAATACCCATGTTTTTGCATTTTGCCGTGTGCTTAGCTCATTTTGACCATTTTATGCTCATCATGATTAAACGCGATTTGATGACATGTTTTATTAGATGACACAGACAACACACTTTTTATTTTAGATAATTTTTTTATTGTTACACCAAACTTGGTCATGTTTGGCATCATTGGAAAGGTCATGCTCTGGCTGCCACCAATTGAGAGACCACCAAAGGAACCCCCTTTCTCCACTTGGCAGCTTTGTAGTTAACAGCCCAACTGACGTCATCCCGCATATGACGATGATGTCGGTGGGGAGGCCCTTGAGGCTTGGCTGACATACAAGATGTCCGTCACCTCCGGGAGAGGACTACAATCTGGGCCCTTTCCAGTGGTGCCTCTTGTTTTGTTTGTTTTTTAACTCCTAGCCGTCCTCCCTTTCAGGCTCTTCTCTTACAGTGCTGGGGGGGCACCTTAAAGTTCCTTAATACTGTTTGACTTCAAGGAAGTCAGACCACCGCAGGATCCCAGCCAGAGAGTTAAGTATTGGGGAGGGAGGGGGGTTAGAGGACCACAACGTACAGGGTACATCCTTGGTCCTTAACAGGATTATTTCCCAGGATGTGCCCTGTACGTCATTGGTTTCCAAGGGGTTAAACAGGAGAACCCATAGGCTTCAATGTAAAAAAAAATCTATTTTTATTTAACCGTTTATTCTTCTCATTCGCAACAAAAAGTCTTTTTATCAATCTATTTTTTAGCAAAGTTTTTTGATTCAAATTTTTTTTAATGGTGTTTTTTTACCAAAATATTAAATTTTTTATTGTTATTCATAGGACCTTACATATTATTTCCAGGCATGTTCATGCATTATTTATGTTTAAAACGTCTTTTAATAATAGCTTTTTTTTTTTTTACCCCTGTTCGGCGGCTGGTCGACTTTATTTGGCGGGTCGATTCAGCGCACTTCCAAGACCCTGCTGTGAATACTGGATACACCACAGGGTCAGCGAAATGAGCTCGCCGAATGAAAGAATAACCCCTTAAAAATTCTTCCATGATAACTTTGCAGGGTAACGGCCAATGGCCTCTAGGTTGCTGATCCCTAAGCGAATGCTCCTTGCCATGCAGGAAAATCTTTTAAAGTGTACCATGACGACACCATGTCTTCTACGTCGTTGACAGATAAAGAGCAGACTCTTAAAAAGCATGTTATGGAAAAAAATCTAAATATTTACCATGAGGCTGAGAATATGTAAATTCCATTGGTAAACCAGTGAGCATGTCTCACCAGCATGATGAATGCTGCAGTTCATGTCACCTCCCGAAAAAAAATAAAAAAAACCTCAGTTCTGGTCCTTCAGTGTTTGTTGTTTTTTGTTTTTACATTTAATTGTGGCATCTGCTTTTCTCTAATTGGATTGCAGACAAATCTGAATGAAAGCTTCAAACCATGGACATCATTTTTCATACGACATCCAGTCGGTGCACTCCGTTTGGAATCTTGCCATGAGACTGTTACAATGTATTTGATAATATTATGACAGGACATGTTCGAGTGCGTTTCCTAGCCTGTATAATTTACCAGAACAGATTGGATTTTCGGCATAAAACGATTGCAGTTACAGGAAACTATGGAAGAATTAAAAATACTAAATATATATATATATATCCTGTTTCTTGGGGGGATTGTGTCAACTTTCACAGATTTAAGACAATTTACAAATCTTCCCACGGCCATTTATGAAGGAGAACCAATAAAAAAAGGTTGACCCTGCCCCCTTTTTTCACGGTTTCAGTTCATCCATGCATTACAGCCAATTCAGTGACATTTGAAATGCCTTTATCACTCCAGGGGGTATTCACTAACTAGCGATTTTGTGGAGAATTAGTTTAACCCTTTCGCTGCTGAGGCATTTCACCCCTGTGTGCTGAGCTCATTTTTCCCGGTTTCGCTCATCATGTTTAAACGCGATTTGAAATCACATTTTATTATACAACCCAGACATATTATATATCGTTCTTTCAGGCAGACTCGGCAGATTCATAATATATCATTATTATATGTATACGTCATGTCCTGTCTGAATATTAAAACAAATAATGCAATAAAATTAGAATTTTCAATCATCTACAGCGTGTATAGTGTTTTTTTTTTCACCTTTTGTCATGTGAGCCTTTGTGGTTATATTTTCTATGGGGTGCGTTTGTTAAAAAATTAGAACTGGGGACTCGTTACATTTTTTGGGGGGAAATTACATGATTTACAGCAAAGGCCCCAATTAAAAAAATCATTACTGCAGCAACATTGTTCACATTATAATTGAAATGGGAACAATATTGCTGAAATAAACAAAAAAAAAAGTTTTTTATTTTTTACATTTTACATGGTCATGTTTGGTATCATTGGAAAGGCCATGATCTGACCGTTCCAATGATATGAAACATTAACCCCTAGCTGCCACCTGGATCTGGAGATAGGGGTTCCAATGAACCACCTATCTCCACCATAGGTGGCAGCTAGGGGTTATCTCCCGATGACGCCAGTCGGTAGGGGGAGATCCTGGAAACTTGGCCAACATCCAAGATGTCGGCAAACTCTGGGAGGGGACTGTTGGCGCCGAATCACGATCCAGCCCCAAGGGGTTAAAGGCAGCCACCGCTTGGAAGGGCAGGCTGTGCCCTTTAAAGCGGTGCCTGCCTTTTTTGAATATCCCAAACAGATCGGGAGGGAGAGAGGTCCAAAGGACCTCCTCCCGCCTTTCAGATCCCTTTCCTGCCCCGCGCGATGATGCTATTCCTGCCCGCCGGGGTCCCGGAGGCTGGGCTGACATCAAAGGGGGGCTGCCACTCAGAGCATCCTCCGCAGCCAAGTGCCGATGCGGCAGGACGCACTGAGCCCCTTCCCATGCGTCGAAGTGGTTAGAGGGCCGCTACCATCAAATAAATGAAATGTTACTGTGTTTATTTTATGTCGCTGATATCTTACATGTCCTTTGTTTTTCTCTTGTTTAGTTAAGAAAATATTTTCTTCTATATGTGTCACTGGGTGCATCCATTGTGTGATCTTTTGTGTTGTAAACTGCCCCTCCCATATCTTTCCATCACTTGCTCCGCATTGCGTGGTTTTGGCCATAGAATGGAGTCTATGGGTCGATCACTGACTCACATCATTGTATTGTGTGGGATGTATTCAAAGGACATCACCAGGGGTAGATTAGAAGTAATTTAAACTCCTGGTCATAGCTCATTCAGCTGCATTCTTGCATCTTGAGTAGCCTGAAGAACAACAGCTCCGAAAAGCCTTATCTAAAAATTCCCTCCATCTCACTAATCTGTTACATACTGTAGATTAGATAAACCACAGAAGTAAGGAAAAACCTTTGGTAAATGTTGCCTCATGGGAAAAAAAACACCTAATGCTAGGGAGATGGATAAAAATAATTTGACGGTGGTGGTCACTGCTGGCGACGTTGAGGGGGTTGGTAGAAACTCCTCCACTTCACCCAGCATTTTTTCCTTATCGTGGGGGGGGGGGGTTCAACACTCCTCCTATCCTAACCACTTTAACCCCTTACCACTTTGTGGGTTGTGCCCAGCGGGGGTGTTAATGTCAGTGGGGGGGGTACTAGTACTTGCTGGCTGCTGCAGCTGCCCCTTCTCCAGCCTGCCTATGCAGCTCACGTGCTGCTGAGTCCAGACTGTCCCGCTGCAGCCAATGACACACGCCACGTGCCAACTGGTGTGGGGGGCTGTCGTGGCCCATAGACACCAGCAGGGGTGTGCTATGCCGCCCCACTGCATTCAGGCCCACCTGCTGTGGGGCGGCATGGTACCACCCGTTATGGGAAAGAGATAAAAACAATAAAGCGATCAGGCTGTCCCTTGAAGACGTAAAAGGATTGAGATAAGCTGACAGTGGGATAGAGGAAGACAAACGTTATTTTTTCATTACATTTTTTTAAAGCTGAAATTATTAGGCAAACATTTTGAAAATGTAGCCTTAAATCATTGTGCGCATCGTTTATAGATATAGTGAATGCTGTAAGAATATCCCTTCAATGATTTGGTTGGTAATTTTAGTGGGAACTCAATGTATCGTATTTAGATCTTTTAGTATAATGACACTATGCTTATCCAACCCTACCCAGGCAGCTATTCATCATTGAGAATAATGGATGTAAAATGCCAAGTTAAGCACAATGGGTCACAAGTAGTTTTCCTGCTAATAGAGGCATTTATTCGGCGCATTATTTTTCTTCTACCCGCAGGAAGTTGACTAACAATGTATGTGTGATTCATTCAATGAATTCATATCGATGAAAAGGAAATATCATGACAATATAAGACAGATTAAAATGCTCAGTATATGACATGCCTTGCTAGGGTTCCTCCAGGAGCTCAGAATCCCTTCCATCTAAGGGCCTGACTCCAACCGGGCCATTATCGTTCATGAATAAGTGTTAAAGGGACACTCTACGCATCCACTGTAGGGAACTATTCCGTGCCCTGCGCTAAAAACAGGGAAAACCTGCGTCAGCACCAATTCAGCAGCCTGCCCGTAACCAGGGCCGGTGCTCCCACTAGGCAAACTAGGCAACCGCCTAGGGCGAATTGTCGCCTAGGGGCGCAGCCAGCCCCAACCCGGGTTCCATTATTGTACCCGTTCCTCATTGGGCTGCTCCTGTAACTGGCATTGCCGGCTCGCGGACCCGCTCTAGCGGCGCAGAAGGTGGGCGTCTTATGGTGACGCACAGGCACCACCAGATGATGTGCGGACGTCACCAGAGGCAGAAGACAGAAAAAAAGGGGCAGAAGAAAGAGAGAAAGGCACAGAAGAAAGAAAGTCAGAAAGGCATAGAAGAAAGAAAGACTGAAAGGCACAGAAGAATGAAAAATCCTCGAAAGAAAAAAGAGGTAGATGAAAGAAAAGAAAGAGGCAGATGAAAAAAAAAGAAAGGCAGAGGAAAGAAAAGAAACAGGCAGATGAAAAAAAAAGAAAGGCAGAAGAAAGAAAAGAAAGAGGCAGAAGAAAGAAAAGAAAGAGGCAGATGAAAAAAATAAAGAGGCAGATGAAAAAAAATAAAGAGGCAGAGGAAAAAAAATAAAGAGGCAGTGGAAAAAAAGAGACAGTGGAAAGAAAAGAAAGAGTCAGTGGAAAGAAAAGGCAAAAGAAAGAGGCAAAGAAGAAAGAAAGAAAGGCTCCCATGCACAGTGTCGTCGTCCCCATGCGCACAGTGTGTGTGTGTGTGTGTGTGTGTGTGTGTTACCCTCCCCCGCATTTCAACAGTTAACAATTTTTTTTGGGGGGGGCGCAAGTAGCTAGTCTTGCCTAGGGTGCAAAATAGTCTGGCACCGGCCCTGCCCGTAACACAGCGCTAACCTTCAGGATACTTATGGCAGTGCTTCCGCCAGTATCACCTCCTGGAGTCCTTAGGACTCCATGGAGGGTTGTGGTGCCAGGCCGCGAGCCCTGAGCGATCTCACGCCAAGATGCTAATGTAGCAAGAAGGCTGGAAAATGAGTCATTAATTGGGAACTGCTTTTTGGTCGTAGTGGCTCCCTATGACCAGCTCAGTCAGAATAGGGGTGATGGACCAGTCAGTTAGGAGTAGGTGTATGTTATGAAGGATGTGGAATGGCCACCGAGGCATAATCAAGTTACTTGTCGTCTCTTCCTGATAGCTTTGACAGCTTCGTAAAGCTGGGGTCTTAAATCTTTACTGCATGCCAGATGGTTTTCCGTTCATAAAATCCAGTCTAGGTTCAACGTCTACGCCATTATTCGAGGAGCCCAAAGACTCTTTATAGTGAACAAAAACAGAGATTATGAGAGAACTGAGAACGGGCATCAGCACTAGTGCCTTGCCCCATGGATGGTCACCGCTCAGGTCTCACAAGGTTTTAGTTCGGTGGCACCAAATCAGAGACTATGCCATATGCAAACCAGATGCTATCACCCAAAAATGGCGTCCAGAACTGATATGCCAAGGAAGTCCTCTCCACACAAGAGATGCAGAAACTCCCGACAAACGTTTCGGTCTTGTTAGACTTCGTCAGGAGGGTATAGCTGACAGGCTCCTCAAGCAAGGGCTCCATGTCAATGAGGGGCACTCGACTGGCTGTATGGGTGCTAGACAAACACTACCATCATCCTCGGCTGATTATACCTTATACCTCCTGCAGCTTGATACCTGCTGTCGACAGCCAGAAGAGGAGGATACGTGCACTTGAATGAAAATAAGTCAGTTTTTACCTCTTTTTAGTGACAAAAAAAAAACTGAGTGGGGACAGCAGGGGTTAATAGTTAACCCTTGAGTCGTTTTGTTTTAAAACATGGAGATTCCCTTTTAAATTCTTGGTCACGCCATGTTGTATTTGCTGAATATACTCCCCTAGGGGCGAACTAGCAGTGACACAAAAACATAATGCCTATTCTGAGTCTGTGAGTCCATGGAACAAAGACCCACTTATTGCAGCCTCGTTAATCTCCTCCGAGCGGACACAATGCAGCCATTTATTCAATGTATACACTCAATCCCATGGTTCTTTAGAGTTCCTACCTTATCTCCTCAGGTGCCCGTTTTTGTTTTTCTCTTGTTGCGGAAACGAGGTTATTTTGACAAATACAAAGCGACCGTGTGCCTTATTTTTATTTTACATATTGAAAGAGTAGGTCCGCTATTGGTCGATACACGTCGGATCTGATCGGGATGGAACAAATCATCAATTTATAAAGGATTTGTTGTAGGAAAAATGCAGAAATATATATATTTAACCCATCCTGCATAAACTATGGTATTATTCTTATTAAAACTGTATATAAGCTTATTACTCCAACATGCTACGGGTTTTGACACATTTGCATATATTAATGAGATATCTGGGGGATGGGCCCTAAATCAAAATGCAAAATTCATTTAGGTTCCATATAAACATTATTCACACAGCCTGAAGGTTAATTTATACACTATGGGCCCCATTACATTCTTCGCGCACAATTGTGCGCGCGCGCAAAAACGCATTATGCGAGGGGCAAAACCCTTTGCACTGAACGTCGTATTATGACGTTCGCGCAAAAAATGCGTGTTAACGTCTAACGCGAGTGACCCTACGCGAACCCTTTGTGAGCGCAATTTAGTGCGCGCGTCCTATACTTAACATCGTGAGCGCAAATGCGTTTGTGCGCTGGTGCGCGCATGGTATTACAGTCTTAGTGCAAAATTTAACGGACGACGTTTGCGCGCATAATTTTAATGTCTTTGAAAAGCTGGTGGTAACGGCAAATTGTAACAACCTGACCGTACCAAACTGCGGATTCACAACCGAGAACGTCGATGCGCACGTTTTATTTTACTAGATCCATCAAAAATGACGGCCACTACCTTGCCTTCCGTCAGAACGTACGTCTGTTGTGCGCAGTCCGCACAAAATGCGTTCGTCTGACGGACTCGCATTTTTGCGCGTCGGTTTTACGAGCGCAATTTCCCGACGGATGAAAAAATGCGCGAGGAATGTAATTCCAGCGGTGATTTTCGTGAGTTAACGTTTAACGCTTTGCGCAAAAAAACACGCGTTTAGCGTGCGTGTTATTCAGAGAGAGGTGAAACTCAGGCGAACTGGCAGGAGAAGACAACAATCTAGACCAAATAGTCGATTTGGAAAGTGAGATAAATGGGAGAATTTTTCTGGTTTGGCTATTTTGACCTAGAATTTTCACTTCTCCAGTCATTCTCCTGGTTTTCACCGCTCTCTGAATAACCCTGTATGTCTATATGTTTAATACCCCCATTACATGAGGCCAGGAGCGGAATTACAACACAAAATATCACACAATGGATGCACCCATTGACACACATATAGAGTAAAATATCACACAATGGATGCACCCAGTGACACATATAGAGGAAAATATCACACAATGGATGCACCCAGTGACACATATAGAGGAAAATATCACACAATGGATGCACCCAGTGACACATATAGAGGAAAATATCACACAATAGATGCACCCAGTGACACATATAGAGGAAAATATCACACAATGGATGCACCCAGTGACATATATAGAGGAAAATATCACACAATGGATGCACCCAGTGACACATATAGAGGAAAATATCACACAATGGATGCACCCAGTGACACATATAGAGGAAAATATCACACAGTGGATGCATCCAGTGACACATATAGAGGAAAATATTTTCTTAACTAAACAAACAAGAGAAAAACAAAGCACATGTAAGATATCAGCAACATCAAATAAACACAGTGAGGACATTTTTTTTTTGGTGGTAGCGGCCCTTTAACCACTTGGCTGCTAAGGACGCACTCAGCACGTCCAGCCAAGTGGTTCTCCTGTGCTATGGACGCGCTGAGCGCGTCCTAGCACAGGAGGCATCAATCGGCTGGGATTCCTCTCTCCCTCCCCTTCCGTAAGGGGCAGCGGTCAAAAGCAGGCACCGTTTGGAAAGGCACAGCCTGCCCTTCCAAACAGTGGCTGGCTTTAACCCCTTGGGGGCCGGATCGCTATTCGGTGCCAAAAAGCGCCAGATCACGATCCTCTCCCGGAGCTGGCCGACATATTGGATAGCGCGATGACATCAGTTCTCTGGAGTTAACCCCTAGCTGCCACCAATGGTGGAGATAGATAGGGGGTTCGTTTGAACCTATCTCCCGATCCGTGGCATCTAGGGGTTAATGTTTGGTATTGTTGGATCAGCCAGAGCATGGCCTTTCCAACTACCGTATTTTTCGCTCCATAAGACGCACTTTTCTCCCCCCAAAAACTGGGGGGAAAAGTGGGTGCGTCTTATGGAGCGAATGCCCCATGATATGCCTCAGCTCACCTGCCGCCGCCGCGTTCGGCTCCCTCTGAGCATGCATCCGGCGGCAAGGAGCTTGGGCACTCGCCTGGGGGAGCCACGTGACCGTGATCTCGCGGTCACGTGGCTCCCCCAGGCGACTGCCCAAGCTTCCTGCCGCCGGACGCACGCTCAGAGGGAGACGAACGCGGCGGCGGCAGGTGAGCTGGGGCATTATCCATGTGTGAGCTGGGGCATTATCCATGTGTGAGCTGGGGCATTATCCATGTGTGAGCTGGGGCATATCCATGTGTGAGCTGGGACATATCCATGTGTGAGCTGGGGGACAGTATCCATGAGAGGAGCTGGGGCATATCCATGTGTGAGCTGGGGCATATCCATGTGTGAGCTGGGACAAATCCATGTGTGAGCTGGGACATATCCATGTGTGAGCTGGGACATATCCATGTGTGAGCTGGGGCATATCCATGTGTGAGCTGGGGCATATCCATGTGTGAGCTGGGGCAAATCCATGTGTGAGCTGGGACATATCCATGTGTGAGCTGGGGCATATCGATGTGTGAGCTGGGACATATCCATGTGTGAGCTGGGGCATATCCATGTGTGAGCTGGGGCATATCCATGTGTGAGCTGGGGCAAATCCATGTGTGAGCTGGGGCAAAATCCATGAGAGGAGCTGGGGCATATCCATGTGTGAGCTGGGGCATATCCATGTGTGAGCTGGGACATATCCATGTGTGAGCTGGGACATATCCATGTGTGAGCTGGGACATATCCATGTGTGAGCTGGGGCATATCCATGTGTGAGCTGGGGCATATCCATGTGTGAGCTGGGGCAAATCCATGTGTGAGCTGGGACATATCCATGTGTGAGCTGGGGGACAGTATCCATGAGCTGGGGCATATCCATGTGTGAGCTGGGGCATATCCATGTGTGAGCTGGGACATATCCATGTGTGAGCTGGGGCAAAATCCATGTGTGAGCTGGGGCATTATCCATGTGTGAGCTGGGGCATTATCCATGTGTGAGCTGGGGCATATCCATGTGTGAGCTGGGACATATCCATGTGTGAGCTGGGGGACAGTATCCATGAGCTGGGGCATATCCATGTGTGAGCTGGGGCATATCCATGTGTGAGCTGGGGCATATCCATGTGTGAGCTGGGGCATATCCATGTGTGAGCTGGGACATATCCATGTGTGAGCTGGGGCATATCCATGTGTTAGCTGGGACATATCCATGTGTGAGCTGGGGCAAATCCATGTGTGAGCTGGGGCAAAATCCATGAGAGGAGCTGGGGCATATCCATGTGTGAGCTGGGGCATATCCATGTGTGAGCTGGGACATATCCATGTGTGAGCTGGGACATATCCATGTGTGAGCTGGGACATATCCATGTGTGAGCTGGGGCATATCCATGTGTGAGCTGGGGCATATCCATGTGTGAGCTGGGGCAAATCCATGTGTGAGCTGGGACATATCCATGTGTGAGCTGGGACATATCCATGTGTGAGCTGGGGCATATCCATGTGTGAGCTGGGGCATATCCATGTGTGAGCTGGGGCATATCCATGTGTGAGCTGGACATATCCATGTGTGAGCTGGGGCATATCCATGTGTGAGCTGGGGCATATCCATGTGTGAGCTGGGGCAAATCCATGTGTGAGTTGGACATATCCATGTGTGAGCTGGGGCTTATCCATGTGTGAGCTGGGGCATATCCATGTGTGAGCTGGGGCATATCCATGTGTGAGCTGGGACATATCCATGTGTGAGCTGGGCATATCCATGTGTGAGCTGGGGCATATCCATGTGTGAGCTGGGGCAAATCCATGTGTGAGCTGGGACATATCCATGTGTGAGCTGGGACATATCCATGTGTGAGCTGGGAATATCCATGTGTGAGCTGGGGCATATCCATGTGTGAGCTGGGGCATATCCATGTGTGAGCTGGGGCAAATCCATGTGTGAGCTGGGGCAAATCCATGTGTGAGCTGGGGGACAGTATCCATGAGCTGGGGACAGTATCCATGAGCTGGGGCAAAATCCATGAGAGGAGCTGGGGCAAAATCCATTATTACACTATTTGATTTCAGAATATTTATTTTCCTGTTTTCCTCCTCTAAAAACTAGGTGCGTCTTATTGTCAGGTGCGTCTTATGGAGTGAAAAATACGGTGTATCAAATATGACTATGTTAAAAGTTAAGAAATAATAAAAAAGAAAAAAGAAAATAAAGAAATATTAAAAATAAATAAATAAATTAAAAAAACATTTTTTTTTGTTTTGTTTTGTTTTATTAATGCAGCAATATTGTTCCCATTTCAATTAATGTGAACAATGATGCTGCACTAACGATTTTTGTATGGGAAGCGTTTGTTAAAAATCATGTAATTATCCCCCCAAAAAATGTAACGGGTCTCCCATTTCAAATTTTTTTAACAAGTGCAACTCATAGAAAATATAACCGCAAACGCTCGCATGTTAAAATGTGAAATAACCACTTTACACGTTGTAAATTATTGAAAATACATATTTTATTGCATTTTTTGTTATAATATACAGACAGGACATAACGTATACATATAATAACATATTATGAATCTGCCGAGTCTGTCCGAAAGAACGATATATAATATGTGTGGGTCATATATTAAAATAAGGCTTCAAAACGCATTTAAACATGATGAGCGAAACCGGTAAAAATGACGTCAGCACACAGGGGTGAAATGGCTCAGCAGCGAAAGGGTTAAAAGGAACACTATTCATCCTGACTACTTTAGATTTTTAAAGTGGTCAGGCTGGATAGAGTGCCCCCGCACGTCCCCTCCCTACTGCCTGCTTTGGCAGGGATTGCTTTTGTGAAGCAGAGGAGTTTCCTCTGCCACACAAGCGTCACAGGCAACCGGGAGTTTTAATTTCACGGCTGTTGTCACCAGATCAAATCACTGGTGATGTCGGCACCTCTCAGATTGCCAGCAATAGCGAGTGTCCTGAGAAAGGCAGCAGAAGGATCGGTTCTCTGCACGAACACGCAGCTCTAGACCATAGTTCTGCGCAGGCGCTATGGAACCTTCGTACAGAAAGTACGGATGTTCCGAGCGATGTTCAATTTGTGTACCGTACACAACGCGATTTGCATAGGTAAGCAAATCGCATTAAAAAAGCTGCAAGGATTTGCAGATTTCAGAGGTCCTTAACTGCTGGGGATGAGCAGCACACACTGAGGGTGAAAAGGTGAGTATTTACTGCTAAAATAAAATTAAAAATATAAAATCGGGCAGATGCTTTCAGCAGCAGGTGTCCAATTATTTAAGAGCTAAAAAAAAGGGTGAGGGGGTGTATTTATTATTAGATTAGCCCTTTAACCACAGGCATATATATATAAACCTCCTTCAGGGGTCTCTTTGGGATAGGGGCGCTTTGCATTGGGGAAAAATAACATTTGCCTGGAGCTGCGCACGGAGCCTGTATCCCGATAATCGCACCTGTATGTCAGCACTAGATAAAATACATTATTCGTCCCCAAAACCAGATGGCCCGGCTATCTGAGCTCCGCCAGAGCAAATTTGAAGGATTTAAAAAGCAATAGCGTTCGCCTGACCTCACACGCAGGCCGGGCCGGGCGATCGGGATTCCCGATTATGCGGAAGGTCAGTGATCTATTCCGATAGATATGTTAATGAATACATCACGCTCAATAGGCTTGTGCAGGCCATTCGTGGCGACAAATCTCTTTATTTTCCTGGGATTTTCTAAGATATCCGGTTACATATATCTTAAACACAGGCGCATGTGGTTTATATATGCGCAGCATACAAGCACTGATCTTCATACGCTCATTCATAGATGCGCTGTGGGTATTTATAAACACAGTTGCTCGCAGTGATGATACTTTCTTGGTCGGCCGGGAATATCTGGCATTCCTATTAATGTTTACGTGAAGACCTGCGTTCTGACAAAAGTGTGACAATGACACCGTGTGGGCAAACGGGGTATTTCAACATATATGTGATTGAGACAGGGAGAGACAAAAGAAGGTTTGAAACCATTGTATGCAGTCACTGGCGTCACAACAATTAGATTTATGCATTTATGTATAGAAAAAGATACAGCCATCCACTCCACAAGAACCTCTCCCAACCAGGATCTCATTACACCCAGCCATCCACTCCTCAAGAACCTCTGACAACCAGGATCTCATTACACCCAGCCATCCATTCCACAAGAACCTCTCCCAACCAGGATCTCATTACACCCAGCCATCCACTCCTCAAGAACCTCTCCCAACCAGGATCTCATTACACCCAGCCATCCACTCCTCAAGAACCTCTCCCAACCAGGATCTCATTACACCCAGCCATCCACTCCGCAAGAACCTCTGACAACCAGGATCTCAATACACCCAGCCATCCATCCACAAGAACCTCTGACAACCAGGATCTCATTACACCCAGCCATCCACTCTGCAAGAACCTCTGACAACCAGGATCTCATTACACCCAGCCATCCACTCTGCAAGAACCTCTGACAACCAGGATCTCATTACAACCAGCCATCCACTCCTCAAGAACCTCTCCCAACCAGGATCTAATTACAAACTAGACATCCATTCTCAAGATCCTCATCTGAGCAACAGCTCATTACACCGAGCCATTCACTTCTCAAGAACCTCTCCCAACCAGGATCTCATTACACCCAGCCATCCACTGCCCAAGAACCTCTCCCAACTGGGATCTCATTACTAGGGTTGCCAAATCGGCCATGTTTTCCTGGACACATATATACATGCTGATGGGCAGTGCATGAAAAATGCAACCCCGCAGCATGTATAATCCATAAGATGCAGATCAGAAGTCAGAGAGGGATCCCAGGTGACCGGCCTTGATTTCCTTCCTGCAGCATATGAATTATACATTTTGCAGGGCAGCACTTTTCCCTGATCTCCCCTCTGCATGAAATAGTAATATGTGTCCAGGAAAACATGGCCGATCTGGCAACCCTACTCATTACACCTAGGCATCCACTGCTCAAGAACCTCTCTCAAAGGAGATCTCATTACACCCAGCCATCCACTCCTCATCAATTACTTGACAACCAGGAGCTCATTATGCCCAGCCATCCACTTACCCAAGAACCTCTCCCAATGAAGATCTCATCACACCCAGTCATCCACTCCTCAAGAACCTCTGACAACCAGGATCTAATGACATAGGCATCCATTCCCAAGATCCTCATGTGAGCAAGATCTCATTACACCCAGCCATCCACTGCCCCTCTTCCGAAGAACCTTCCACTCCAGCCATCCACTCCAGGAGCCTCTCCCAAAAAAGATCTCATTACAACCAGCCATCCACTCTCCAAGAACCCCTCACAACCAATCTCACAGCTATCCACGGCCCAAGAACATCTCACAACCAGGATCTCGTTACATCCAGCCACCTGATCCAAGATCCCTGCTTAACCAAGATCACATTACACCCAGACATCCCTCATCAACCTCTCATAACCAAGATCTGTCCACACACAGCCACCTGCACCCCGAGAATCTTGCACAATCAAGATCCAGCTCATTACACCCAGCCATCCTTTTCCCAACAACCGCTTGCACCAACGATCTCAAAAAACTCAGCCATCTGATAACCAAGATCATTACATCTGGCCGTCCATTCCTCATGAACCTTTTATAATCAAATGAAATCTGTCCTGGTCGCTACAGTAAGGCTAGGGTCAGACGAACGCATTTTTAAAAAAGTGCGTTCGAACGAATGGACGTATTTTTTCACGGAATACGCGATAGCGGTCATACGATGCGCATTTTCGTCCGTGATTTTGTACGGATCATCAATAAAACCCTTTTGCGTCTGGACGTTATGTTGGCCGGACGTGTGCAGCGTCTGACGTCTCCTAATCACGCAAACACGCCGCTAGCGGACGCAGCGCACTCTGTACGTCAGTAGTAGCGGTTTGACGTTCTCGAAAAAATGCGTTCGTTGGCCACTTGCGTTGCACGGACGACCTTTCGTGCGGCCGTTCGTCATATGTTCCCCGGCATTGGACGTCATTTGCTGCTAGCACGGCCGTGATTTTGTGCGGCTAAACGCACGTGAAAAATGCGTTCGTCTGACCCTAGCCTTAATCGGATATGCCAGCTTGTACTGGGTGGAGTAAAGGTAACATCACTGCTCTGCATGGAGAGAGCCTGTGGAGTCATGGGTTCGATCTCAGCGACCACCTCTCCAGTAAGTGTCCTTGGGCAAGACACCTAACGGTACATACTCGCCACCCAGGACATACTTGAAAACGAGAGAAATCTCAACGTATCCTTCCTGGTAAAATCCTTCCTCAAAAAAAAAGTGCTGGGACTATCAAGTCTCATTTATTACCATAAATGACCAACAGAGGGAGCCTTCTGCCAGTCAAACAGTACATACAGTCTCTAAATACACTATAATTATAAATTACAATGCATTTAGACTGTAAGGGTGTGTGTAGGTGGGTTTATGTAGGTGTGTGTATGAGTGTAGGTTGTGTAGTGGTAATAGGGATAAGGCAGGGATGTCCAAACTCCGCCCCCCCCAGATGTTCCTGAACTACAACTCCCAGAAATCTCTGACTGCATTAGAAGGATGGAGAAGCATGGGAGCTGTAGTTAATGAACATCTGCGGGGCTGGAGTTTGGACATAACTGGGCTAAGGGGTAACGTAAAGTGGTTTCTAAATAACTATATGTTCCTGCAAGGCATCTCCTGATCCGATCCTAAGGATGGTTATTGGATCATGCCGACTTCTGAGGATCGGCTTTTTCAAAGCCGATATGATCTCCGAGTCTGCAGAAATCTGGACTGCGAGACTCCGAGCTGAAGTCGCGTGGAGTCGGCATTCACCGAGGCCTCTTCCATGATTGTGGGTCCTCTTCGTCCTGTGTGATGTGTATGGCCGTGTTACGGAAGTTGCCAAAAGTCAATTGCACATTTATCACTGTCATAGCTTTCAGTAAGAGCCGGTGGCTCTCCGTATTCCCGCAGTGCTGGCAGGGAAGACGCAGCAGTAAAATCCAACGTCCTGGCATCACTTATAAAGCGGCCGAGCCACCGGTCTGACAGAGGGTCGTGCGGTATTGGATTGAGACTCTGCACAGGCCGATCCTGACAGCCGCACGACTCGGATCGGTGGCTCAAAAAGGCCGACTGGGACGTCCCTAGTTCATGTCAATGGTTTTATGGAAAAGCGCTTGGTAGTGAAGAGGTTAAACAGCAATATTAATAGTTATAATAAAGCTATTTTAATGCACATGCACATTCCAATGAATGATAAACTAAATTATTGTAAATTTTACCTCACGGTTTACCTGTACTTTGTTTTGTTTATATAATTGGACGATGAACCGAACTCCCCCCAGTAAAATATCCAGTTAGGCCTTGACAGAATCAATTGGAGAGTAATGCTTCCCGCATTATGCGCACGTTCAAATTACTTTACTGTTGGTAATCTGCCCACTTGAAAAAAATGCATTTCAGATTGCAGAATATAGCCAGATTTGTACAAAAAAGTAATTTTCCTAAACACTGCGCGCATTTCTACTTCCCATAAAAATCCTTCATGTTGATGAAAAGGCACACAGGGTAACTATAGAGAGCACTCATTTTTGGCAAAGTGTACATACACACAGTCCCGCAGCTCTGTATTGTGATTCGCACCGTTGTCCTATTCGTCTCATTAGATTCATGGCGGATGTTTGAGTTTACATTATGAATCCCGATAATTCAAACAGACGGAGATGGGAGATTTTAGTTGAAAAAGGGATATTCTGGTTGTATTTAACTGTCCAATAAATACTGTATATTCTAATTAATACCTACTGTATCGCAAGTGTCTTTAAATCTTTGAAAATGATTACCAAATAATGAAAATGTTAACATTTTTAGCTGAACTAAGGGGCCAAGCCCAGCTCCTGACAAACAACCCCCACCAAACTTTACACGTAGCACAGTGCAGTCAGACAAGTACCGTTCTCCTGGCAACCGCCAAACCCAGACTCGTTCATCAGATTTCCAGATGGAGATGCGCGATTCCTCACTCCAGAGAAAGCGTCTCCACTGCTCTAGAGTCCAGTGGCAGCGTGCTTTACACCACTGCAACCCTACGCTTTGCATTGCACTTGGTGATGTATGGCTTGGATGCAGCTGCTCGGCCATGGAAACCCATTCCATGCATCTCTCTGCGCACTGTTCTTGAGCTAATCTGAAGGCCACATGAAGTTTGGAAGTCTGTAGCGATTGACTCTGCAGAAAGTTGGCGACCTCTTCGCACTATGAGCCTCAGCATCCTCTGACCCCGCTCCGTCAGTTTACGTGGCCTACCGCTTCGTGGCTGAGTTGCTGTCGTTTCCAAACACTTCCATGTTCTTATAATACAGCTGACAGTTGACTGTGGAATATTTAGGAGCGAGGAAATTTCACGACTGGATTTGTTGCACAGGTGGCATCCTATCACAGTTCCATGCTGGAATTCACTGAGCTCCTGAGAGCGACACATTCTTTCACAAATGTTTGTAAAAACAGTCTGCATGCCTAGGTGCTTGATGTTATACACCTGTGGCCATGGAAGCGATTGGAACACCTGATTCTGATTATTTGGATGGGTGAGCGAATACGTTTGGCAATATAGTGTATTTATAAAGTGACAACATATTCTGTAGTGCTGTACAACGGATCGGACAAACAGCAACGTATACAAGTTAGACACACTCAGAACAGTGGGATATGAGGACCCTGCTCAGGAACTTACAATCTAAGATATATACAAGGTACGGGACATCACTAATCTAAAGCAGAGGATCACTGATGATGCCATTGCCACCATTGATGAGGGTTTGCTACAGCCAACATGGCAAGAAATCGAGTACCGTCTTGATGTGCTTCGTGCAACTAATGGTGCCCATATAGAGGTGTATTAAATGAGGCAAAAAAACTTTAAAAAAAAAATGTATAAGTCTCATTTTGTAATAATTTTCACTTATCTGTCTTTTCATTTGCCTTTGTAATAAATTTTTGAAATTGTAAAGAGACTTTATGGACACCCTGTATTATTATTGTCATCATTAATATAGCGCCAACAGTTTCCGCAGCGCTTTAACCAAAGGGAATGAAATAAACGGACATAGCATTGAAACAAGAGGTGTAGCGCGCCCTGCTCATAGGAGCTTATAAATATATATACTTTGTCAAAAATATTTTGTGTACCCGTAATCAGGGAGAGGGGGCTAGTTTTTGGGTTTCACAGGGGCACCCACCCCGATCAGCGGTTCAGTAAGGATCCCAAGATTTCTGACGGCAGTCCTGTATAAACCTTTCACTGTTTCAGAGCGGTGGATTGAACAGATTATTTTCCACAGAGAGAAGGAAATGTAATTAATAAAACAATAAATGTAAAGCAGTGCATTATTCTACACCTGGGAACCTTCCACTTCAGCTGACAGCATAAACACGGAAATTGCAAATGCATGAAAACCCGACACAAAGGTTCTCTGTACTGACTCAGCAACCGTGATAAACTAATGGGTCTAATAGCCTCCACGCAGAAACAGCAGCTCGATTGCTTAATTGGGTTTCCTATCTTGGACCGGAGATATCAACAGTGATAACTGAGAATAAAATACACCCAAGACATGAGGAACTGGGATGGTGGGAACAGAGTGTGGGCATGGGTGTCCAAGATTCTGATCTGGATCAATGAAGAAGAGAAAGTGGAACCGAGAGTAGAAAATTCTCAGATGTACATAAAAAGTCAAGACTATAAGAGCAAAAAGATGGTATATTAAGGGAGGTAACTGATGAAGAACTGATCAAGGAATGGAAACGGAGGACTCAAAGAGAGGAGCATGACATTTGTGTTCTGAGCTATGAATTATAAGGTCATTTGGGATGTTCTGGTAGAAAAGAGTAATAAAGAATTAGCATACTAAGCACAACCATGAGCAAATAAAATCAATATTATTATAGCACAAAAGCAATAAAGAACAGAATATACTAATTTAATGAATATTCAACCCACCATATATACCATAAATGCAATGGGCAAGCAAGAAAATCATTGTATACTTAATTACGATCAATTATAATCCTATTCATAGGGAACAAACCAGCTAAGTTCCTACAGCCAATATATGGCAACATAGCTGTAACATCCTTGGCCCCCGCAGCGCTTCCTGGGGGGTCAGGGTGCCCGGTGGCATCGCTGGCTAGCCTGTTGCAAGTACTGAGAGCTGCCAAAATGGCATCTGAGGGGGCGTGGCTTAGCATAATTGCAAGGAGCCATCAGCCTTTAAAAGAGGGTGAGTGGAGCTGCTCCTTGAACTGCCGTGGGAGTAATTTGGAGTGGAGTCCTAGTGCCTGCTTTTCATAAAATCTAGTAGTTCTAGTATCTGTTATTTCTAGTTCATGTTCTGAGTATATTCTGTTTCTAGTCTGGTTTTTCTGGTTCATGTTTTCATGTTTGTCTGGTTTCAAGGCCTTATCTCAAGGCATCCAGTTCTGTGTCTAGATCTGTGTCATGTCTGTTCCTAGTTTCTAGATTTAAGTCCTGTCCAGTATGTTGCTGAATTCATCTATTGTCTTGTTTCCTGTTGTGTATCTGTTTTCTTGGTGGCTATACAGAAGCCTATCACTGATAGCAGGCCTACCTGCAGGCTATTGAACTTTGTGTTCCCCCTCTGGATTCTGTATGTACTCATGCTATACAATCTTAGATTTGTAGGCCTTCCCTGCAGGCTAATGAACACAAGTGTTCCTGCTCTGTATGTCTCAAAAGTAAGTCTTGCATCTGTTTTCTGTGCTTTAGTTCTGACAATCATTGAGATTTCAGCAATCTTGTTCATGTGTCAGGACACAGTTAATGTGTTTACACCCAGCGACCTCCTGGCCGCGAAGCCATTTGGTGCTGAGGTGATAATTAGGTTTCTTGTAGTACCTCCCTGGTGTGGGAATCAAGGTATTACAGCCTTTCTTGCTGTATGTGTTTTCAGTATGTAACCACTGTAAATATGTGTCTCTTTAAGAGCACAGTGTGTTAAATCCCCTAATATCCCCCATTTTAGAGAAACTCCTGTAGTATTGTGAATGTCTCCCCCAAAGAAAGCTTTTGGTTTGTTTTTGTTTTAATTTTGTGCAGCTGTTTAGCATATTAATATTAACTCCTAATGAGGCATGACCTCTTCTCCTGTGAGCCGGGCTTTTCCTTCAGATCACGAGGCAGCTACTCGAGGTAGGAGGTGTAATGAAGAGCTCTCACATTCTCTTCCCTTAGTTTTAAAACCATGCAAAAGTTCTCCCAAAACGGTTGTTTAGATTTAACCCTTATGTATGTGTAGTTATGTTAATTCCTCTAGGAGGTTCATGTGTGCAGAATAAAACCGCTCTATTTAGGACAGGGCTTTGCATGTAAAATATCAGCACAAGTGATAACCTGTGCTAAACCTATGCTTGGTGTCTGTAGGTGGATGTCAGATATTCTCATTGCCGTGTTTTATGTTTTATTCAGGTATGATTTGTTTTATTCCCATTGTTTTATTTGTATTTCCCTGTTGAAATTTATGTATTTTCCTTTTGTATATATGTATATATTTATTGTAAGGTGACTATACTCAGCCCTTCAGATCACGAGGCAGCTGCTTGAGGTGGATGTCACAGAGGATATTCTCATTGCCGTGTTTTTGTTTTATTCAGATTAAAATCGCATGTTGCCGGTCTCATCTTTGACGCTCAACAACACCACAAAACACAACGCAGAGTCCATAGGAACAGGCAGCGAGGGTGCAGGCCGGTTACAAGTATCTGTATAATTCAAGGTGTTGTGTGACTGCCCTGCAGGCCGCACAACTCGTTAATCATTGAGATTCAGCAAATCTTGTTCACGTCTGTTCTTGTATCCCGTCATGTCTATGTATCTGTGCACCGATAGTTAACATGTTTTTGCTCAGTGACCTCCTGGCCACGAAGCCATTTGGAGCTGAGGTGATAATTGGGTTTCTTGTAGTACCTCCAGTGGTGTGGGAATCAAGGTATTACAGCCTTTCCTGCTCTCGGTTTATGAATCTGTCCTACAGGATCCAAATAAACGCTACTCCAGGGTAGCGCCGTTAGCGCACCGTTACAATAGCCCAGGCAAGCATGAAATAAGAGGCAATAGTAGATCCTCGAACAGATCTTACAAAGTAAATCATGATAAATAAAAATCAAAGAAAGGAAGTCCCTCAGTGGAACAAACTGAGACCAGACGTCCCAACATTTGGGCCAGAGGCCTTTCTCAAGCTTCAAGTGCAGTTGTCCACTATTTGAATGTAGAAGGTCAGAGCCATACATAATTTGGAAACCTGGGCCAGTGACTGGACGTAAAGTGTCTTTTTTTTGCCTTGACTCTTATTCCAAAGTGGTTGGTGGTTTTAAAGGGCCACTACCACCTAAAAATTTTATGTTTATTTTGTGATGCTGATATCTTACATGTATTTTCTTTTTTTCTCAAAATATTGTTCTGTGTCACTGGGCGCATCCATTGTGTGACATTTTGTGTTGTAAACTGCCCCACAGTATCTTTACATACAAAAGTGATTGTTAGCTATTTAAATGTTAGTTCCTATTTGTAATTTATGTATAATATTAGCTAAAAACTGAGGCTAGAGTGCTGCGTCAAGTTTAGATTTATAAACTGGCTTATAGTTGAGATTTTTCGGTCGGGGCTTTTAATGTCTCACCCCACTCTTAACCTCCCCGGTGGTATTCCCCAATGTGGCTCGGGGTTAAAATTACCGCTGAAGGTGGTAACCCCGAGCCACACTCGGGCTTGATACTTACCGGTGTCCTGCTTCCTGGTTCCCTTCTCGCAAGCATGACGTTGCAATCGTCTGGGGAGGCAGCGAGGGAGCACAAGGACAGGTAATGTATCCAGCCCCAAGGTGTGGCTTGGGGTTACCGTTTTCAGCAACGAAATTAACCTTGAGCCACACTGATACAATTTATTTGGCCCCCCTAGGGGTAACAATTCTGACATTTTAGATGTCAGAATCGCAACGCCAGGGAGGTTAAGATTGTAAACTCGCTCGAGCTGATCCCTCTTTTCCTGTTCTCCTTGTGCCATAACCATTGTATAGCGCAGCGTAATATGTTGACGCTCTACAATTAATACAATTAATTACACATGATTGTAATGTAGACATTTGAGACCCCTTCTGAGATAATCTCACGGCTTGGAGATAGCACAAAAAATGGTTAAAATTAGGAACTCGAATGGCCATAGACACCAAAAATCTGAATAAAGAAGGGCCTAGGCCTTGTCGTCATATAGTGATATAAACTTTACTTTTTTTGCCTGCCTGGGTGTACACTTGCCATTCCATCTACAAAAAAACGAAACCTGCACGGGGATGGAACCCGCTGGCACCGGCATCGGCTCTGAATGGAAATAAATCATGGTAATAAAGAGCAGAGGCTTCTAACTACAGTCGTCATGTTTTACACTGTTTTAAACTACATCAAATTCCTGCATAAATACATGTAACATGATACGGTTCCAAAGAGCCATGTTAACATGCCTCGAGATTACCACACCGTGATCCTGAAGACGCAGCCTGCCCACAGCTTCATTAATAGCTTTCTTTTAAAAACCCGAGTGCCGAGAAGCCGACGCATTACTGTATCAAGGCTAAAAACATTTTCCATTCAATACGTCGGTGCGTTTGCTAATGCAGGAGTTTCGTTAATAAGGGAGTCTACCATTAAATGGACCCGTCACATTAAATGGACAGTGAACAACGCGTGTCTGCGTCATTTTGGTTTTGAAAACCGTAAAACGATTTTAAAGATAACTATAAATTCCAATCTAATCTCTCGATGGTCCAGATTAAACTTCATTGCTCTGTGTGTTTAACATTGTTATATTTATATTTGTTATTCTGTCTCACCCGTTGTACAACGCTACGAAACCTGTTAGCGCTTTATAAATACTTATAACATTTACAAGAATATTTCAGTTTGTCGTCTTTGTGTCAAGGAATGTGTAGATCAAGGCTGTCAAAATCCGCCCCCCCCAGATATTTATGGCGCACAAGACCCATAATTCTTTATGATAAAATAGATGGCTGGGGAATTAGGGAGTTGTAGTTTGAAAAGACCTGGGAGGGGCGGAGTTTGACAGCCCTGGTTTAGAGATCTGGGGCACTATTACATTCCTTGCATAAAAAAGCTCGCGCAGCACAATTTTTTTTTTTTTTCTGCACGCATCGTTAAATGTTACCAGCGTTAATTTACATGCGTTATTACAATCTGAGCGCATTTTTTTATCCGTCCGAAAATATCGCGCGTAAAAAATGCGTGCGAAAACTAGCGCGCATTAATGCTGAGTGCAGAAATCAGTGGGCAATCAGAATTAAGAAACACAATTGTCTCCCGTTCAGTTTTTGCGCCTGTCAAAATCAATTTGCGTATATTTGCTGTATCAATAATAAAAACACGCACAACTTCTCCATTTTATTGTTTGGGTATGTGTAGAATGTGTAACTATACTTTGCTGTATTTTTATTTGGGCTCGGCCAGGACGTTCAGATTTGCCATTAACACCAGCTTTTCAAAGACATTAAAATTATGCTCGCAAATGTTGTTCGTAAAAATTTGTGCATCGATTGCAATACCATCTGCATACCAGCGCAGGAACGCATTTGCGCTCACAATGTTAAGTATGGGATGCGCACGAACTTTCGCTCGCGCAGGATCACTCGCGTTAGACGTTAACGCGCATTTTGTGCGCGAACGTCGTAATATGACGTTCAGCGCGAAGGGTTTTTCCCCTCGTGTTAATGCGTTTTTGTGCACGTGCAAAATAGTGCCCCTGAAAATTAAGGGCCCTATTCCAATCTTCACGCATACGTTTTGCGCCGGCGCAAAAATGCATTAACGCGAGGGGCTGAACGTCGTATTAGTGTCAGCGTGTATACGTCTACCGCTGGTGAACCTGCGCGATCGCTTTGCGAGCTTACTGTATGTCATGCGTCCTATACTTAACATTGTGAGTGCAAATGCATTTGTGCGCTGGTACGCGGATGGTATTACAATCTATGCGCAGTTTGTAACGCACAGCCTTTGTGCGCAGAATTTTAGCAACTCCTAAGGCTCGGGTCAGACGAACGCAGTATGAACGTGCGTTTAGCAGCACTAAATCACGGCCGCGCTAGCAGCAAATGACGTCCAATGCCGGGCAGCATACGAAGAACGGCCGCACAAAAGTGCGGCTGCGCAACGCAAGTGGCAAACGAACGCATTTTCGAGAACGTGAAACCGCTAGTACTGACGTACAGAGTGCGCTGCATCCGCTAGCGGCGTGTGTGCATGATTAGGAGACGTCAGACGCTGCTAATGTCCAGCCTATATAACGTCCAGACGTAAGTGTTTTATTGATGATCCGTACAAAATCACGGACGAAAATGCGCATCGTATGACCGCTATTGCGTATTCCGTGAAAAAATACGTCCATTCGTTCGAACGCACTTTTTCACGGACAATGCGAAAAATGCGTTAGTCTGACCCTAGCCTAAAAGCTGGTGTTAATGGCAAATTCTATCAACCTGGCCGAACCCAAATACTCCAGCCCAAAAAAAAATACGCAGCAAAGTATAGTTACACATTCTACTCATACCCAAAACAATAAAATGGAGAAGTTGTGCGTGCTTTTTTTAATGATGCAGCATATATGCGCAGATTGACTTTGACAGGCGCAAAAACTTAACGTGAGACACTTGTGGTTCTTAATTATGATTGGCTGAATTGTGTGAAAAAAAACGGTCCGCACACTGATTTTTCCCTCCTAAAACCACTGTCAGGAACGGGCATCAGCAATTCGGACCGATCCAAATTGCGGCATTCCCAATATTTTGGTCAATTTCTGAATCGGTCTGAACCGGATTTCACGGGTCTAAACTTATGTATACCAAATACAGACCAAGGAAAAGGCTGTGTATCACCCAAAACTTTGCCTTTTGTTGTACTGAAGGTGTTTATAATCTTGGGAATATTGGAGAGCCTGAAATCCTTTGTCTGGGTCATAAGTTGGTCTGGAAGAACGAAAAATGTGAATTTAATGCTTTTTTTTTTTTTTTTTATTTTGCTGCTTGCAAAATATATATACGTTCTTTTTTATTAATTGCTTTATAGGGGTTATTCAGAGAGCACTGAAATGTCGCTGACACTACCTGCACTTCGGGGAATCAAATTTCCTGACCCTGCGGTGAATTCAGCATTCGTCGCAGGGTCCACGGAGTACAGGGAAAATCCGCCAAAAAAAGCCGAAAAGCCACCGGTAAACGCATCCGATACGATTCGAAGTATCGGATCACTCGAACCGCTGCAAAAAACACATCTGGAAAAAGCCGCCTGACACCGCACCGACCAGCAGCTGGAAAAGCCGACAAGCCGACGAATGGGGTAAGAAAAAAAACTATTGAAAGTGTCAAAATTGAAACACTGTTTGCAAAAAAAAACTACTGAACGAAAATGTCTGGAATTAACATATAAGGTCCTATGAATAACAATACAAAAGGGCTGTTACAGAAGCAAGAAGAACCGCCATTTAAAATAAGAGGAAGGAAAAAATTGACAAATGTCTAAAAGATCCTAAAAAAAAAAACAGGAAATAAAGAGACTTTTTGCTGCAGATTTAAAGAATAATCGGTTTATCAGATATTGAATAAAAAAGGGGATATTTTTAACATTGAAGCCTATGGGATTTGCCTGAATAAACCTGCCGAATGAAACATTTGTTGAGAAATGACATTTCACTGCTGTTCGGTGTCTCTGAATAGACGAAGCATAGATTAACCATTGCTTCTCTAAGGGGTATTTCAACGCCTTCGAACAGGCACCATACTTGCTGGCAATTTGCCAAAATTTGGCGAAATGCCTGCTTTCTGACTTGCCGAATGGCCACAAAATGGCACGGTATGGGGAAATTCACTGTTCGCTGCCATTTCTTGGCCAGATCGTCTCTCTGAATAACCCTGTATGTCTTTTTTTTTGTTAAAAAAAACCCTCGCAAACCTGTAAGGTTGAATAATATCTTGCATTTCCATTAAAAATCGGTTTAATGATTGATTTTTATACATATTTTAGATACATATTTGGATACAATAATTTTTTTTTTTTTAATGTAATGCACTTATTCATTAACCCTTTATTCACCGCCAGGGCTAGGCCATAGATTAGGTTCCGAGCATTGGTTTACAGGTGTTTATTATCCCTGTGGTTATTACACACAGAACACTATTTTTTGGCTGCCTAGCCTTAAATTTTAATTAAAATGCACACTTACATCCATCAGGGGTATTTTTCACATGTTAGTTACTGCTCCTTATGCCATTCCTGGGAACATATAGGGCTCTATTACATTCTTTGAACAAAACGCTTGTGCAGTGCGTTAACGCGCGTAAATCAACGCTGGTATTACAATCCGAGCGCATTTTTTCATCCTTCAAAAAATAACGCGCGTAAAAAAAAAAAAATGCAGAAATCAGTGTGCGGACTGTTTTTTCACACGATTCAGCCAATCAGAATTAAGAACCACAATTGTCTCACGTTCAGTTTTTGCTCCTGTCAAAATCAATTTGCGCGTATATGCTGCATCAATAAAAAAAAACACGCACGACTCTATTTTATTGTTTGGGTATGTGTAGAATGTGTAACTATACTTTGCTGTATTTTTTTTTGGGCTGGTGTATTTGGTTTCGGCCAGGACGTTCAGATTTGCTGTTACCACCAGCTTTTCAAAGACGTTAAAATTATGCGCGCAAACGTTGTACGTTAAATTTTGCGCATAGATTGTAATGCCATCCGCATACCGGCGCACAAACGCATTTGCGCTCACAATGTTAAGTATAGGACGCGCACAGTACACTCGCGCAGGTTCACCCGCGTTAGACGTTAACGTGCATTCTTTGCGCTGACATTGTAATACGACGTTCAGCGCAAAGGGTTTTGCCCCTCGCGTTAATGCGTTAAAATTTGCATAAGGAATGTAATAGAGCCCATTAAGTCCTGATCTATAACCCTGTACTAGTTACCCACATGTCGCATCCTCAAGGTTTTAGATCACTTTCCATATCACATGATATAAAAAACAAGTCTGGATTCCACGACTTTCTTGTGCTAATGGGGAAACGATATACTTCTACATCTGGAACTTGACTATCTTCCGTCTGTTCTTCTCGTTGCCCTTGGGATTCATTTTTTTTTTTTTTTTTTTTTTATCCAGACTCTGCTGAATCAAACTTTCCATGAGGATTATTCGCAAAGGCTTAAGGAAATTAAAATGCTAAGTATATCCCCCCCCCCCCCAAAAAATGTTTATGTATTTGTCTAAAAATAAATGTCAGGAATTCTAAAGTGAAAGATAAGCGTGTGACCGAAGTCTGGAAAAGTTAGATTGCTGCTCTAACCCGATACCGACCCGGATAAATCACTCACACTGGGCTGTCAGGTGACTTGTCGAAGATGACCGCTTGGTAACTAAGATTCTATTAATGGAAGATGCACATTGTTGGGACTTTATCTGCTAAACAGTGAGTTGTTGCTTTGAATGGACTCAAAATGACCTGAAAAACGTAAAAGACTTGGGGCCCTATTACAATCTTCGAGCATACGTTTGCGCCCGGGCAAAAATGCATTAACGTGAGGGGCAAAACCCTTTGCGCTGAGCGTCGTATTACAATGTAAGCGCAACAAACGTGCGTATACGTCTACCGTGGGTGAACCTGCGCGAACGCTGTGCGAGCTTACTGTACTTCGCACATCCTATACTTAACATTGTGAGCGCAAATGCGTTTGTGCGCTGGTACGCGGATGGTATTACAATCTATGCGCAGTTTGTAACGCACAGCCTTTGCGCGCATAATTTTAGCAACTCCTAAAAGCTGGTGTTAATGGCAAATTCTATCAACCTGCCGAAACCAAATACACCAGCCCAAAAAAAAAACACGCAGCAAAGTATAGTTACACATTCTACACATACCCTAACAATAAAATTGAGAAGTTGTGTGTATTTTTTTTTTATTAATGCAGCTTATATGCGCAGATTGATTTTTACAGGCGCAAAAACTTATCGTGAGACAATTGTGGTTCTTAATTCTGATTGGCTGAATCGCTTGAAAAAAACCAGTCCGCACACTGATTTCTGAGCGTAACGTTGCTGCGCGCGTGTTTTTGCGCATCTGTTTTAAGCGCATTATTGCTTGACGGATGAAAAAATGCACGAGGATTGTAATACCAGCGTTGATTTATGCGCATTTAATGCTGGGCGCACAAATTCACGCGTTGCGCGTGTGTTTTTGCGTGAAGATTGGAGTGTTCGAATACTTGAAGTGTGTCCTCTCAAGTGAATCATAAAAGGTTGATTTTTCACATGATTCCAATTGCTAAATTGAAGTAATTAAAAATTTTTCTCGCTGTTTTTTCAATTTGACTAGAATTAAGACATCTGAAAAAATATAAGAATTTTATAGGGGATTAAAACCCCAATGCCTCAATAGCCAATGGTCTTGATGCAAAGCCGTAAATGTGACTCAGTAACCTAAAAATTTTGATGGAGCGGTTTCCTCCTGCATTCATTTAAATCACGCCCCCCCCCCCATTGACAGCCCCAACATACCATAAGAGCACTTCCTCAGCATACATTTACAGCACTCCCCCACTGACATCTCTGTACACCACCTTCAACATGTAAACTTACTATGGCCGATAGGGTCCCATGGCACTGGCTGGTTGAGGGTATGCTCCACATGTGGTGCTTGGCTCCCCCCGGGCCATGCTCTCTCACCTCACAGTTTTTGGAGCTGCATGGGGTAATGTGGTTGCAGTGGTGCACACGGTCAAATGTTCCCATCGGACTCAGAGATCGTGCCAGCATTTCGAACAGGGGTGCTGCCTGCACAATTTGTTGAGCATGGCACCCCCATAAAACCGCCAATAAGGGAAATTATCGACAGGGGCTAATAACCCTTATTGATTTGCTGTTACCAGCTCTATTATTATGTAGTCAATGTTTCTTCTGTTACATAGCCACCCAGGACTAAATTGGTTTCTAAATATTCTACATGTTTCACTGCTTACATCAGGTCAAAGCCAGTGTCAAGGTGTAGCATGCAGCTAAAAATAAAGATATAGTATTTCAGTTAAAGGGATACCTTCCCTACCCCATCTGTCATTATGGCAAACACAAATCCCACCAGAATTTAGGCCCGTGTCAGATGAGTGCAATGATCACGTCCATGTTGCCACACATTTGTACGTCCGTTATAGAATCTAATTATGACCAAAGAAGCCCACACACGAAGTACGTCCGCACTACTGATGAGCCGAACACCCCGTGTACGGTTCGCATTCGAACTCGAACAATTTCAAAAGTTCGAACTCGAACTCGAACACGAACCGAACTCAATGCAAGTCAATGGGACTCAAAAGTTCGAATTTTAGAGTGCCCTCCAAGAGGGCATATATGAAAGATAAACAAGGGATGGTGCAGCGCCACACAACATGCATCCACCACCAGGGTGCCCAGATAGCCAATCTCAGGATATAGTGGTTTCCCCTATACCATTACACACAATAATGAAATAATTGACCTGGATCGGCGCGAATAGTGCCCTCTGGGGTCCTGGAGTCTTACGTTCATATGTGTAAAAAGGAGACAGATAATAGTGCAACACTGATATTATACAGGTTATATAAATGTATATGAGATATATCCCACTCACAGATATAGAGCCGTCACACTGGCTCTAAGTGGGTCCAGGCATGTGGGTAATTGTCTTCAGTTTCTTAGGTGACCCCCACCTTACAGCAAATTTCTGTCCAGAATTTTATGCAGTGGAAAAAAGGGAAAATTTTCCTTGTGTAGATCTACAAACACAGTTTACAGTGTTATGTACAGTTGGAATTGTACTCACATTTTGGGGAGCTCACATAGCTCATGGATGTATGCCCATAGGTTTTTTTGGATGGGAAAAAACCCAAAAGAAAAACCACCAATGATCCGGGAAGCAGCACCAATAGTCCAGGAAACAGCAAAGCAGGAAACGAAATTGGAGGTAGAAAATAAAATTTATTAAAATATAATTAAAATAACCACCAGAACGCGTTTCGCCGCATCAAGTAGCGGCTTCATCAGCTGGCTGATGAAGCCGCTACTTGATGCGGCGAAACGCGTTCTGGTGGTTATTTTAATTATATTTTAATAAATTTTATTTTCTACCTCCAATTTCGTTTCCTGCTTTGCTGTTTCCTGGACTATTGGTGCTGCTTCCCGGATCATTGGTGGTTTTTCTTTTGGGTTTTTTTCCCATCCAAAAAAACCTATGGGCATACATCCATGAGCTATGTGAGCTCCCCAAAATGTGAGTACAATTCCAACTGTACATAACACTGTAAACTGTGTTTGTAGATCTACACAAGGAAAATTTTCCCTTTTTTCCACTGCATAAAATTCTGGACAGAAAATTTGCTGTAAGGTGGGGGTCACCTAAGAAACTGAAGACAATTACCCACATGCCTGGACCCACTTAGAGCCAGTGTGATGGCTCTATATCTGTGAGTGGGATATATCTCATATACATTTATATAACCTGTATAATATCAGTGTTGCACTATTATCTGTCTCCTTTTTACACATATGAACGTAAGACTCCAGGACCCCAGAGGGCACTATTCGCGCCGATCCAGGTCAATTATTTCATATATGAAAGATATTTGCCATAAAAGGTGTATGGGGGTCTGGGTAGTGCCCTGGCGGACAGGAAACAAGGACAAAAAGATTTAAAAAAACCATTGTTAAAGGAACAGTGAGTTTTCCATGAAATAAAGGTTAAGAATAAAAACAAAAAATTCCTTCAAATATCGTGCCTAGGAGGTCCCCATAACCTGCCTGTGAAGTGGCGGATTTGTAGCATGTATAGAAACATTTAAAAACAAAAAAATGACATTTCAAATGACGGTAAATGGTTTTTCTTTAATCTATTCATAAACAACTGCTTGGGGCGGCAGTCTGTATGAAAAGAGGAGACATTTTCGATCACGCAGAACAAGTTTAGTGATTTTTTGGCTAAATTATGGTGAAACTTATGCAGGCTTTGGATGAAAGTAACAATAGGTGCTTTAAAATTGGGCCTTTAGTGTCAGCAACAGTGCCTTCACACCGTAACCCCCTCTGTGGTATTGGAGAAGAGTGCAGGTTTGGATCCTGCGGTCAAATATTAAAATGATATGCATCTGGTATAGGCGTCAGTAGCAGTGCTCCCAAATATTGTGCCTTTGGTGGCAGCAAGTGCCTTCACACCGTAAGTAACCCCTCTGTAGTATTGTGGAAGAGTCCAGTGGTGGAGGTTTTCGTAACGCAGAAGAGATCCCCGATCTATTCATTTACAGCAGCAGCTATAACAAAACCGGGTCAGCAATGTTTAGGCACTTGTACTGCGCTACTGTATATGGTGAGAATCGGCGCACACCAGTAGCAACAGGAAGCAAATCGAACAGGCAGGGAATACACAGAGAGAATAGTCAAACGGCAGGCAAAGTCGGCAACAGATCGGGTCCTCAGAACAAGCAGGGTCAGTAACAAGTATACAAACTGATTCGGTAAGCTAGCGATGCGCAAATAAAGGCTGAGACACACTGAGCGTGTAGCGACGCACAGCGTAGCGAAGCAAACATTTTGCAGGCTTGACTTCACTCCGCTCCACCTCGCGTGTCTACACTACAATACGTTTGCTTCTCACCGCACTGGACAGGAATCCACTAACTAAATTAAAATGTACACACAAAACCGTTTTATTTTCACAAAGAACATGTTATATAGGCAAAAAAAGTTTCTAATGATTAAAATACATCAAAAATTACTTTTAATTTAATAGGAATAGTATAAAAATATATTAAAGTAACCCCATATCATATATATTATAGGGACACGGAGCGCCGTGTATAGAGTAGGGATGCATTGATACCACACACAGACATATACGTATATATCAACACGCAGACCTATATATACGTATATATTAACACGCAGATATATATATATACACCCACCCACAGACCTCAGACCATATATACACATACGCACATGGGGGGTGGCATGTGGACAATCTCAACTAAATGTGCCCCCCCCCATTTGGCTGATCCCCCCCAGAATAAATGTTGAACCCGACAGAGCAGAGAATACATATATTATTCTCTGCTCTATCGGGTTCAACATTTCTTCTGGAGGGATCAGCCAAATGGGGGGGGCAATTAGTTGCCAAATGTGTGTGTAATACAAGCCTGGATATATATATTTATAAGAATATAGATATATATAATATTATATATGATATATATCATACCTGCCCTTACCTTACCCTATATAAATTTGCTAAAATTATAGACACAAAAAACAAACCACGGCCTGAGACCCCGTGCAGCCCACATGCCACCCCCTTCTACCTGGCTGAATGTATCAAAAATGTCCTCGATATTTTTTTTTGTAGAACTGTGTCGCCGTACCTTAGACTGGTGGTCAGTGGGGGCTCCCTGGATCCTGGTTGTGGGGGGGTCTGCCATGGCCGCAGGTGCAGTGGCTCCCTCCCTGCACTGCCTGTCTCTGCCACATGCACCCGGGCGGCTAGCCTGTACATTCGCAGCTCTGTCATCAGGCGGCCGCATGCTCCTCAATGCTCCTCAAGGGGATCCTTGGGAGGCCCCTGCAGGCTTCCCTCTACAGTGCCTGATTAGAGGGCCGTGTCTGCCTGATGTTTTAGTAACAAGAATGTTCTATCCCCTAGGCTTCAATGTTAAAAATATTCCCGTTTTAATTCAATATATAATAAACCGTTGCTTATAATATTCTGCAGTAAAGAGTCTCTTTATTTCTAGATTTTTTTAGTATTTTTTTTAAGCATTCTTCATACTTTTTTAAAAAAAAATTATTTTTCGAACTTTTGGCGAATGTCCCAGAAAGTTCCAAGTTCGCGAACGGCCGATTGTTCGATGCGAACTCCGAACAGATCAAACTGAACAGCTCATCCATAGTCTGCACCGAACTTCAGACGCACAACGGACGTGGCAAACGGAAGCAAGACAGGCATGAACGTAAATCCGCTAGAACGGACGCACAGTGTGCTGTGTCCGCTACGTCCGCATAGCTTTGTGTGTGAGTGATGGAATGAAGTCAGACAGACTGCATTTATGACGTCCAGCATTTTGACGGACAAAATGTTTTTCATATTAATTTATTTTCCCATCTACATCAGTCAAATTAAAACGTCAGTCACAAAAACAGACTGTGTGGCCACTACCTTGTTGCCGTCAGTCAGAAAGTACGTCCGTTGTGCACGGACACACAGTCATCTGACATTAGCCTGAAGCTCACTGTAGTCAGTGGCGTAGCGTGGGGGGGGGCTGGGGGGGCCGTGGCCCCGGGCGCAGTTTTGTTAGGGGCGCATTCTAATCAGGTGGTACAGAGACTCTGTACCACCTGACTGACCGGACCGCGTGACCGGCTGCGCACGCACACAGCCGCATCCACTTCACAGGACGGACTGTTCAAGACCGGGCAGGCGCTCCCGTGCTGCCCGGCATCTGGGTCCCTCAACCCCCTGCCGGAGCTGGGGCAACAATCCAGGTGAGAGCTGGGGGCAAATCCATGACCTGGGGGCAAATCCATGTGTGACCTGACCTGGGGGCAAATCCATGAGCTGGGGCAAATCCATGAGCTGGGGTCAGTATCCATGAGCTGGGGGCAAATCCATGAGCTGGGGGGCAAATCCATGAGCTGGGGTCAGTATCCATGAGCTGGGGGCAGTATCCATGAGCTGGGGCAAATCCATGAGCTGGGGGGCAAATCCATGAGCTGGGGTCAGTATCCATGAGCTGGGGCAAATCCATGAGCTGGGGGGCAAATCCATGAGCTGGGGGCAGTATCCATGAGCTGGGGGCAAATCCATGAGCTGGGGGCAAATCCATGAGCTGGGGCAAATCCATGAGCTGGGGGCAGTATCCATGAGCTGGGGCAAATCCATGAGCTGGGGGCAAATCCATGAGCTGGGAGGCAAATCCATGAGTGAGCTGGGGGCAAATCCATGAGTGAGCTGGGGGCAAATCCATGAATGAGCTGGAACGAGCTGAGGCTTGCACTTTGTAGACCTGTCAGACGTTCTGCGTAGTGGTTCGACGGGGAGGTAAAATTCACGCCCATTGTAACATGCAATAAAAGTGTTCACATTACATTTTGTGGTCCTCACAGCCGATAGGACGGATGCTAGAATTGGGGGGGGTTACAACTGACACAATTAGGCCAGTGCCACAAGGACATACTATCTTGCACCTCCAAGACATCTTGAGTGGTACCAGCCATGTGGAATGGACTCTCCTAAGCTTCAGTCCTTCAAAAAATCCCTCAAACCCCTTTTTATTTTGGTTTAGCTTTACTACAAAATATATCTATTTTTTATGTTTATTGTAAAACACAGTTAAAGGGAAACTGTAATGCGTTTACATGGTTTTATTGGTTTCCTTGTGGTATTCAGGTCTTGGACCACACAGTTAACTGTTTTACCACAGTGCTAAGGAAGTTCCTTCTGGCCGTTGTGGTCGATTTTTAAATTGTATCTTTTAAAAGCATTACTGAATTAAATATTAGCAGAATACACAGACACCTTTTTAAAAGCACATTTACTGCTCTCGTCCTCCCTAAACAGCACGTAACTAGTGTGAGATATTTATTTCTATTATGCTTCTATTTATACAGCTTTCTTGCCCTCTGGAGGTTGAAAATATGTTCTCACCCACAAACGTACAATTTTTTCCCTTTTTGTATTAACAAAATGATCGTAACATATACAGATCTATTCCCTAAAAGGTGAAACTCTGGAGAACGTTTGGAGACGAGAAAATTCTAGGTCAAAATAGCAGATTTGGAAAGTGAGATAATTGGGAGAAATAGTTTGGTTATTTTGATTTACAGGGTTATTCAGAGAAAGGTGGAAACCAGTAGAACTGGCAGGAGAAGAGAACAATCGATTCTAGACCAAACAACCAATTTGGAAAGTGAGATAAATGGGAGACTTTTTTTCTGGTTTGGCTATTTTGACCTAGAATTTTCACTTATCTAATTCTCCTGAGTTTCACCTTTCTCTGAATAACCCTGCTCGAATTTTCACTTTTCCAAAAGTTCTCCAGAGTTTCACCTTTTAGTGTAGAGAGCCTATAATCATCATTAACACTATTAAATATTCTGCAGGCAGCATGTAGGCGCCTAGAGACCTTTAGGCTTAGTGACTCCCCTCTTTCTTCTGTGCTATACACAAAATTTCCTGTTCTGTCAATGGACGTATTAACTGGACTTGTTTGTTTCTCTGAACAGTTATTCCAGAAAAATTGTGACTGTGGAGGCCATTGGAGTACAGTGAGCTCCTTGTCATGTTCACAAAAACAGTTTGAGATTATTTGAGCTTTGTGACATGGTGCATTATCCTGCTGGAAGTAGCCATCAGAAGATGAATACACTGTGGTCATAAAGAGATGGATATGGTCAGCAACACAACTCAGGTAGGCTGTGGTGTTTAAACAAAAGTGTGCCAAGAAAATATCCCCCACACCATCACATCACCTCCACCACCAGCCTGAACCGTTGATACAAGGCAGGATGGGTCCATGCTTTCATGTTGTTTATGCCAAATACTGACCCTACCATCTGAATGTCGCAGCTGAAATCAAGACTCAGCAGACCAGACAACGTTTTTCCTATCTTCTATTTTCCAATTTTGAGCCTGTGCGAAATGTAGCCTCAGTTTCCTGTTTTTAGCTGACAGGAGTGGCACGCGGTGTGGTCCTCTGCTGCTGTAGCCCATCTTCAAGGTTGGACGTGTTGTGCGTTCACAGATGGTATTCTGCATATCTTGCTTGTAACGAGTGGTTATTTGAGTTACTGTCGCCTTTCTATCATCTCGATCCAGTCTGCCCATTTTCCTCTGACCTCTGACATCAACAAGGCATTTTAGTCCGCTCAACTGTCGCTCACTGGATATTTTCTCTTTTATGGACCATTCACTGTAAATCCTAGAGATGCTGTGCGTGAAAATCCCAGTAGATCAGAAGTTTTTTAAATACTCAGAGCAGCCCGTCTGGCACCAACAACCATGCCACGATCAAAGTCACTTAAATCAGCCCTCTTCCCCATTCTTATGCCCTGCTTGAAAGTCGTCTTCACCGGTTCTAGATGCCTAAATGTATTGAGCTGCTGCCATGTGATTGGCTGATTAGCAATTTAACAAGCAATTAAACTGGTGTACCTAAGTATAGTCTTTCTCTTGCTTTTCTCTTTTCGTCACTACTATCTGTTTATTACCCACAAACTTGCTGGGCGTGGTGAAATTTTGGTTTGTTATCGTCATAGACTCTCTTCTCCTTTGTCGTTATTTCACTTGCTGTGCTTTTCTGTATAAAAGGTTTATTTCTATTACCAAACTTTCCCTTCTGTATTATGTAGGGTAAGTTATCCAGTGCAAGGTCCAAGGGTCTACGAAGTACATTGTTCAAAATGGACATTACTTCTGGCCAACTGTGGATTAAAGTTGCCCTCAGACAATAACCTCTCCAAAAGGAGGCTTTATGGTTTTTTTTCTCATGTCATGGATGGAACTCTGTCCCTGATGTATGAGAGTGGCGAATGAGTCTCCAAGGTTCACTCAAATTTGCATTCTTCATCAAGGTTGGCCCAAGTCAGCTTCCTGTTCTTTTATTTATGCCAGAGGTCTTTACTCGGAATGACTGTATTTAGTAAAGTTTAAAAAAGTAAGTTGAAAGAGTACTGAACAACTTGACCCTTTGTTGGAGGTACCTAAAGAAGGTGGAAGGCTTGTTGGGAGCCTTTAATCACTGTGTCAAGAACAATCCCTCTGTGCTACAAGTGATTTCGGATACTTTTTTATTAAACATTGACTAGTTCATCAAAAAAATTTAAAAAAACGACATTGAAAAAACATAAAAGGATTTTGCAGGGTGCAGTTTTCATCCATTTTAATGTTTTATACAACAAACAGAATGAACATTATGTATTTAAGTACTTCATATAGACTTTGAAAAGAAAAAAACTTTCATAACCAGGGGTTCTTCTCTATATCTACATAGAATAGTATAGAAATAACCTGCACTTGGTCCACTTATCAACACTATCACTTTTTAATTTCAATATATATATATATACAAGTCAGACCTGGCTTTGTGGGAGGGGCCTTTATAGCTTTTAAACAGGATAAGAGACTTGTTACGGTGGGCCTGGCCTGGCATGGTGCAGAAAGGTGTGAGCCTAATGTGCAGTGATCACACATGAATACAGACATGAAACAGCAAACAAGATATTTATTTTAAGCCACACTAAATAGCAGGGATCCAGAACAAAAAGCACAAAATTTACACATGAAACTAATACCTGAGAACTTTCAGAAAAATATAGGAATAAACAAAAATACTGAGCTGCAAAACCAATACAGGGTACAGGGCTATAAGCCGGGCACATACAAAAAGAAAGAAGTCCGACAGACCTGAACTAAAGTACAAAGCATAACTAACCCAGATAAACACAAAATATATTAAATCAAGAACCTAGATAACAATGAACAGACCGGAAATGATCAGAGCTAAGTCGGGGTATTGCTATGAAGAAACCTGACACAGAAGTCCTACAGAGTAACCTGAAGTCAGACAGGAGATCCAGAAGCAAAACTGCACATAACCAGAACAGAATCAAAATGAATGAGAATCAGTTGAAATCAGATCAGATTCAGGATCAGAATGAGGCAGCCCCCTTCCTAGGGTGATGCCTCCTTTTAAATCCAAAAATGAAAATGAAAGTCCAGAACTTAAATGGCAATGTTCACATATATCAAAGGGGGTGCCAGGGGCCCAGAACGTCACAAGACTAATCACACCATATGCTCCTCGAAGTCGCTCTCTCACCTCTTCATCTTTCAGGACTCGTCTCTTATTGTCATACATCCCTCTTTTTTTCTGACCTACCATACTGTAGATTCCAGTAACCTTAATCCGCCTTGGTTTAGGGGGTATCATCACAGTTATTGGAACGGAACACAAATCTATATTATGCACAACAAAACGGCAGCACTCAACCTGGATATGCATATATACGTTTATACTTCTTATACATGTGTAGGAGGTATATACCCTTAGAGTCTGGCTTTGGTAACACATTCGAAGCTGTGCTTTTAAAGCTCTAAAAATCACTGAAATCTCATTCAGATCAGTCAGTTCTAGTCCTTTTATAGAGTTGCATGAGATAACCTCGGAGAATGTGTATATATAGTGATGGATGCATGCTCATCAATCTTATATTATTTATGCTGAGCAGGTTCTAGTCGCTTACATCAAAATTGTAAAAGATTTATCAAAAATATTGCTGTCACTCACTAGTTGGGGCATGCTGTCATGGTGAGCGACAGCCGTGAATGAAGAGCTGTCCTACAGGACAACTGCGTTTACCTCTTTGCATGCCATCACGCTGACGTCACTCCAGGGAGCCAATCGAACAAAGTTGCAATTGAGCCCTCAGAAAGCTCCTCCCACTGATGGGGTGGTATGGCAACAAAAAAAAGGCTTTGATACCCAAGGAAGGGAAGAGATGTCAAACTCCTCTTCAAGACCACTTTATTATCCATCCCAATTATAGGATATTGCAGTAAATGTGAACCTGGCTGGTATGGGTTCACTTTCATGATATGGAAAGTACAGCTGTTTGTGCGTTTTTGTCATATTGTTCATCTATTAATGTGATTTAGTTGGTGATCTGGCCACATTTTATGAGTAACCAACGCAAAAATCCAGTTAATTCCAAAGGGTTCAAACATTATCTGGCAACTGCATAGACCAATACATAAGTGAATCAGTTTCTCGACAGTAGAAAGAATACAAAACATTTCAGAACAAAATGTTTTTAAAGGAATTATGAAGCCTGACTATATACCTCTTTAATGATTGAGTCAAGATATTGCTATGTAAAAACTAAGTCAAACTGCTCCTGTCATACACACTACCCGGGAGCCACCATTGTCTGTTTACTATAGGCCTGCTCTTCTGATCACACATGACAGATAAACATCACCAGCTCTGGTTAGACCTCAGATTGTTGTGCCAATGCTATGACCAAGATGGCGATAAGCTGTAAATACACATGACAGGCATGCTTTAATATTTCTGTACATCCTTTTTGTTCTTGAACCACAAATCATATACCTCTATATTCCATGGCAGGGCAGTCCTTTAATGTCACTTATAGTTCACTTGGGACAACTACGGAGATCATGGTGGAAAGTCCTAAATATAGAAGAAGGTCCAATGGTTAAAATAACATCTCATGGACTACCCCTCTCATGCTGTCCCAACATGCTGTTATTTGAAGATAATGTGATATTGTGAGGTAAAATAAGCTAGAACAACAAGAATGTTATGACATCACTTCCTGTCATAAAAATAAAAGGATTTATCATTGCTCATGAAAACATTGAATGTGCTGCAAGATACACAAGTATACATCTCATTTCAATTATACTTTTCCATCTAAAAAATTATTAAAAGCAGTCACCATAGCTGATAACAATAGACCTGGAACAGAAAAACTGATTTTAATGAGGTACTAGACTAAAAATGGGGTAGTTTAATGAGGGAGTGCACTGGATATTATGACTGCCCCCTCTGTGTCCTGTTGTTTGCTGAAATACGGCCTGGCAGGCGTTGTCCCTGTTGGTTTGAGTTGATTATATCAGAAGCATGCAATGCCATCCTTCGTGGAGGAACAGGTGGATGAGATGGCAGTGGTGGAAGTGGTGGATGAGATGGCAATGGTGGAAGTGGTGGAGCTGTTGCAGTTAGGTTTGTAACCTTGTGTGTTCTCGGGGCTGGTATTGGAGGAGCAGATGATGGTGAAGTAAGGGACTTGGAAGGATTCCCAGAAGGAGGAGGAGGAGGAGGTGGAAGCGGTCGGTTTCTAATCCAATCTTCCTCTTCTGGATCAATGAAATTCCCAAGATCCTCACTGCAGAAACCATTTGATGCGGTGCTCTGTTGAGAAGAGCAATCGTAATGAGGGACTTTGAAAACAGGCACGCAATACAGAAGAAGCAATGTGTGAGTTTATCACAAAGCTTCACAGCAATAACACAGTAATGTGCCAAGCGAGCGTATCTGAGTTATGCAGCAATAAAACTCTTAGTAATGTACGGTGTGTGTGTGTGAGCTTTTAACAGAGCTGCACAGCAATAAAGCTCCCAGTAATGTGTGATGCATATGTGTGCATCACAGAGCTGCACAGCGATAAGGCTCACAATTGTATATGAGTATCAGAGTTCCAGAGCAATAAAACTCCCAATAATGTGCATTATGCATGAGTGTATCAAAGAGCTCAACAGTAATAAAACTCCCATTGTAATGTGTGCTGTATATTAGTGTTTCATGGAGTTCCACGGTGCTCTATACCAGTTTAGTTAACATAACTGTTCTATTGTATAAGACTATCAGGGTTATTCAAAGAGAATCGAAAAGTCACTGCACGTTCGGTGACTTTTCGTTCTCTTCAATTCGGCGCGATTTGGCGATCCCATTTCGGCGGCCCTGCGGTGTATTCAGCAAGCACCACAGGGCCGTCGTAGTGCAAGGAAAAGCCGTCACAAACCCGACGAACACTCACCGCAAAACCCGGCGAACGGGCACCGAGACCCGCAAAATCATCTGGATTAACCCCGCCGAACACGCCAAAGAGCAGCCGCCGGAAAAAGCCGACACCGCAAACGAATGGAGTGAAAAAAAAACAGTACGCTTGAATGTTTGAAAAGTGAAACGCTGTTTGCAAAGAAACTACTAAACGAAAATGTCTGAAATTTACATATAAGATCCAATGAATGATAATAAAAAGTGCTGTTACAGAAAAACAAAAAAAGTTTTAATAAAAAAACAGAAACATTTTTTGCAAAAAAATCCCGAAAAATGACTAAAAGATCCTTAAAAAATCTAAAAAAAGGAGACTTTTTACTGCAGAATTAAATAATAAACGGTTTATTAGATATTGGTTTAAAACGGGAATATTTTTAACATTGAAGCCTATGGGATTCTCCTGAATAAACCTGTTGAATGAAACCACCGAATTGCAGGGCATTTCAGCAACCTTTCTCAGCTGTTTTGTGTTCTCTGAATAGAGGAAGCATTGCTTCTCTATGGGGATTTGCCCTATGGGGAAAAGGCACCGAACAGACACCGTATGTGCAGGCAATTCGTCAACATTTGGCGAACTGCCTGCTCTCTGGCTAGCCGAATGGCCAGGAAAGGTAACCGTACGCTGAATTTCGGCCCCAATTCGGAGCTCTTTGAATAACACTGTATATCTTGTAGACCTTAACAGTGAAATATGACATGTCTGGCACTTAGCTCAGCATTATATCAAATAAAGACATTTTATCGTCTATAACATCATATCTGGCATTTATAGAAAAAAAACATAACTCTTAAGGTTCACCTAGCCATGAACTATTTAAAAAGAAAATCTCTGTCCATTTCTAAAACTAGATGAAAATTGAAAAAGAAAAACTTTACATTAAAACAAGATGGCTACAGGCATCCTTTTTAATTTTACCATTATAATCTACCCGACAACAGCAAAAAAAATCATTCACTGTTTAGTAAGAATGTCACATCAAATTTCACAATAACATCTGATAAAAATAAATGCTGCATATCAATAAAACTAACAGTGGAATTATAGTTTCCATATCAAAGTAATGTGAGTTTAACTAACAGAATTCTGAAAAATAATAAATTGATAATTAAATAATAAAGTAATAATCTAATAATTATACCACTTAGTAACATAAAATGCTATAACACCCACCTCCGCAGCATCCTTTACAAGTTGTATATCTTCTTTTCCAGCGATTACACAGCGACAGAAAGGGCAGGTGAGACCATCAGACTTCTGCCATCAGAGAAAATGAAAAAGGTCATATACAGTATGAACGGGGAAAAGGTTTTTCGATTAATCGATTGTGAATCAAACTATCAATCTAGACTTCTGCTCAAATAGAGTGACAAAATTCTAAGATCAAACCACTGTGTAAACGTGTTCCACCTTGACATCTAGAATTTAGTTTGAAAGAGATTTTTTTATGTCCTGCAATATAAAAGAAGGAAACTTTCACTCGTTCCCATATTAATATAGACACTAAGAGCCCCGCAAGGTTAAGAAAAGGGTGTAAAACGATTCTCACAAAAAATAGGCATAACCCATTAATTACCAATATGGAAACACTAAAAAGTGGAAAAAATGAGAATCTAAAACATATTGGGCCCTAGTACATTCTTCACGCAAACGTTAACGCGTGCGCAAAAATGCATTAACACGAGGGGCAAAACCCTTTGTGCTGAACGTCGTATTACAATGTTTGCGCAAAAAATGCACGTTAACGTCTACCGCGGGTGAACCTGCGTGAACCCTTTATGAGCGTACTGTACTGCGCGCATCCTATACATAACATTGTGAGCGCAAATGCGTTTGTGCGCTGGTACGCGGATGGTATTACAATCTATGCGCAAAATATAACGGACAACGTTTGCGCGCATAATTTTAACGTCTTTGAAAAGCTGGTGTTAAAGGCAAATCTGACGGACCTGGCCGAAACCAAATACACCAGCCCCAAAAAAACAATACAGCAAAGTATAGTTAAACATTCTACACATACCCAAACAATAAATTTGAGAAGTTGTGTTTTTTTTTTCTTATGCAGCATATATGCGCAGATTGGGCAGACTAGATGGGCCGAAAGGTTCTTATCTGCTGACATTTTTCTATGTTTCTATGTTTCTAGATTGATTTTGGCAGGCGCAAAAACTTAACGTGAGGCAATTAAGGTTCTTAACTCTGATTGGCTGAATCGCGTGAAAAAACAGTCCGCACACTGATTTCTGCACGCAACGTTAATGCGCGCGTGTTTTTGCGCGTCTTTTTTTACGCACGTTATTTTTTGACGGATGAAATAATGCGCGAGGATTGTAATACCAGCATTAATTTACGTGCGTTAACGTTTAACGCTTCGCGCAAAAATTCACGCATTTACAGTGCATTTTTGCGTGAAGAATGTAATCGAGCCCATTATCCTTTATCAAGTCAGTAAGTCACATATAAGTATAAAACCATGTGAAAGTGACTATTAGTCTACAATATAATGCTGGAGTACTCAACTTCACATAGAAACACAGAAAATGTCGGCAGATAAGAACCTTTCGGCCCATCTAGTCTGCCCAATTACATGGATACTTTACCTGGATTTATCTTTTGTTTAGGATAGCCTTATACCTATCCCATGCCTGCTTAAATTCAATCACTGTTTTGGCCTCTACCACTTCTACTGGAAGACTGTTCCATGTATCCACCACCCTCTCAGTAAAATGATGCTTCCTGATGTTGCTTTTAAACCTTTGCCCCTCTAATCTAAGACTATGTCCTCTTGTTTTGCTACTTTGTTTCCTTTTAAATATACTCCCTTCCTCTACCTTGTGGATTCCCTTTACGTATTTAAATGTTTCTATCATATCTCCTCTGTCTTGTCTTTTTTCCAAGCTGTACATGTTAAGATCATTAAGCCTTTCCTGGTAACTTTTCTCCTTCAAGCTGTACACCATTTTAGTAGCCCTTCTCTGAACTCTCTCTAAGATGTCTATATCCTTCTGGAGATACGGTCTCCAGTACTGCACACAGTACTCCAAGTGAGGTCTCACCAGTGCTCTGTACAGTGGCATGAGCACTTCCCTTTTCCTACTGCTAATACCTATCCCTACACAACCAAGCATTCTGCCAGCATTTCCTGCTGCTCTATTACATTGACTACTTACCCTTAGATCCTCTGAAATAATAACCCTTAAATCCCAACCCTCAGATGTTGAGGTTAGGACTAAGTGCAAAGGACCTAAGTGCAAAGTCCATGCGGTCCTGACCTATTATAGCCATTTAAATCCAAAGGAGGAGGAAGGAGGGAGAGAAAAAGAGACATAAAACCATCAAAGATAGCCCCCCTTGGCAGATAACCCACACTCTGTTATAAAAAAAGGAAAAATTGGTAGCATCAGGAGAGTGATCCACCATAGCAGCTAGCTGTGAAGTGGGTCTACACTAAAAGCACTAATATATATATATATAGCACATGCACAATATAACTGGCCAATAGTACCCAAAAGCAAACAATCAAAGCGCTAAAACAGTATCTATTATAGGAAAATCCCATCAGTGCCAACTGTTGTTTCGGCAGTTCGAGCTGCCTGCTATACCCAACAAACCCTCAATGAACCCATAAAAACGAGAGGATCAAAAATACCCGATAATACAGAGTAGCATACATAAACATAAGAGACTATTAAAGACAAAATGATATTATCACGATGCGTTTAGCTGCAAAAGCGGATTCTTCAAGAGTAGGAATCCTTACCTCAGTCATAGCTGTATGAGGCTAGCAAGCCCTGCTAGCCACAAAACTTAGTACTGCTAGCCTCATAACCTGCAGAAGGTGCCCAGCTGGTTTTGTATAGTTCTATCATCTGGTTTTTATCAAATTCTTTAGAAGTAAACCAAAATTGATTTCTATCATGGAGTGTCTCTTTAGGAATTAGGAGTAGTTTGTCTTCACCAGAATCGGATTTTTGAAAGTGTTATCGTTACATGGAATATGCTATACATAAACAATATTTTTCTGCAATATATAGAGGTTTGGGGCAAACCTTAAGGCTAGGGTCAGACGAGCGCATTTTGTACGGACTGTGCAAAATTTTGTACGACTGTGCATTTTGTACGGACTGTGCGTCTGTGCAGTACGGACGTACTTTCTGACTGACGACAAGGTAGTGGCCACACAGTCGGTTTTTTTCACTGGCGTATTTTTTGACGGATGTAGGAGGGGAAAATAAATTACAATGATAAAACATTCTGTCCGTCAAAAATGCTGGACGTATAAATGCAGTCCATCTGACCACGCTCCATCACTCACACACAAAGCTATGCGGACGTTGTGGACGTGGCGCACTCCGCACGTCCGTTCTAGCAGTATTACGTTCTTGCCTAACCTGCGTCCGTTTGCAGCGTCCGTCAGCCCCCGCACTTCTGTGCGGACGTACTTCGTGTGTGGGGCTCCATTTAACACAATTGTATGCTATCACGGACGTACTTATGTGCGGCAACACGGACGTTAACACTGCGCTCGTCTGACCCCAGCCTTAAAGTTTTGTTGGTCAAGGCCCACTATTTTCACGCATTGATCAATTTTTAAAACAAAATAAAAAAATTGCGTGCAGAGGAACGTCGCAAGGGTTTCTTACAAGCACATCCCTTTGTTTTGTATTTTTGACACACGGGGCCTACTTTTAATAACAGTTTCTGATTCCTCAGAGATACTCGAGAGATCAGGAGAACCTCCGTACTCTTGGCGAATGCAAATGAACTGGGTATTATCTCAAAAAGCTATCCATTCTTATTGTACTTCAAGGTTAAACTGGTCCTTGAAAACCAATTTTCACATCTTTTCCTTTACAGTTCTAGAAATTAGCCTTCCAAGTAGAATTAATGATAAGTAAGCCAGTGAGGCCTCTGAACAACCGGTCCTTAAGTGTACAGAAGTGGAAGAAAAGACAATCAGGGTTATTCAAAGAGAGTCGAAAAGTCACCGAACGTTCGGTGACTTTTCGTTCTCTTCAATTTGGTGCAATTTGGTGATCCCATTTCGGCGACCCTGCGGTGTATTCAGCGAGCACCACATCGTCCCCGAATTGCAGGGAAAAGTCGCCACAAACCCGCCGAAAACTCACTGCAAAACTCGGCGGTGGCACACCGAAAACCCGCAAAAACATCTGGATTAACCCTGCCGAAAACGCCGGAAAAACCCAAGCAGGAGCCGATCACACGCAGCGCAACCGCCGGAAAAGCACAACATCGCAGACGAATGGAGTGAAAAAAACTCAAAACAGTATGTTTGAAAAGTGAAACGCTGTTTGCAAACAAACTACTGAGCGAAAAATGACTGAAATTTACATAAGATCCAATGAATGATAATAAAAAGGTCTGTTACAGAAAAAAGAAGAAAAGTTTAAAAAAAATCTGAAAAAAAGTTTTTTGAAAAAAAAATCCCCAAAAATGCCTAAAAGATCCTACATTTTTTTTATAAATAGACTCTTTACTGCAGAATCTTATAATAAACGGTTTATTAGATATTGAAATAAAACGGTGATATTTTTAACATTGAAGCCTATGGGATTCGCCTGAATATAAACCTGCCAAATGAAACCACCGAACGGCACGGAAATTCGGCAATTTTCACTGCTGGGTTTTGCTCTCTGAATAGACTAAGCATTGCTTCTCTATGGGGATTTCACTGCCCTCGAACAGGCACCGAACAGGCACCGTATGTGCAGGCAATTTGCCAGGATTTGGCGAATTGCCTGCTCTCTGGATAGCCGAATGGCCAGGAAAGGTAACCATACGCTGAATTTCAGCATTCGGTTCCCTTGCGGCAGCCATTCGGATATCTTTGAATCACCCTGAATGTTTAATGCTACACATGTAGAGACACTCATGTAATTGCTGGACTGGGGTATATTCCACACCGGTGAATTAGAGATGGTTTACCATCAGGAAGTCACCACCTTCTGGCCACTGACCAAACTGCCTTTTATAAATGATACCATTTCAAAAATACAGTATAGTGTGAATTTGGCCTTAAAATTGGTGCACTTGTGTAAAAGAAAAAAATCGGCCCCGTCAATTTATTGGTTGCAAGTTGACACCATACTCAAGCCATTTTTTTTTGCAAAACAAACCAACCTAAAACTAACAATATTGGGTTATTTTTGGTTTTTGATTTGGTCTTTTTAGTATTGTGTTTAGTTGCGCGGAAGAATTGACAATAGTGTGGTTGAATTCATGCTACGTTTTTGAAAAGTCGGCATTTTTTACAAAGCAATCCAGTCAGTAGATTGCGACATTCCTGGAGGACACCTTAGAGATGCACAAAGAGCCGTACACTGTTACAGGAAGACAAGCATAAACTGAGGTGAGCAGAAGGTCCCACGGAGAGACTGAAACTGGAAGGGACTGATACACAGTCAAGAGAAGGACAAGGACATTGTGGACCAGGCTGAGACATAGCTGATGAGGAAAAAGCTAGGGAGACATGAAAAACGTAATGGAACTCCAAGAGAACCAGATCTCATGGTTGAGGGAGATCAGAATGATCAAGAGAGATAAATGGGAATCAAACACAATTGGTGAGCAAGAAAGAAAAACGTAATACGGGGTTGCTGTGAGGTAGAGGTTTGAGATGGAAGTCTAAGAAGACCCACTTCTTGAACGCTACATTTGCTTCACATTTTCAAACTAGAAAAATCTGAAGCGATATCTGTATTCGTTTGTGAGGTACAATTTATTTCCCCTCCCTTTCTCACATACCTGCCAAGCAGACAGACACTGGTCGCACATAAAGTGTCCACATGGCTGTATCCGAACGTTCTTCTCATTGTCCGCACAGATTTTGCACAGTTCAAATGTAGAGTCCATGTCGGAGTATAATTCCCACTGCTCCTATAATTAGGAAGAGTCAGCAAAGAAGGGAAATAGCTTATGAGTTTCTGCAGAGCAACAAACCCCCCCCAGAAAGAGCAAAATTTAAATAGCAATAGGATATGAACAAAGTCTTGAAGACCAACCATGTATTCAAGGTATTGTCACCTAAATCTGGTTTTAAAATCAAATTCAGCAAACAATGATTACCCAAAAATCTAATCCAACCTTATTAATAATTTTGCAATGGTCATTCAACCCAACAATTCAAAGGTAAAGTCGACCAGGAACATGTGGGAACGCAGTTCCTCCACTATTTCTGCAGGAGGAATGGTGTCCACATTTAGTCAACACTCTGAAATTTTAGCTTAGGTGATAATTCATAACTTTTCTTTACCAAGTCACAATAAATTATTACCCTAAACCCAGCTCTTTTGTCTATATACGCGTTTACCTATCTATATTTCAGTGGGAGGTAGTTGGTCATGCATGAGGTGGCAGCTCTTAATTTGGGGGCAGAAATATTGATGAATTCTCACACTTATTTTTGTAGGACCTGACCCCTTCAATAACCTCATACCCATTGGCGTGCGCACAGGGTGTGCTTGATGTGCCCAGGCACACCCTAATGTTGGGTGATGGTTTCATCTTTGACCCCCTTCATTAATATTTTGGATGTTTCTTATCTGGTTCATGGTAAATAGCATGAAGTTTGACTGTATCATTGCATAAACATTGTTTTTTCCTAACTAAAAATAATTGTTCTATACAAAATTATAAAACATAGATATGTAATTAATGTGCCATAAGTGCACACCCTAATGAAATGGGCTGCACACGCTATTGCTCATTCCAAATCTTACAACTTCCATGTTGATAGGAAATTTTCACCAGATGACTTATATTCACCACTCAACAACATCAACGCATTTATGGATTCCTCATCCTACTTCTCAGTTTTGCTCAAAAATGACTTAAGCTATTAAGTAAACAATCGGACACCGGCCCAAATTCATCTACTTATGCATCTCTGCCACCAACCATTTTACCACCTATATGGCCGTATTTGCCAATTTAGATGACAGGAAAGCTTCTAAAACCCTAACTGCATGTTTGTATATTAACCATTTGCAATGACCTGTATTATCTACATGGCCAACAACTGACAACTAACATGTTGAGGTGATGGTTGGAAGAAACATACTGCTAGATATCTACTCTGCATGAACTAACAAGCAGTAAGGAAAATCCCAGATATGTTACGAAGATAAAGGAGACAACCTTATCCCAATACGTTGATGACATACCTCTGTGACATGAACTACTATGTTTGTAGGGGAGTTAGAGAGTTGTGACAGGTCAGGGTTGTTAGACAAGCCATTTGGGTACAGGTATCTAAAACAAAGACCAATAGGTTATGATAGAAAATAGCTGACATATATATATAATATAAACATTTTAAACTCCCTGCTTGACCTAAGAATAGAGCATCAGGGTCACATTAGGAAATGCTACATTGTATACAGTGCAGTTGCCTAGACACCTTTTTGTTTTTTCACCGTGCAACTACACTCGCCATGCACTACTCGGGTGTTCTCCAATCTTGGGTCAATCGAGAAATTTGCAGCTTAAAAAATGAGAAGTTCAATAAGAGTTTTGGTTGATTCTGAAGTTCATAAAGTGTTGTTCTCTCCATTACAGTCAAGGTAAATTTGTGGCCTAAACTCGAGGTCCTTTTAAAGAGATGGAGATGACGGATTTACTGAATCTCCCACCCCTATCTGGAGAAGCTCTTTTCTTCCCCTGGAAAGATTTACTGGATTTAACCCTGTGATACACAATGATCGTATGGAAGGCTGCTAGAAGGCCTCTTATTTGACAGCTGAAAGTGGGCCTATAGTGGCATTTTCCATGTTCTCGTTTTATCAATTCCAAGAGTTTTGTGAGCATTACCCACATCCAAAATTCTTATAAGATCATCCTCCAAATGGGTGCCGGACAAAATCCCTACAGCCAGGTTCCCTAATGCCAACATCCTGACGGCCAACTTCCAGACAGAACAAGTGCCGGACATACGACATTTCCTACACGGCCAACTTCCAGACATCCAAAATCCCAATGGCTAACCCTAAAACTAACACCCTAACCCTAGGTTTAAGGGGGTTAGGGCTAGTTTAAGGGGGTTAGGTTAGGGCTAGGTTTAAGGGGGTTAGGTTAGGGCTAGGTTTAAGGGGGTTAGGGTTAGGTTTAGAGGGGTTAGGGTTAGGGCTAGGTTTAGGGTGTTAGGACTAGATTTAGGGGGTTAGGGTTAGGGCTAGGTTTGTGGGTTAGGGTTAGGTTTAGAAGGGTTAGGGTGAGGTTTAGGGGGTTAGGGAGTAGGGTTAGTGTTAGCCGCTGGGATTTTGGATGTCTGGAAGTTGGCCGTCAGAGAGTTGTCTGTGCAGGGAAGTTGGCCATCAGGATTTTGGCATTAGGGAACCTGGTTGTAGGGATTTCGACCCAAACCCCCTCCAAACATCCACCATCTTACTTACAGGCCTTCTTTTTGTCCTTCCTGAAGTGCTTGAAATAGGGATTTGTTATGTGGAATGGTTTGAAGAATGGTGCCACTGGACGTTACGTATCCAATCGCCCACTGTCCGAGATGCGTGCAACTCAACCTGAAGATGTAACTAAAATAACCAGGGTGAGATGAGATTTATTACAACGTATTTATGACATATCAACGAACAATCTAGATGCACAATTCTGAGTCAGAGGGATTCTGAATAGCCAAACGGCCACGAAATTGCACCGTACAGTGAAATTAACAGTTCGGTGCAATTCGGTGGCAACTTTGGCTCATATATATGTATATACTGTATATATATTCTATAATTTCACAGATTTTCGAGTTTCCTCATTCTTCTTCCAAAACCAAAATTCTAACATTCGAAAAAAACTGATTTGTTAAACTTGTTACATTTACGTTCTTGTAGATGTCCCTAGGGCAATGCAAAGGAGATTCTGTGTTCAAATATCTCTGCAGCATTGTGGAATTTAGTGCATGAACATATTCTAAATTTACATACTATCATACCTTGCTTTCATAATTCTTCTAAAGAGAGGATATTCACAATTTAACCATTTCCGCATGGGATGCCCGATCTATTCCTCTGACAACGTGGTCCTTAGCTACTTCTTGTTACTCATTTTGCATTTATTACATCTTTGCAAGAAACCGATATATTTCATATACTTAGCAATGTGAACACACCTTCCAGGTTTGTTTATGTTTGCTTGCAGGTGATCTCTGACCTCATCGTATGTCTGGAAGGCCATGTAGCCGGGGTGTGTGACCGCCAGCAGCATCCAGTTCTGTAGAAGGGTATCCCATGGCTGGGGATAAGCAACAACAAAATATATTGAATATTTACATATAAAGCATTTTAGCAGTATTATTGTGCTACAGATAATATACATATATAATAGTAACGATGAACTAATAAGCAGTTACTGTCCATTCAGGTTACTTTATTTTAATATCCGCTTATATGGGTGGATGTTGGTGTCTTGGTGAGGTCACCAGTAGTATGAGCTCATACTGGGGTACCATGACATAAAGATACCAGGAGATAAAGTCAGATGTTATTGAAATGTTTTAAAAGGTCCAAATAAATTGGAAAAACATTTAGTTTCATGCTTTGTATTTTTAAATGGCTTTATTGGTATGCCATAATTATTGGTATTCTAAGTTGAGCAGAAACTTCAGGTACAACTCGCTTTTACTATAGCCTTGTTTTACTTTTATGTGTCCTACATTTTGCATAATGCAAAGAACTGTAACTTCTCAACACTCCTACAGTCCTCACTTATTCCATTTTTTTTCAGTTCAACCTGTGATAGAAAAGGCAACGTTTCGGTCCAACACATAAAGGGTTATTCAAAGAGAATCGAAAAGTCACCGCACGTTCGGTGACTTTTCGTTCTCTTCAATTCGGTGCGATTCGGCGATCCTATTTCGGCGACCCTGCGGCGTATTCAAGAAGCACCAAAGGGCCGTCGTAGTGTAGGGAAAAGCCGCCACAAACCCGCCGAACACTCACCGCAAAACCCGGCGAACGCACACGAAACCCGCAAAAACATCTGGATCAACTCCGCCAAACACGCCGGAGAAACCCGAGCAGGAGCCGATCAGAGCACAGAGCAGCCGACACCGCAGACGAATGGAGTGAAAAAAAAACCAGTGCGCTTGAATGTTTGAAAATTTAAACGCTGTTTGCAAAGAAACTACAGAACGAAAATGTCTGAAATTTACATATAAGATCCAATGAATGAAAATAAAAAGGGCTGTTACAGAAAAAAGAAAAAACGATAAAAAAAAAACGGAAAAAAATTACGCAAAAAAAATTCCTAAAAGATCATAAAAAAATCTAAAAATAAAGAGACTTTTTACTGAAGAATAAAATAATAAACGGTATATTAGATATTAATTTAGAACGGGAATATTTTTAACATTGAAGCCTATGGGATTCGCCTGAATAAACCTGTCGAATGAAACCACCAAATGGCAGGGCATTTCGGCAACCTTTCTCAGCTGTTTTGTGTTCTCTGAATAGCCAAAGCATAGTTTCTCTATGGGGAATTCACTGCCCACGAACAGGCACCATATGTGCAGGCAATTCACCAACATTTGGCGAACTGCCTGCTCTCTGAATAGCTGAATGGCCAGGAAAGGTAACCGTACGCTGAATTTCAGCGTTCGGTTACCTTTCGGTCCCAATTCGGAGCTCTTTGAATAACCCTGTATGTTACGCAGGCTGAAAAGCGACATCTGTCCATAGAGTTCAGCCTTTCATACATCACCTACTGCTGTTGATCCAAAAGAAGTAAAAAAACCCAGTCTGAAGCGGTCGCCAATATGCAACATACAGGAAACAAATTCCTTTCTTGACCCCAGATGGTGTCAGATTTCTCCTTGGGTCAAGCAGCTATTACCCGCATATTAAATATTATAACCCTTAATATTAAATTTTTTGCAGGAAATCATCCAGTGGTTGTTTAAATGTCTGTACAGACTGTGACCCAACCACCTCAACAGGCAGAGAATTCCATAGCTTTATTGTTCTCGCTGTAAAAAAAAAACTTCCTGTGCTTTAGGCTGAATTTCCTTTCGTCCAATGTATAGTCCCGTTAATGAATAGGTTTCCAGACACCATTGTTTGAAAAAGGTCCCTGTGTTAGACCGAAACGTCGCCTCTTCTGGCACTTGCTAGGCTGAATAAATGGAATGATTTAAGACTATAGGATTAATGATTAATGAGCCGTTACTCTTGTTTGCATATTGCCCTGGCTGGGGTGTAGTCGGGTCGTTCGTGCATTCATGCCGGAGTGCATTTGTCCCCTGCAGAGGTCTGTGTTGTCTATTTACTATTTTTCATTTTGCATAAGACACAAAAGTACTAGGAGCCACAGAATAACATCTGATTATGAGCCACTCATTATTCTCCTGGCAGCAGAGAACAAATAATTGCCGCTTCCCAGAACCTGGTATTCAGTGATTTTATGATATCCAAAATCCATTTATACAAGGGAAACAAAATAGATTAGTAAAATGAAAATTTACTTCAGATATCATTTTGTCTAACATGGCCGCTGCCTCAAAGCACTTTCAAAAACACACAGAGCACAAGTACTTCCTGGTTTGCTTCCACCAGATATCCTGTGGCCCCTTACTGAACAGCCGCTTCTTTCACATTTCAATTAATTAATTTAAAAAATCATTTTGCCTCCTCTCCTCCTTACATAGACTAAACCATTGGTGGTCCAGCATGGGTATAATATGTGTTCCTTGGTGGGAGATCGTTCGCTCTGCACCCTTACCTGGTGGAGACCATACTCTGTAGATACTCGAGTATACCGCTAGATTTTGGTGGCTAAACATGAACTTAAAATTGGAGGGGTCGTGTTATATTCGAGACATCTGCATCGCATTGAAACAAAACTTGCATTGCTTGGGATCCCAAGTCTCCCGGAAGTTCTGGTAGTCTCGCTGAAGTGAATGCCGGCTCCCTGATGCTTGCAAACATTCAGGAACTCTGGGATTTGGGAGAGGGGGGGGATCCATCACGGCCAGAGGGCACGCTCGGTTTAAGACCATCATTAACCACGCTTGCCTCCACCGGCCATCTAATCACTAGTAAAGAAGTCGGGTGGCTGGTGGCTTCATACTTAGTAGCAACTGCAATCATTCTAGAGCACTCTGACCTGAGGGGGAGCCTCACTATGTTAAGAGAACCTGGAAGGATTTTAATTGTTTACCGGTACAGTAACATTTTGTTCCTCGCGTCATATTCGAGTCTTGAATATTCTCTCATTTCCATAATGAATCTCTATCCATCGCGTTATATTCGGGTCGCGCTATACTCGAGTATCTATGGTAATTGTTTTTATCATTGAGTCAGAGCGCTCTTACCGACCCTGGATGCCTCAGCCCCACTGAACATTTGTTGGTGCCTTGGCAGGCCAGTCCTGGGTGGCATGGAGGGACCCTTGCATCTGTGGCACTTGGACAAGCAGCACAGGATTTGGGAAGGGCCCCCCAGAGCTACTGGGCTCATGAACATATCATGAGCTGTCACCCCCACTGATGGCAGCCCTGACTGCAGGAGCTCACAAGATCTTGTATTCGTAATCTTGTGGGATTCTCGTGTTGACTCCATGAAGTCCTAGGGACTCTGGGTGTGACTACCAGCAGAAGTGCCCTTAAATACTTTGGGTGGAAAGCCACTAGGATTAACAAATTACCAAGAGTGAAGATTATGATAGACCCTGCTTCTAAATCACTCCTCCAAGTAAAACAGTAACCTCAGTTTTCCCATGTATGAATGAATTAAAACCAAACTTTCTTCCTATCCTATGATTTTACGACCTTGCATGGTGAACCAGTAGGAAAACGATCTATTAACAGCATGTGCGACAGCTGGTCTCCACCACCATTTCCTTTCTTCTCTTGGTTTTATACTTGTCCAATAACGATTTTTATTTTAACGTGTTTGATTTAGGTGGAATTGTTTTATATCAAGGTTTTAGGACAGAATGATTACCTGAAAAAGCCGTGTGAAGATGTCAAATTCAAAGACTGAGATGTGTTCATTGCAGGTGAGGTCGATAGTGCTGCGCAATGCAGACTCTAAGGGTCCTTCTCCTACTGGATGTACAGTGGTCAGTCCTGCCTTAAACTCATTCCATAACACCACGCACCTATTAATGTGTCAAATAAGAGTAATGGCACGTATGAAAAACAAAGTGTGCATGTCCTGCCATAAGCATACTAAAGCTGTGAAGGTGTTGGCATGGGGTCATGGGGTGTCCCACTTACCTTGTGCCAAATTTTTGTGTCCAGAATTTTGAAGCCTCAGATTTAACAATTTTGTACGAATCCCCGTGAAAATGACCCCCAGGAAAAAGGGCTTTCAGTTCACATAGGAGGTGGCTGAAGATCAGTGACATCTTGGTGAGGTCTCTCCTGTGGGAACATCATTGGAAAAATCAGAACTTCACAAGGAAACGTGTATAAAAGCCAAATGGGATAACATGTGCATAGCATCCTCAAAAGTCTTTTATGTACCTTTTGTACTTCCTTATCAGCCGGGAGCAAGAGAGACAAAGATACATGTGTTGCAAAAGAAGTTGAGTTAGAGACTGCAGTGCAAGCAGGGGGCAAGTCAGCAGGAACACTTGGGAACGCAGTTGCTTCACTATTTTCGCTGCGGAAACAGAGTTCCCTTTTGGCCCACACGCTTAGGCCCCTATTACATACCTAACGCTAATGATAGCGCTCACCTGCGTGAGAACTACCGTTAGCTGCAGTATTAGCTGCCTATTACAATCCAAACGCAAACGGGTTAAAAAAACCATTTGCGTTTGGTACCTTGCGCTCCTCTGCGCAAGGTTAGTGCACTTTGCGCTCCCCATGTTAAGTATAGGGAGCGCAAAGTGTTAATCAGCGCTGGATTACAATGTCAGGAGCCAGGACCTTCTCTTAACGGAATCCGCTTCTGCAGAATCCGTTAACACCAGGCTGAAAAAATAAAAAACACAAGCCACATACTTACCCTCTGTCCCGCGGTGAGGACCGTGGCTCCGGTCGCATCCTCCGGCCGGCGGGAGCAGGGAAAGACAGGGTGAAAAAGTCCCCCTGTCTTTCCCCGCGTATCACCACGCCGACCGGCCGGATCTCGCGATGCGAGATCCGGCCGGTCACGTGACCGGCAGAGAGGAACTCAATGGAGTCCTATGGACTCCATTGAGAGGATGCGTGCGGCTGCGCTCAGCGCTGCCGTGCGCATCCCTAACTTTAGCGTTTGATAACAATGCAGGCAGCATTTTTTGCGCCTGCATTGTAATCTGGCATTAAAACGCGGGCGTAAGGGGTGAAACTGCGGGTGCAGTTTTTCCTCCCCTGCGCCTGCATTTTAACGCCAAGAGCGTAATAGGGGCCTTAGATTTTTAAGGTTCCAAACTTATCTTTCCTTAACAAGTCAACAGAAATATATATTTATTACGATTATCATAAATATTTCCTAAACCAAGCCAGTCTTTTATGTTTCAACGTTGATCTCAAACTTGCATGTGGAGCGTTTAAGAGCACGGGATTTGACTTGCTTCTCGACGGTCAAAGGGCAGAGATGTTACCACTGGACTCCACAGCCGATATTGAGCTCTATTACATTCCAAACGCAAATCTTAACGCGTGCGCAAAACCGCATTAACGCGAGGGGCAAAACCCTTTGCTCTGAACGTCGTATTACAACATCTGCGCAAAAGTGCGCGTTAACGTCTACCGCGGGTGAACCTGCGCGAGTGTACTGTACTGCGAGCGTCCTATACTTAACATTGTGAGCGCAAATGCGTTTGTGCGTTGTTACGCGGATGGTATTACAATCTATGCGCAAATTTTAACAGACAACGTTTGCGCGCATAATTTTAACGTCTTTGAACAGCTGGTGTTAATGGCAAATCTGAACGACCTGGCCGAACCCAAATACACCAGCCCGAAAAAAAAATACGCAGCAACGTATAGTTACACATTCTACACATACCCAAACAATAAAATGGAGAAGTTGTGCGTGTTTTTTTTATTCCTGCAGCATATATACGCAGATAGGTTTTTGCACCTGCCAAAATCAAACGAGAGACAATTGTGGTTCTTAATTCTGATTGGCTGAATCGCGTGAAAAAACAGTCCGCACACCGATTTCTGCACGCAACATTGCTGCGCGCGCGTTTTTTTACACGCGTCTTTTTTACGCGCGTTATTTTTTGACGGATGAAAAAATCTCACGCGGATTGTAATACCAGCGTTAACGTTTAACGCTTTGCGCACATATTAACGCGATGCGCAAGCTTTTTTGCGCAAAGAATGTAATAGAGCCCATTGTGTGGTAGGCAAGTATCTACCATTAGTTGTCTTGCCCAAGGCCAACCTTGTACACAGAATCCCAGGATTCGAACCTGGGTCTCCACGGTTATAGAGCAGTGATGTTACCTCTACACCATCCAGCCGGGATATCGGAATATCCACATATTTTTAATGGACGTGAATGGAGTTGTGGTGCAGGAGGCTTTTTTTAAATGATATATGCACTATTAGCCTATTTTTTCCCCCTTCTTTGCTCAGATATTGAGGATTGATGTGCACATCTGAGACGATCTTGCTGTACAGTATCGGGAGGCAACACTCTTCAGGCGTTATTCGTGAGAGCACCCGTGATTGCTCCTCACTTGTGAGTTTAACCCCTGCAAAATACAGCATCAGTGTGTCGATTCCCAGACGCTACTTTAATATTCTGTATATCTTCTCTTTTACGAGGACTCATGTTTTTCATTCGATTGAGAAGATCAACTCAAATATAAGTATATTGTTGTGTGTCATTTTTGTGTGTGCTGATATAAGTGTCACTATTGGATGTGTTAAACTATTTGCCCTAGAACACTTGGGATATACAGTTGTGTTCAAAATTATTCAACCCCCAATGCTGTAATGGGTTTTAGGGAATTTAGTGTACATTTGTAATTGTATTCAGAATGAAATCCTACAAGGACTTTTTAAAGAACCATATGCAACTAAAATGACATCAATTGGTTTTGTAATACAGTAGTAAATGTTTCTTTTGTGATTTCTTCATTGACACAATTATTCAACCCTTAAAGACTACCACTCTGAAGAACAGAGGTTCATTCAAGTGTTTTTAATCAGGTATTGAAAACACCTGTGGATGTCACGGAGCAGCAATAAAGCATAATAAGCACCAATTAGGCAGCTTTAAAATGACTGTGATACTCAGCTCCTTCTAGACATTTACTGGTGTGGTTACAAACATGGTGAAGTCAAGAGAATGGTCCAGGAAGACAAGAGAAGAGGTGATTACTCTTCACAGGAAGGGCAATGGCTATAAGAAGATTGCAAAGATGTTAAACATACCAAGAGAGACCATAGGAAGCATCATTCGCAAATTCAAGGCAAAGGGCACTGTTGAAACGCTACCTGGTCGTGGCAGAAAGAAGATGCTGACTTCGACTGCTGTGCGCTACCTGAAGCGTAGAGTGGAGAAAAGTCCCCGTGTGACTGCTGAGGAACTGAGAAAAGATTTGTCAGATGTGGGTACTGAAGTTTCAGCTCAGACAATACGGCGCACACTGCGTAATGAAGGCCTCCATGCCAGAACTCCCAGGCGCACCCCCTTGCTGTCTCCAAAGAATAAGAAGAGTCGACTGCAGTATGCAAAAGTCATGTGGACAAACCACAGAAGTTTTGGGATAGTGTTCTGTGGACTGATGAAACAAAATTAGAACTGTTTGGGCCCATGGATCAACACTATGTTTGGAGGAGGAAGAACAAGGCCTATGAAGAAAAGAACACCTTGCCTACTGTGAAGCATGGCGGGGGTCAATCATGCTTTGGGGCTGTTTTGCTTCTGCAGGTACAGGGAAGCTTCAGCGTGTGCAAGGTACCATGAATTCTCTTCAGTACCAGGAGATATTGGATGACAATGTGATGCAGTCCGTCACAAACCTGAGGCTTGGGAGACGTTGGACCTTTCAACAGGACAATGATCCCAAGCATACCTCCAAGTCCACTAGAGCATGGTTGCAGATTAAAGGCTGGAACATTTTGGAGTGGCCATCGCAGTCACCTGACTTAAATCCGATTGAGAACCTCTGGTGGGACTTAAAGAAAGCAGTTGCAGTGCGCAAGCCTAAGAATGTGACCGAACTGGAGGCTTTTGCCCATGATGAATGGGCGAAGATACCCCTAGATTGCTGCAAGACACTTGTGTCAAGCTATGCGTCACGTTTAAAAGCTGTTAGTACAACATCCTTTTACAGTTATAAGAACTAAGATTGAATGTCACTTGGGGGTTGAATAAAACTGATAATGATGTGAGCACAGAAAAGACATTTGTGGTTATTTCATTATAAATGTTATGTTATATTTGTCTGACCTACACGTGCCTCTTGATTTAATTGTAAGCAAGATGACTGAATGATCAAAATCAATGTCAAACTGGCCAAAACACTCAATTTCAGTGGGGGTTGAATAATTTTGAACACAACTGTATGTATATTGGGCTTTGCAATATTATATTCTTATTATCATCGCATACATTTTTTGTGGATTCTATACTGTTTTAGCGCATGACTTCTATATATCTTATCCTTCAGAAATCACTAGAAAACATGCATACAGTAGAAATGGCTCTCTAGAGCGCACAATTTTGTGTAACACTTGATATAACATTAATATTATTCATGCAAGTTAACGTGTAGGCGTTTATGCAACAATAAAAAAGATCAATATTTATGTTCATATCTGGACTTGATCAAATGTCTCTCGAGAATAAAATAAAAAAACAGAACACACCAATAGTGTAATACGGTAGAAACAAGTCTTATGAAATATACAGGGTTATTCAAAGAGAATCGAAAAGTCACTGCACGTTCGGTGACTTTTCGTTCTCTTCAATTCGGTGTGATTTGGCGATCCCATTTCGGCGACCCTGCAGTGTATTCAGCAAGCACCACAGGGCCGCCGTAGTGCAGGGAAAAACCGCCGCAAACCCGACGTACACTCACCGCAAAACCCAGCGAATGCACGCCGAAACCCGGAAAAACATCTGGATTAACCCCGCCGAAGACGCCGTAGAAACCCGAGCAGGAGCCGATCAGAACGCAGAGCAGCCGCCGGAAAAACCCGACACCGCAGATGAATGGTGTGAAAAAAAACTGTACGCTTGAATGTTTGAAAATTGAAACGATGTTTGCAAAGAAACTACTGGGCGAAAATGTCTGGAATTTACATATAAGATCCAATGAATGATAATAAAAAGGGCTGTTACAGAAAAAAGAAAAAACGATAAAAAAACGGAAAAAAAAAGAATTTCGCAAAAAAATCCCGAAAAATGCTTAAAAGATCCTAAAAAAATCTATAAATAAAGAGACTTTTTACTGCAGAATATTATAATCAACGGTTTATTAGATATTGAATTAAAACGGGAATATTTTTAACATTGAAACCTATGGGATTCGCCTGAATAAACCTGTCGCATGAAACCACCGAACAGCAAGCAAATTCGGCAACTTTTCACTGCTGGTTTTTGTTCTCTGAATAGACAAAGCATTGCTTCTCTATGGGGATTTCACTGCCCTCGAACAGACAGAACAGGCACCGTATGTGCAGGCAATTCGAACAGGATTTGGCGAACTGCCTGCTCTCTGAATAGCTGAATTGCCAGGTAAAAGGTAAACGTACGCTGAATTGTTCAAGGATTTATTCACAATTTTTTCTCCACAGCCTGTAAAGTCACACTTTGCATGTTCTGTTTATGTATATATACACTGCGCTTTAAGGATTATTTTTTTCCAAGACATATAGGGTTGGAAAAATTCTTCACTTCCATCTTTGATTCCCTTCTCTGCAGCTACGTTTGATAATGAAAACCCACATATCAATTTGTTTATTATGTCTGCTTGTGTTATGGTAAGGATCAGGGGGCAAAAGGAGAAGGTAGTGAATGATGTCAGATGAGCAGTACTCGCTGTCATAATCATATTTCCATAACTACTCCTCATCCTGCATATCTGGTTAATAATTAGTCATCTGGGAAGTTCCCGTAATGCTTCAGAGGTACAGTATTATCACTTTAAATATCTCAACTGTCTCCTACAGGGTTATTCAAAGAGAATCGAAAAGCCACCGCACATTCGGTGACTTTTCGTTCTCTTCAATTCGGCACGATTCGGCGATCCCATTTCAGGGACCCTGTGGTGTATACAGGAAGCACCACAGGGCCGTCGTAGTGCAGGGAAAAGCCGCCGCAAACCCGCCGAAAACTGACTGCAAAACCTGATGAACGCACACTGAAACCCGCAAAAACATCTGGATTAACTCCACTGAACACGCCGGAGAAACCCGAGCAGGAGCCGATCACAGCGCAGAGCAGCCGCCGGAAAAACCCGACACCGCAGACGAATGGAGTGAAAAAAAAAAACCAGTACGCTTGAATGTTTGAAAAGTGAAACGCTGTTTGCAAAGAAACTACAGAACGATAATACAAAAAAAGGATATAACAGAGGAAAAAGGATTAAAGAATCGAGTGTAAAAGGATTTAATATGAGAAAATCCCGTAAACAAAACAATTGGGGGTAACCCGCGCTTGGAAATAAAATTTAAAGAGTAGTTTACAGGATATGGATACAAAAGGTACTGGGTACAATGTGAGCAGGATGTTACTTCGCTGCAGAGGGATTTAGATAGATTGGGGGACTGGGCACTTAAATGGCAGATGAAATTTAATGTAGATAAATGCAAAGTTATGCACTTTGGAGTGAAGAACACACAAGTAATTTATACCCTAAATGGTACGGAGTTAGGGAAATCCAAGCAGGAGAAGGATTTGGGAATAATCATAGACTTCAAACTAAGTAACAATGTGCAATGTCAAACAGCAGCCGACAAGGCCAGCAAGGTATCGGCATGCATTAAAAGGGGAGTTCACTCACGGGATGAATATATAATTTTTCCCCTGTATAAATCAATAGTCAGGCCGCACCTTGAATATGCCGTGCAATTTTGGGCACCTGTCTTAAAAAAAGATATTATAGCGCTAGAAAAAGTGCAGAGACGGGCAACTAAATTAATAAGGGGAATGGAAGGGTTAAGTTATGAGGAAAGACTAACAAGCTTAAACCTGTTTAGTTTAGAGAAACGGCGCCTTAGAGGGGATCTGATAACCTTATATAAATATATACGGGGCCATTATCAACCATTGTCTGATAACCTATTCATTAACAGGACTATACATAGGACAAGGGGTCATCCATTTAGACTGGAAGAAAGAAAATTTAGCTTAAAGCATAGGAAGGGTTATTTTAGGCTGGGGTCAGACGAGCGCAGTTATCACGTCCGTGTTGCTGCACATTTGTACGTCCGTGGCAGCATAGCATTCTGACCAATGGAGCCCCACACATGAAATACGTCCGCACGGAAGTGCAGATGCATGGCGGACGCAGCAAACGGACGCAGGTTAGGCAAGAACGTAATACTGCTAGAACGGACGTGCGGAGTGCGCCACGTCCGCAACGTCCATGTAGCTTTGTATGTGAGTGATGAAACGAGGTCAGATGGACTGCATTTATACGTCCAGCATTTTTGAAGGACAGAATGTTTTTTCATTGTAATTTATTTTCCCTGCTACATCAGTCAAAAAATACGTCAGTGAAAAAAACGGACTGTTTGGCCACTACCTTGTTGTCAGTCAGTAAGTACGTCCGTACTGCATGGACACACAGTCCGTATAAAATGCGCTCATCTGACCCTAGCCTTACGGTGAGAACAATAAAGCTGTGGAATTCTGTGCCTGTTGAGGTGGTTGGGTCAGAGTCTGTACACACTTTTAAAAAACGACTGGATGACTTCCTGCAGACACAGAATATTAAGGGTTATAATATTTAATATGTGGGTAAAAGCTTCTTGATCCAAGGAGAAATCTGACGCCATTCTGGGGTCAAGAAGGAATTTTTTCCCAGTTTGTTGCATATTGGCAAGCATTTCAGACTGGGTTTTTTGCCTTCTTTTGGATCAACAGCAGTAGGTGAAGTGGGAGAGGCTGAACCCGATGGATGCATGTCTTTTTTCAGCCTATATAACTATGTAACTATGGGTAGAAATGTAAAATATTCTGATTATTTAAGAAAAATAAACTTTTTATTGCGTCCTAATGAGGACGGTTAATGACAGAGTTGATGCTCGAATCACAGCAATAAAGTAAAAAAAGAGCCTAAATTCGCAAAATAGGCATGTATAGCAAAAAAAGAAAAGGGAAAGGAAAGATACTTTAAAATTACTACCAATAGACTTATTGGAAGTAAGTCCACTCTTGTCCTGCTGGTTGGAACATAGGTTGTGAATTCATCACAGTGACACATATATATTAAGTTCCATAAAGCAAGTGCAATAGATCACACGCCACGTGTGAGGTTCTTGCCCCACAAACCACCGCTGTATGGTTGAAATTAACCAGCAGAATAATCAGAATATTTTGCATTTCTACCCAGTACCTTTTGTATCCATATCCTGTAAACTACCCTTTAAATTTTATAAACTACAGAATGAAAATGTCTGAAATTTACATATAAGATCCAATGAATGAGAATAAAAAGAAAAACAATTTAAAAAAACAGAAAAAAATGTTTGCAAAAAAATCCCAAAAATGCCTAAACGATCCTAAAAAAATCTAAAAATAAAGAGACTTTTACTGCAGAATATTGTAATAAACGGTTTATTAGATATTGAATTAAATCGGGAATATTTTTAACATTGAAGCCTATGGGATTTGCCTGAATAAACCTGTCAAATGAAACCACCGAACAGCAGGGAAATTCGGTAACTTTTCACTGCTGGTTTGTGTTCTCTGAATAGACGAAGCATTGCTTCTCTATGGGAATGTCACTGCCCTCGAACAGGTACCGAACAGGCACCGTATGTGCAGGCAATTCGCCAACATTTGGCGAACTGCCTGCTCTCTGAATAGCCGAATGGCCAAGAAAGGTAACTGAACGCTGAATTTCAGTGTTCGGTTACCTTTCGGCCCCAATTCGGATCTCTTTCAATAACCCTGATAGTTTCTCTCGTGACATTTCTGTAAGAAGACGTTAACACCCGCTATGCTCTCAAAACAGGGAATTGTCTTCCAGGATTCCTGAAACCTGCCACCAGCCTTATCTCATAGAAACCATCTCCAAAATATGAAATCTTACAAGTGTCTCTTCACACCACAGTGATCACTTGATATTAATATGAGAATTGGGATAAGACGACACATTTGTATCATTTGGAGGTGTTTGTCTTTAGTAGGTGATGCTGATACCCTCTACAAACCTAATTGCTATACACATGATAATCCCTTTGATATGGAAGACGTGTTGGGGACGTTCTCGTGTTTCCCCGATGCCTGCAGAGGTCATCCCCAACACATTATGCCTTGCCCACAGCGAAGGGGCCAATTGCGGCTGATGAGGCCAATGTCCTGCAACGATCTGTCTTCCTGGAAATCAGACCATGCCACGAGACCGCCCCCGGCGCACGTCAAAAACAAAGGGCCTTTTTCCGCTTTGGTTAAAATTGCACATTTTCTTAAAAAGATGCAATAACATTTTCTCAATTTTTTTAAGAGGACCCCATAGAATATATAACCAAAAAGGTTTGGATAATAAAATGTGGAAAATTATTTTACATGCGGCAAATTATTTGAATTCCGAATGAAAAATGACATTGTTTCTGACAATTTGTTATACCATTCCGACAGGACATGATGTATACACGAAATGATATACTGTATTTTGAATGTTCTGAGTTCTCTGATAAAAACTATCAGGTCTATTCACTAAAAGGTGAAACCCAGGAGAACTGGCAGGAGAAAAGACCAAATAGCCGATTTGGAAAGTGAGATAAATGGGAGTATTTTTCTGGTTTTTTGCTATTTTCGACCTGGATTTTTTACTTTTCCAGTCAACTCTCCTGAGTTTCACCTTTTAGTGAATAAACCTGTATGTAAATGATCTGGGTCTTCTAATAAAACATGACTTTAAATCACGATTAAACATGATGAGCACAAAAGGGTCAAAATGAGCTCAGCACGTAGAGGGGAATTGACTCAACAGCGAAGGGAATAATATCTATCGGGAAAAGGATCCAAAAAAATGTGTAAATTTGAAGAATGTTGGGTGAATCCTATCCAGATTACGGATCACTGGTCCGTGAGCTTGTCGTATATTTTTCAGATTCTGGTTCACTTTTCAAAGACCCAACTCATGTCCATCTAGTCGCATCCTGTGGCACCAACACAATCTTCCTGTCGTCATCTCTAGAGACAGATGATAGATTATGAGATCTTCAGGCTTTATTCTGTAACGCTTCCTTTCCAGACCTTTTATCAATATGCCGACGAAATTCAAGTTTGTAATTACAGCCTCCTTATCTCCTCTTAAAATCTATGTCTTTGACGTATGGTTAAGACAATATGAAATGTACTATACAAACACAATATGGCAGCGCTGACCAAAAATATCCACTATGGGTATTTTTACTGTAATACCTGAGTATAAGTAATATATATATATTTTTTGGCTATAGGGATGGGGATAGATTAATTGACTTCTACTAGTCGTCAAGATCCAGCCCCATATGGTATATATATTTAAATATATAAATTAGCGTATGTTTCTTTTGACAAAACGCTTACATTTTAATCTCAGTTTATTATTTTTAATGCATACAACTTGTTTTAAAGTCTCTCTCCATCAAGAATGGAGATGGATGAAGTTGGGACGCACAAATGCGCCTTTTTATAATGCTTGTGGAGTTCAGAAGTACTTCAGCCTTTCCTTTTAAAGGCTATAGAGACAGGGAGAGTCTCTGCACGCATGCGCGTTCTTTCGTTTCGTTTTAACATTTAAGGCGCAAGGCTGATCCCCATCGGAAATAAGGATGGAGACGTTCGTATGTTACGTATTTTCGTTTCGTACGCACGATGGAGATTTACGTATATGCGCGCCCTTTTCATTTACACGCACATGCGCAAGATACCAACTTCCGAAGCGAAAGTAAAATCAATCTGTAATTCTGCTATGCCTATAGGGTAAATAAAATGAAAGGAGCCAGAGGATTGGCGGAGGGAGATTCCCGCCAAAAGGAGGACCCCTAATTGGATAGTGATTGAACGGTTAGTGTATTTAAAGGGAATATTGGTCTGTACAACCAGCTGAGGAAGCCACTGAGGACATCTCAACAGGCGAAATGCATTCTGGTCATTTACTTCCCTATTTTATTCATTTTCTTTGTTAATTGTTTTAATCTATTAAATTGTTTTGGATTTTTACTTTACCGCATGGGGTTTTATTTTAAGTTGTACCCTAACAATTTCTGAGCCTGAAGGACCTAGGCTAGGTCCCGCAAAGTGTGAGTACCTTCTTACTCTTTTCTCTTGTTTCCATTTTGCTATGGTCTATGCTATGCTCCTTCATCATATTTAAAGGTCTCAAGAATTGAGGTTTGAAGTTCCATTGTATCAGAAGGGCAAGTGGGTGGCCGGTTAACAACCCCAAGGCACATCACCCAGAGCCAGGAGGGCTCTATTACACGTGAGTGTATAGACTTTCTTTTTGGATTTTACATATTATCCATCAGATCGCACTATGATGTTCTTCTTCTTTATCTGAGGTCACTTTAAGAAGAAAGCATTTTCCACGATCCAGGACATTTGCCCCCAAGATCTAAGGACAGGAACATTGTCTACGCTGCACTCCATAATTTTCTTTTGGAATATGAAGTGTATGTTGATGAAATGTACCAGCAGCAGCTCTGGACGCTTGTTAACTTGTTCATTCTTCAACATAGAGAGGATACAACCCAAATCGTTACCGGCTGGTTGGAGTAGAGGTAACATCACGACTCTGCGTGGAGAGAGCCTGTGTAGTCATGGGTTCGATCCCGACGAGCACCTCTCCAGTAAGTGTCCTTGGGCAAGACACCTAACGGTACATACTTGACACCCAGGACATACTTCAAAACAAGAGAAATCTCAATGTATCCTTCCTGGTAAAATCCTTTCTCAAAAAAATCCCAATTGGATTTCTATTCTTTATTAAGAAACAAGTTTTATGGGTTTCATAACTCTCCAAATCACATTCTTTTGGAACAATTTTAACAAAGGAATAATGAAACAAAGTGAAGATATGGATACTCTAATAAACTATTTGGGAAGGTATGTCGATGTAATGGGTTGGGTTTGGAATGAAACCAACACAAACCCAGAAACTGAGTGATAGCCTGACACGCGGCTATGTTTCATCATAAAACAATGGAGTCTCTATTCCCGTCTTGATCACCAGTGACTCAGGTTTTCGGATCAGTTAAGTTATGGCGCCTTGATGTGTGCGAGAAGAGCTCTTAGAGAATTCAATCTCGCATGTCTATTGAAAACTCATGGCACCTGCCAATAATGTAGGCAAACATTTACGGCTTTTAACAGGACTCTAGAATGATTTTTTTTGTTCTATAAAGCATTACATCTTTTGTATCCATACACTGAGCAGTTCAGTGCGCAAACATTTTATACAATGGACAGTGTAGTCTATTAGTATTTGGACAGAGACACAGGTTTTGTTGTTTAACTCCGTACACAAGGATGCTCTCTATTAAAGGGCCAGTACCACCAAAAAATGAAATGTCCTTATTGTGTTTATTTCATGTTGCTGATATAGAAACATAGAAAAATGTCGGCAGATAAGAACCTTTCGGCCCATCTAGTCTGCCCAATTACATGGATACTTTACCTGGATTTATCTTTTGTTTAGGATAGCCTTATGCCTATCCCATGCCTGCTTAAATTCAATTACTGTTTTGGCCTCTACCACTTCAACTGGAAGGCTGTTGTTTGTTTTTCTCTTGTATGTTTAGTAAAGAAAATATTTTCCTCTATATGTGTCACTGGTTGCATCCATTGTGTGATCTTGTGTTGTAAACTGCCCCTCCCCCGTATCTTTCCATCACTTGCTCCTCACTTTGTGGCTTTGGCCATAGAATGGAGTCTATGCGTCAATCACTGACTCAAATCATTGTACTGTGTGGGATGTATTCAAAGGACATCACCGGGGATTAGATTAGACATTTTTTAAGCTCCATGTTATATCGCATTCATCCCATTCACAATCAAAACTCTGCTTTTCTTCTAACAGGTGTTTAAAGCAATAAAAATGCATTCAAATGGGTGAAAATAATAAAAAGGTCCCATAAAATAAGGTCTCTTACAGAATAAAAAGCCTTTAAAAAAAATTGTGAATCAAAACTTTTGTCAAAAAAAATTAAAAAATCCAAAACGTTTTCCAAAAACAAACAAATAAAGATACTGTTTACTGAAAATTGAAAGAATAAATAGCTGAATAAACTGTTTTTTTTTACATTGGATCCTATGGGATTCACCTGTTTAAACCTGTTGGACTGAATTGATGAAAACCAGGGCATTTCACCAACACTTTGGTGCAGTTCGGTGTTCTCTGAATAGATTAACCATTACTTCTCTGTGGGACAATTTCGCTGCCGCCAAAGATCTCCGAATTGCGGCGAACTGCACCGTATTTCGTTGTCAATTCACCTGAATTTGCCGAATTGACAGTTTAGTGAGTAGAGGAACTGCCCCGAAATTGCACCATACAGTGAAATTCACCGTTTTGTGCAATTCAGTGGCTAGTTCGTGGCTTAGTGGTGTTTAGTGAATAACCCCTTTTGTGTTTTATAATATTTTCCTCTCTAAATGTAGGGAAGAAAAACAGATTATTGTGAGACATCAGGTCCTCGACCAGAAATTAAATCTCCGCAGAGGGGTGAATTATTGAAAAGCAACAATATAATATGGAGGGTGATGGAATGTCTATTTCTCAGTTTATTTCCTACTAGGACTCTTGATAGAGAAACAAAACTTGGCACCTTATTGGATGAAGGGGTGCAGAGAAATATGAACCCTTCTTGGTCCACCTGCATGGATCACCCCATTAATTAGCAGCATCGCTTAGTGGTGCTCCTCTGACCGGCTATTATTTTACCAGGAAGGATACATTGAGATTTCTCTCGTTTTCAAGTATGTCCTGGGTGGCGAGTATGTACCGTTAGGTGTCTTGCCCAAGGACACTTACTGGAGAGGTGCTCTTGTCAGGATTCAAACCTGTGTCTCCACGGCTATAGAGCAGCGATGTTACCGCTACTCCACTCAGCCGGTAGCTTGCCTGGCAGCAGACTCTGTCAAAGGGCTGACTAAACCGCTCAGCCAATTTAATGCCTCTCAAAGCAAATGCGTAGAGAGGCAATGGCCAATCATCAAAGCACAGAGCTGTGCATTGCTATCTGTAAACCCCGAACATGTCCAGTGTGAGCTGATTGAAAGCCTTCTGGGTCGAAGGAAATCCCTTCACTTTGGAATGCTCTTATATCCTGCAAGGACACCTGATGTGGAGGTCACACAGCTCACCACGGCCATCTATATTAAATTAAATGATCATGGTGGCTAGAGTAGGGATGTGCATGGCTGAAAAATTTATTTCGTTTAGTTTCATTTCGTTACGTCTTTAAATAATTTTGTTTTTGGAATTTTGTACCAAATTTTGTTTCGTATTTCGTTTCATTTTTCGTATCGATTTCGTATCGATTCGAATTTCATATATCAATTCGATAGTTGATATCAATTCGAATTTTGGATCACTAAATAAAACCCCAGTTAATCAAATTTTGCTGTTAAAAGAAAAGCTAGGGTTAAATTTTAAGTTGTCACAGATTTAGTATTTGAGTCAAATTAAACAGTGAAACAAAATTAATTTGTTTCATAAAGTCCTTTGCTGACTATTACTGGTATTTTAAGTTAAGATCAATTCGATAGTTGATATCAATTTGATAGTTAATTTCAAATTCGATAGTTGATATCAATTATAAAAAAAATTCTTTTATGATGATGACACAGTGTAAAACAAAATAAATTTGTTATATCCCATTTCGTTTCGAATTCGTATCGTATCGATTCGTTATTCGGAAGTTCTTCCGAACTACGAATTATCAAATTTCATACAAATTCAGAATTTTTCAGAAACGAATGCACATCTCTAGGCTAGAGCAGTGATGGTGAACCTTAGCACTCCAGATATTTCTGAGCTACATGTCCCATGATGCGTGGTTGGTCACACAAAAGTCTCCATTACATATTTTTTTTTCTAAATCTATAAACTTTGGGGAGAAAATGTAAAAACAAGAGGAAACTCTAAATTAAAAAGTACTATATTTGTATGTCACACGTAAAGTAACCATTACTTTAATTACTTCTGTCTCGGAGCTGCACCTGTGTCTCGTGTGTCTCTATGTGTATATAACAGGCTCGGTTATCGCACACACCATTATTTATCAATCTGCTTGAATGGTATTGATCTTATGAAAGGTAGACTGAAAGGGAAGGAATTTTGAAACCTGGTGTGAAGACTTTGGACTTTGCTACTCTTACATGAACTTTCTTAAGAATAGACCGCTTTAAATCAAATTTCCAATATATTCAATATAGGAGAGACTTGATTTTATTATTCTATGTATACAACGCCCTGTTTATCTTAAAAGTATATTTACTATTCTGTTTAATCTGTCACTCTTGTTCTTACCCCTGAATTGTTCGTTTACTGCGGCTAAAAGATATTATTTTCTATTTTGAAAGAACATGCTCTGACCAGTCAGACATTAAGAATTACATATAAAATAGGAGAAAAAAAAGATGACATACAGATTGAGTATCCCTTTTCCAAAATGCTAGGGACCAGACGAATTTCTGATTTTGGTAGATTTGCTTCTAATAATGAGATATTCTCGGGATGGGACCCAAATCTAAACATGACATTCATTTATGTTTCATCTAAACTTTATATACATAGGGCTCTGATCCAACCTTGGTGTAAACTCAACCAGAGCTGTTCTAAACTAAGCAACTACATAGGCCCCTATTACATTCCTCGCACATTTTCATTTGCGCTAGGGATGTGCTAGGGTTTCGGAATTTCGGAATTTTCACGAAATTTCCCGATTCGTGCATTCGGATTCGGCCGATTTACCTAAAATTTTCAGATCCGAAAACGGCAGATCTGAACAAATTTTGGTGCCGAAACGAAAACTTTTTGGAATTTTCGAATGGACTAGAAATGTGTAAAATCGAAATTCATTTTCGTTCCATTCGTGATTTCGGCTCCATTCCTGATTTCGGTTCCATTTCAGTAATTTCGGACATCGTATTTATATCGCTGATTCTGTAATTAAATTTTGTATCATTCCCATCTCAATGTATCCTTCCTGGAAAACATGCGAAATCTCAATGTATCCTTCCTGGAAAACCAGAGAAATCTCAATGAATCCTTCTTGTAAAACCAGAGAAATCTCAATGTATCCTTTTTGTAAAAAATTTGAAATCTCAATGTATCCTTCTTGTAAAACATGAGAAATCTCAATGTATCCTTCCCGGGAAACCAGAGAAATCTCAATGTATCCTTCCCGGGAAACCAGAGAAATCTCAATGTATCCTTCCCGGGAAACCAGAGAAATCTCAATGCATCCTTCTTGTAAAACATGAGAAATCTCAATGTATCCTTCCTGGAAACCCAGAGAAATCTCAATGGCAGAATTATCGTATCTACAGATTTATCGTATCGTATAATTATCGTATCCGAAAAACCATTAGTTTACGTCAAAACGAATAGACACTTTGAAACGAGGAGAACACACGTTCAGAAAAACACGAAAATTTCCGAAATCACGAAAAAAAAGGCGATACGAAAAACCCAACGAAACGAACCGAACCGAAACGAAAATCGTCCGAAACGAGTCGAAACGAAAATTTACAAAATCCGAACGAACCGAAAAAAAAATCGGTACACAAGCCTAGTTTGCACGCGCAAATGCGCATTTGCACAAGTGGCAAAACCCATTGCGCAGAACGTCGTATTACAACGTTCGCTCAAACGATGCGCATTATCGTTTAACGCGGATGGACCTGCGCGAGCGTGATGAACTGTGCGCGTCTCATACTTAACATTGTGAGCGCTAATTCGTTCATGCGCTGGTACACGGATGGTATTACAATCGATGCGCATCTTTTTACAAACGACGTTTGCGCGCATAATTTTAACGTCTTTGAAAAGCTGGTTGTAACTGCAAATCGGAACGTTCTGGCCGAAACGAAAAGCACCAGCACGAAAAAAAAAATACAGCACAGTATAGTTACACATTCTACACATACCCAAACAAAAAAATTGTGAATTTGTGCGTGTTTTTTGTATTGCTGCAGCATGTATACTCAGATTGACTTTGACAGGAGCAAAAACTTAAGTGAGTCAATTAAGGTAAATTGATGTCAATTAAGGTTCTTCATTCTGATTGGCTCAATCCGGCGAAAAAAACAGTTCGCACACTGATTTACGTGCGTTACGTTACTGCATGCACATTACTCTTCGTTTTGCGCCTTGTTTTTACGAACGTTATTTTCGGACGGATGAGAAAATGCGTTTGGATCGGAATACTATGTTAAGTTTTGAGCGATAACGCCGGACGATGCGCGCAAAAAACTTTGCGCTGCATGAACGAAATTGCGCGACTTGTGCCTGATTGATAAAATGTGCTACGTCACTTTAAGCAGTGTCATTGTCTCCTCAACTGTTGCTAGGCAGAGTAAAAAAAAATAATATGAGAGATTATGTGACTATTTATTTGTTTTTGACCGGTGTCTAAAACTCTGATAAGGGCTCTGTGGGAGATCTTAGAAACACGAACTGAAGCTGGTCTTTCCTATTATCTATCACTTTACCACCATTTCTATTGCTTGCCCTTATATAATACATGTTGGGTACTTCTTTATCTGGAATTTCAAAGTGCTTAGGCTAAGGTCAGACGAAAACATTTTTAACGTGCGTTTAGCCGCACAAAATCACGGCCGTGCTAGCAGCAAATGACGTCCAATGCCGGGGAACATACGACGAACGGCCGCACGAAAGTTCGTCTGTGCAACGCAAGTGGCAAATGAACGCATTTTTTCGAGAACGTCAAACCGCTACTACTGACGTACAGAGTGTGCTGCGGCTGCATAGCGGCGTGTGTGTGTGATTAGGAGACGTCAGACGCTGCACACGTCCGGCCAACATAACGTCCGGACGCAAAAAGGGTTTTATTGATGATCCGTACAAAATCACGGACGAAAATGCGCATCGTATGACCGCTATCGCGTATTCCGTGAAAAATACGTCCATTCGTTCGACCGCACTTTTTCACGGACGACGCGAAAAATGCATTCGTCTGACCCTAGCCTTAAACTGGAATGTTTGGAATTGTCCAGGTCGTATTTCTACTTACCCCCCTGACCCTCTGGTTGGGTCTCTGGCTCTCCTACGAGGTCGGCAGCACCACATGCAACACACTGGGAGACTTTGCAGCTCCAGGGTGTGACATGCTGCACAAAGACAGTGCTTTTAGCTTTATCGCATTATCGTAGTGCTCTGTTCAGCATGTCCATTGCAAAGGGCTGCACAGCATCTCCCTGGTTGCGGTTTCCCTGCCATGTCCTACCTTCTCCTCCGGAATCTGTCTCTAAGCTGGATTCCGAAATCTGGAACGATCGGAAATACAGATTGATCAGGGGTCCCGAGCATTCCGGATAAGGCGTGCTCAACCTGGGTCTTCTTCTTGCGTTCTGTCATTAATTAGTGGAGGACTGGACGACGTCTCTATGAGCAGTTTGCAAGAAAAGGGGTTTTAGTTTTGTTTCTCTCATTTGTTTTGTGTTGAAATTCCAGATTTTTAAGCCCCTGGCGAAAAACAGCAGAGGTTCAGATATAGCCAAACGGGTAGGAAAAATGCTTTCGTGTTTTACTGTCAACCTGTTCAGTCACTTTAAAAAAAGAAAACCTCAGCTCTTTCCTCATTTTTTGATACATGGAATTTGAATGGTTGACTTATTTTTCATGCAACTTCCTTTTGGGGACTTGGCCACGCACACACACGCACACACACACACGCACACGCACACGCTATAACTTCCTCCTCTGGTTCTCAACCTTTTGCAATTTTGTTGATTTAACTCTCCATTCTTCATTGCAAAGCGCAGAGGAAACTGTTGGCGCTTTGTTCACGATGGTAATAAATAAATAAAAGCTAAATAATCAAAGTTCAAGCCTCGATTCCCCCTTGCTCGGTCATAATGATAAGATTTAATTAATCGCAAAACCTAGCGATCTAAAAATAATCCCTTATCATAAATACTTTATTGCACCAATCTGGAACAGCAACAATATGTCCTGCTTTTTAAAGCACAGTCCGTAGTATTTGGATCCACAATATAATCGTGTTGCTAACGTTAGCACTCACTGCGCTCAATGATGCGTGAGCATTAACGTTAGCCGCGGTGGCTACCGCATATTACAATCCAAACGCAAGCGGGTTAAGTAACCCGTTAGCGTTTGGGATCTTGCGCTTTTCAGCGCGAGGTTACTGTACTTTGTGCTCCCTATACTTAACATGGGGAGCGCAAAGTGTTCATCACCGTTAGGATTACAAAGTCCCAGTGCTGATTAACGTCCGGCTATGGCCAGCGGAGAGTTAACCAGAGCCAGGACTTGGTGTTAACGGATTCTTCTTCTGCAGCAGCCAAAAAAAAAAACAAAAAGGAATCCTATACTCACCTCTTGTCCGGCAGCGAGGCCCGGGGTTCTGTCTGCCTCCTCCGTCCGGCAGGAGCAGGGAAAGACTGGGGGGAAAAGTCCCCCCAGTCTCTCCCTGCATATCAATACGCTGACCGGCCGGATCTCGCAAGGCGAGATCCGGCTGGTCATTTGACCGACCGGCGTCTGGCTCAATGGAGTCCATGGATGCTTGCGCCTTCGCTTGAGGTTTCGGTGCACTACGATACACTTCGGCGATTCCATTTCACCGACCCTGCGATGTATTCACTAGTCACCGCAGGGTTCCGAAGTGTGCAGAACACGGAGTCGCCGAACTGCAGAAAAAAAACATAAAACCAAACTCTGCTATACTTCTAATAGGTGTTTAAACCAATAAAAATGCATTAAAATGTGTCTGAATAATGAAAAGGTCTGTTACAGAATTAAAAAAACACCTTTCAAATTTTTGGGATTCAAAAATGCCATCTAAAAAATACATAAAGGTGTTCGATATAATAAATAACAAGGTTTGCTGAAAATGAAAAGAATAAACGATTGAGTAAAAAAATTGATATTTTTTTTATATTGAAATCTATGGGATTCTCCTGTTTAAACCTGTCGAACTGAATCACTGAAAATCAGGGCATTTCTCTGACATTTCGGTGTAGTTCGGCGTTCTCTGAATAGAGTAACCAATACTTCTCTATTGAACAATTTTGCTGCTGCTGAAGATCGCCGAATTGCGGCACACTGTACTGTATTTCGCTGGCAATTCGCCTGCATTTGGCAAATGGACCCTAAACTGCACCGAACAGTGAAATTTACCATTCGGTGCAACCCGGGGCCAATTCGAAGGTTGGTAAATAACCCCTTTCTGCTGCTGCCCAGGAGTAATGGGGGTAAAAAGCAGGACTAATTTCATGGGTTTTTAATCAAAAGCAATTTGTATACCCTTTATTAGTGACGTTTCGGTGCACTCTCGTTCTCTGCACGTCGGGGAATCGAATTCCCCAACTCTGCGGTGAATTCATCATTCACCGCGGGGACTCTGAAGTAGATGGAAAAAGCTGCAGCAAGACCACCGATTTGATAAGCTGCCGGGAACCCGCAGAAATTATCGGATTCAATCCGATAAGCCGCCTCAAACCCGCTGAACGCTACCGAAAAAAGCCAACCAGCCACTGGAAAAAAGCTGACAAGCCGACAGAACGGGGTAAAAAAAATAAATTGAAAGTGTCAAATCAGAAACGCAGTTTGCAAAAAAAAAAATAATAGATGAAAATGATCATATAAGATCCTATGGGTAATAATAAAAAGGTCTGTTACGGCAAAAAAAAAACGCTTTAAAAAAAAATTGAAAACATTTTTGGGTGAAAAAATCCTGACGAATGCCTAAAAAATAAAAGAGTCTTTTTGCTGCAAATTAAAAGAATAAACGGTTTAATAGATATTGGATAAAGACGGGAATATTTTTAGCTTTGAAACCTATGGGATTTGCCTGAATAAATCTACCGAATGAAAGCACTGAACATCAGGGCATTTCACTGACATTTCTCTGCTGTTCGGTGTCTCTGAACAGAGAATTGCTTCTCTACATGGATTTCACGGACGCCGAACAGCACCGTATTTTGCTGGCAATTTGCCAAAATTTGGCGAACTGCCTGCTTTGTGAATAGCTGAATGGCCACGAAATGGCATCGTACGCGGAAATTCACTGTTCGGTGTAATTTCGGGGCCAGGTCGGCTCTCTGTGAATAACCCTGAAAGTAGTGGTTACTCTTTTTTCCCTTTTATGTGCTCTATTACAATCTTCACGCAAACGTTTGCGAGCGCGCCAAAACGCATTAACGCGAGGGGCAAAACCCTTTGCTCTGAACGTCATATTACAGTGTCAGCGCAACAAATGCACGTAATCGTCTACCGCAGGTGAACCTGCGCGAACGCTGCGTGAGCTTACTGTACTGCGCGCGTCCTATACGTAACATTCTGAGCGCAAATGCGTTTGTGCGCTGGTACGCGGATGGTATTACAATCTATGCGCAAAATTTAACGCACAGTGTTTGCGCGCATAATTTTAATGACTTCTAAAACCTGGTGGTAAAGGCAAATCTGAACGTCCTGGCCGAACCCAAATACACCAGCCCGAAAAAAACAATACAGCACAGTATAGTTACACATTCTACACATACCCAAACAATAAAATTGAGAGGTTGTGCGTGTTTTTATTATTGCTGCAGCATATATACTCAGATTGATTTTGGCAGGCGCAAAAACTTAACGTGAGATAATTGTGGTTCTTAATTCTGATTGGCTGAATCGTGTGAAAAAACAGTCTGCCCACCGATTTCTGCATGCAGCATTAATGCGCGTGCGTTTTAGCGCGTCTTTTTTATGCGCGTTATTTTTTGACGGATGAAATAATGCGTGAGGATTGTAACACCAGCGTTAATTTACGTGCGTTAACGTTTAAGGCTTCGCACAAAAATTCACGCGTTTACCTTGCATTTTTGCGTGAAGAATGTAATAGGCCCCTATGTTTTTAGGCATCGTTTGACCTTCTGGAGCCATGTTGAAATACAAGAAAGATACATTCTACTTCTCCACTGACATGCCTGGGGTGTAATTTCAGATCACCGTTAAGAAGCTCTAGGCCCACTCAGTTACATCTCACCAAGCTGCATAACTAATAGTATATATTTGACAAGAAAACTCAAATTTTCAAGGCTTGCCCTACAAGCTTGTCACCCTTCCTGTTCTGTGACCCTAGGTCTTCCAACTTTTAGTTCAACGAAGCCTCGCGTTAGTTTTTTCCCTTTCTTTTTTCTTTTTCGTTTCGTGATTTCCGTCTTCAGAAACAAAACCTACTTTATTAAATATTTATACACAATAAATTAAACAGTGATCATTGGTTGGTGCCAATGTTTTGACATCTTCTGAACATATATTTCTGACCATGAGAAGATGAGATTGAGAGGCCAACTGGTTAAATTCAGTCGTCCACAATTCTCCTACGTAGACTATTAGTGGAAGTTTTATTTTTGGGGATACCTATGTTGAATCATAATCTTACAACATGGAAGAATACCTTCTGAATCCTTATGACTCTCAACTAGACACGTACACAACGGGAATATTCAGCTTGGTTTGGAATATTTTGGAATCCAAAAATATCGGAAATAATCGGAATCAGCCAATGATTACCCAATCATTGGAAATAATCGGAATCAGCCAATGATTACCCAATGATTGGAAATAATCGGAATCAGCCAATGATTACCCAATGATTGGAAATAATCGGAATCAGCCAATGATTACCCAATGATTGGAAATAATCGGAATCAGCCAATGATTACCCAATGATTGGAAATAATCGGAATCAGCCAATGATTACCCAATGATTGGAAATAATCGGAATCAGCCAATGATTACCCAATGATTGGGTATTGGTCCGATTTGGAATATCAGAAGTGTCCAATATATTCGGCCATTGCCGATTTTCAGACCCTTTGGGAAGTATTACATAGTTGGTGCTAACTTAACCAGAGCTGTTGTAAACTTAACTGCTCCATAGGCTATAATGGCTCTGGTAAGTTTACAACAGCTCTGGTTAAGTTAGCACCAACTTTGTAATAAGGCCCTTTATGTGTAATACATAGATAATAGTTAGGGGCTTAGTGCTAGGGTTACAGTTAGGGCTAGGTTCAGGGCCGGCCCAAGCCACCGTGCTGCCTGGAGCGAAGGAGTAAATGCTGCCCCCCCCCCCGAAAAAACACACAAACTCGTGACATGTATGAGCATATCACAGAGCTCCACAGCAATAAAACTCACAGCAATGTGCGCTGTGTATAAGCGTATCACAGACATGGGTAGCTCTCGGCACCACCAGTCTCCCACGACAATAGCAGCTCCTGTAACCCTTGCAGTGCTGCCAGGACCCAGGTTTAAGCTCACTGGCTGCTTCTGCCCTTAAGTCCCTGATTAATGGCATTTGGTCATCATTGCAGAGATTGAGGGGTTAATAAATATGTCACCCTGCCTTCTTCACCATGGCCACCTATTTATTTATTAATTCACCAGGTAAATGAAATGAGACAGGGCAGGCACACATTTGGGGTCATGTGAGCTATCATTAATTATAGGTATCAATGATACCTATAATCACCAGGTAAATAAATAGGTGGCCATGGTGAAGAAGGCAGGGTGACATATTTATTAACCCCTCAATCTCTGCAATGATAACCAAATGCCATTAATGATACCTATAATTAATAATAGCTCATGTCACCCCAAATGTGTGCCCGCCCTGCCCTGCCTCTTCTGATTTACCTGGTGAATTACTAAATAAATAGGTGGCCAGGGTGAAAAAGGCAGGGTGACATATTTATTAACCCCATCAGGTACCAAAGTGAGGGGAGGTTTTTGCACCTTAGCATCAGGCGCACAGATCTGTTGGAGTCAGGATGCCCGTTGTCCCAGGGGCCAGCTTTAACTCTTTAAAGTTTAGTTTGGTCCCTGAGAGTTAATAGCACCTGCCCCCAGCAGCAAACTTTTTCCGAATTGCCCCATGTACCACAGCGCAGTAACTCACCACTCCGCAGCGATCACAGCCATTACAGCGGGCTCCACACGACTGGGCGCCCAGCATAGCTGACCTGGACACGAACTGTCACCTGGAGACAAGGTTCTGTTCCGGCTGAGTCACCCACAGGCCACTCACACTCTGTCACGCCCCCGGCCTGCACGGGAATCGGCGGCAAACAGACGAGCAGCTGCCGCCACCAAGGGAGTGGAAGGATCCGCACGCGCCTTAATCACACTGTTCAGTAGCCATACCTGCCTCTGGTACACAGCTGCCTGCCTGGTCCAGCAGCAGGGCCCGGCAGGAACCGGAGGACGGGACCGAGGCGAGGACGACTCGAGTCTCTCTCCTCTAGTAAGTTCACAAGTTGATTGCTGGTGTGGCACCGCGCACGCACCACTCTGTCCATTGCTGGCCTGGTGTGCTCCCGCAGCGGCAGCCTAAGGACCCCTCTGCCTGTCGTCCGCCCACCCACACGCGGCAGTGTCTTGATCCCGCGCTGGCACTCTGGACACCTGCGTGTGTGGTGAGCGTGGTTAGCAGCGGTGGCATCACTGACTTGTGAGAAGGGAAGGGCCGACCATGATGCGCCGGAGGCAAATTAGAAGCTGCTGTGGCGCAACACAAAATAGTGCAGGGCAGTAAGCAGCAACGGACGGCCGCTCTCAAATTTCCACCGCCTGGAGCAAGTGCTCCGCACTGCTCCATGGTCGGGCCGGCCCTGACTAGGTTTAGGGTTGGGTTAGAGCTGGGGTTAGGGTTATTGTTTTTTTGTCTTATACACTATATTGCCAAAAGTATTCACTCACCTGCCTTGACTCGCATATGGATGGGTGAGCGAATACTTTTGACAATATAGTGCATGTCTAGGGTTACCGTTTCTGTATGTAATATGGTTAGGGTTAGTTTTAAGGTTAGGCTAGGGTTAGGATTACAGTTATTGTGTGTCATGTTAGGATTAGATTTAGGGTTACAGTTTCTGTGTGTCATGATTAGGGTTAGGTTACGCTAGGGTTACCATTTTTGCTTCTACGTTTTTACAATTCCTATTAAATCCCAAATTTTCTGAATATAGTTGAACCTGGCTTATTATAATCTGAAAAATTCTGATTTAAAAATATTTTCATTGGAAACCGATTCGATTTGGACATCAACAGTTCTTTATTCAGATCGATCAGAAAAGCTGATATGTCACTGGCCATTTCCAAATCACTCTCCAAACCGAATCGCACATCTCTATTCTCAACAATGTGTGTGTGTCCATATACAGTGTTAGTATTTAGGGTATAGAATTCATAATGAACCCTGAACATACTGTAATTCCTCTGTAAGCTCATTTACGTGACAAATATATTGAAAATATGCCATGACAAACTCTACGTAAAGTCTAGACAGATGGGGTCTACTTACATATGTTTTCAATCCCAGAGTAAGTGCTGAGAGTCACTCAGATAAGCAGAGCTGAAAGGATCATTGATGGCGCTCTCTTGCTCCTGACATTGCACCTCCACTATCTAGGTTATTATGTATCACCGTCTGGGTGGAGTAGAGGTAACATCACTGCTCTATAACCGTGGAGAGAGACTGTGGAGACACAGGTTCGATCCTGGCAAGAGCACCTCTCCAGTAAGTGTTCTTGGGCAAGACACTTAATGGTACATACTCGCCACCCAGGACACACTTGAAAAGAAGAGAAATCTCAATATATCCTTCCTGGTAAAATACTTTCTCAAAAAACAATAATAGGCATTTTTAAGTCTTGGTGCTAAAATGGGGTCCTTTGTGGCGCAAAAATGGGCCCACTTACGCAGTGCCATGTGGTGGTGTTCAGCAAGTTTCACCCACAGAGGGAGAAACTGGACCGGACAAGTAACAGCTGGGATTTCACATCACTGGATGACATGTTACTTTGACCTACATGACCGGGGCAATTTCCAGTCCTTTTGATTCTTTACTCATTAATTGAAAGGCTTGAACTGCTATTCCAGCCAAGCTGCAGACTTTTTTGTAGCTCGGCATTAGCAGCTCCTTACAGTAAGCAAACGCTTCCTATGTTTTGTTTAGGAAATGATAACTAGTGGCCACCAGCTGGAGAAGAAGAAACTATTCCAAGGTCACTCATTATTCTTGTCATGCTGGCATTCAAGAAAGAATACCGACCCAGAGTCCCTGGTGGGAAGTTATTTCATTTCGCAAACTTGCTTAACTAGGGATTATTTCCCAAGCCTCAGCACTGACTTGTGGTGTCTTTGTGGCCTGCTCACAAGTCATGGAGGTAGTGGGATGATGCTAGAAGCTTCCCAGCTGAAGTCCAAGTGCTTCTGCATTTGCTCATGGTGTCTTCCCTGCCTGCTTCATGATGATTGAGTAGACAGGGAATATGTGGTGTGCAAATGCCAAAGCCCTGGGATTCCCTTTCGAGATCGAGGTCATCGATCCAGCCATGGGTCATGCGGTACCAGATCTAAACTTGGTGTCGGCTGATCCCAAATACAGAATGACTCGGATTGAGTTTCCAAAAATAACAATTCGGACATCCCTATATTTAACACATTAAGAAACACCTTGCTTACGTCTGGTCCCCTAGTGGAGAGGATGGTGAAGTCTGCTGCCTGCTATGGCCTTGTGCAGAAAGAAATTGGGAATAAATCATTATTGATTATTCTGTGGATGCTGATCTTATGCAAGATCCCTCACAGCCGCACAAGGCTGTTCTTGTCTCCACTGAGATGAAACCAACACACAGCATCACTGCCAATATCATTTACCAGCTCTCTCCTGGTATGAGTTGACCCTCTAACATATAGTAGAGCCGGTAATAGGAAGCTGCAAAGGGTTATCGGCTCTTTCCGGTATTTCCCTTAGGTGTCCACCCTACTGCTAGCTGGATAAGAATAGAGACCACTGTTTTTATGTTTACTAAAATGTTTTATCTATATGACCAATACTGCACAAACGTTAAAGGCCAATATTCCATACCTGGGGGTAAGCAAGATAATGTGCCCTTGCAGATTTTCTCTTGCCGTCTCCATGTTAACGTTGTATTCCGTGGAAGGTGCTATTTTAGCACCTCGCCCCAGGAACGCAACGCTAACCTCCCTGAGGTCCCTGTAGCTGAGCGTCATGGGAGATTTGGTTCAAAAGCATCTGGGGGCCAAGGGTGCTGACCCCCTTTGCTAGAGGACAGTCTGCGTGTGACTGACATCATGCTTAAAGATGTTTCCATGCTTCACTATATGTTTGGTTATTCCTTGGTGTCTTCAGAAGAACTCTAGAGGAACTCAGAATGGCATGACCAGCGTAGAAACTACATTGAATGTGTGACTTTTCAGAGGGAATATGGTAATTGTTAGGAAACCTCTGATGTTACATAGACCATAACTCTCAGGAGATAATCACCGACCTTTGGACTTCCGCATAATATAGAGTATCTTTCCTTGTCGCGTTGCCAACTGTGCCTTTCTACTATGGTGAATTACATCTCTCAAGCTTCATGGGAGGAGGTGTAGTCCTCAGCAGGTGGCATGCCCGCAGCCTCTACCCTCGCTGTCAGGAGATGATGTGGGACCACACATACATACCATATTTATAAACTTAGAACATTAACTCACAGCTTGATGTTTTTGTGGTATTTTGTACTAGAGTCAGGTCCATTATGGCTTCTTTGGAAGTTTTTTTTGTACACATAACAAAAATACAAGGTTAGACTCCAAACCCCAGATAACTTAACGAGAACTCTGGTAAGGCTGAGGCATCGCAGACACCATAAGTACATCCGTAGTGACCCTCCCCCTCACAGTGTCTGGTATAGCATTTCGATGGATTGGCTGGGAGGACCACACAATGTAACGTGCATAGTTTAATGGATTTTATCTCCCTGCCGAAGCACTTCAATGGAGGTCAGATGGGTCTACAAAGAGCGAGCCTCCATAGGAAGGTTGCACTTTGTAGAACTGTGCGCCCAAACGTGCACACAGCGAGCTAGCCACACGGGCGTCCATGCAGAAAGAACGTCCATTCTCACGGTTGTTCTTTCCACACTCCTGTACACATGTGTGAGCCCAGCCTAAACCTGTTAAAGCCATTAAAGTCGATGGAGTTGCTATGTTTATCAGAGCTCTCATTGATGTTACAGCAGGCTTGGAATCTTACTCATCGGTACAAATATTATTATTCCCATAAACTGGGCCAACTCAGAAATGTTGTCCATTGGAAATTTGTGCTTAAAAATTATTCCTACAAATAAATCTCAGGAGACAGATAAATGGCTAATCTAGTCATACTTGCCTAACGTCTTGGACCATGCCTACCGAAAGTGTAAGTTTTAACTCCACAAAAGGGTTAAATACATGTCATTTGTTATTGGCTAACCACCATCCTTTCATTGAAACAGCGGTGGGTTAACTTTGGCAAGCTACGATGGAACCCATTCAGTGAATTCACTGTTTAGGATACTGTCAGAGTAGTTCACCGTAGTTATCACCGTTCTTTCCACAGTACTTTCTGCTGACATTGTCAGCATAGTTTCAATTGGGGGTTTCCACCGTAGTGTCTGTCGTAGTGTTTTTCCATAAATTTCACAGGAGTTTCACTTGAAGTTGTCCAGTGTTTACCATTGGTTTTATGGTAATTTGTACAGGAGGTCTACGGAGACCACCACTTGAAAGGGATAGTCTGCCCTTAAATAATTGGGTAATTACTTCTGACAGCCGCCATCCAATTTATTTTTTATAATACCCTGTTATTCGGGGGTGGGTTTACTCACCTTTTCTTCGCCGAACACAGTTCCTCATGAACACAGATGTCCCTGCAGCTATCTAATGCAATTTGCACTCCTGTGCAAATTGTGTAGCAAAGGAACTGCAAATTGTGCAGAGCCCAAGGACTTACACACTTTACGTACTCAAGTTCTGTAGAACCTATGCAGGGCGATGGATCAGAGTTGTGCACAGGCTACAGCGGGCGGTCTCCGAGAGAGCCATGTCGGCACGCTCTCTCTGCTGACGTCACTAGTGACCGATCTGATGAGCAGCAGGTGGGAAATTCTAAATCCCGGCTGCTGTTGACACTGGGTGGGGTGGAGGAAACTGGGAACTAATGGAATTTATATTATTTTAGTACGGAAGAACAGTGGTGGTACCCTTGTTCTCCATAGTTCAGTGTTGTTCACCATTGTTTTCTGGAACTTTGTCTACTGGTGTTGGATTTGCATTCTGTGGATAGCCAAAGTTTGCAACAATGGTGACTTTTACCTTGTTGCACATTGAATATAGGCGCTTTCTGAATGTCCCCATGTAAAGTCAAGCTCAAAGTCTCTTCTAATCAGCAGCTTTCTTGTTTGTATTGTGAGCAAAACTCCGCGTTACAAAAACAGATTTCTTACACATAGAGCAACCATGGAGCAAAAAATTATACGCGTCTATTCTCAAAGCCGTGCTTGAATTGGAACACTGAAAATCAGAGCATTTCGCCAGAATTCGGTGGAATTTGGCATTCTATGAATAGAAGACACGAAAGTCTTCTATGGGGCAATTTCGGTGCCGCCAAACTGCGTTGAAATGCACCTTATTTATCTGCCAATTCGCCTGTATTTAACGAAATGACAGCTTAGCCAATAGATGAATTAGCCCAAAATTCACCGTCCGGCGCAATATAGGGCCAATTCGGCGATTAATGAATAACCTCTAAAATCGTAATATTCTGATCAGTTATACTTTACCAAAAATGTAAGCATGACTACCGTTCATTCGTCAGGACAGTGAAAGGACACAGTGCATGTGCAATTTGGTTGCCCACTGTCAGTTACAGGACTTTGCAAGTGTGAAAGTTCCTGTTTTTGGAGGACCGCATTGTCCCATACCTTTCACCAACCCAAGCATGTCTAATGGCAATAGAGGATGGTGGGGTTTTAGGGCCAACAAAAAATTGAAGAATATCAGATTGCTCAAAAACTTGCCCAACCGGCTCTAGTTTATGGACTTTACTCACCTGGACGACGACCCATTGCTCGAAAAAGCTCCACCACCTCCCTTCAAGAAGACCGAACATTGAGCCGTCTTGAAGAGAAGACTTTGCACGGTGACCTGCAGATACTTGTTGTGATTTAGCTCGTTCCATAGGTTCTGCTTAATTATTTGGCGCAGGTGCTCTGCCATGTCCTGAGCGATGTCCGGCAAGTAAGGGTGACTTCTATGAAATTGGGGGTCCCCTCTGAACTTCGACAGGGTATCCAGCTCCCGGATGGTTTTATCCAACATCTTTTTGTCCAGATGTGAAGTTTTCCATAGTCCGAACGTGACTGACATGAGGGGATCGGGGTGAACACAAGCCAGGCACAGGTCAGGGTAACAGGCGAGACGTAAGACCGGTCAGGCAGCAGGGGAGAAAAGAAAGGCAGAAATGAGGAAGTAGGAATTCTTGACACGGAAAGGAGGACAGTTTCAAAACTTTGAAACTGGAGAGAAGAGAAGGTTGGGAGATGATCTCATAAAATAATAAAGGGAGGGGGTTCAGCCTGCAATGTCGGGGAATCCGGGGTCTTCTCCTGCTTGTAGACAGGAGCTCCGACAGCTCAGCTGAACAGTTTCTTCCTGTTTGTGAACTACGGACACACCTTCTGTATGTACCTGCAGGTACAGTCTATGCCGAGCCCGTGCTGCTATACCGGCTGCACCTGTGCTACAGTTTACCTGTAGAGGATGGTACAAAATAGCAGGAGACAGCGAGGGAGGTCCTGGCAGGGCAATAAACCACATATGGTCTGATCAGCTAGCATTTTATATATATATATAAAAGTAAGAATGAAACATCTAATCTCCCCTGTGCTCTGTAAGAAACATATTTACAATTAAAATACAAGTAACTAAGCTCCTTTATGATGTGTGTGTATATAATGGAGATTTTTTTAATCATTTGTGTTCAACAGTAATGGCAACGTTTCAGCAACCTGCGGCACAGAAGTAGTTTTGCAACGTGTGCAAAGTATGTCATTTTAAAACTTTGTTTTAGCAGGGATGTCCAATTTTCATTCACATGCGAGATTGAAAGGGTTAATACCTTGTCAGCTTTCTGGTATATATATATATATATGAGACTGAAAGGGTTAACGCACAAGTTAAAATATTATCTGCTGCTCTAAATGGAGCGTGTAAGCGGTTTTAATATTTAACCATCTGGCTGCCAGAATAAACGCCTGCAAGATTTGCTGCTGTCGATCTGTGCTTTTAAATCTACATGCCTTTTTAACTCTTTGTGTAACGAAGGCACTGTTACTTCCCATCCCTGAGCACCAGTATAATACCATACTTCCCAAGTGTCCCGATTTAGGACGCACAGTCCCTATTTTGGGATCAAGCAGCAGGTTAACGGCCAGATATATGTATCCTGTTGATCTCATGACATTCAGTCAGGCTGAGCAGTGTGGCCAGCTGAGGGAAGTGCTCTGTTGTTCCAAACTTCTTCCATTTAAAGGGACAGTGGACACTACCACTTACATAACCCATAACTTGAATACTTGTGCATTACAAAAAAAAACACTTTATAAAACATGTGCTGCTGCTTTTATCTCTTTGTTGGAAGTAATTACATGTAAAAGGGAAAAATAAAATTAGGTTAATTTTTTCTTTCCACCATTTTGTTGATTATATATTTTTTGCCCCATGAGGCAACCAAAGCTTTTTCTTTACTTGTGTAGTTTATCTAATCTACAGTATTTAACAGTTTAATGAGCTGGAGGGCTGAATGTTTAGATAAGGCTACAGGGGCCTATTATTCTTCAGGCTACCCAAGATAAGAGATGACAGACATTTCCCCAGCTGATCCTGCACGGAGCTGATAACTGCAATTAACCTCATTTTGCCAGTAGATTGCTGTAACAGATCTCAGTACCCCGACAGGGCCACATCTACTAATGCTGCTTCCTTGCTGGACCCCCATGTTCCCCTCATGGCTCTCGTGCCTTCCTCCAGTCCTTAGCCGCAGCTTAAAGAAGGGTATATGTAGAGAGTCTTGCTAGCGTCCCCCAGAAAAAAGCGGTGGCTGTATACTTGGAGCTTTGCGTCGGAACAGCGAACAGAATATAGCTGCTACCCAAACCATGAGTCGTGACTGCATGTAGGGTTAGTAGGCTTGTGCACTGATTTTCTTTTCAGTTCGATTCGGTTCGATTTTTCGGATTTTTAAACTTTTCGATTTGGCTCGTTTCGACCGATTTCTGTTTCGATTCGGTTCGGCTCGATTCGTTTTTCGTATACATTTTTTTTTCGGAATATCGACCATTTTTCGTATTTTCGTGTCACTTTGCTCGGTTTTTGTATCGACTTTTCGTAATTTCGGAAATTTTCGTTTTTCGGAATTGTACATGTTTCCGGAATATCGACCGTTTTTCGTATTTTCGTGTCACTTTGCTCGTTTTTTGTATCGACTTTTCGGAATTTCGGAAATTTTCGTTTTTTCAGAACATCTGTTCTCCTCATTTCAAAGCAATAAATTTCGATTTGACACATTTCAAGTCCATTCGAAAATTCCGAAAATATTTCGTTTCGGCTCGGAAAACTTTTCGGATCTGCCATTTTCGGATGTAAAAATTTTTGGAAATTCGGCCACATCCGAAAACACGAATCGGGAAATTTCGTGAAAATTCCGAAATTCCGAAACCCGAAACGCACATCCCTAAGGGTTAGAGTAAAACTCTTTTAATCAGGGACAGACACACATATTTATACGGTCACACATGGGTCATTTTCATACACAAAACCTCCCCTAGAAATTGCTGGGGGACCCAACCAGACCAAAACAGACAATGGGACACATTTGCTTCTTGGAATGTGAAACCTAATTAGATTACGTACAGACACTTAAATTAAAGATTACGTAACATTTCTGAACGAGCCAGGACAATGGAAATCGGGATGATAACCAAGATACAGACAGCAGATTTGCAAACTCTTCAAATATAAACAGACACATTCATGAGACAAGGGTAGGCTGGTAGACTAATCCTCTCAACAGATAACAGATATACATGGACCAGACAATAGACAGATAGACAATAGCATTCTTGCATAATCACAGATTACACAAACATTCTGCACAGGAAAGGCCACTGAACTAATATCCATTATGGGGCCTGCACCCTACAAATATGCCTCCATGCCCATGCACCCCAAGTCCAAAGTGACTTGCGTCACAATGGCAAGATCTGCCTGCCGAATAAGTTATAACAATAAGGAATACATTGGGAATATTCCCAAATATTTCTTACTAGAGGTCGACCGATTATTGGATCTTCCAATATTTTGGGCCGATTTTTTTTTTTTAACTTATCGGTATCAGTGTTAAAGTCCCCGATATTGCGATTCGTACTTGCCGCTCCCCAACGCGCGCCGGTCGCTGTGAAGCGCATGCGATGCTCTCGTTCCTTTGCAGGAGAAGCCGACCAATGAGGAGCTGCGCCGCCCACCACATGGTCCTCCTCGCGTCAGCACTCGGCATATCTGGAAAACCTGCATGCGGATCTCAGAGAGAGCAGGATAAGACCCGGTCACCGCCCTGAAATGTGCTGGCTGCCTGTTCCTGTTGCAATTACAACCAGGGTCTGCTCCCTTTCGCTACAGGGGCGGATCCAGGCTGGATTGCCCCCCCCCCCCGGGGAAAATGTTGCCGGCGGCCACATGCTTTTCCTCCTGCGAGCAGCGTTCACTCGTCAGGAGGAGGATAAGCACGCGGCCGCCGCTGGGGCAATATAATATCTATATGAGCTGGGGCAAAATAATATCCATATGAGCTGGGGCAATATAGAAACATAGAAACATAGAAAATGTCGGCAGATAAGAACCTTTGGGCCCATCTAGTCTGCCCAATTACATGGATACTTTACCTGGATTTATCTTTTGTTTAGGATAGCCTTATGCCTATCCCATGCCTGCTTAAATTCAATTACTGTTTTGGCCTCTACCACTTCTACTGGACGGCTGTTCCATGTATCCACCACCCTCTCAGTAAAATAATGCTTCCTGATGTTACTTTTAAACCTTTGCCCCTCTAATCTAAGACTATGTCCTCTTGTTTTGCTACTTTGTTTCCTTTTAAATATACTCCCTTCCTCTACCTTGTGGATTCCCTTCACGTATTTAAATGTTTCTATCATATCTCCTCTGTCTCGTCTTTTTTCCAAGCTGTACATGTTAAGATCATTAAGCCTTTCCTGGTAACTTTTCTCCTTCAAGCCGTACACCATTTTAGTAGCCCTTCTCTGAACTCTCTCCAAGATGTCTATATCCTTCTGGAGATACGGTCTCCAGTACTGCACGCAGTACTCCAAGTGAGGTCTCACCAGTGCTCTGTACAGTGGCATGAGCACTTCTCTTTTCCTACTGCTAATACCTCTCCCTACACAACCAAGCATTCTGCCAGCATTTCCTGCTGCTCTATTACATTGACTACTTACCCTTAGATCCTCTGAAATAATAATCCCTAAATCCCAACCCTCAGATGTTGAGGTTAGGACTGTATCAAATATTCTATATTCAGCCCTTGGGTTTTTACGTCCCAGGTGCATTATCTTGCACTTATCCACATTAAAACTCAATTGCCACAACTCCGACCATTTTTTTAGTTTACCTAAATCATTTGTCATTTGGCTGATCCCTCCAGGAACGTCAACCCTGTTGCAAATCTTTGTGTCATCAGCAAAAAGACATACTTTACCATTAATACCTTCTGCAATATCACTAATAAAAATATTAAATAGAATGGGTCCAAGTACTGACCCCTGAGGTACCCCACTGGTAACAAGACCTTGCGCCGAATAAACTCCATTTACCACAACCCTCTGTTGTCTGTCACTCAGCCACTGCCTAATCCATTCAACAATATTGGAATCCAAGCTCAAAGATTGCAATTTATTGATAAGCCTTCTATGTGGAACAGTATCAAAAGCCTTACTGAAATCTAAATAAGCAATGTCTACTGCACCACCTGTGTCTATTGTTTTTGTTACCCAATCAAAAAAATCAAGAGGATTAGTTTGGTATGATCTCCCTGAGGTAAACCCATGTTGGATATAATATCCATATGAGCTGGGGCAATATTATATCCATGAGCTGGATTTCAAAAATTTAAGAGCACAGAATATCGGCCCCTCATATCGGTTATCGGCCTGAGAGACGGCCAATAATCGGTATCGGCCTGGAAAAAAAACATATCGGTCTATCCCTATTTCTTACCGTATAATCAAAAATAATTTTACAAAAGCCACTGGTTCCTGACAGTGTTATTTTGAGGAAACACTTACAGGGTTATTCAAAGAGATCCGAATTGCTTGAGAAAGGTAACCGAACGCTGAAAATCAGCGTTCGGTTACCTTTCCTGGCCATTCGGCTATCCAGAGAGCAGGCAATTCGCCAAATCCTGGTGAATTGCCTGAACATACGGTGCCTGTTCGGTGCCTGTTCGAGGGCAGTGAATCCCCATAAAAAAGCACTGCTTCGGCTATTCAGAGAACACAAACCAGCAGTGAAAGGTTCCCCTAATGTCCTGCCATTCGGTGGTTTAATTCGACAGATTTATTCAGGCGAATCCCATAGACTTCAATGTTAAAAATATTCCCGTTTTAATTCAATATCTAATAAACCGTTCATTATAAAATTCTGCAGTAAAAAGTCTTATTTATAGATTTTTTAGGATAGTTTAAGCATTTTTCTGAATTTTTAAAAAAAAAAATAAAAGTCCGATTTTTTTTTTGATTTTTTTTCAGTTTACTTATTTTTTTGTAACAGCCCTCTTTATTATCATTCCCTGGACCTCCTGTGAAAATTTCAGACATTTTCGCTCAGTAGTTTCTTTGCAAACAGCTTTTCTTTTTCCCAGATTCATACAAATGGTTTTTCTAATTTATTCACTGCCTCCTCTACGTCACAGCTGCTTCGGCTCTGTGTGATTCGGCTCCTGTTCGGCTCCTGTTCGGGTTTTTCGAAGGTTAATCCAGATGTTTTTGCTTGTTTTCAGCCTGCATTCGGTTAGTTTTCGTCGGGGGTTTGCGGCAGCTTTTCCCTGCAATTCGGGGGCCCTGTGCTGTTTGCTGAATACACCGCAGGGTCACCGAAATGCAATCGGCAAAAGGAACCGAATTGAAGAGAACGAAAAGTCACCGAACGTGCGGTGACTTTTCGAATCTCTTTGGATAACCCTGTTAGTAGTGAAGGGGATAAGGATACAATCAACATCACAACGTCCTATGCATTTAACAGCTTTTGTCAATGGGTTACAACTTCCCAGCTAATGTTTGGTCATTAGGCTAGATCCCAATCACATCCAAAGAACAGAAATGCCCTTTAACCACTTCAATGCTAAGGACGCGCTCAGCGCGTCCTCAGCATTGCCGCTGGTATGCGGAGGACGCGCTGAGCGCGTCCTCGCATTGGGGTCAGCGTTCGGCCGGGTTCCGGCCGATCGCTGGCCCCTCCGGTGCGGGCTGACATCCTGGATGTCAGCCCGGCATCCGGAGCAGTGGCCGCCATTATTATGTGTCATCGCGCCCCCGCGATGACACATAATTCAGGCGCCCCCCCCGCATGTGCGGAGGAGGCGCCTGAAAGGGAGGGGGGGGAGGTCCTTCGGACCTCTCTCCCTCCCGATCGGCGGCTCACAGGGGCTTAACCCAGGCATCATTTGGAAGGGCACAGCCTGCCCTTCCAAATGATGCCTGGCATTAACCCCTGGGGAGCTGGATCGCAAATCGGCGCTGAAAAGCGCCGATTTGCGATCCTTCCCGGGAGCTGGCCGACATCTTGGATGTCGGCCAAGCTTCCGGGAACTCCCCCAGAGGACTGGCGTCATCGTGCGTAGCACGATGACGCCAGTCCTAGCATTAACCCCTAACTGCCACGAACTGTGGAGATAGGGAGTTCCAATGAACTCCCTATCTCCCGATCCGTGGCAGTTAGGGGTTAAATTTTGATATCGTTGGATCGGCCAGAGCATGGCCATTCCAACGATACCAAACATGAAAGTAAAAAAAATTGTAAAAAAAAAAAAAAAAAAAAAAAAAAAAAAAAAAAATAAAAAAAAATTAAAAAAAAAAAAAATAAACACTTTTTTTTTTTTTTTTTTGTTTTGTTAATGCAGCAATATTGTTCCCATTTCAATTATAATGTGAACAATGATGCTGCATTAACGATTTTTGTATGCGGTGCGTTTGTTAAAAATGGTGTCATTTTCCCCAAAAAAAAAATGTAACGAGACCCCATCTCTAATTTTTTTAACAAGCGCACCCCATACAAAATATAACCGCAATTGCTCGCATGTTAAAATGTGGAAAAAAACACTTTACACGCTGTAAATTATTGAAAATACATATTTTATTGCATTTTTTGTTATAATATACAAACATGACATAACGTATACATATAATAATGACATATTATGAATCTACCGAGTCTGACGGAAAGAACGATATATAATATGTCGATGTCATATACTAAAATAAGCCTTAAAAACACGTTTAAACATGATGCGCAAAACAGGTAAAAAATGACCTCAGCACAGGGGCGGGAAAAGCCTCAGCAGCGAAAGGGTTAAGGAGTTAATCAGTGCTCAGCCGTTTCCTGCAGTAACAAAGCAGAGATGGTTTTTGAAGAATACAAATTAAATAGATAAATGGTTGGAGAAGAGATAAAACACATCAGTAAAGTACCTTTGATAAAAGTTTCATTGTAGACTTTTTCATTTAGACAATGTGGGTTTATGGCATTTAATAAATAATTCAGGCATACAATGCACTTAGCAACTTCTAGCTTCGTGATGCCTCGAGAAATTCCCAGTTCTTCATGGCCAGCTCTTCAATAGCTCAAGGTGGTCCTCGGTTTGGAAGACATACATTTCCTGTCTATCTCATGTATTTTTATTACCTGTCTACGGCATATTACCTACTACAGAATATATTTTAGTTGTGTTGTGACAGGGGGTTGAGACGAAGATATAAATCGCCCAGCTGACATAGTTCTCCTCTGCATGGATATTGGTGGTATCACTGGCGTGCGCAGCTTGTTACATTAGGGTGTGCACCCATGGAACACTTATTAATTGAAAACTAAGGGCTAAATTACAATCTTCACGCAAACGTTTGCGCCGGCGCAAATAATCATTAGCGCATGGGGCAAAACTATTTGAGCCGAATCCCGTATTACAATGTCAGCTCAACAACCGCGCGCAAACGTCTGCCGCGGATGAACCTGCGCAAACCCTGTGCGAGCGTACTGTACTTTGCGCGTCCTATACTTAACATTGTGAGCGCAAATGCGAATGTGCGCTAGTACGAGGATGGTATTAAAATCTATTTTGCGGTAATTGCCGCATGGCCTTTGCGCGCATACATTTAGCAACTCCTAAAAGCTGGTGCTAATGGCAAATTTTGAACAACCTGGCCGAACCCAAATATCCAAGGCCATAAAAAGGAATGCACCAAAGCACAGCGGCCCATTCAACTCATACCAAACCAATACAATGGATGACGTTGTGTGTGCATGTATAATTGCTGCAGCATATATGCTCGGATTGACAGTGGCAGATGCAATTTGTTAACGTGAGACAGGTGCGGTTCTTGATTCTGATTGGCCGAATCTCAAAAAAAGACTGCGCGCGCAAACATTTCTGCGTGAGACGGTACTGCGCGTGCATTTGGGCGCGCCCTGTTTGCGCACGCAATTGATCGGCGGATGAAAAAAGCCGAGAGGATTGTAATTCCAGTGGTGATTTGCGCGCGCAAAAGTTTACCGGTTGGCGCAAAGATTTTCGCTTTGTGAGAGCCTTTTTGCGTGAAGAATGTAATATAGCCCAAAATGTTTAGAAGATTTTGCATAAAATGCACATTATTCATTAGAAATAATAAGCCTGTAATCAGAGATAATGTCAGATTTTATGTTATTCATCATGAATCAGATAAGGGACATCTAAAATGTCAATGTGAAAGAGGACCTCTTCACCCAACATTAGGGTCGGCCTGGGCAGAACAGGCAAGGATCTGAATTCGTCTGTGCATGTTTTGCTGGAGAGATGTGCTTTTTGCCATGTAAATGAGGTCTTTTGAGGCATAATGGTATATGTAATGCTTTGTGCTTTGTGTACTCTATAGGAGTCGTTCACATAACACAGTGACGCCACACCAGTGGATAACTAACCCCTTCACTACCAAGCGATTTTTTTTAATGTTATAACATTTATTATTTGAAACATGGGTTGTGACGTTAACAATTAAATATAGGGTAAAATATAGGTTTCGCACAGAAATTGTTATTCCGAGATAGTTAAAAAATTTAAACCATGTTAACGTGCTCATTTTTAATCTTTCTTATATTTGTTTATCCTTTACAGAAATATTGTTGAAAGGTAAGATTCTGAGCTCTAGATGGTGTCCTTTATATTGCACAATTTCAAACTGTGTCTGCATTATCATCATACAGGCAGAAATGGCTTTTGTGTCAGATACAGTAACTGTGATAAAGATAAATAATAATGGTCAGATCTGCTGCTTTTGGGGGTTTGTAGGGATCATAATGAGATTATTAGCAATGCAGCTTCCAAAAAATACCAATATTACTGTATATAAGGATAATATCTGTATGTGACATAATGCCAGTGTATGGAAATTACAGTAACACATTGCATCTGTACTGTACAGGATTTTCAATCATTATAACCCCTGAATCTTAGCCCTGTACAACAGTGAGTGACCCCAGAGCTCTCCCTGTATTCTGCCCACTCCGTGTCAGCTGTAATACAGCAGTAATCTATTTACATTGTGTAACATTGTGTAACATTTTGTTACAGCGAAGATCTGGACTTCTATTTGCAGATGGTTTTATGTGTCTCCAGGGTGCCTGGAGAGATATGAAACAAAGGATTTTGCTTCTTCACAGGGTGCACAATAATCTTGCTTGCAAAAGGTGGGAAAATGGTCACTAGATATGCTACTGAGTGCTTTTCAATGCAATACAATGCAAAACTGAGTTAAATAGATTTTGGATGGGATGAAGTTAAACTGCTTCTCAGCGATGGTACGGAAGGACATCCAAGATACGTGACAGCATCCTCTGGACCTACTGCAATTTAAATATGGGATGAAGGTTAAGTGGAGAATTTATGACGACTGGTTGTTAAAGTTTATATGAGAATGGGATAATTTAAGGGTTGTGGTTGGACAGAGGCAATATGTAAGAGGGGTATTGGGTTATTCGTTGGAGAAAGGCGTAGGCTTGTGCACCGATTTTTTTTTCAGTTCGATTCGATTTTTCGGATGTTTAAACTTTTCGATTCGGCTCGTTTCGACCGATTTCTGTTTCGATTCGGTTCGGCTCGACTCGTTTTTCGTGTACATTTTTTTTTCGGAATATCGACCATTTTTCGTATTTTCGTGTCACTTAGCTCGTTTTTTGTATCGACTTTTCGTGATTTCGGAAATTTTTGTTTTTCGGAATTGTACATGTTTTCGGAATATCGACCATTTTTCGTATTTTCGTGTCACTTTGCTCGTTTTTTTGTATCGACTTTTCGTGATTTCGGAAATTTTTGTTTTTTCGGAACGTCTGTTTCCACTCGTTTCAAAGCAATAAATTTCGATTTGACACATTTCAAGTCCATTCGAAAATTCCGAAAATATTTCGTTTCGGCTCGGAAAACTTTTCGGATCTGCCATTTTCGGATCTAAAAATTTTCGGAAAATCGGCCGCATCCGAAAACACGAATCGGGAAATTTCGTGAAGATTCTGAAATTCCGAAACCCAAAACACACATCCCTAAGAAAGGGATATAATTTGTCCGACTGGATGAGAAGGGGAGGAAGAGCTACGAGTTGGGTCTTCAATTGGACAAATCCGATTGTTGCCGAAGACATTGCTTACATTGAGGCCATGTATAACGGAATTTGTGTTACTCTACCCGAGACGCTTAGCTAGCCTGACTTAAAGGTATACTTTGAGCTGAAAACGGGTGGGGTGGGAGAAACCAGAGGGGTTAACTCCTTCACACCTCCCTTTTACTCCTAGGTCTCTCTTTGTGTTATTGGTGCTCGGACATGACATACAGATCAGAGTGTGTGTATCTACTGCATATGCAGTCAGCTGGATGCCGCACAATTCACCTCCACTGACAGGCATTGCCCAATCAGCTTTGCAGATTGGAACCCTGAAAGGCTGTTGAGCCGAACTTATTGACAGCCTTTAGGGTGGAGGAAAGTCATCTATTTTGCAAGGATGCCACAGCCCCCAAAGTCAGCCAGGAGGTATTGTGGGAAGGATACTCCGTATACTATGTCTGTTTAACTTATATTATAAAGTTAAAATTTATTATTTAATGTATAATTATTATTATGAGTAAAAATGATATAAAGTGGTCGTTATGTGCTTAGTGTCCCTTTAATTACACGTATTGGTTTTGTTTCTATATTTTCCACATAAACAGAGCCGTGTATCTGTGCTTTGCCTAAGGCCGCACTAACGCTAAAGCATCATATAACAGGAAAAAACCTTAAACCTTTTCATGACAACATTCTGTAACCCCATACTATGGGCGTAGACACAACACTCCATCTTAACTATGGGCAGCCGTCACAGCTTTAAATGCATTCCAATTTTACCTCCGGTTGCCCTTTGTGAGCTTTGAAAAATGGATTTATATATTTACATATCACTTAATGAGTCTTGTTAACAGTCACTTGGCATATGAAAGACAAACTCACAGCAAGCTTGTTGCCCTGGAAAAGAAAATTTCCGAATCCTAGAGACCTTCTAGTGGTTTTGAACTCTGCGCAATAGAATTTAGAATGTATAAAAAAAAAATTAATTTACGCTATTTATTTCCTACCTTTTTAAGTGAATTCTTTCTAAAAGAGAGTCTATGGAGTTCTCTCTCAGAACCAGCTATTACCAGCTAATAGACATTTGCACAGGCAAATCATTTGGTTCGGTTTGGTATGGGATATTTCGGAATCCAAAAAATATTAGGACCCAACAAATTCAGAATATCGGAAGTTTCCAGTATTTTGGATCAAACTGATTTGAAATATCGGCAGCATCCAAATGTGTTTGGCCATTTCCAATAGTCTGAACCGCGATCTATTAAAAAAAATCTTATGGATATTACGCAAGAATGGCTCCATAAGGACGCACAAGCACCAAATGATGTTCATGCACCAAAATGATACCCAGAATGAAACATTTTCTCCAAAATGTTGCACAGAATGTTGCACCTACACCAAATTGACACCCAGAAAGCAGCATATGCTGCAAAATGACTCAAAAGAACATTGTACATGCTCCAAAATGGTGCACAGAATGAATCCTATCGTCCAAAATAACTACCAGAATGATGCACATGTTTCTCAAGTCCTGGTCTCATCTCACATACTCTTTCACTGCAGTGCCAAATGTTATCTCAAGAATTAATACAGTCAGGTTTCAATACCTCAGGGAACCTTCAGGTTTCTCAAATTTATGGTCTTTAACCGTTTCCCTGCGGATGACATGTTGGGGATGTTCTCAACTCTGCATATTGTGCACTGAAGACGTGCTCCACACGTCATAGGTTTCCACAGGGACCGGAGAGACCCATAACTGCTCGGGACCGAGACCCGGGGCAGTCTGACTTCCTTGAAGTCAGACCGTCCCATATGACTCATCCTGGTGTACTGACATCATCGTGCTGGTGTGTGATGATGTTAGTTTCAAGTCCCCCTCCCCCAGGAGAGTTTCTGAAAGGGAGGGGGGCTTGAAACTAACGGGCCCCTCTCCTTCCAAATTGGGAGACATCAGTGCTAAGAGAGAGGTATCGTTGGAAAGGTCATAGTGTGACCTTTCCAGTGATGCCTTTTTAACCACTTAGGCTAGGGTCAGACGAACGCATTTTTCACGTTGTCCGTGAAAAAGTGCGTTCGAACGAATGGACGTATTTTTTCACGGAATACGCGATAGCGGTCATACGATGCGCATTTTCATCCGTGATTTTGTACGGATCATCAATAAAACCCTTTTTGCGTCTGGACGTTATGTTGGCCGGACGTGTGCAGCGTCTGACGTCTCCCAATCACGCAAACACGCCGCTATGCGGCCGCAGCGCACTCTGTACGTCAGTAGTAGCGGTTTGACGTTCTCGAAAAAATGCGTTCGTTTGCCACTTGCGTTGCGTGGCCGCACTTTCGTGCGGCCGTTCGTCGTATGTTCCCCGGCATTGGACGTCATTTGCTGCTAGCACGGCCATGATTTCGTGCGGCTAAACGCACGTTAAAACTGCTTTCGTCTGACCTTAGCCTTAGTCGCTGATCTGCAATCCAAGATGTCAGCTAAGTCTCTGGGGCATCCCCTCGCCACTGACATCGCTGCATGATGAAATCAAGGAATTAACTCCTAGTTGCCGAATGGGTTTCCCTACGGAACCCTTATCTGAAGATAGGAGTGTCCAAAACACCCCGTATCTCCCGATCTCTGGCAGCTAGATAGTCATGTTTGGTATCATTGGAAAGGCCAGAGCATGACCTTGCCAATGATACTGAGCATGTTACATGTATAAAATAAACACTATTCTTTTTAATTAATAATTAACTATTGTTCACATTTCAATTATAATGTGAACAATGATGCTGCACTAACGATTTTTTTCAGTTTTAGTTAAAATCTTGTATTTTCTCAGAAAAATATAGTAACAGGTTCCCATTTCTAATTTTCTAAGCTCGTGTAATTTGTTTGCATGTTTCCTATGCACGTCAAAATTTATTATGTTTGATATTTGTTCTATGCGATTCAAACCTATGAATCATCAATTTGTATAACACATAAAATGCGTTTGGCACTCTTTCCGACAATGCTTACGTTGTCATTTTTCTATATGCAACTTGCTCTCGGTGCCTTTTTAGCCACACAGCATTTTTGCATTTTGACGAGTGGCAAAAAACAGGTGTCATTCCATTAGAATATGCCAAGTTTAGGATTTGTGAGACCTGACCGGGCCCCACCGTAGAGCAGGCCACTAGTGCTGTTGCTCGTCCTCGGGACCATCACAAACCTTTTTTTTCTCACTACAAGTATACAGGGTAATCAGACGTGGACCCCTTGCTCGAGGTGCCTAGAGGAGGGGTGCCAGCTATACCCTCCTGATGAGGCCTAACAAGGTCGAAATGATTGTCGGGGGTTGCTGCATCTCTCGTACAGGGATGATGTCCTTGGCAGTCAGTACCGGCCTCCCTTTCTGGGTGAGAGCAGGCTGATTTGCATATGGAGCATTCGACCCTGTAATGGCACAATCAAGCAAAAACCCTGTGAGACCTGAGCGAGCCCCACCGTAGAGCAGGCCATTAGTGCTGTTGCTCATCCTCAGGACCATCACAAACCTCTTTTTTCTCACTACAAGTTTAAGATTTACACATGCTTTGGAAAACTTGAGAAGGTGATGTTTGTCGTAGCTGAGCAAACCATTAACCAGGAAAAACCTCAATTAATAAAAACCCAAATTTCAGATCAACTTTTACTAACATACCCTAAATCCCCTAATCAACCACCAGGTTCTACCATAGGCATCTATCTACTGTGTTGATGATCAATTCTAGTTTTTGCAGAATTTCAAAATGGACAGCTCAACCAGACCAGGGGGAGAAACCAGCTCTATGAAAAGGACAATCACAAGGATCCACTCTATGCTCCAAAGCCAGACTCTTCCTACCACTCATAACATTGGAACCGTAAACAGAACAAAAGAAATTGAAAAATGATAACGGGCACTCCTTCGATTTTTCCGACAGTCTCATTACGATGAGTACAACGTTTGAGGTACTAATGCATCCACACAGCAGATACTATAACTTTCCTACTTCGTAATTTCTGCAGCTAAATCAGCAGCTGAGTGTTGTCGACTTCCTTAGATTCACCAGCCACACCACATGTATCGACTGTCGTTACTATGTCACACACTCGCTTTTTTATCGTGTTGATACCCCACATAGGGCTCTATTACATTCTCTGTGCAAATGCGTAGGCGCAGCGCATTTTTTTTGCGCACAGCGTTAAACGTTAACGCACGTAAATTAAGGGCAGTATTACAAAGCTGGTGCTAACTTAACCAGAGCTGTTGTAAACCTACCAGCAGGGGCGTCGCTACGTGGGGGCGGGGGGTGCGGCCCACACCAGGTGACACCCGCCCTTAGGGTGACACCGTCACCCTAAGGCCAGGTGTCTCACCCTGCGCCGCGTTTTCGCTCCCTGCGAGCGTCCGAAGCTATGCAGCTTCGGCGCTTGCCTGGGGGAAACACGTCACCAGCCGAGTTCTCGCGAGATCGCAGCTGGTCACGTGTCTCCCCAGGCGAGCACCCAAGCTCCATGCCACCGGACGCTCAGAGGGAGCAGACCACGCTGTGCAGGAGGTGAACTGGGGGCATTATCCATGAGCTGCTGGGGCTGGCCATATCCATGAGCTGGGGCATATCCATGAGCTGCTGGGGCTGGGCATATCCATGAGCTGGGGCATTATCCATGAGCTGGGGCATTATCCATGAGCTGGGGCATATCCATGAGCTGGGGGCATTATCCAGGAGCTGGTGCATTATCCATGAGCTGCTGGGGCTGGACATATCCATGTGCTGGGGCATTATCCATGAGCTGGGGCATTATCCATGAGCTTGGGCATTTTCCAATAGCTGGGGCATTATCCAGGAGCTGGGGCATATCCATGAGCTGGGGCATATCCATGAGCTGGGGGCATTATCCATGAGCTGGGGCATTATCCATGAGCTGCTGGGGCTGGGCATATCCATGTGCTGGGGCATTATCCAGGAGCTGGTGCATTATCCATGAGCTGCTGGGGCTGGGCATATCCATGTGCTGGGGCATTATCCATGAGCTGGGGCATTATCCATGAGCTTGGGCGTTTTCCAATAGCTGGGGCATTATCCATGAGCTGGGGCATATCCATGAGCTGGGGCATATCCATGAGCTGGGGGCATGATCCATGAGCTGGGGCATTATCCATGAGCTGCTGGGGCTGGGCATATCCATGTGCTGGGGCATTATCCATGAGCTGGGGCATTATCCATGAGCTGGGGCATATCCATGAGCTGGGGCATATCCATGAGCTGGGGGCATGATCCATGAGCTGGGGCATTATCCATGAGCTGCTGGGGCTGGGCATATCCATGTGCTGGGGCATTATCCATGAGCTGGGGCATTATCCATGAGCTTGGGCATTATCCATGAGCTGGGGGCATTATCCATGAGCTGGGGCATTATCCATGAGAGGAGCTGGGGCATATCCATGAGAGGATCTGGGGCATATCCATGAGAGCTGCTGGGGCAATATCCATGAGAGGAGCTGGGGCAAAATCCATGAGAGGAGCTGGGGCAATATTTATGAGAGCTGCTGGGGCATATCCATGAGAGCTCCTGGGGCATATCTATGAGAGCTCCTGGGGCATATCCATGAGAGCTGGGGCATATCCATGAGAGCTGGGGCATATTCATGTGAGCTGGGGCAGTATCCATGTGTGCTTGGGGCAGTATCCATGTGTGCTGGGGGCATATCCATGAGAGCTGGGGCAATATCCATGTGTGAGCTGGTCTGGGGCAATATATCTATGTGTGAGCTGGTCTGGGGCAATATATCCATATGTGAGCTGGTCTGGGGCAATATATCCATGTGTGAGCTGGTCTGGGGGCAATATATCCATGTGTGAGCTGGTCTGGGGCAATAAATCCATGTGTGAGCTGGTCTGGTGCAATATATCCATATGTGAGCTGAGGCGCAATATATCCATATGTGAGCTGGGGCAATATATATCCATGGGTGAGCTGCTGGGGGCAATATATCCAGAGCTGCTGGGGGCAATATATATCCATTTGTGCTTTCACTGCCTTCGAACAGGCACCGTACTTGCTGGCAGTTGGCAAAAATTTGTGTGAGCATATGAGAGAGCTCCACAGCAATAAACCTCACAGTAATGTGCGCTGTGTGTATGAGCATTCAGTGTTATATTGGAGTACTGATTTAGGAGTAAGAGTAGTTAAAAAAATCCGTAAAACTCGGGGGGGTGGTGACACCGTAAGTTACCGCACCGGGTGACACCAACCCTAGTGACGCTACTGCTTACCAGAGCCATTATAGGCCCCTATTACACGGTTCGCACAGCACATTTGCATGCGCGCAAATGCACGTTTGCGCGAGGACAAAACCATTTGCGCGGAACGTCGTAGTACGACGTTCGCGCAAACGATGCACGTTATCGTCTACCACGATTGACCCTGCGCAAACCCAGCGCGAGCGCAAGTGCGTTCGCGTATCCCATACTTACCATTGTCAACGCGAATGCTTTGGAGCGGATGGTATTACGAACTTCGCACAACGTCGTACGAACGACGTTTGCGCGAAGTATCGTAACGTCTTTGAAAACCTGGAGATAATTTACAATCTGAACGTTCTGGCCGAAACAAAATGAACCTGTACAAAAAAAAATACAGCACAGTACAGTTACACATTCTACACATACCCAAACAATAAAATTTATAAATTGTTTAATTTTTTATTTTTGTTGCAGCACATATACGCAGATTGACTTTGACAAGCGCAACAACCGAAACCTAGCAAATGGTGGTTCTTCATTCTGATTGGCTGAATCCCGTGAAAAAACAGTCTGCCCATCGATTCCTGCACGCAACGGTCATTTGCGCACGGCTTTGCGCGTCGGATTTGCGCATGTAAAAATTTGAAGGCGGAAAAACAGCCCTCGGAGCGTACTACCGCGTTAATTTGCGCACGCTAACGTTTTTTTCCGTGCGCAAAAAAAATTGCGCTGCACGAGCGCATTTGCGTGAAGCGTGTAATAGGGGCCATAGCCTATGGAGCTGTTAAGTTAACAACAGCTCTGGTTAAGGAAGCACCAACTTTGTAATATAGCTCTAACGCTGGTATTACGATCCGAGCGCATTTTTTCATCCGTCAAAAAATATTGTGTGTAAAAAAAGATGCGCAAAAACCTGCGCGCATTAACGTTGCGCGCAGAAACCGGTGGGCAGACTGTTTTCTTTTTTCACGCATTTCAGCCAATCAGAATTAAGAACCACAATTGTCTCCCGTTAAGTTTTTGTGCCTGTCAAAATCAATCTGAGTATATATGCTGCAGCAATAATAAAAACACGCACAACTTCTCCATTTTATTGTTTGGGTATGTGTAGAATGTGTAACTATACTGTGCTGTATTTATTTTTTTCGTGCTGGTGTATTTCTTTTCGGCCAGAACGTTCAGATTTGCAGTTACTACAAGCTTTTCAAAGACGTTAAAATTATGCGCGCAAACGTCGTTCGTAAAAAAGTTGCGCATCGATTGTAATATCATCCGCATACCAACGCACGAATGCATTTGCGCTCACAATGATAAGTATGGGATGCGCGCACGAAAGTGCGTTCGCGCAGGGTCACTCGCGTTAGACGTTAACGCGCATCGTATGTGCGAACGTCGTAATACGACGTTCTGCGCAAAGGGTTTTGCCCCTCGCGTTAATGCGTTTTTGCGCACGCGTTACAAATTGCGCAAAGAATGTAATAGGGCCCGTAGGGTATCAGCAGCAGTGTCATCAACGGTAGCCACATAATACCATCATTTTTGGTGAAATTACCAGCAGTTGCATGCTCATCACAAAAAAGAGATAGGACCTGCTACAGAAATCATGATCAGTCGGCTAGAACAAACCCGTTTGAGCAGTACAAATTCCTGCATCAACATGTTGCAAATCTCTACGTATTTTGTCATGCTCTGTCTATTGGCAGGAATCAAATAACATAAACCAATATGACCCCTGCCATTTATAATTTTCATCAACGCTTATAATGATACAATGTGGACGGTACAGCACAGTTAAGTCACAATATCTGCCATCTGCCCTTTAGAATCCGAAAATAGGTAAATACCAACGGAGTGATGTAACTGCAGGAAACAGGAAAAGCGCTTGACATCTGACCTTTAAATCAACCCATTTTTAACAATACATTTCCACCCATATGTGAGCCTCCAAACAGGTAGTGTTAAATCAACACCATGGATACCAATAAAATCAAAGTAAAAATAATACAGATGTGTTCATAAATGGTCCCTTCTGCACAGGGGTCAAGTCCTGGGAAAAAAAGTGAGGGAACTCACCCACGAATTCCACAACCCCTATTACCTGAAGAAAATATATATATCACGAGTATAGCCGGACGAGCCGGTGATACCATTATTATTGGATTAGCATTACATTTAAAAGACAAGCTTTCAAGAGTGTAACCTGGAAACTATACTGATCAGTGAAAGGTATCACTACGTACAGGTATACTCGTGATTGTGGCAACTGGACTAACGCATTTTATATATAATATATATATATATCCAGGCACAGGCCCCCCAGAATAATATACACAGTGCTGAACACCCAGAATAATATACACAGCACTGAGCCCCCAGAATAATATACACAGCACTGAGCCCCCAGAATAATATATACAGCGCTGAGCCTCCAAAATAATATACACAGCACTGAGCCCCCAGAATAATATACACAGCACTGAGCCTCCAGAATAATATACACAGCACTGAGCCTCCAGAATAATATACACAGCGCTGAGCCTCCAGAATAATATACACAGCACTGAGCCCCCAGAATAATATACACAGCACTGAGCCCCCAGAATAACATACACAACACTGAGCCCCCAGAATAATATACACAGCACTGAGCCCCCAGAATAACATACACAACACTGAGCCCCCAGAATAATATACACAGCACTGAGCCTCCAGAATAATATACACAGCACTGAGCCTCCAGGATAATATACACAGCACTGAGCCCCCAGAATAACATACACAGCACTGAACCCCAAGAATAATATACACAGCACTGAGCCCCCAGAATAACATACACAGCACTGAACCCCAATAATTATATACACAGCACTGGTTATATGGATATATTTTCCCCAGTTCACTTGGATATAATTGCCCCAGCTCATATGGATAATGCCCCCAGCTCTCATGGATAATGCCCCCCCTCTCATGGATATGCCCCCAGCTCTCATGGATATGCCCCAGGTCTCATGGATAATGCCCCCAGCTCTCATGGATATGCCCCAGGTCTCATGGATATTGCCCCCTGGTCTCATGCATATGCCCCAGCTCTCATGGATATGCCCCAGCTCTCATGGATATTGCCCCCTGGTCTCATGGATATGCCCCAGCTCTCATGGATAATGCCCCAGGTCTCATGGATATTGTCCCAGGTCTCATGGATAATGCCCCCAGGTCTCATGGATATGCCCCAGCTCTCATGGATACTGCCCCAGGTCTCATGGATAATGCACCAGGTCTCATGGATAATGCCCCAGGTCTCATGGATATTGCCCCCTGGTCTCATGGATAATGCCCCCTGGTCTCATGGATAATGCCCCCAGCTCTCATGGATATTGCCCCCTGGTCTCATGGATATGCCCCAGCTCTCATGGATAATGCCCCAGGTCTCATGGATATTGTCCCAGGTCTCATGGATAATGCCCCCAGGTCTCATGGATATGCCCCAGCTCTCATGGATACTGCCCCAGGTCTCATGGATAATGCCCCAGGTCTCATGGATAATGCCCCAGGTCTCATGGATATTGCCCCCTGGTCTCATGGATAATTCCCCAGCTCTCATGGATAATGCCCCAGGTCTCATGGATATTGCCCCAGCTCTCATGGATAATGCCCCAGCTCTCATGGATAATGCCCCAGGTCTCATGGATAATGTCCCAGGTCTCATGGATATTGCCCCAGGTCTCATGGATATGCCCCAGCTCTCATGGATAATGCCCCAGGTCTCATGGATATTGCCCCAGGTCTCATGGATAATGCCCCCAGGTCTCATGGATATGCCCCAGCTCTCATGGATATGCCCCAGGTCTCATGGATAATGCCCCAGGTCTCATGGATAATGCCCCCAGCTCTCATGGATATGCCCCAGGTCTCATGAATAATGCCCCAGGTCTCATGGATATTTCCCCCTGGTCTCATGGATAATGCCCCCTGGTCTCATGGATAATGCCCCAGCTCTCATGGATAATGCCCCAGCTCTCATGGATATGCCCCAGGTCTCATGGATATGCCCCCAGCTCTCATGGATATGCCCCAGCTCTCATGGATATGCCCCAGCTCTCATTTATATGCCCCAGGTCTCATGGATATTGCCCCAGGTCTCATGGATATGCCCCAGGTCTCATGGATATTGCCCCCCCAGGTCTCATGGATATTGCCCCCCCAGGTCTCATGGATATTGCCCCCCCAGGTCTCATGGATATTGCCCCCCCAGGTCTCATGGATATTGCCCCCCCAGGTCTCATGGATATTGCCCCCCCAGGTCTCATGGATATTGCCCCCCCCAGGTCTCATGGATATTGCCCCCCCAGTTCACCTTTGCTGCTGCTTCTGCTCCACATTGCCAGCGGCCGCGTGCTTCCTGCTTCAGCGGCCGCTGACAGGAAGTGCAGCCGCTCCCCTGGAAACTATGAAACAGCCAGGCGAGCGGCTCCACCTCCTGTCAGCTGGCCCTTGTAACAGGAAGCACGCGGCCGCCGGCAATGTGCGGCGGCGGCGTTCGGGCCACAGCGGGAACGCTGCGTTCCCGCAGCGTTTCCGCTGTGGGAGAAGTGCGGGAACGCCGTTCCTGCGCGTTCCCGCTCGACTCGAGCCCTGCTTCTGCAGCTAAATGCAAGTCAGCTCAACGCTGGAGGCGCAAATACCAAGTGAAATTTAAAACTAGCAACAGCAGGACTGTCCATGTATGACTGCAGAAATGCCATGTTTTTTTTACTTGCTCTCCAGGCATGCCTCATCATACAGTAACCCCTCTGTGGTATTGTGGAAGAGTGCAGGGGTGGACCATGTGGTCCTATATTGAAAAGTTTTTGTTCTGGTAATGGGCGTCAGTGCACCCAGATATTGTGCCTTTGGTGCAAGACTGCCAGCCCAGCAAGTATCATCGTACAGTAACCTTGCGGTCCTATATTGAAAAGTTTTTGATCTGGTAATGGGCGTCAGTGCACCCAGATATTGTGCCTTTAATGCCAGGCCAGCAAGTATCATCATACAGTAACCCCTCTGTGGTATTGTGGAAGAGTGCAGGGGTGGACCATGTGGTGCTATATTGAAAAGTTTTTGATCTGGTAATGGGCGTCAGTGCACCCAGATATTGTGCCTTTGGTGCAAGACTGCCAGCCCAGCAAGTATCATCATACAGTAACCCCTCTGTGGTATTGTGGAAGAGTGCAGGGTTGGACCCTGCGGTTCAAAAAATTTAAATGATATAAACCTGGCACAGGCGTCAGTGCAGCCAAATATTGTGCCTTTCATGGAAGCAAGTGCCTTCACATGGTAACCCTTTTGTGGTATTGTGGAAGAGTTCAGTGCTAGAGGTTTTGTGAATGCAGAAGAGGACATCCCCGATCTATTCCATTACTTCAGCATCAGGGGATTGATAGCTGCTGATCCAGGACTGATTCATTTTTATAAATGTCAGCCGGTCTACAGAGTCGGTGGACAGACGCACACTTTTGTCTGTGACAAAACCTCCAGCTGAACGTCCTTTCGGAAAGCACGCTAGATGAAGGGCAACCTAGTAGCTGCATAGCATATTGGCTAAATTCTGGCCAGTGATTCAATCTCAACACCCAGTAAGCCAGTGGATCATCTGCTGGAAAGGTATCCAGGTCTGCCCTTGCCCCTAGGTAGTCCCGCACCATATGGTGAAGACGCTGGCAATGGGTGCCTACATTTGACGTCCCTGGGCGTCGAGGACTAAAAAAATTTAAAAAAGCATCAGTCAAGCGGCCCTGGCCTTCACCACTATTCCTCTGATCACCCGCAGCCTCAGAAGCACGTGTGTCAGCACTTGGTAATCTACCAGTGCCTGGAAAGGTGTTACACAAGTGTCGCTTTAGAGCGTCCTCAAGTTTTTTCATCCTGTGCTCCCTCTGTGCGGGCAGGATGAGCTCTGCAACTTTCCCCTTGTATCGTGGATCAAGAAGGGTTGCCAACCAGTAATGATCCCTCTCCTTGATAGCACGAATCCTGGGGTCCTTTAGCAGGCTTTGCATCATTAGGGAGCCCATGCAGCGTAGGTTGGAGGTGGCATTAGCTTCCGAGTCTTCCTGGTCAATGAGGATGACCGTATCGTGCACTTCCTCCTCCCAGCCACGCACTAGCCCTTGTGTTTCTGGGCACACAAAACCATCCCTTGAGGAATCCCCACCTTCAATGCCCCCACTACTTAAATATTCCTCCTCCTCATCCTCCTCCTGTCTGATCTGAGTAGGACCCGCTGGAATGCTGTCTGCGGAAAGACTGGGGCCTTGAGAGCTAGGTAAGGCCTACTCTTCCTCCTGCTGCTCTGCCTCTAGAGCCACATCTATAATTCCCCGCAGAGTGTGCTCCAGCAGGAACACTAAAGGAATTGTGTCACTGATGCATGCACTGTCCCTGCTCACCATCCTCGTTCCCTCCTCAAATGGTGACAGTACAGTGCATGCATCCTTGATCATCAGCCACTGTGGGGGGGGGAACCAAGTTGACCTGAACCTGTCCTTGTGCCATACTCACACAGGTACTCGTTGATGGCCCTCTGCTGCTTGTGCAGATGCTGCAGCATTGCTAATGTCGAGTTCCACCTGGTGGGCATGTCACATATCAGACGGTTTGTGGGAAGGTGGAATTCTCTTTGAATTTCTGCGAGGTGAATGCTTGCTGGGAATGAACGTCTGAAGTGGCTCCAGACTTTTCTGGCCTGGATGAGAAGCTCTGGCAGCCCTGGGTACTTGGTTAGGAAACGCTGTACCACCAGATTTAGGACGTGTGCTAGGCATGGTACATGCGTCAATTTACCCTTGCGTAGGGCAGAGAGAAGGTTGCTGCCATTATCGCAGACGATCATTCCCAGCTCAAGCTGGCATGGTGTTAACCATCTCTGCACCTGCCCCTGCAGAGCTGACAATTTCTGACCCGGTGTGGCTTCTGTCCCCTAAACAAACCAGCTCAAGCACAGTATGGCATCTTTTTGCTTGAGCCATTGCGTAGACCCTGTCAGGCATCGGTTTAACTGCCACTTCGCCAGAGACAGAGAAGGAGGAGGAGGAGGAGGAGGAGGAGGAGGAAGAGGTGGTGGTGGTGGTGGTGGTGGAGCAGACGGACCTCATACAAGCAGCTTTCTGGAGGCGTGGTGGATGAACAAGCTCCAGCACAGAGCCCCGTCTTGGATCCCTCCCAGCTGCAATCAGAGTTACCCAGTGTGCCGTGAAGGAAATGTAACGACCCTGTCCATGCTTGCTGGACCACGTGTCTAAAGTCACATGCACCTTGCTGCTGACTGCCTTTCCCAATGACTGGATAACATTGTCTTCCACGTGCTGGTATAGTGCTGGAATGGCCTTGCGTGAAAAGTAATGGCGTTTTGGAACCTGCCACTGTGGTACAGCACATTCAGCAAATTCACAGAAGGGAGCAGAGTCCACCAGCTGGAAAGGCAGCAGCTGCAATGCGAGTAATTTTGCTAAGCTGGCATTTAGACGCTGTGCTTGGGGATGGTTGGGACCATATTTTTTCTTTCGCTGCAGCAGCTGCGGCAACGTAATCTGACTGCGTAAATCTTCAGCTACTGGGATGATGTCACATTGTGAGGAAGGACCTGGTACATCCATTACTGTAGCATCATCCCTGTCGGTGGAGGTTGTAGGCAATGACATGGCAGGACATGCAGTGGGGTAGAGATAGATGAGGAGGAGGAGGAGGACCTACGCAAAGTTTTACGCCAACAGGATGTGTGGCACTTATTCATATGTCGCCTCAAGCACGTGGTACCCAAGTGTCCGGTATCTTTCCCACGCTTAAGCCTCATCTGACATAGATTACAAATAGCAACGCTGCGCTCTACTGCACATTTCTTAAAGAACTCCCAGACAACAGAGTTCCTGCATGTGTTCTTTGAGACAACAGAACTCTGCACCGGAGCAGCTCTGACATGTGATGCCTTGGACTGGCTAATGCTACGGTTGGTCACAGAGGATGTTGTGCCTCGTGTTTGCTGTGCCTCCTCCTCCACCTCTTCCTCACTTAATTCCGCTGTTCAATCTGGCACCCAGGTAGAGTCAGTGACCTCATCATCAATGTCATCTTCACCCCCTATCTCCTCGTCACTGGAGCTAACTTGGCAATATGCTGCAGCTGCTGGGGCAACATGAGTGCCAGTTATTTGTGTGTCATCACTGGCACCCCCTTCCTCTAGGTTGATTATACTCCCTTGCTCAACCTCAGAGATTGAATCAGAGCACTGTACTTGCTGCGCATCCTCAAGCAGCATGTCACTCTCATTGTAGTCAAACAATTCAGCTGACTCCTCCGTGTGTGATAGTGAGGCTATGGCAGGACTAGCTGTGGACATGGAGGCTGCATTAGATGCTTTGGCAGCTGAGGTGGACTGTAAAGCACTAGAAGCCAGGCTGGCAGAGGACTCGGAGGATGAGGATGGCCTGGTTAGCCAATCCACCAAGTCCTCTGTATGTTGCTGCTGCTTAAGACGGCCAGCACCAGTTAGAAAGGACAAGCGTGCCCCTGCAGAGGATGCACCACGTCCACCACGACCAGAGGCACAGCCTCCCGACACAGGGGCTGCTTTCCCTCTTATCTGTGTCTGGGAGCGTCTGCCTGTCCTTTTTGTTCTTTCAGACATGGTGAGTGATCTATAGATTAATATATACAGAACTCTGATTCAACTCTGGTATAAAGATTTAAAGAACTCTGGTATAACTCAGTGAGACACACTGATTGCTGGCAGCCAGTGACAAGAGACAGATCACATCAATTCACAAATGTTTTAAAGAAATTAGTGAGCCCCAAAAAAACTTGCTGGCTGTGTGACAAGACACAGAAGATCACCTCGAATCACAAATGTTTTGTAGAAATTAGTGAGCCCCAAAATACTGCGTGGTACTGGTTGTGTGACAAGACACAGATCACCTCAATTCACAAATGTTTTGTAGAAATTAGTGAGGCCAAAATACTGCGTGGTACTGGATGTGTGACGAGACAAAGATCACCTCAATTCACAAATGTTTTGTAGAAATGAGTGAGCCCCAAAATACTGCGTGGTACTGGATGTGTGACGAGACACAGATCACCTCAATTCACAAATGTTTTACAGAAATTAGTGAGCCCCAAAAAACTTGCTGGCTGTGACAAGACACAGAAGATCACCTCAATTCACAAATGTTTTGTAGAAATTAGTGAGCCCCAAAATACTGCGTGGTACTGGTTGTGTGTCAAGACACAGATCACCTCAATTCACAAATGTTTTGTAGAAATTAGTGAGCCCCAAAATACTGCGTGGTACTGGCTGTGTGACAAGACACAGATCACCTCAATTCACAAATGTTTTGTAGAAATTAGTGAGCCCCAAAATACAGCGTGGTACTGGTTGTGTGACGAGACACAGATCACCTCAATTCACAAATGTTTTGTAGAAATTAGTGAGCCCCAAAATACTGCGTGGTGCTGGTTGTGTGACGAGACACAGATCACCTCAATTCACAAATGTTTTAAAGAAATTAGTGAGCCCAAAATAATGCGTGGTACTGGATGTGTGACAAGACACAGATCACCTCAATTCACAAATGTTTTAAAGAAATTAGTGAGCCCCAAAAAGATTTGCTGGCACAGTGACAAGACCCAGAAGATCACCTCAATTCACAAATGTTTTAAAGAAAGTTGTAAACCCCAAAAAAACTTGCTGGCACAGTGACAAGACACACATCACCTAAATTCCCTGATATTTGGTAGAAATGAGACCCAAAAAGACTTGCTGGCACAGTGACAAGACCCAGAAGATCACCTCAATTCACAAATGTTTTAAAGAAAGTTGTAAACCCCCAAAAAATGTGCTGGCACAGTGACAAGACACACATCACCTAAATTCCCTGATATTTGGTAGAAATGAGACACCCCAGACCCCCCCAGTAGCGTGGCAGACTGGCAGTAACAAGACACAACTATCTCCTTTGAAATCTCCTCTGAAATGCGTGCAGAATCGGCGCGTGGAAACGTTATATAGTGTGCTGCGGGACTTAGCTCTGTGAGCCCATGATTGGCCAAAATTTGCCCAATCAGGACTCTGAGCGGTGATTGGCCTTTTGTTTGAACCAGTCTTGCACCAGACCTGTGGTCAGGTGCAAGGCTGTAGCCAATAACGAGCTTCAGGCCAGTGGGAAAATGCAATGTGGTCCATTGTGGTCGAACATGCGGCGAACACCCGGAAATGTTCGGTGTTCGCGATCTAATCGAACAGGCCAAGTTCGGGTCGAACTCCGAACCGTCCGAACCGAACAGCTCATCCCTACTCCAGACCAGATCAGTACAGCAGAACCCTGGAGCAGTTTAAGGCAGCATTGCCAACTACAGAAAGGGAAGACTTGACATGAATGCCTTTCACCACCAGGGGGCAAGGTTGAAAACAGAGGAAACGTGACATAGACACACGGCAAATCTCTTACACAAAGGCCTATGTTTTTCCTTTTAGTTTTTTTTTGTAGGGCACATGTGGCATAGGTCAACTAAAGCTATACACCTTGTCGGTTTGTGTATGACTTTATAAGCCATATATTTTTGCCTAAGTTATCATTTGCATATCGTCTCTGAATCCTATCTTCTATCTCAGAGGGTGATGACCAGCAGTGGTTGCAGTGGGGACTGGTGACATTTGAAGGTGTTGGGGCACGAGGTCCTACCAATGAAATTCACTTATGCTTGCTAAGTTAAGAGCTGAACGTCATCAGCAGTGCTGCACTAAAGGCTTCATGGCCATGGAATCATTGATTTTGATGTGCCATTAATGTATTGGCTTTCACTGCCGCTGAAGATCACTGTATTTCGCTGGCAAATCACTAATATTTGGCATATCACCAGAGTTTTAAGTAGCCGACTGGCCATGAAATTGCACCATACGTGGAAATTCACTGTTCGGTGCAATTTCTGGGCCAATTCGATGCTCTTTGAATAACCCCTTTAGCTTCCATTATTCCTCTGCTGTATCCTTGCCTTCCATTGTTCATCTTCCCCAGTCTTCTCACTTTCTGTTGTTCCATTGCCATATTCCTCTTACACTATATTGCCAAAAGTATTCGCTCACCTGCCTTGACTCGCATATGGATGGGTGAGCGAATACTTTTGGCAATATAGTGTACCTTCCATTGTTCCGCTTCCACATTCTTCTTAACCTTCCAATGATTCTCGTCCCTATTCTTCTCACTTTACATTGTGTTCCTGCTCCATTCTTTTAAAATATACACCATGCACTGGGCCAATGTCCCATCCCTTTTAAACTCATTGCATTGGTGGAAATTGTTGTGACATAGTGAACCTCTCACCGGACATCTGAGTTTAACCCCTTCATTAACAAGTGCTTTTTTTAACAAATTTAACATTTATTTCAAACATGGGATGTGACATTAACAATTAAATATAGATTAATATAGTAATTTTGCACAGAAATTGTTCTGAGATTAAATTTGCTCATTTTTAATTTTGGATATCTTTGTTTATCCTTAAACAGAAGTATTGTTGGAACGAAAGTTTTTTGTACTAGATAATGTCTCTTATCTTACACAATTTAACAGAGGGTCTGTGTTATCAGCATACAGGCAGAAATGGCCTTTATGTCAAATACAGTGAATGTGATAAAGATAGTTAATAAAAATGGTGAGATCTCCGGCTATTTGTGTATTTGTATTTATCATAATGAGATTATTAGCAATGCAGCTTCCAAAAAATACAGCTTTTATTTTTAGATTCTAACGGTATATGGCAGTGTTTCCCAAATCTGTCCTCTGGACCCTGAACGAGGCCAGATTTTGCACATCACCTTGGGGAAATGCAGACTGAATCCTGCAATCACTGAGAAGCAAATCATATCACCTGTGCTGTGCTTCAGATATCTGGAAAACCTGGCGAGGCGGAGGGTCCTGAGGACAGGTTTTGGAAACACTGGTTTATGGCATAATGCCTGGATATGGAATTTATGGAAAATATGGAAATGACTGTTTTTCAGTGTATTGCTCTGCAGGATTTAGTTAACTCGAATTTGGTGAAAGGGTTAACCTTTCATAAGCTTTGTGAATGTGTAACCTTAGCAATCTCTTAAATGGAAAGACTGAGCATGTGCTAAGTGCTCTCAGACAGGGCAGATTTGAAAAACGTCCCTAACCACTTCACTGCTAAGGACGCGCTCAGCGCGTCCACCCGCAGGTAACGTTCCTTGCGGTGGACGCGCTCAGCGCGTCCTCCCTTTGGGGCCAGCGATTGGCCGGGTTCCGGCCGATCGCTGGCCCCCCCGGTGCGGGCTAACATCCTCGATGTCAGCCCAGCACCCGGAACCGCCACCGGAGTAATTAGGTGTCATCGCGGGGGCGCGATGACACCTAATTCAGGCACCCCCCCGCATGTGCGGAGGAGGCGCCTGAAAGGGAGGGGGGAGGTCCTTCGGACCTCTCTCCCCCCGATCAGCGGCCTGCAGGGGGTTAACCCAGGCACCGTTTGGAAGGGCACAGCCTGCCCTTCCAAATGGTACCTGGCATTAACCCCATGGGTGCAGGATCACGAATTGGCGCCGAAAAGCGCCGGTTCGTGATCCTTTCCCGGAGCTGGCCGACATCTTGGATGTCGGCCAAGCCTCCGGGAACTCCCCCTGAGGACTGGCGTCATCGTGCATAGCACGATGACGCCAGTCTTGGAGTTAACCCCTAACTGCCACCAATGGTGGAGATAGGAGGTTCCAATGAACCCCCTATCTCCCGATCCGTGACAGTTAGGGGTTAATGTTTGGTATTGTTGAATCGGCCAGAGCATGGCCGTTCCAACAATACCAAACATGAGTATGAAAAAAGTTTTTTAAAAAATTAAAAAAAAAAAAAAAAAATATTTTGAAAAAAAATTATAAAAAAAATAAACAATTTTTTTTTTCTTTTTTTTGGTTCGTTAATGCAGCAATATTGTTCCCATTTCAATTATAATGTGAACAATGATTCTGCACTAACGATTTTTGTATGCGGTGCGTTTGTTAAAAATCGCGTAATGTTCCCCAAAAAAAATGTAACAAGACCCCATCTCTAATTGTTTTAACAAGCTCACCCCATACAAAATATAACCGCAATTGCTCGCATGTTAAAATGTGAAAAAAAAACACTTTACACGTTGTAAATTATTGAAAATTCATATTTTATTGCATTTTTTGTTATAATATACAGACAGGTCATGACGTATACATATAATAATGACATATTATGAATCTGCCGAGTCTGACGGAAAGAACGATATATAATATGTCTGGGTCATATATTAAAATAAGCCTTCAAAACGCGTTTAAACATGATGAGCAAAACCGGTAAAAATGACCTCAGCACAGAGGCGGGAAAAGTCTCAGCAGCGAAAGGGTTAAATCTTGACTACGTTGCTCCTGCTGCTTCTCTCCAATGCCATCTATCAGGGTTGGGGGTTGGAAGAGTGTTTTGCAAGGGATTTCTTATATTGCTTATCATTTTTAATTTCATTATAGCAACACCCAGAAAAAGCAGTACACTAAACATCACAAAAAAAGTCTGAAAGGAACCCCTTAACAATGGTGTTTTTTTTTTTTTTTTGGGTGTAGTGAGCAGAAATGAGTGAAAAATCTACACTTATCCAGACCACGTGTTCTTGCTAGAATAACCATAGAACTCTGATGTGAAAACAAAGCATGAGACAGCTAAAGCTGAGCTGAATGCTTAAAAGAACAGATATAGAGATAGAATTCACATTGAATACAATCTAAACAATCATTGTTGAGAAATCGTGAGACAGTGGTATCCATGGCGGTGTATAGTTTCTTAGTGATAGATTTCCAAATTTTCCTCCATGTTTTTAGTCTCCTGCATATGTTGTAGACTCATGCTCTCCAAGCTTTTACAGGGTTGTCCATCTCACTGCCCCCCAGATGATGAGGCCAACGATTCACAGAATTCTTCCATTGTAATAGATGGCAAGAGAATTATGGGAGTTGTAGTTCAGAAATAGGTGTGAGGCTGGAGTTTGGCAGCCATGCTCTAGAACCTATGCGTCCTTGCTTCACATAACTTCTGCAACCAAGTATTCCTGCTTTTGGCATCAAAGAAATTGTCCACAGCTCCCAGCTATCCCAGTGCAGGGTCTTGGTTGGACCTGCCATGCCAGTAAGTAGTGAACAGAGGTGACAGCCAGAAGCCGGGTGATGCTCCGGGATGATTGCTTGAGTGGTGGTCGCCTAGGGGTGGTCAATTACCCCAGTGTTCACCCACAACTCAACCCGTCTCTGCAGAGTGAATAGGCGGCAGTGCAGAGCACAACTCCTGCACCTGCCAAACGCCAACCCTGCGAAAGAAATAACTTTAAACGCTTGATTCTATGCTGAGCAGGCGAGATGACAGTCACGTTTGTATCCACTAGATGGTGCTGTGACCCAACGATTCCATCAGTTATGTCCATGGTATATATTTTAATGTTTATATTCTTTCCGAAATAATCTATCTGAATCAGGGATCTCAAACTCCAGCCCCCCAGGTGTTTATTGCCTACAATTCCCATAAATCTTCAAATGCAATAAATAGCCAAAGAATCATGGGATTTGTAGATCGAAACATCTGGGGGGGGCTGAGTTTGAGATCCCTGATCTAAATACATTTATGGCTTTGTGTAGTTATATAATTCTCATTTAGTCATGTCTCGGATATATATGCCCACAAACCATGGCCAGATGTTATTTGGAGGAAGAAAATGTCATTGAGTTTTTCTTGAGTCTTTAAATGGATTGTATCTTCCACTCGGTTTGTCTGTGTCCACTGTGATCCAGTCTAATTACCAAGGGATTTATTCCCTAGTGAGCGCTAACATTCGCGTTTGGATGAGTAAGCGTTAACACCAGGATAAGTGACTTTAGCGCATGCCCCCCAATGTTTCATTCCTAACGCTAAACGTGTCAAAAATCCATTGGCGCTTTGGTAATTGCCCCAGCTTGCATGAGCTTACTGTACTTTGCGCGTCCTATACTTAACATGGGAGCGCAAACAGTAATTAGCATTAGGATAAGGTATTACAAAGTGATAGCACTAAATACCGCAACTTTTTGACACCCACCGATGAAGCTCCTGTGAGCGAAACGCGTTTGAGGTGTACAACATGACAGTTTTATTTATTTTATTGTATATCCTGATTAAATTATTTTACTTTAGTCACGGCCACCTGGTTTAATTTGGAGGAACCATCTACCACCACTACATTGTCCCTGTGGACCCCCAAATAGGGGAAAGGATCCGATGCCCCATTATTTAATCGGCTGACTTATTTTTGGTGCCTTTTGGATTAAATAGGCACAAAAAATGTGAGTATCACTCTATATACTCTAGTGTTTAGCACACGTCTAAACAGTCTGCAAATTGCTGTATTTTCTTGCTCTTTCCGAGGGCCTTGCAAAGAAACTTCATGTACTACGGTAAAGGAGAACTTACCTCTGAAAACCTAACACCATCTGTACTTACGCTGGTATCCATACTCTCCACAAAAAGTTAGCTACACCTAAAAGCTGGTACTAAATTATTGCAATGTTGCAAAATCATTTAGCGCCCCTTAAAACTTCCCCAATAATAAAATGATGTGTCCTTTGTTTGTTTGAATCCATGTGAGTTGTAAGCAGTTGCTCAGGGAGTTGTCTGTGTCTTAGGACCCTTCCTAGGGGGTGTAAAACTGTCCTAATCTATGTGAATGTATCCCTTTTGTATGTATTATTTGTACCAGCTATAACCAGCTAATCTAGAGGCGCGTTCAATACCTCAGCCGCTGCAAGTGCTAAGTTAGCAACTTGCCATTGAACGCCGTTCTGCCGCTCAGCGCTCAGCACTGCTAACTTAGCACTTGCAGCGACCCGAGGAGATGCTGCGAGTAGCTGAGTGTGACGTATTAAAGATGGCCGCCGCCATGAAGCCAGTAACAATTCAGAACGGCAAGATGGCCCGCCGCCATGAAGCAAGTAACAATTCCGTACGGCAATGTTAATTTTGAGGTTTTTGTTCACCAAAGCACAAAATATTTATTTATTATTTACCCCTGCACATAGACATATATTACAGCTCAATTTATATTTTGTTTCAGAAGTAAACATAACGTTTATTCAATAAAAACAATCATTTGTGGTGTGTGCATTCAAAACGGATTGTGCTTAAAAAATCGTCGGCCATTTTGGATTCAAAATTCGCATCCAAAGCGTTCAACGACACTGCTGCAGCAAACTGAATTGCTGTGCTGCAGCAATTCAGCAGCTGCTGAGGTATTGAACAGGACTCGGGACTGGTAGGTCTTGTGTTCTGTAGCCACTCCAGGAGGATGTCAATATACATTCTGGGCCCTATTACAATTTTAACTCTTGTGTTTGCGCTCAGATATGTGAGCGTTAATGCGAAGTTAAGTGACTTTAACACATGCCCCCTATATTACATTCCCAACGCTAAGGGGTTAAAAAATCTGTTACCGCATCGGTGATTGCGCTAGCTTGCACTAGTTTACTTTACTTTGCACTCCCTATACCTAACATGGGAAGCGCAATGTCCTAACGCTAATTACCGCACCGATGTGGTAACGAAAAAGTAAATCACAGCTTGCGCAGAATTCTGCAGAATCATTTAACACCAGCTAAAACACCCCAAAAAACAGATAATCACCTCTCATCCCGTGGCGAGGGAGAGTTGCGCTGCGTTACGGGGCAGGCTTCTGAATTAGGCTAGGGTCAGACGAACGCATTTTGGATGGACTGTGCGTCCGTGCAGTACGGACGCACGTTCTGACGGAAGGTGCAGTAGTGGCCACATAGTCTGTTTTTGTGACTGACGTTATTTTTGACGGATGTAGATTGGAAATGAAAACCATTTCATCCATCAAAAATGCTGGACACATAAATGCAGTCCGTCTGACTACGTTCCATCACTCACACACAAAGCTATGCGGACGTTGCAGACATGGCGCAATCCGCACGTCCATTCTAGCGGTTTTACGTTCATGCCTACCCTGCATCCGTTTGCCGCGTCCATTGTGCGTCCGCACTTCTGTGCTGACGTACTTCGTGTGTGGATCTCTATTGATTTTAATTGTATGCTACCACGTACGCACTAATGTGCGGCAACATGGACGTGATAACTGCGCTCGTCTGACCCGAGCCTTAGTGCCTGCCCTGCAATATGGTGCTAAAACAGGGTTGCTACGGGAAAACCTGCAGTCACAAGTTTTCCCCGTTAGCATCCCTGGTTTTAGCGCCATGAATGTAATGTTGCCCTCTGTGTCTTTGTAGAAATTGTGATGCCTGCCCAATAATACCAGTCTTGTTCCTGATCCTAATGGAGCTGCTTCTGCATTGTAGGTGTTATGTCCTTTTTATGTCTCCGTCACTCTTACTTTGCACATACAGGTGGTTTCTAGAGCTCTCATTTAAAACGTTCGACCGCATGGCACACATCAGACGTGAAGAGTAATAATGGTATTGAGTATCTTTCACATTTCCATGTGGTCTGTGCGCCATGAAGGTAAAACCATGATGCAAAGGGTTTCTAATTTGGAAGGGATAGGACAACTCTTGTCACTCATGAGTGAACGGAGAGCAGTCGGGGCCATGCTTGGCCATTGGCCGCATCAAGAGACCAAGGGGTGAGGGAGTGATCTCATGACTGACTGATTTTTGCAGATCTTTATCAAGCCCATTGTGTGTATTGATGTTGGTATAACCATCAATCATTACAAAGTTTTAGCATTTCACTGTCTATCTTTTGATACGACAAGAGAGTCCAATATCCAAACCGGTGTACCAAGTCTACTTCCTAAACTCTGAACTGGAGGGATGAAATCAGACGTGTATTTATACTCTAGTTGCTCCAAATTCTCCCCATCCCACCCAAAATCAAATAAATGATCATAAATATTACATTAAGACAAATAGCCCCAATAGTTTGTGAATATTTATATCAATAAAATGTAATTTACACAAAAGTACCACTTATTTACACAAAGTGATACACACCTGGTGGAGATCTTTAGAACCAGTTGCCTTTCTGGCGTTCATTACCTTTGGTATTTTTATTTTTTAAATGAAGCCAAGTACAATTATAGATAACGGCGCGCTGTAAACCCGATTACTTATTGTGCCAAATGTTAGCAATATTCCGTGGCATTATACGCCTTCACGCTTTGCCAAAACGCTCAATTTACTGTATCGTAAAACATCAAGCGGCCTCAATAAAGTGCCATTATTACGTGGGCGTGCAACTTTATGTTGACTTCACCAGCTTGACGACAACAAAGATGCTCCTTGAACTGAATCCGTGTTCCTCCAGGGCATGTTTTAAGCAGCACGATTTCCCCAGCTCCTTTTAGGGCTGGTGTCACTGCCTAATTGCTGGTTATTATTTCCTTTGTGTTAGAACCTCGCGTGTTACCTGTCAAGAACGGTCATCAGGTAGATACTGGGCTTTTATAAAGTCTGCCTATCACATATTTCAATTGGAGCATTGGCATAGATATTTCCTGAAAGGAAGGGAATTTCAAAGCATTTTCTTCTAACCTAAAACATGGTGGGCCCTATTACATTCTTCACGCAAAAATGCACGGTAAACGCGTGAATTTTTGCACGAAGCGTCAAACGTTAACGCATGTAAATCAACGCTGGTATTACAATCCTCGCGCACTTTTTCATCTGTCAAAAAATAACGTGCGTAAAATGGATGCGCAAAAACGCGCGCGCAGTGACCTTGCGCGCAGAAATCTGTGTGCGGACAGTTTTTTTCACGCGATTCAGCCAATCAGAATTAAGAACCTTAATTGTCTCACGCTAAATTTTTGCGCCTGTCTGCACATATATGCTGTATCAAAAAAAAAAACGCATAACACTTCTCAAATTTATTGGTTTGGGTATGTGTAGAATGTGTAACTATACTTTGCTGCGTATTTTTTTTTGGGCTGGTGTATTTGGTTTCGGCCAGGTTGATAGAATTTGCCGTTAACACCAGCTTTTAGGAGTTGCTAAAAATATGCGCGCAAAGGCTGTGCATTACGAACTGCGCATAGACTGTAATACCATCCGCGTACCAGCGCACAAACGCATTTGCGCTCACAATGTTAAGTACAAGACGCGCAAAGTACAGTAAGCTCGCGCAGCGTTCGCGCAAGTTCACCCGCGGTAGACGTATACGCGCATTTGATGTGCTGAGATTGTAATACGACAATCAGCGCAAAGGGTTTTTCCCTTCGCGTTAATGCGTTTTTGCGCACGTGTTAACGTTTGCGTGAAGAATGTAATAGGGCCCGGTAATACCTGGGACTCTGAAAAGAACTACCCCATTCAGGACGCTCTTTTGGCCTAAGCTTCTGCTGCGCAGCGCTTCTGCTAAGGATCAGTGATTATAGTGCCTTGTTCAAGAGGTCCTACAAAGGACATAGCCATAGCTGCTTCCCTAAGCAAGGTAGCTGTCCCCAAACCAGAGACAGGACTTGGTGTAAGCGTGAACATAGAGAGAAGCTTTATTACAGTGCTCTCTTTTATATACAGTTCTTGGAAAATATTCCTCACTAAGAGGAAACACGCCTGGTGCCGCCCTGTCTCTTCCCACACTTCCTGCCTTCAGTGTGCTTTCTCAACATTGAATCATCCTTTCCCACTGCCCTATAGCTGATCCTGAGTGTGTAACCAAGACAGAGTGATGCAACAGGAAACAAACATGCTTACATAACTACATACAGTATTGAATAACCATGTATTACTGTTCATCAGTGAGTTACTATGACCCAAATTTTACCTAAATATCAACCTTTTTTCTACTGTTCCTACAATTCTATATTCTTTACACCCGACATGGGACAATTTGGTTCATCCAACGTTGCTTTAGCAATGCAGACACCATCTGGTACCCCGATATCTAGATATCTCAATCTGCTGATCTTCAGCCCAAAAGCTAGTGAAATTCGTTTGCTGTAAACAAATTTAGTTTGCTTTTTGGGCTGCAGAAGGTGCACCCAAAGTTTTAACCCTGTGTGCATAATGCCCGAAGAGATAAAACTGTAAAATCAGCTGCTTAAAGCTCTGAAATATCAGGCTTTTAGCAGCCGATGCAGGGAAAAAAAATAGACATGCTGCTCAAACCTCTGTAACTTAATATGGCAGTAGATGGTGCCACCTGCTGGCCAAGTAGATTATTTACAGTAATAGCTATTTATTATTGTAAAATTAATAAAAAATTATTTTACAAAAACCCACTGATTTCTGATAATGTTTTTTTTTTTTGGAAAATCTTGGTATTGAAGGGGATGGGTTAATCAGCAGACAGCTGAGAATTAACCCTAATAGGGGAAAAGGGCTTTCTCCATCTCCACCCGCCTGCAGAAAAAACGGTGGTCTATCACCCTGCCCCTAATCACACTGTCACAGTGGACAGAGAATCATGGGAGTCGTGGTCGATAAACATCTGGGGGGGGGGACTGGAGTTTTGAGATCCCCGCCTTACAGGGTACTATAGTAGAGAATTGCATAAGACATGCTTTCAATGGCACATGAACCAGTCTCCTACTCCAAAACGTCTACCTGAATTGAAGGTATAGAATTACAGAGATAGAGAGGCGTTTGGGGCGGCTTCAGGAAACTGGCCTGGGGCTTTATAAAATCCTAATCCGGACCTTGGCACAGGTACACACGGCTCATTGTCCCACAGCTGCGTGAATGTTGCAGATGCGCCTTAGGATAAAGGTGTTCTTCTTTTGTACCGTAAACCTCTCATTAACGGGAAAAAGTGCGTGTCAGCAAAGAGACCTACTAGTTCAATCATGAAGTCTTTATTTACAGTGAAATATTTTGTGAGGAATATCAGGTATCTTTTTTTTGGACTTGACACAGGAGGTGTTGACACAGGAGTCGTTAACGAGAAGCTAGGAGTTTGTTCATTCCCTGTTATTTACCCTCAGTGTTAACTAGCCGTTTCTTAGGCTAGGGTCAGACGAACGCATTTTTCACGTTGTCCGTGAAAAAGTGCGTTCGAACGAACGTACGTATTTCTCCCGGAATACGCGATAGCGGTCATACGATGCGCCTTTTCGTCCGTGATTTTGTACGGATCATCAATAAAACACTTTTTGTGTCTGGACGTTATGTTAGCCGGACATTAGCAGCGTCTGACATCTCCTAATCACGCACACACGCCGCTATGCGGCCGCAGCGCACTCTGTACGTCAGTAGTAGCGGTTTGACATTCTCAAAAAAAATACGTTCGTTGGCCACTTGCGTTGCACGGACGAACATTCGTGCGGCCATTCGTCGTATGTTCCCCGGCATTGGACGTCATTTGCTGCTAGCACGGCCGTGATTTCGTGCGGCTAAACGCACGTGAAAAATGCGTTCGTCTGACCCTAGCCTTAGCCGAACGCCCACGTGGCTTACAGTACATCGAGGGCTACGTAGCTGTTGTACTGACAAGAGTATTTTGTGCTCTGCCGACTATATGTGTACTTATTTTCTGAATTCATGAGGTCTAGAGCAGGAGTTGTAAATCTTGGCCTTCCAGATGTTTAGGAACTACATCTCCCATGATGTTCAGTCAGTCGTGAGATTGGAAGAGACTTATGGGAAACGCAGTTCCAAAACATCTGGGGCTCTATTACATTCTTCGCGCATACGTTTGCGCTCGTGCAAAAACGCATTAACGCGAGGGGCAAAACCTTTTTGCGCAGAACGTCATATTACAATGTCAGCGCAACAAACGTGCGTATACGTCTACCGCGCGAACGCTGCGCGAGCTTACTGTACGTGCTTACTGTACTGTACGAGCTTACTGCGCGAGCTTACTGTACGTTGCGCATCCTATACTTAACATTGTGAGCGCAAATGCGTTTGTGCACTGGTACGCGGATGGTATTACATTCTATGTGCAGTTTGTAACGCACAGCGTTTGCGCCCATAATTTTAGCAACTCCTAAAAGCTGGTGTTAATGGCAATTTCTATCAACCTGGCCGAAACCAAATACACCAGCCCAAAAAAAATACGCAGCAAAGTATAGTTACACATTCTACACATACCCAAACCAATAAAATGGAGAAGTTGTGTGTGCTTTTGTTATTGATGCAGCATATATACGCAGATTGACTTTGACAGGCGCAAAAAACTTAACGTGAGACAATTGTGGTTCTTAATTCTGATTCGCTGAAACTCGTGAAAAAAACAGTCCGCACACTGATTTCTGCGCGCAACGTTGCTGTGCGTGCGTTTTTGCACGTCCATTTAACGTGCTTCATTATTTGACGGATGAAAAAATGCGCGAGGATTGTAATACCAGCTTTGTTTTACGCGCGTTAACGTTTAACGCTTCGCGCAAAAAATTCACGCGTTCTGCGTGCGTTTTTGCGTGAAGAATGTAATAGAGCACCTGGATGGTCAAGGTAGCTGACTGAGTAATGTAACATCCATTCGGTGCGTTGCACATTGATAGCATTGCAGTGTATTTAATGGTATGTCTATAACAGTATAGAAGATGTTTGAGCGTATTTATTACGCCGAAGGTCATTTTGTGTTCTTTATATGTATGTATGACGTAAGACATATCTGTAAAACTATGGGAGCTGTTCACATAAACGAAAACTAGAGGAGTTTCACACTCTATGGTATCAATAAATGTCATTCAATGTTTTTAGGAGCATTGCTTTGCTCAGATCTGAGTTAATTTCTGTTCTTTGCATTTTTTATTATTATTATTATTGTCATCATTTATAATCAACAGTTTCCGCAGCGCTTTACAATAACCAAAGGGAACGAAATACGAAATAATTTAGAATAAATAGTAATTGTGCTCCGATTCTGTATGAGGTGGATGAGTTACTGCCGTTTGCATGCTGACATGTCTTGTTGATATATAGTGTTTCCCTGATGAAGTCCTGATATTCACGGGCGAAACGCGTTGGAACACTTATATATTTTTTATTCTTGTTAGCAATAAACTTGTATATTTGATGGAGTCCTTCCTGTTGTTCCTGTCGATGGTGGGTGCCATCAGAGGGACGACTCCTGAAGCAGCGGAGTGGTAACATGATATGCCTAAATTATTCTGAATTATTGTGAGTGAGGTCCTAGGGGGCTTATCCACCAATTGCTGGTTGCACTGCACTATTATGTGTATCTGTATTTAGATTTTGTAGATCTACCCCAAATATTTTATATTTATGTCTGACGGCAAGAGGAGGGGATGTCATGGGTGAGATCAGGTGCTACATTATTATTATTATCCTTTATTTATATAGCGCCTCATATTGTGCAGCGCTTTACAAGTTCAGTGTACAAGGTATTGATACATTAGAATACCACACATGGATGATGACCTGATTCAGGGGGTCCCTCTTCCCAAGGGAACTTACAATCTATGAGATGTACAAGTATTTTGTGAGGTAGGCGCATCCATATTGTTAGGTGTCTTGCCCAAAGGACACTCGCTGGTGGTGTCTTCTGAGTGGAATCAAGTCATCTTTTCCATGATTGTAGCGATGATCAGCGACCTGGTGGTTAGGTTGAACCCGCTTCTGGTAAAGTTGACACTTCTCCACAGTTGTACCGGAGGGATGTGCCGAACGGGATCTTGACTTACTTCTCCACGGTCGAAGGGTAGAAATGTTACCACTGGATTCTACAGCCGATATTGTGTGGTAGGCACTAGGCAAGTGTGTACCATTAGGTGTCTTGCCCAAGGATACTTACTGGAGAGGTGCTCTGGCCGAGAATCGAACCTGTGACTCCACGGTTTTAGAGCAGTGCTGTTACCTCTATTACATCCAGCCGGTATATATTTTATAGGCGTTTCACCACCAGTTTGTGTTTTTATTGTTATCTATAGTGGACAAGGAGTCACAAGACATTTCGATTATATCTTTTCCAGGTTTATGGACTGGTTATTTCACTTTGCAAGGTGTTCTAGCTGGTTTTCTTAATAAAGATGGAGGGGTTATGGTAACATGCTTGAATCTACCTCATGGCTACATAAATGAAGGAGTTATCAGACTCTATGGCTTCTGCATGTTCATAGAGGTGGAGGGGGGGTCATACCACTTTGCAAGGGGGTCATACCATTTGTCTTCATGTCCAAATACATAACCACAACAAAGAGCTCAGACACTTTTTTTGAATAATTATTTCGCCAGGCGACAATAAGTAACAGTGTGGCCCCAGACAAATGAACCGGGCACTCGGGTAGGGGACATCTTGGAAGCCTTTATTATGGACATCTCTCAGGAAAAGATGAGCCAAAAGATGCGTCCAAAATACACCAGAGTGTCCAGTTCGTTCATTTGTTCTTCAAGTCCAAAAACACATTGGACATTGTGTAAACTAGTCAGTTTTTGATCGCCATAGGTTGACATGGAAGATCAAAGGATTTCCAACGCCCATGCAAGGTTAATACTATGGCTCTATGGAACAGTTGGGAGATCCAAAGATTCTCGACTGGACCAGCACTGGCATTCTGCCACCGTCGGCTGAAATCCGGTACGACCTTTAAGCTCTGTCCACCATCCACCTGCACCCTTTCCACAACAACTCAAGGTTACATCATCACCATGGTCTTCCTTGTGCTCATATAATGGTGCTTACACTCAAATCCATCTGCCTATCAACACATATACTTGTGTCATATACGTAATATTTAATGAAGTTAAGTGATAATGGATGAATCAATGTGTCTGTTGAACTGTCCACCCAACAAGACCACTGTAGATGCCGAGGTGCTTCACCATCATTTTCCATGTATCATAAAAACAGCCTCTTCACAACATTGTTAATACTCACGAATATTGCATTAAAGACGCTCAAGATCCCGTAAAAAAAATCCAGCTTTTGTACAAAAATATTTATTGTAAAAAAATATTAAATAACTTACAGAAATGTACATTTTCCGACAGACGACAACCTTGCACCCGTTCCTCTTTTAAACATGATACCCGTCACCATACTTTGGAGAACATAAATGAAGTAAAATTGTGATCATGGAGAGAGAAGAGCTCCTCGCTTTGGTCCATAACAGTCTCTGGGACAATAATGGAAGCTTCCATACATGTTGAGGCCAGACATCTCTGCCATGCATCCATCAATGTATTTTCATATTCGCTTAGGGTGACCATATCGGCCATGTTTAAAGGGACACATATAATTTATTCATGCAGATCGGCAGTGCAGGAAAAATGCCACCCCAGAGCATGTATAATCCATACGCTGCAGGTAAGAAATCCCAGGTGACCTGCCTTGGTTTCCTTCCTGCAGCATATGAATTGTTCATGTTGCAGGGCAGCACTTTTCTCTGTGCTCCGATCTGCATGAAATAGCAATATGTGTCCCTTTATACATGGCCGACATGGTCACGCTATATTAGCTGCATTTATAAAAATTAAGCTGTGAAATGGGAATGAAGAACATGAATGCGAGTGAGTACATTAGCCAAAAATGAACGTTTCCTGCGATAACACCGGAACATACGAAATATGTCAATATGTAGATCCAGAGGGAAAATCAGTAATGTGTATGATACACATAGTATATTGATTTAATTAATTCTATTTGTGATATGTCATTTTTTGGGGGTTTTTGTGCTATTAATATAGATTTAAGGACCGCCAACTGCAAAATTCCACAGTTTTCTTACTCTGGCCCAAAATTGAGATTTGGACATTTTTGTGGATTCAAAGATTATACAACTTACCTTTTTTTTAAAAAAAAATATTTAAAAATGGTAGTGTATTGGTATTGTCAATGATTGCGTGCACAGATGATCATCAAAAATCATAAAAGATGGACATTGTTTAACGCATCACAGAGTAATTCACATTTTCGTAAATAGTTTCCACCCATTGCTGTTGACTGACAGGACAACATTCATGGAAGTCTCTTCAAAGAGAGCCACGAGTTGTGATGAACGGAGAATAATCCGGATGTCCAAATTCACATAGTTGAGGAATGTCCCATAAATTTGAATGGATCGGAAGGTCTTCATAATTGGAATCTGTACATCCAGCAAATATACATATGTAGACATTGTGGAATGGATCCATATTGACATGAAAAGGTCTAACAAATTACATCGCCCAGCTGCATATATTGTTTCCATTTGGATATGTTCACCTTCTTTCTCCACCTCGAATCACCAGAAATAAGAGTGATAGGATCGGTTGAACCAAATGGACTTTAGATTTTCTGAACCTACCTTACCATATAACAATAAAGCCCTCTGAACATCATTTTGGGATATTTTTCGAGAGCTTCCACTAAGTTTCTCCTCTAGCTGCAGTTGAGACACATGTAGACATGCTTGATCCTCATTCTAGGTATCTCCAAACTATCTTAGCATGGCTTCCATCATTTATGTAGGGATGTCATGCACTTTTTTTGGGGAATGGGAAGCATTAGAAGTGCAAGGTGAGGGACTGTCTGTTACTTTTAGTGATCTTGGGCTCAGTGAGCTGTCACTTTGTTCTCCGTTGAGTCTCTCGTTTGGAGTTCGTGAAGAAGAGGATTTACCACGAAGGATGTCTGTAATCTGGTGAGGAGAAACATGAGGTTACCAACACTCCGTGACTGACACTTCACCCTATAGTGTGTAGCCTACCTGAGGATAAAGAGTATATCAGATTTGATTAACTTTATAGATCCCTGCCATTTAGCTAAAGAGACACAATATAGTTAATGACTAAATCAACTTAATTAACTGGTCATGGTGTCCACCTGCCGTTGTCCCCCCCCATCTGTCTGTAGTGGCTGTAACAGCCTTCCAAAATAGAAGGCTGTCGATCAGTTTAAGATGGGACATCTTTCCAGGGTTACCACCATCTTTGCATAGTATGAGTGGAGCATATCAATCAATGCCTCAGGGTCGAGATGGATTAGAAGGAGCTTGGTTGAACACTCAGCAAACCGACAGTATCTGCTGATTCCTGAAAACCAAATGAATCCATAATTTTTTTTTTTATATTCCCCATTGATGGTTTACATAGACTATCCTTGAATAAATTGTTTCTGTATCAGACTTGCCTACCAGTAATATTAGGTCAGAGGCCTTCAGGGATCTGAAGAGCTAAAACCACACACACACAGGGCTATTCAGAAAGAGGTTATCTCACTTTCCAAATTGTCTATTTGGTCTAGATTGTTCATTCTCCTGCCAAGTCTCAAGGTTTTCACCTCTCTCTGAATAGCCCAGACACATTTTAAAGGACCAATTTATCAGATTAAGATTAGGGATGAGCTGTTCATGTTCGGACGGTTCGGAGTTCGGCCCGAACTTTGGCAGTTCGAAAGTTCACGAACTTCGAACTTTTTGGGTGTGTTCGGTTCGAGTTCGAAGAAAAAATAAATTTTGAAAAAAGTATAGAAAATGCTTAAAAAAATACTAAAAAATCTAGAAATAAAGAGACTCTTTACTGCAGAATATTATAAGCAACGGTTAATTAGATATTGAATTAAAAACTAATGTATACGTGGAAAGATTCTCAACTCTAAATGACCTCTGTTCACAAACAGGCATAACACCAGGTATTTTTAGTCTGGTAATCAATTTGATACATTGCACACTATACTGAGGTATTGAGGGGGTGGGGTGGTGTCTGCTTTTGATTGAGATTTGAGAATTAATTTCCCTCCTAAAACTTCCTAATATGCTGCATTTAACTGGTGTTTGAAAAAAATTCAAAATAACATCTAAAGAAATGTTATTTTTCACCTCGGGATTAAACATTCACAGGGTTATTCAGAGAGCGGTGAAAAGCAGGAGAATAACTGGAGAAGTGAAAATTCTAGGTCAAAATAGCCAAACCAGAAAAATTCTCCCATTTAACTCACTTTCCAAATTGGCTATTTGGTCTAGATTGTTCTCTTCTCCTGCCAGTTCTCCTGGCTTTCACCTCTCTCTCAGGGTTGTTCAGAGAAAGGTGAAAACCAGGAGAATGGCAGGAAAAGAGAACAATCTGGACCAAATAGCCGATTTGGAAAGTGAGAAAAGGCTAGGGTCAGACTAACGCATTTTTCGCAGCGACCATCAAAAAGTGCGTCCGAACGCATTGCCGTATTTTTTCACAGAATGCGCGAAAACGGTCATACGATGTGCATTTTTGTGCGTGATTTTTTACGGATCCAAACCAGGAAACTTTGGGTGTCTGGACGTTATATTAGCCGGACATGAGCAGGGTCTGACGTCTCCAAATCACGCACACACGCCGCTAGTGGACGCAGCGCACTCTGTACGTCCGTACTAGCGGTTCTGCGTTCTCGAAAAAATGTGTTCATTTTCCACTTGCGTTGCGCAGCCGGACTTTCGTGTGACCGTACTTCGTATATTGGCCGTCATTGCCCGTCATTTGCTGCTAGTGTGGCCGTGATTAAGTGCGCCTAAACGCACGTTAAAAATTCGCTAGTCTGACCCTAGCCTAAATGGGAGAATTTTTCTGGTTTGGCTATTTTGACCTAGAATTTTCCATTCTCCAGTCATTCTCCTGCTCTTCACCGCTCTCTGAATAACCCTGACACGGTTATTCAGAGAAAAGTGAAACTCAGGAGAATGACTGAAGAGAAATTCTAGGTCAAAATAGCCAAACCAGAAAAATTCTCCCATTTTTCTCACTTTCCAAATCGGCTATTTGGTCTAGAATTTTCCATTCTCCAGTCATTCTCCTGCTTTTCACCGCCAAAAAATCAGTAAACTTTTTCTGCGTGTCCGAAAATGTCTCCTCTTTTCATACAGACTGCCGCCCCAAGCAGTTGTTTATGGATAGATTAAAGGAAAAGCATTTACCGTCATTTGAAATCTCATTTTTTGTTTTTTACATATTTCTATACATCCTAGAAATCCGCCACTTCACGGGCAGGTTATGGGGACCTCCTAGGCACGATATTTGAAGGAATTTTTCGTTTTTATTTTTAACCCTTATTTCATGGAAAACTCACTGTCCCTTTAAAAAAAATTTTTTAAAAGTTTTTGTCCTTGTTTCCTGTCCCCAGGGCACTACCCGGACCCCCATACACCTTTTCTGGCAAATATCTAGCATATATGCCCTCTTGGAGGGCACTCTAAAAAACCGAATTTTCAGCCCCATTGACTTGTATTGAGTTCGAGTTCGGGTTCGGGTTCGAACATTTGGGAAGTTCGGGTTCGGCTCCGAACCGAACTCAGGGAGTGTTCGGCTCATCCCTAATTAAGATCCTAGTGTGGTCTGCAGACCTGTATGAGTCAGTGGTCCATGCCTCTCACATAACAATACCATGTCATTGGCTGTAAAACTATCAGGGTTATTCAAAGGGCTCCGAATAGCTTGAGAAAGGTAACGGATCGCTGAAATTCAGCGTACGGTTACCTTTCCTGGCCATTCGGCTATTCAGAGAGCACAGGCAGTTCGCCAGATCCTGGCGAATTGCCTGTACATACGGTGCCTATTCGAGGGCAGTGAACTCCCCATAGAGAAGCAATGCTTCGTCTATTCAGAGAACAAAAACCAGCAGTGAAAATTTGCCGAAATGCCCTGCCATTCGGTGGCTTCATTCGACAGGTTTATTCAGGCGAATCCCATAGGCTTCAATGTTAAAAATATTCCTGTTTTAAAATTCAATATTTAAAAAAAACGTTGATTATAATATTCTGCAGTAAAAAGTCTCTTTATTTATAGATTTTTTAGGATCTTTTAAGCATTTTTCCGGATTTTTTGCAAAAAAAACGTTTTTTCTTTTTTCTGTAACAGCCCTCTTTATTATCATTCCCTGGACCTCATATGTAAATTTCAGACATTTTCGCTCAGTAGTTTCTTTGCAAACAGCGTTTCACTTTTCAAACATTCAAGCGTACGGTTTGGGTTTTTTTTCACTCCTTCGTCTGCGGTGTCAGGTTTTTCCGGCAGCTGCTCTGCGCTCTGATCGGCTCCTGTTTGGGTTTCTCCGGCGTCTTCGGCTTGGTTAATCCAAATGTTTTGCGGGTTTCAGTGTGCATTCGCCTGGGTTTTGCGGTAAGCATTCAGCAGCTTTTCGGTGGCTTTTCCCTGCACTACGAAGACCCTGTGGTGCTTGCTGAATACACCGCAGGGTCGCCGGATTGGGATCGCCGAATCAAGCCGAATTGAAGAGAACGAAAAGTCACCGAACATGCAATGACTTTTCGATTCTCTTTGAATAACCCTGTATGTTTAGGTGACCACGTACATAAAGACTGTCTGACTTTTCTTGCATTCCAGAAATGAAATTAATCCAGCTTCTGGAAACAAGGTTGACCTGTCATGATCTGTCTTCCTGTTTTCAGCAGTTTTGTTTTTAGTAAAAGAGAAATAATCTATTCAGATGAGTCTCTGATGACAAAGGAGAGGCTAGAAGCTTCAGAATGATGAATCTCTTCCAGACTGGAATGGAAGGAATTCAGGCCATACAATGTCCACCATAGACCACTGCATTGAAGGGTAGCTTAAATTTCTCCACTATGCTTTCTCATGTCATAAAATAAGAAATAAGATAATATCCTACAGTCCATTTGCCAACTATGGTCATGTAATAAGTTTTGGGATAAATGGATGAGGGACAGACTGGGAAACAGATCCACATAATGATCGCCAGACCCGGTCTTACCCTCTGGTTATTTGCAATAGTCATGGAGGTGTCGTTGTGGCAGTTTTTTATTCCAGTATCTGCTCCGCTCTTCAGCAGAATCCGGGCAATTTCTTCAAGTCCCCGTCCACTTGCTACATGCAAGGCTGTGTTACCGGCATATGTCTGAGCATTGACTTGGGCACCATGCTGCAGGAAACAGAAATAGTGCATCATTTACACGATAATATACAATGCAAAGTCTAATTCTGAGACACACATAGCTGTGGAAACACCCAATATTCCAAGCGTTATTTTGAAAGACTTTGTCCTGCACTGTTCCAGATCCATTTAATCCCGTGAGTAATTTGCCAAGCGTCAAGAGAGTAAACCAACAAAGTTTCAGTACATTTTGATGGACTCCACAATAGGGATGTGCGTTTCGGGTTTCGGAATTTCTGAATTTTCACGAAATTTCCCGATTCGTGTTTTCGGATGCGGCCGAATTTCCGAAAATTTTTCGATTCGAAAATGGCAGATCCGAAAAGTTTTCCGAGCCGAAACGAAATATTTTCGGAATTTTCGAATGGACTTGAAATGTGTCAAATCGAAATTTATTGCTTTGAAACGAGGAGAACAGACTTTCCGAAAAAACGAAAATTTCCGAACTAACGAAAAGTCGATACAAAAAACGAGCTAAGTGACACGAAAATACGAAAAACGGTCGAAATTCCGAAACCATGTACAATTCCGAAAAACGAAAATTTCCGAAATCACGAAAAGTCGATACAAAAACCGAGCTAAGTGACACAAAAATACGAAAAATGGTCGATATGCCGAAAAAAAAAAGTACACGAAAAACGAATCGAGCCGAACCGAATCGAAACAGAAATCGGTCGAAACGAGCCGAATCGAAAAGTTTAAAAATCCGAAAAATCGAACCGAATCGAACCGAAAAAAAAATCGGTGCACAAGCCTTCTCCACAACTGTATGAACTGTGCAGTAAGCAAAATCTAAGGTATGCATCTGCTAGGGCGTCTACATCCCAAGGTGGCCCGACGACCCTTAGAAAAATCATCATGGACAGTTGACAAAATTGATCTAGAATAACATGGCAGCCAATGTCTACTAAATACATTCATAGAAACATAGAAACATAGAAAGATGTCGGCAGATAAGAACCTTTCGGCCCATCTAATCTGCCCAATTACATGGATACTTTACCTGGATTTATCTTTTGTTTAGGATAGCCTTATGCCTATCCCATGCTTGCTTAAATTCAATTACTGTTTTGGCCTCTACCACTTCTACTGGAAGACTGTTCCATGTATCCACCACCCTCTCAGTAAAATAATGCTTCCTGATGTTACTTTTAAACCTTTGCCCCTCTAATCTAAGACTATGTCCTCTTGTTTTGCTATTTTGTTTCCTTTTAAATATACTCCCTTCCTCTACCTTGTGGATTCCCTTTACGTATTTAAATGTTTCTATCATATCTCCTCTGTCTCGTCTTTTTTCCAAGCTGTACATGTTAAGATCATTAAGCCTTTCCTGGTAACTTTTCTCCTTCAAGCCGTACACCATTTTAGTAGCCCTTCTCTGAACTCTCTCTAAGATGTCTATATCTGGATATCTGTCCTAAGATGCTCCATTTAATTGGTATTAATTCAACACATTTTTCCGAACCGTTGGGTGTTAGGCCCCTCCTCACAGCGTCTGTCGTAGCGTTATGATGGCTCGACTGGGAGGGCCACACAGTGTAACGTACGTAATAGTATCACACGTTACAACGGGCGTGCTGAAACCCTCCCGGTCGAAACGCTATGATGGACGTTGGACTGGCCTACAAAGAGCGATCCTCCATTGGAGACTCGCGCTTTGTAGGGTTGAGAGCACTAATGTGCACTCACCAGGTGGTTCTCACGGACGTTCCCTCGGCCGCGACCTTAGGGTCCAGATCCCTTTTCTCACACCACTTGGCAGATTCTGAATAAACTAGATCTATTGTAGAAACATTGTATGGACAGATTTACTATTATGCAATATATTATACCTAGGATTGGTATAGTTGGTGTTTTTAAAGCTTTTCTGATAATCCTGTAATAAAGACGTTTCTAGTTCTTAGGGCAGGGATCTCAAACTCTGCTCCCACAGATGTTTCTGAAATACACCTCCAGCAATTACTGGTTACTTATTGCATTCAAATAATTCTAGGTTCCTATTTTCATGGTTAATTTGGGCTTTTAGTGAAATGTAGATTTGCTCTGGTGCACTATGTCCTTAATTTACTTATTCGTTTTATTTATTTATTTATTTATATTTCTAAAATATTTTACCAGGAAGGATACATTGAGATTTCTCTCATTTTCAAGTATTTCCTGGGTTCAAGAACATTGAAATTTTACAGTCGTTACAGAAATACAAAGTAATACAATGCAAGATATTACAAAAACAACACAAATATACAGATTAACAGAAAATAAATATGTAGGAAATAAAGTCATTATGTTACATGTTTACAGGTGCATTCTGTATATAGTCACTGTGTTACATGTTTACAGGCGCATTCTGTATATAGTCACTGTGTTACATGTTTACAGGCGTATTCTGTATGTAGTCACTGTGTTACATGTTTACAGGTGCAATCTGTATATAGTCACTGTGTTACATGTTTACAGGCGTATTCTGTATGTAGTCACTGTGTTACATGTTTACAGGTGCATTCTGTATTGAGGTATGTTAATAGAGATCTCTTAAGGGACTTTAGACTGGGGGAAGATTTGATGGCGTCTGGGAGGTTATTCCATAACTGTGGTGCTCTGTAGGAAAATGAGGATCAAGCCACTGTCTTTTTGTATTGTGGTATAGCAAGTAAGGTGCTGGTCCTGGATCAGAGGTTATATGATGATGGAACTGCTGAGGGAAGCAGTCTATTCAGGTAGGGTGGCAGCTTCCCAGAAAAGCTCTTAAACACCAGGTTGGAAAGGTGAAGGGTGCGTTTAGACTCCAGCGATGGCCAATTCAGCTCTTTTAACATGTCACAATGGTGGGTCATGTAGTTACATTGTAGCACAAAGCGACAGAATGCGTTATACAATGTAGTAAGTTTCTGAAGGTGTGTTTGCGGGGCGGCTGCATACACTACATCTCCGTAATCAATAGCCAGCATAAGCATTTGTTGTACAATCTGCTTTCTTACCACGGGGCTCAGGCAGGATTTGTTTCTGTACAGGGCATCTAGTTTAGAGTAAAGTTTAGATGACAGTTTTTTGATGTGGGGCCAAAGGATAGATTTGGGTCTAACCACATGCCTAGATATTTGAGAGAAGTGACTGTGGTCAGCGTGCCATTTGATTTTGTCTCAACACATAGATGGGAATTTTGCAATTTATGTAGTTTAGGTGCTGTTCCAAAGAGCATCGTTACAGTTTCGTTCCACCTTTTTAATAATTCAAGACAAGAGGTCCAGAAAATCCCACCTGATTTCATATTTAACTATCACACATAGGCTTGATGTGAACCAGGTGTGATGTCTGCTTTTTCTCCAAACCTGTCTGCCTTTTCTTTAATTTATTAATTCCCCTTCACCATTACCGCATTTCCCTCCCAGTATGAAAGACAGGGACTTTCCGAGATATTGTTTGGTTTACTCTGATATGCTAATATTTTGCAACTGTGGCCTGAATATACACAAACATGTAATGAATTCACTCACTTGCAGGAGAAGACACACCAGCTCCTTGCATCTGTTCTCCACGGCTTGGATTAAGGGCGTCCGGCCGCTTTTTATTTCCTGCATTTATAGAAAGATCAGCACATTTTAAGATAGGTTAAACTATCTAATGTAGCAGAGAATTCCTGCATTCCAAGTATTGCATAATTACTACATCCTTTATCTTAAATATTAATTGCATCTCTTTAGCTTTCCGTATTGTCACTACTGTCGTGGCTGCTATCTTTCCGTGTGTTTTGGTTGCTACATAGGGTGTAACACCTTCCTTTCATTCCCTCTCAACTCCCGTCCATCACTACTTGACTTGAGAATACATCGGTTCTCCCCGAAAAAGGGTGCACCCTTCTTGGAGGCACTGGAACACTGGCTTTTTTGGAAGCCCAGTGATGAATGTCCTGACATCTGTCACATTGCTTCAGTAATCATCCAAAACAGGACGAGTGGTTACTAGTAATGCATGAGCAAAGGATCATCACATCAGTTACATTATCTCTGGATAATATAATGTATCAACAACTCTGTATTGTGTTAAGACGTTTTTCTTTTATTGATGGCATAATAGGATTTTTGATTTGAGCAGATTTTGTATATAAGGAGGCGCACAATAAATTCTGACACAAGTAGGGCAATATTACATTCTTCTCTCAAACGTTAACGCTTGCGCAAAAACGCATTAACGCGAGGGGCAAAACCCTTTGCGCAGAACGTCGTATTACAATGACGCGTGTTTTTATTATTGCTGCAGCATATATACTCAGATTGATTTTGACAGGCGCACAAACTTAACGAGAGACAATTGTGGATCTTAATTCAGATTGGCTGAATCGCGTGAAAAAACAGTCTGCCCACCGATTTCTGCGCACAGCGTTAATGTGCACGTTTTTGCGCATCTTTTTTATGCGCTGTATTTTTTGACAGATGAAAAATGCACTCGGATTGTAATACCAGCGTTAATATACGCGCGTTAACGTTTTAACGCTGCACGCAAAAAAATAGCGCTGCGTGAGCGTTTTTGTGCAAAGAATGTAATAGTGCCCGTAGAGTTATGTTTTCAGGATTTTTTAGGTGACATTTTTAATTCCCATTTTTTTTAATGGTGTTTTTTTTTAAATTCTGTAACTGACCTTTTTATTTTTTTAGGACCTTTTTTATTATTTCCACACATTTTCATGCATTTTAATTGTTTTAAACGCCTTTTAAAAAATAGCAGAGTTCCGTTTTTATTTTCTGCAGTTCGGCGGCATTCGACAGGCTGATTGGCTGTCTTTGGTGGCGTCAGACGGACTGATCAGACGGTTTTCGCCGCACTTCGGGGACCCTGGCGTGAATAGTGAATTAACAGGACTATACACAGGACACGAGGTCACCCATTTAGACTGGACGAAAGGAAATTCAGCCTAAAGCATAGGAAGGGTTATTTTACAGTGAGAACAATAAAGCTGTGGAATTCTCTGCCTGTTGAGGTGGTTGGGTCAGAGACTGTACAGACTTTTAAACAATGACTTGATGACTTCCTGCAGACACAGAATATTAAGGATCATAATATTTAATATGTGGGTTAAAGCTGCTTAATCCAAGGAGAAATCTGACGTCTTCTGGGGCCAAGGAGGATTTTTTCCCCAATGTGTTGCATATTGGCGAGTGCTTCAGACTGGGTTTTTTGCCTTCTTTTGGATCAACAGCAGTAGGTGATGTGTGACAGGCTGAACCTGATGGACGCATTTCTTTTTACAGCCTATGTAACTATGTAACATAAATCGCTGAAGCACCAAACAAAAGAGCACCAAAATTTCCCTGAAATTTCGGTGCTCTTTGAATAACCCTCTTGGAAAGGAGTGTGAAGATGAACAAGGGACCGAAGAAGACGAACAAAGGGAGAGAGTGACGGTAATGATGGAGGAAGAGGAAAGAACTATTGAAGGAATATTGGTTTCATGTCTCCATATCACATCCAGTATTTTGTGGTTAAACCGATTGTGCTGAGAGTTGGATAGAAACATTGTATCTCCGATGTTATGACCAATTTCATCACAAAACCTGGGGGTGAGGAATGAGTCTAAAGGTTTTTTACCAGAGGATGTATTATCACTTAAACATCGCACAAATTTGTAATTATGTTATGCTGATCAGCAGGGGTCAAGTCCTAAAAAATAAGTGCAGGAACTCCAAGATTTCTCCCCACCAATTAACCACACCCACACTAATTTGATATTAAAATATATATACTTTTGTGGAAAATGTATAATAAACATTTTTTTTATTACTTAAAATGGAAACATGATTAAACACCAAAATTAAAAGTGTTACAGTGTGTGGTGCAAATGGGAACTCCGTTCCTCCTGCTAAAATAGTGGAGGAACTGCGTTCCTGCTCGAGTTGACCCCTGCTTTTCAGGGACAGTTGTAAAGACGAAAATCGTAAGATTATGGTATTTTTACATTTTCATTTATGTGCCCTTCAGCTGCTGAAATCGAGTGTCGGGTAGGTAGCCGATAAGGTTATACGGCGTTTCCGGTGAAGTTCAATACATTTGTTTTAAAAGCAGAAATACAGATTAACACAACAGTTTACCAAAAACAAATCACAAATACCACAAAATACCTTTTTAGGTGAGTATTTGTAAGGGTAGAATACATTACTATTATAAAATGTATTAGTATGAGCTTCAAGATGATTAAATAATTTTGCGAGTCCCTGGTAAGAGCACTGAGCATCATGAGCCACGTCGGTTCGTTTTCTGAGAGTGGTTGGGAATACTGTAGTGGGTAGAATATTTCACGATCCTGAGGTCGGATCAGTGAGAAGCTTTGGTTTATGTAAACAAGCTTTCCTATACACCATTACAGGCGAAACGCGGCCAGTATAAATAAAAAGCCTGCCAGGAGTAAGAGGAGAAAATGCCCTATGGGTGACTTTCCGCTCTCTACCATCACCCTCCATTGGCATGTCGACAGGAAGTGGGTGAAAGTAAATATTTGAAAAAAATTATGATACATTGTGTCACTATTTAATTTCCTATCAACAAGTTGTTTTGGACATGACACTTTAAAGCAGGGGTCGGCAACCATGGCCCTCCAGATGTTTTGGAACTACAGATCCCGTGAGGCTCAGTCAATCTGATGAGTGCCTGAGCATCCTGGGAGATATAGAAGATAGCAAGTGGAGAGCATAGGATGCCTTGATGGTACACTGACAAACGGGTGTCTCGGTGGAACCTCGGGAAGAGAGAGAAAAACATCATGGTGCAGATTGCAGAAATGGATATCTTGTAATGTCACACCAAAAGGTCCCACTCACATTATCCTGAGCCAAACCGACTCTGGGGAATTTGCTTCTGGGTTACTTGTGACCACCCAACAGCCCTCTAGGTCCTTATGTTGATGTTAGATCTTAAATAAAACAAATAGGAACATAGTGCAGACTGTAAAAATAGGCAATGCCGAAATGGAAAAGGAGATGGAAACACTCACATGGTCCTGGACCTAATCCAGAGAGCCAACTGAGGAAGCTATATGAATATTGTATTCTAGGTGAAACGTGTTTTGGCAAGTTTATTTTATTTGTAATATTCTTATGAAATAAAATACCCTTTTTCTACTATTCACTGCTGATTGCATCTGTATCCAAGCGGAAGCGGTTTTCTTGTAGGTTGTACCCAAAAACAACCATCTAGGCAACGGGACCTTGTGAGGGTTTCCATCTCCTTCCTATTTCGGCATTGCCTATTTTTTACAGTCTGCACTATGTTCCTATAGGTTTTATTTAAGACATAACATCAACATAAGGACCTAGAGGGCTGTTGGGTGGCCACAAGTAACCCAGAAGCAAATTCCCCAGAGTCGGTTTGGCTCAGGATAATGTGAGTGGGACCTTTTGGTGTGACATTACAAGATATCCATTTCTGCAATCTGAACCATGATGTTTTTCTCTCTTTTCCCGAGGTTCCACCGAGACACCCGTTAGCAGACGTTAGCAGTGTAATAAACCAGTAGGCACCTACCATAGCATTGACGTTCATGCCGTTGTCCAGCAAACACTCCGTGATGTCCATGCGTCGTGTATTGATTGCTATATGTAGTGAAGTCATACCTGCGGAAACAATACATACGTTGCAGATTTTTAATGGAGAGGGGAAAAGACAGGGGTGCAAAATATTCATATACTTTAAAAAGCTTTTCCAAAAGAAAAATCCCTTAACATCGGGGTATGGGGGTCAGTATTTAATTGAGAGATACTGACGCTGAGAAGAACGAGCTACCAAGGAATAGCTTGTATTCCTCCGCAATGCCAAGTATAGGAGCCATTAATGCCACAGTGACCAAGCCGCAAGCTCAGCTTGTAACTGCAACTCCAGCCGGTAGGATACCGGTTAGAGACCAATCTGTATATCGACTCCAGATGATATCAGAGTGGCAAGAATGGAATAAGGCCCTGAAATGGCCATTAGAGTGAAAGCTCACCTGCCAAAATCAAGGCAAATCTCATAGGTGAGTTCCTACACTGACACTAACGTTACACGCGTCCAGCTCAAAGACAAAACTCTCACATCCGTTCCACATAAATTCCACAAATCAACCTTAAATAATGAAAAGCGTGTATTCGTGGCTGTGTGTAAATAAACACGACACCGCCATGAAACACAAGCCCCGTGAAAACAAAAGCAGCTGATTATTTTAGTGTGTGCTTGTAATACCGAGAGCTGATGCGTGGGGGCGCTGTTTGGATACTGCCTGCAGTGTCACTGCTCGGACCTAAAGGGACATGACTTTAAAAAGGGCATTTTAGTGGTTACTAAATCGAGCGTCAATAAATCTAGGGCCATATTACAAAGTTGGTGCTAACTTAACCAGAGCTGTTGTAAACTGAAAACCTCCATAGGCTATAATGGCTCTGGGAAGTTTACAACAGCTCTGGTTAAGTTAGCACCAGCTTTGTAATATGGCCCTAGTGTGGTAAAATAAGCATTTTAGCCATTTAATCTATTTTCTGCCTGCAAAGAGTTAATCTTTACTACTCATCAGCTTCAAGCTCAATGAATGCCAGATTCCTGCTTCTTTATCTTCCTGGGTCGGGGTGTGTGTTTCCGTCATTATTTGCACAGGGAAGAGGATTGGTGTCATGTTACAGAGTCAAGACGACAAAACACAAAATATTTTTCATATTCAATTTTCCAGCTAAAAAGTAAACCGTTTAAATATTTGGTAAGGCTTTTCAAAGGTTTAAAGAGAATCACGGTGTCGTTTCGTTTGGTAGCATGTAGACTATCAGGGTTATTCAAAGAGAACGGCTGCCGAAAGGGAACCGAACGCTGAAAAATCAGCTTTCGGTCACCTTTCCTGACCATTCGGCTAATCAGAGAGGAGGCAGTTCGCCAAATCCTGGCGAATTGCCTGCACATACGTTGCCTGTTTGTTGCCTGTTCGAGGGCAGTGAATCCCCATAGAGAAGCACTGCTTCGTCTATTCAGAGAGCACAAACCCAGCAGTGAAAAGTTGCCGAATTGCCCTGACATTTAATTTATTTTTAAATTACAAATTTAGGTTTAATTCGGCAGGTTTATTCAGGCGAATCCCATAGGCTTCAATGTTAAAAATATTCCCGTTTTAATTCAATATCTAATAAACAGTTCATTATAAAATTCTGCAGTAAAAAGTCTCTTTATTTATAGATTTTTCGAGATATTTTAAGCATTTTTCGGGATTTTTTTCTGTTTCCTGTAACAGCCCTTTTTATTATCATTCCCTGGACCTCATATGTAAATTTCAGACATTTTTGCTCAGTAGTTTCTTTGCAAACAGCGTTTCACTTTTCAAACAGTCAACGAACTGTTTTTTTTTTTCACTCCATTCGTCTGCGGTGTCGGGTTTTTCCAGCGGGTGCTTTGCGCACTGATCGGCTCCTGCTCGGGTTTTTCCAGCGTTTTCAGCAGGATTAATCCAGATGTTTTTTGTGGGTTTTCGGTGTGCATTCGTCGTGTTTTCGTCGGGTTTGCGGTGACTTTTCCCTGCAATTCGGGGACCTGTGGTTCTTGCTGAATACCCCGCAGGGTCGCCGAAATGGGATTGCCAAATCGAACCGAATTGAGGAGAACGAAAAGTCACCGAACGTGCGGTGACTTTTCGATTCTCTTTGAATAACCCTGTGTATTTGGGGACAATTGACAACTACTAGAATATCCCTCCAAGAAACCAACATTTGACTTATACTGGAGGTAACAATTCAGAGATGTGTTCCTGCTAGTGGATTTATGCTTCGCTGCAAGTAGAAAGTGAGTTCAGTGATTTGTGGACGTCATGTAATATATGGATTTTAAAAGGAGGCCAGCAACATGAAGAAGTAACATAATCTCAGAAAAAAAGATGGGTCTGGAAAATCCCTACGAACAATGTAAAAAGGAAAAGCGCAACCCGCTATGCATAGATACACACAAAGAAACACACAAAGGGTTTAAAAAAGACACACAGCACAAAGCGCAAATACACGAATGTGTTCACAAACAGCGATTTATGGAATAATCATCTGAATCCGTGTGGATCTGTTCGTGGATGAAATTGCGAAATTACTCCATAAAATCCACTCTGCGCAAAGTGAGCAAAAGAAAAGTATACAGGTCTATTCAAAGAAAGGTGAAACTCAGGAGAATGATTGGAGAAGTGAAAATTCTAGGTCAAAATAGCCAAACCTGAAAAATTCTCCCATTTATCTCACTTTCCAAATCGGCTATTCGGACTAGATTGTTCTCTTCTCCTGTCAGTTCTCCTGGTTTGCACCTCTCTCTGAATAACCCTGATAGTCTTTGTAGAATAAAACACTAAAGAAAATGGTTAAATACGATAAAAATAGAAGAGCTGTTTTGGGTCCTCTCTGTTTCTCGATCAATCAATACCAACTCTTTCGGTGATCTAATCTCTACCTTTGGTTTCCAATATCACCTCTATGCTGGTGACTCCCTGATCGATCTCTCCGCTCCTGATCCCTATCCAGCCATGTTAGATAATGTCACTGTCTGCTGCCTCTAAGGCTAGGGTCAGACGAACGCATTTTTCGCGTTGTCCGTGAAAAAGTGCGTTCGAACGAATGGACGTATTTTTTCACGGAATACGCGATAGCGGTCATACGATGCGCATTTTCGTCCGTGATTTTGTACGGATCATCAATAAAACACTTTTTGTGTCTGGACGTTATGTTGGCCGGACATTAGCAGCGTCTGACGTCTCCTAATCACACACACACGCCGCTATGCGGCCGCAGCGTACTCTGTACGTCAGTACTAGCGGTTTGACGTTCTCTAAAAAATGCGTTTGTTGGCCACTTGCGTTGCACGGACGAACTTTCGTGCGGCCGTTCGTCGTATGTTCCCCGGCATTGGAATTCATTTGCTGCTAGCACGGCCGTAATTTCGTGCGGCTAAACGCACGTGAAAAATGCGTTAGTCTGACCCTAGCCTAACAGGATGACTACTACTCGCTTCTTAAAGTTCATTCTCTCCAAAACTGAACTCCATAAGGGTTATTCAACAATAGCCAAACTTGCCACCAAATTGCAACGTCCAGTGAACTTTCTTGGCAGTTCGGCTATTCAGAAAGTTGGCAATTTGCCAAATATTGGCGAGTTGCCAGTGAAATATGGTGCAGTTCGCCGCAATTTGGCGACCTTTGGGGCAGTGAAATTGCACCAGGGATCATCTCTGATTTTTGTTTTTGCAGTGCTTAGGCTTTTCCATTTTTTTTTCATGTTTATTTTGGATATGATTGGGAACATCCAGAAGACCCGTTCCGGTTCATTATCAACATATACAGCATGTATAGTACTAGCACGTCTCTCATGATCTGAGGCTGCTTTAGTTGATGAAGTCTAGGTTCAGCAATGTTATTTGCCCAAAAATTAGGTGAGTTTTCCACCTAGGGCAATGACATATTGCAATAAGGCAATGCCAGGATTCATCGGGCTCAAATTGTGCAAAAGTGGTTCAGGGAGCATGAGACATCATTTTCACCCATGGATTGGCCACCGTACAGTCCAGACCTTAACCCCATTGAGAATCTTTGGGATAATGTGCTGGAGAAGACTTTACGCAGCGCAGGGATGTGCAGTCAGGGTTGGCAGGGGAGGCAGAGAGTAAATTAATCTGGTCATTGTGCTGTAATGACATGTGTGATGTGTATATTTAAACTGTAAATTAATTTTTATTTATTGAAAAAAGTTCTCATACTCACCTGCTCCATGCTCCCTCGCTGTGCTTGCTTCTTCTCTCTGTCCTCCGCTTTTTTTTCTACTTTCAGTTGCTGTGTGTGTGTGTGATTCACTACACAGACAGCAGGGGCAGCACTGAGCCAGCCTAGCCTACGCAATTTGCGCAGCTGAATGCTACACTAATTGCGAAGCTCAAGTTGGTTCTATGCTCTTTTGTGCCTCCTGAAGCAATGAGAGCAATTGAAAGCTTGAGCCAATGGGAAAGCTCCATTGGTCTCAAGCACTTCTTTTTTTTAAAAAAACACCCCCCATGAGAGGCAGAGCTCCCCATGGATTGATTGACGGAGGACAGTCATGTGACTGTCCTCGTCAGTCGTGGGGGGGGGCAGGCAGAGCTCAGCAATCAGCATGTGTGTAATAGCGCCCTCTATTAGTCAGTATTGTAAGTGACTATACTTAGCTGTAAAAAAAAAAAGATGCAAACCTTATAAATAGTGAAACTCTATTCTCCTATGTAACGATAATCAAATGCGTAAATTGCGACTGCGTAACCCTGTGTATATCTGGCTCTGATACTAGCCAGTGCCTCACCAGCCACTGACCTCACCGCACGTCACTGACGCAGCGCTACGACTCTCCCATCATCAACACAAGATCTTGGCCACAAATTAATGCCACTCTGGACGGAAATAAATGCTGTGATATTGCATAAGCTTATCGAAAAATGCTGCGCATGCCGTAATCAAAGCAAAAGAGCTATTAGTGTGTGACACTTGTTTGGCCAGGCAGTGTATCCGTCACACAGCCCTGATTCAGAGGTTTCGTCAGGCAGATTGGAAACCTGCTTTGTTGATATTAAAATAATAGGAGAGGTTAATTAAGGTTTTGTGTACTTAGGCAACAGCCTGGGAAGGTAGCTTATTGAAGCTGCTGTACTTGTATTAAACAAACTGGCACTGCCCTGCAATGCCAAGGATATGAGGGAGCCCTGATCTGTTTTGACTTTGTTTTTACAGGGTGTTCCATTTTTGCATAATGACATGTTTTATGTAGTCAAACAAAACTCTCAAGCTATTGTGTTCCCAATTGGAAAGTAAACCACTGATTGCTAGTGATGAGCCGAACGTGTTCGGTTGGCATTCGAACATCCGAAAAAGTTTGACAGCGAACTCGAACACAATGCGAACACCATGCAAGTCAATGGGGCTAGAACGTTCGAAAATTAAGATCCCCTCCAAGAGGGTATATATGCAAGATATTGGCCATAAAAGGTGTATGGGGGTCCGGGTACTGCCCTGGGGGACAGGAAACAATGAAAAAAAAACCTTAAAAAAAAAAAACCACCTTTTTAACCCGTTCACTGCTGAGTGCTGAGCCATTTCACCGCTGTGCGCTGAGCTAATTTTTACCACTTTTGCTCGTGTTTAAACGCGATTTTAAGCCATGGGAAATGTTTTATCACCAACAATCAGTGGGAAATGTTTTATCACCAACAATGAGTGGGAAATGTTTGACCAACAATGGGTGGGAAATATTTGGCCAACAATGAGTGGGAAATATTCCCGTTTAAATTCAATATCTAATAACCAGTTCATTATTATATTCTGCAGTAAAGAGTCTCCTTATTTTTAGATTTTTTAGGATCTTTTAAGCATTTTTTTGAATTTTTTTTCCAAACTTTCCGCGAATGTACCGAAAAGTTCAAAGTTCGCGAATTTTCGAACAGCCGATGTTCGAATCGAACTTCAAACCGGTAGTCAATCCCTACTGATTACAGTCACATGAAATCCAGTATCTACAGAATGCTAGCTGCCATCAAAATACAGATATGGCTTGTCATTACATTTCCATGCCTTTTCACTAATGGAGCAGTCCTGGTTCACGGGGGTCTCTATAGAATTTTCAGGGCGATTATCAGTCCTGAGTTTTGCTTGACACGGGTTTAAAGTGTTGCCTGTAAAGCGTTGAATTCCCTTGTTCTTATTGCGAAAGCACATTTAACTGTTTTTCCCTTATCACATTTAAACACTGTTTAATTGCAGAACGCACATAAATTATATGTCATTTTTTTTCTATTGGTAAATGCCATCTCATGTCGAAGGCTACATCAAAACGTGTAAAAAAAGGATTTTTTTACAGAAGAATAGTAAACATTTTACTCCTGTATTTTGGCATTAAATGAGTATTTAGTATTTAATTTTACAAAGTACAAATAAATTACAAAATCGAAGAGAGCTTAGTCAGATTTGTCTGCTGGATTCTCTACTTTCTCATGCTAATAAAAATTTGTAATTATAAGGATATGGGATTTTATTACACTTAAAATCTGTATCATTTTTTGCATATAATATACATATTATAGTGTCATTTCATGTCAGTTCATCACAAAAAATTGACTTTTCAACCCAAGCTTCTCAGATTTCATCTCATGATATTTGGTAGGATGGTGGAGAACATGAGATAACGTACATTAGCTGTCAGTGAGGCACAATATTCATACAAACATTATTTAAAAAATGCTAATTTTTGATTACAAGTTTAATTAAAAAACAAGTCATAACTTTGCTTGTAATTGAGGTAGAGCCTGCATATTGGGCTTTCTTTAACGATAGGAAACATACAGGGTAATTCAAAGAGATTTGAAAAGTCACCGCACGTTCGGTGACTTTTCGTTCTCTTCAATTCGGTTCCTTTTGCCGATCCCATTTCGGTGACCCTGCGGTGTATTCAGCAAGCACCACAGGGTCCCCAAATTGCAGGGAAAAGCTGCCGCAAACCCGACGAAAGCTAACCGCAAAACCCGGCGAATGCACACCGAAAACCTGCAAAAACATCTGAATTAACCTGACCGAAAACCACCGAAAAACCTGAGCAGGAGCCGATCACATGCAGCGAAGCCGCCGGAAAAAGCCGACACTACAGAGTGAAGTGAATAAATTAGGAAAACAGTTTGCTTGAATGTTTGAAAAGTGAAACACTGTTTGCAAAGAAACTACTGAGCGAAAATGTCTGAAATTTACATATGAGGTCCAGGGAATGATAATAAAAAGGGGTGTTACAGAAAAAATAAGTAAACTTAAAAAAAATAAAAAATAAAAAATCGGACTTTTAAAAATAAAAAATAAAAATTCCGAAAAATGCTTAAAATATCCTACAAAATCTATACATAAAGAGACTCTTTACTGCAGAATTTTATAATGAACGGTTTATTAGATATTGAATTAAAACGGGAATATTTTTAACATTGAAGCCTATGGGATTCTCCTGAATAAACTTGCCGAATTAAACCACCGAATGGCAGGGCATTTCGGGAACCTTTCACTATTGGTTTTTGTTCTCTGAGTAGCCGAAGCAGTGCTTTTTTATGGGGATTTCCCTGCCCTCGAACAGGCACCGAACAGGCACCGTATGTGCAGGCAATTCGCCAGGATTTGGCGAATTGCCTGCTCTCTGGATAGCCGAATGGCCAAGAAAGGTAACGGAATGCTGATTTTCAGCGTTCGGTTACCTTTCTCAAGCAATTCGGATCTCTTTGAATTACCCTGTTAGTTTTCAATAAAAAAGTGTTTTAAATTAAAATAATGATTTTTTCAATTTAAAGGTCACATAATGTGACCTTTGACCTTCATTTCCTGTTACATCCTATCAAATTTCATTAAAATATGATATTGTCGGGTTGGGACTAGTGATGATATGCATTTAAGATCCCTAATGTGTGCATTGCACAACCACGATATGAAAGAGCATTTATCCCCGAGAATGATATTGTCATGCCCCCCGTCACTGACTGTACCGTGCTTACTATCCATGTTCAGGCAGCACATGTAAAGTGCTGCCCATACTCAGTACTGATATCCTGAAACCTGATCACGAAACAGTTAATCACAGCAACACACAGCACACCCCTGGCCTGAATATATAAAAAAAGACAAATTTTATTGGAAACTAAATGAGAAATGAGAATTTCCTTACCAGTGATACATTTTCTAGGGTTCCAGGACTTACAGAAGAGAAGATAATAGAGTCTAATAACCCCCTCACTCTCGATTTCTATATCCTACCCAGCCCTGATGGGGTTAAAGGTTTTGGTGATTTCAATGTATTCTCACACAATCAAAATACAAAGCATTTGGGGGGGGGTCACCACAAGGCACATTAATCCTTAACGATCTTACCAAACACACTGCAACATCTCAGAGTCACCACCAACATTCTGGGTCCTTAGGCACAAGAAACATACAGACAACAAGTAGCGAAAGTTGAGACGGCCCATTGCACGGATGAAGGATTCATACCCGAAACGCTTGATTCTTGATGCTCATCTTATGCGTTAAACACAGGTAACACTGGTGGACCTTTTCTGGCAAAACACGGCACTGTCTCAACTTTCTCTACATGTACTTACACAATGACGTAACCAGTCTTCTGGTGTTCCCCCAGCAAAGCTGACAGTGTTCAGACTTTGTCCCCAGGGGAGAAGATGCCGCTTGTCATGGGAAAGTAAATATATCAGAAGATGTGTCACCCAAATCATGTTTCCCTGGCGCTCTCCCCTAAGGATATCATTATTGGAAAGATCAGGTGGTTTTCTTGCTAAAAATGTGCCTTTGGGGCTGTTGGGTATTAAAATAAAAGAAACGGCAATCTAAGTGCTTTTCACGGCATTGTGTAGATTTAATCGTCAACACACTGCGTTATCTCCTCCAGGAACGTGCAGTCCAGCGGTCAGTAGCTGGGAAGGCACAAGCTGTGGGATAGGCAGTGAAGCAATGCCAGTGCAATGAATTTTGGCAACAAAGGAAAAGATCCATTGTGATGGCCTATTCCTATTCATTTTATGCATTCTTTCATTATGCCTCCATTATGCCCCTGTGCCATTGTATGCCCCCTTCTTATTATGCCCCATATTTTAACCCCCTTTTTAATTTAATGCATCCTATTCCATTTTTGTGTTCCATTTTCTGCCCCCTTTTTCATTTTCTTCCCCATTTCAGGCCCTTCTTTTATGTTATGCCCCATTTCATTATGTCCATTTATGCCTGTTTTGATTTTATTTCCCTTTTCATTGCCCTTCTCTTTTTATTTTATGCCCTATTTCATTATACCCCCCGTTTCATTCCCCTCTTTCATTTTCAGCACCATTTCATGCCCCCCTTTTCACTTCAAGTCTCATTTCATTATACCCCCGTTTCAGGCCTTCTTTCATTTTATGCCTCACTTCACAGACCCCAGATTAGAGATTCAGATCTTAGACCAGACCCACGATTCACGTACACTTTGATGTCTTCGTTTGCATTTGCGGGGCATTAGATGCCTCCATCAACCATCCACACTGAGGCAGATGTGATAGCTTCCTCCTTTGGTGCATTTTCTTTGGACACGTCCTACCATGTCAGATGTGTCTCTGAGGCAGCAACAAGCTCTGCCTCTTCTCTGAATCTCCACAACAATTTCTGCAAGTCTGTGGAAGGGAAACAAGCTTTAAGCTTGTCCCTGCCTCACATCTCTGGTACGAATGAATACTAGAAATGTGAAGCAGAGACGAGAACCGTTTTTGGTTTTGTGACAGGTGAGGCTCTGCCTCCCCTGCCTAACCAGACTGCTCGTCCCTGATCTCCTCCCAACTTGCTCCCAAAGTGGGAGATGAATAGATATGTTAGGACCGAGGCATTGTGCCAATTCTAAAAGGATATTGACAGCCTGTTATAGCTTTTTAGTTATTTATTACTATTCCTATGTTTACCTATGTTTACCTTTTACTAAAGCCATAATCGGTATCGCTGGACGTGCAACAATGACCTTTCCAGTGATACTTCATTTAGGCTTGTAGCCCATATGGATCACACACTTATTCTCTATATTAAACGCTATATTGCTCCTATATGGATACACACAAAAGCAAGAGACTAAGTTTGAGGAAATTTGTTCAATATTGACATATTCACACCTTGGAAGTTGGTCGCCTCTGGGTCCAATGTCCTTCCTTTAAGCAGCACTTTTAAGCTGTTTATGCTTTCGTATTCACACGCCAGGTGGATACATGTCTGTCCATTACGGTCTGGGATATGAGGGGAACATCCGTGTGCCAATAGGAGGGAGACCAGTTCTGGATGGTCGGTGATTACTGCTAGGTGCAATGGTGTCTACAATAAAAGAGGAGAAAAAAAAACTGTATGGAATATATATGTATCATTTATCTGTTTTGTAACATATTTCATATACATTCTTAATTGTATTAGTGATCAGTCCACTGCCTCACCTTAGAGAATTCCTATCACCATTTTCCATAGTGTTAAGATACAAATAGTGTACAGATAGGAATATGATTATTATTCATATCAAACACATATCTAGGGTTGCCGGATCTGCCATGGTTTCCTGGACACATATTACTATTTCATAAAGAAGGTTACATTGGGAATTGTGCTGCCCTGCAACATGTATAATTCATAAACCAAAAAAATCAAGGTGGGTCATCTGGGATTAATTTTTGAGTTCTTACCTGCAGCGTATGAATTCTACGTACTGTGGGGTGAAATTTTCATGCCCTGCCCATCAGCATGAATACATTATAAGTGTCTAGGAAAATATGGCCTATGTGGCAACCCTACACCTAACAATCACCACTTCTAGATTCATGAATTTTTATTGTATGTATAATTACACCCCTTCCTTTAGTCTGTGAGCATGTTCACGCAATGCCCTCGTTTTTCCTTCCTGTTTGCACAATCCATCAATCACAATGTCTTTTACATTTCAGTTATTAATTTTATAGCTACTCTGAATATGTTTCAAGCTTCTGAATTACATTAATGCCTTCATATTGCACACTGCAACCTCTGGGTGTGTACCTAGGGTTGCCAGATCGGCCATGCTTTCCTGGACACATATAATTTATTCATGCCGATGGGCAGTGACTGAAAAATGCCACCCGGCAGCATGTATAATCCATACACTGCAGGTAAGAAATCCGAAAGGAATCCCTGGTGAGCTGCCTTGATTTCCTTCCTGCAGCATAAGAATTATACATGTTGCAGGTCAGCACTTTTCCCTGTTTTCCCCTCTTCATTAAATAGTAATATGTGTCCAGGAAAACATGGCCGACCTGGCAACCCTATATGTACCAGTTATATTGGGATGTAACAAAACATTAGATACAACAACAAACAATTTGTAGGACACTTTCTTCATATTTCTTTCAATGGCAGAGATTCAACTTGTATGTTTAACTTGTATGTATATTTCTTCTGTCTCACCCATTGTACAGCGCTACAGAAGTTGTTATCGCTTTATAAAAACTAATACTGGTACTAATAAATAAAGAAGTAAAAAGATATATATATTTTTTTCAAATTGTTGAAATCCTATAACCCGACATTCTGGCTTACACTGTGCCTTGATAAAGCTTCAGCATGAGCCAGAGCGTCAGGCAATATATTTTTAACAATTTGAAATAGATTCAGATTTTTTGTTTTTTACATTTATTTATACAGTTACTGGCAGACATGGTGTGGTACTGCCTTACAATATATTTTTATTATAAGAACCTGAGTGCGTCCACTATTATTATTATTATTGTCATCATTTATATAGCACCAACAGTTTCCGCAGCACTTTACAATAACCAAAGGGAACGAGATAAACGGACATAGGATGGAAACAAGAGGTGTAGTGGGCCCTGCTCATAGGAGTTTACAGTCTAGAGGGATTGGGATTGAGGAAGACAAGAGGAATTTTACTGGATGTCAGGATCATTAGTGCCAGTGGTTTGGGAATGGTGGGGCCATAGAAGCAGCTTCAATCATGTGTGAGTAGGTGAGCAGAGGGATGAGTTGCATCAGTGATGTGGTACGCACGTAACACATTATATATAGCGTAAAAAAATACTTTATGACAGCAGGTTATATTTTTATCATTATATAATGTAGCCGCAAAAAATATTGAATAGGAGACTAGAAAGACATATACCGAACATTTGGCTTCCAAGGTCTAGGTCCAGGGTGATGCCCAGAATATGTATATTGAGGTTTGCGTTATTTCTTTCCTTTATCTAGTTTGTCCCTGCTGTATGCTCCTTTTGTTTGTCACCAGAATATGACCACACTTTCCACTTTACTAAGAATCTAGACCTGATGTTTCTTTGTTCAGATAATGCTGGATTTAAAGAGGTTCACATACAGTATAATACTTATGCAATCAACAGCCTCCTCACAAGTGGATGAGCTGCTGATTGCAAAGGAATTAAGTGTGAATTAAGTCCCAAAACCAACAGTATCTGACCTAGAGCGACACTAGAGGGGTTATTCAGAGAGCACCGACATTTCAGTGCTCTCTCGTTCCCTGCACTCCGGGGAATCAAATCCCTAGCCCTGCAGTGATTTCAGCATTCACCGCAAGGTCCCTGAAGTGCAGGGAACAAGCTGCCGAACGGATCCAAATAAATTGTCGAAAACCCGCTGATACGATCCGAAAAATGTGATCACTTCGAACCGCCACAGAAAACCTGCCGAACATCCCCGACAATCTGCTGAACACATCCGAAAAAAGCCGATCCGCCGAACACAGCGCTGACCAATCTCCCGGAAAAGCCGCCGAACGGGCAAGAGAAAAATAAATAGATTTGAAACTCAAAAGAATCAAACGCTGTTTGCAAAAAAATTCACCATTCGGTGCAATTTCGGGACCAGTTCGGTTCTCTGTGAATAACCGTGTAGATCTAGATTCTTCATGCAGAGTATGGTGGAAAGTGCAGAGTCTCCAGAGGTGCAGGGGTCATACAATAAAGTGGCGGGACCAAGTTCACATGGAATTAGCATGTCTTTCCCCAGATGCTTTTAATTTGAGAGTTGTTTTCCTTGTAATAGCATTTGCTATCAGGGTTATTCAAAGAGAATCAAAAAGTCACCGTGACTTTTCGGTCTCCTCAATTCGGTACGATTTGGTGAACCCATTTCGGCGACCCTGCGCTGTATTCAGCAAGCACCACAAGGCCATCAGTACGCTTGAATGTTTGAAAAGTGAAACACTGTTTGCAAAGAAACTACAGAACGAAAATGTCTGAAATTTACATAACAGATCCAATGAATGATAATAAAAAGGGCTGTTACAATAAAAAGAAAAAAACGATTAAAAAAAAAAAAGGAAAAAAAATGTTAGCAAAAAAATCCCCAAAAATGCCTAGAAGGTCCTAAAATATCAAAAAATAAAGAGACTTTTTACTGCAGAATATTATAATCAACAGTTTATTAGATATTGAATTAAAACGGGAATATTTTTAACATTGAAGCCTATGGGATCCGCTTGAATAAACCTGTCGAATGAAACCACCGAATGGCAGGGCAATTCGGCAACTTTTCACTGCTGGTTTTTGTTCTCTGAATAGCCGAAGCATTGCTTCTCTATGGGGATTTCACTGCTCTCGAACAGGCACCGAACAGGCATCGTATGTACAGGCAATTCGCCAGGATTTGGCGAATTGCCTGCTCTCTGGATAGCCGAATGGCCAGGAAAGGTAACCGAATGCTGATTTTCAGCGTTCGGTTACCTTTCGGCAGCCATTCGGATCTCTTTGAATAACCCTATGTATATTTTCATTGTGTTATATATATATATATAAATGTATCTACACTCTGGTTTATTTGTATAAGAGTATTATCATCATTTAAATAGTACCAACATTTTCACACCGTGCATTGTAATAAATAAAAAGTGCTGAGATAAAACTACCAAACGGACAAATTAAAATTCAGAAGCCAGAAAAGAGATACAGACGGTTGAATGAGTTTGTTGCAGTTCGTTATCTGGAGGTTTATTATTACAGTTCCTTACTACGCCCTACACCAACATGTCCTAAAAATAATAAGTGTGGGTAGACACATTCACGTATGTCCCGAAGGCAATGCTAATTAATTATTATTTCTATTAATTATTTTTTCTATTAATTATTATTTCTATTGTTTTGAATGAAGACGGGGATCTAGTTATTTAATGTCGCTTCAGGGCCCGAGCATTCGTGAAAGGTCTGGGTTCAATAAGTTTGTTTTGTTTGGTTGACTTTTTTGTTTTTAAACTTTAAGGACCATTGGTTTCAGTGTATCAGTGTGAGAGCTCAATGCTGCTTTGCTTCAGTCCTTGCGAAGGAGGGTCAGGAGGAAGTGCACATGGCAGAACGGAGGGGAAAACCCTTAATCACATGACTTCCAGCACAGATTCGCATATTAAAAGCAAAAGCAAGAGTATGTGTGTGTGGGAAGGGGAGGGGGACCTCTTCTAAAAGCTAAAGTAAGTGGTTTATTGTTATGATTATGGGGGTGTAGATACAGTCACACTGTATAACTCGTGCGACAGAAAGCTGTTAATGTTACGCCGCAGAACACAATTATTGCATAACATCAACAGGATATATAGAATTATAATAAAAAAAATATAATGATATGACAAGTGGAAAAATAAAATTAATTAAATAATGATAGCTAATAATAAATGATGTATATGACAACGGAGTAAAATTGCAGTTATTGCAATCTTTAATTACAAAGTAGATGTCAGCGTGTCAGTGCGTGTGGAACCTTTCTCAAGATGTAGATATAAATTTCAAAGAGTTCTGCATTCTCCCTGAATAATGATAAACGATGCCCGGCGCAAAAGTCATGTTCATATATAATGTGTTAGGGTCTTATAATAGTGTACCCTCCTTCTCTCTGGCCTTAAGAGATCCCAGATTCAGAATCTGCAGTCTTTTTATGAGCCTTCAGGACTACTCCCGAGCTGCCCCCTTTCTATGGAACTCCCTCCCCTGCGACATCAGACTCTCCGTATCTCTCCAGTCCATCAAAAAGTCTCTGAAAACGCATTATTTTAGAGAAGTCTATCATCTCACTCCATAATCCCCCAATAGTTAATTTCTTACACCATCTTCCCACACTGCACACATGCACCCCTCTACTTCATGTTCTCTATTTACCCTCACCTAGTGTGTCACCCCTATCCTCTTAGATTGTAAGCTCTTGAGCAGGGTACTCTCTCCTACTGTTCTGTGTGTTTAACGTGTATGTATATTTGTTCTGTCTCACCCATTATACAGCGCTACGGAAGTTGTTACCACTTTATAAAAACGTGGTACTAATAAATAAAATAGAAGTAAAAAAATATATAATTTTTTTTCAAATTGTTGAAATCCTATAGCCCGACATTCTGGCTTACACTGTGCCTTGATAAAGCTTCAGCATGAGCCAGAGCGTCAGGCAATATATTTTTAACAATTTGAAATAGATTTAGATTTTTTTTTACATTTATTTATACAGCTACTGGCAGAAATGGTATGATACTGCCTTACAATATTTTTTTATTATAAGACCCTGAGTGCATCCACTATTATTATTATTATTATTATCATTGCCATCATTTATATAGTGCGAACAGTTTCCGCTGCGCTTTACAATACCCAAAGGGAAGGAGATAAACGGGCATATGGGGGAAATAAGAGGTGTAGAGGGCCCTGCTCATAGGAGTTTACAGTCTAGAGGGATTGGGATTGAGGAAGACAAGAGGAATTTTACTAGATGGTAGGATCATTAGTGTCAGTGGTTCAGGAATGGTGGGGGCCATAGAATCAGCTTCAATCATGTGTGAGTAGGTGAGCAGAGGGATGAGTTGCATCAGTGATGTGGTACGCACGTAATACATTATATATAGCATAACAAAATACTTAATGACAGCAGGGTATATTATTATCATTATATTATGTAGCCGCAAAAATGATTGAATAGCAGACTAGAAAGAGGTATACTGTATATAGATATTGTAAATGTAGGGGTATTCATACATCAGGCTGTCTACGATTTACAAGTTACAACGTCCGTGAACCTTTATTGCCCACTACTGTTTTTTGAAGTTGAGGCGAGGCTGCATAGATTCATGGGAGTTGTTGACATTCTCTCGGATAAGTGAATAAGAGAGAAATAGGAATAGTTATAGGAAATGCCTGCAGGTTACAAGCTTTATATGGAGTAATTAAAACATTTATAGAGAGTTGTTTAACATTGCAATAAAACGCATTTGACAATATTTAGAATTTTGAATAGCTGCTATTTGATCTGGGATGCAAACGGTTCAGGGTTTTGTTTTGTTTTCTTTTAAGATTTTGCCTGGAGACCATATTTTATTACGATTATATATTTTCTTTATAAACCGTGCTAAGAAGTGATATGAGCAATCTATGCCCGGGCTTGGCCCTTTCAGACGTTTTATGTGCTTTACGGGACTTTCTTACTTGTCAGTAACTTGTTCAGAGCAAAGCGACAGGCATTGGCTGTGACCTAAAACTGTTCGGTTTACTGTTCTTCAAACAAGACTTTATTACAAAAGACACAATAACTCAGGCACATATTTCTACAAAAGTGAAATGCTATTGATACATTGAGTAAGCGGCATTCCTGGCGGCTATATTTATTTACAGCTATCCACTTACTGGGCTGTGTTGGAGTTTATTGTCACATCGAGCTCAAGGAATAAGAGTGACACACGTAACAATGGCGAATAAGCAGATTGACATCCTCGATGCAAGTAAGACATCTAGTATCTGACAACAAATCCTGCTGAAAATGACTTCATACATATTAAATTTGAAGTTTTGTGAACCATAACAACTTGGCAGTATGAGACTGGTACAGATATGAATTTGGACTACAATACCACCTTTAATGATAGATGAAGAGCAGGTGGACAAAGCCAACTTCAACAAAACAAAACTTCAACAAGAACAGAGAAGAAGGACCAGGCTCTCTGTCTCCAAACACAGCTGGTTTATTGAAAAGTATTTTTCATTCCTGCATAGTTACAGTTAGAACATTTATATAGCACCAACAGATACTGCATCGCTGTCACGGGAGGCTGGGAACCAGGGACAGGACACAGGACCTCGGGATGTGAAGCACAGTAATAGCCTAAACTTAGATCCGGTGCCTGTCCTTTTAAGGGCAGACATGGGTCGCCTACACGCACACCAACGTCCTTCCCAGCATGCAGAGGGCGGAGCCGAGGAACGCCAGGACACGTCAAAGCCTCCTGGCCTGCAAGGGGGTACAGGTACCCCGAGGACCAGGAGCCACACGGAGATCCTGCAAAGGGAGAGACAGCCCGGGCCGAGACCAGGAGGCCACGCCGGACGCCTGCACCCAGCTGTACCGCGCAGGTGGGCGGGACGCCGTGACAGACGCTTTACAATGAGGAAGCACAAACATGAGACATAATAATACTTTGAGTAAGCGGCATTCCTGGCGGCTATATTTTTTTACAGCTATCCACTTACTGGGCTGTGTTGGAGTTTATTGTTACATTGAGCTCAAGGAATAAGAGTGACACACGTAACGATGGCGAATAAGCAGATTGACATCCTCGATGCAAGTAAGACATCTAGTATCTGACAACAAATCGTGCTGAAAATGACTTTATACATATTCAATTTGAAGTTTTGTGAACCATAGCAAGCTGTCAGTATGAGGCTGGTACAGATATGAATTTGGACTACAATTCCACCTTTAATGATAGATGGAGAGCAGGTGGACAAAGCCAACTTCAACAAAACTGTCCAAGGATCAGGAGCCACACGGAGACCCTGCAAGGGAGAGACAGCCCGGGCCGAGACCAGGAGGCCACGCCGGACGCCTGCACCCAGCCGTACCGCGCAGGTGGGTGGGACGCCGTGACAGACGCTTTACAATGGGGAAGCACAAACATGAGACATAATAATGATACACAAGGAAGTGATGACCCTGTCCATAGGATAAATGCCTAGCTAATTCAGCACTTTATACAGGTGCTCAGCCAGGCATCCCATAAGCTTACAATCTAAAGGACAAAGGTATGTGAAACTAACAGGACCAGGGGGAGGGTGGCCAGCAAGAATATAGCAGGAATTGCATGGGAAGGACCAGAAGGTTGGGGTTGGTAAGAGTAATCAGAGTGAGAATTGGAAGCAGCTGGAAGGGAGAGATGACATTTAGAACAGGGACTGGGTGGGAGGCTGGGACTGCAGAGTGAAAAAATGGAGGTCTGTGAGTGTGAGGATTATCTGATTGCTGTATGGAGAAAGACACACAGTAAAAATTAGCAAGAGTTGGCTGGATGTATTGGAGGTATTTACGACATTGGAAGACGGGGAGGGAGAAGCAGAAGGGAATATTCTAACAAAAAAGAGGGAAAATTAAAAGAGAACTAATCAGCCTTTAATTAACCCCTTTACGCTGCGGGGTGTAATATGCCATCCCCATGGTGGGTGGGAATCAATGCTGCGGGACAGCATAGCACGTCACATCCGGCCTGCCTACCAGCTGGCATGTGGCATGAGTCATCTGCTGCCACGGGGCAGCTTGAACTGAACCCCCCTACAACGCAACAGCTGTGTAGGCGGGTATGAGGAGCCCGCAGCAGCAGCCGGACAGCAGGGCATACTGGCATTAACACCTTTCAACTGGGCACAACCCGCCCAGTGGAAAGGGGTTAATAAATGCAGACATAAAATAAAATCAATAATGTAGAGCAGAGGTAGTGAGGAGTACAGCGATGGGCGACATGTTGAATGCGGGATACCTTGTTACTTCTTGCTGGTTATCAAGTGGAAATTGGAGGTCTGTGGGTGTGAGGATGATCTGATACCTGGGCCTTTGTGTTCTTGGCATATAATGTGTCTGGTATGAGAAGTTAAAAACCTGATGGATTGTATTTTGGAGCCCTGTTTTTGAAGCATTGGGGACTATATGAAAAATAGAACTTAGGAAATATTTAGTAACCATGTCTGCAGTGAAGGTTCACTCACCTGCCTTAGGTTGTTGAGGACATCTAACGTTTCACCCACTTGTTGGCAGATATAAATAACTCTCTTGGCAGCCGTAACGTTTCCATGGACCACAGCGATGTGCAACGCTCTATTCAGAGAGAAGAACATGGAGATGAAATGGTGCAAAGGGTCAAAGAAAAGCATGGTGGAACAGTGTGGAGATAATGACGTTGGAAGCATAAACCTATGTATTTAAAGATGGACTTTAAAGTGTAATCCCAAAGACTGAACCCAAAATGAGAGATGGAGGCAAATATTCAATGTCATGAATGACACATTAGAAAGAGGAGATAAGTGAGGACCATTTATACATCTTTTGTTATTAACAATAACACAAATTCAAAGAGATACATGATGCGTGGGCTAAAGCTAGTTACTCAACAATGAGCATGAGGATATAACGAGTTTAAAGGATCGAAATGGGTAATATAAAAATATGTCGAGCTTTCAATCGTAATTATGCTAAAAGAATGGGAAATTTCCAAGAACATCATTGAGGTGGAATAACACTTGAGTAGCAACAGCAGGTGAGACAAAAGGTTGTGGTGAGGTTGAATTGATCCAAAAATGTTGATAGAGGCGTGATAACACAATGTAGTGGAAATGGCCCAATGTAGACAACAGAAAGCTTAAGATCATAGACATACTGGGGGAACAGTCACCAAACTTAGATTTGGGATTGCACATTATTATTATATTATACTTTATTATATAGCGCCAGCATATTCCGCAGCGCTGAACAATGGCACGATATAGACAGGGTTACAATACACTGAGACTGAACAACATTTTGATAAACCAGTACAGTAGGAAACGAGGGCCCTATTCCCGTGAGAACTCACAATCTAGAAGGGTTGGGGTGGAAACAGGAGGAGAGGACTGCAAGGTGAGAATGATGGACTGCAAGGTGAGAGTGATGGACTGCCAGGTGAGAGTGATGGACTGCCAGGTGAGAGTGATGGACTGCTAGGGGAGAGAGATGGACTGCTAGGGGAGAGAGATGGACTGCTAGGGGAGAGAGATGGACTGCAAGGGGAGAGTGATGGGCTACAAGGTGAGAGTGATGGTCTGCAAGGTGAGAGTGATGGACTGTTTGGAAATAGGAGGAGAGGACTGCAAGGTGAGAGTGATAGACTGGTTGGGGCAGGGAGGTGTATCAGTGACTCGGGTGGTAGGCTTCCCTAAATAGGAATGTCTTAAGGAAGCGTTTGAAGGAAGGGAAACTAGGGGAAAGTCTGACCGTACGAGGGAGAGCGTTCCAGGGGATGGGGCTGCATGTGAGAAATCCTGCAGTCTATCATGGGAAGAGGTGATGTGGGGAGAAGCTAGGTGCAGGTCATTAGCTTGGAGATAGATGGTGATACAGAGGATCGCAGAAGATATTCTGTATCCCAGAAAAGATTACAACACAGAATAGTGTAAGATATGTACAAGAATTCATCAATGTCAGACTGAAGTATTAGTGATGAATTCTCAATTTTTATTGATAGGAGATTTAAAAAAAAAATTGAAAGCAAAGATCTGCGATAGATTATCAGGTTAAAACTAAAACCAACATAGAATAAAAAAGAGTTGCCCAAGTGGACACATGTCAACAATGTAGAGATATCAGATGTCAATGTAGAGTCAAAGGGTGGTGGGCTGAAAGTAGGCTACATTTGTCGGGTAGAAAATATTCCCTTAATAAGACAAAACTCATAAAAAGTATTGTTTGAAAGTGAGGAAGAGTCATTTGGCATCCTAGAAGAGTCTTTTAATATTTGGGTTCCGATTTTTTTTTTAGATTGTAGGAGGCCATAAAATAAAGTTTAGAGTGACAGAAGAACTGGACCGGGCACTCAACCTCCTTTTGAGACAGATTTATTGGTCAATATAACTACAGCCACATTTCGGCTTAAAAAAGCTTGTCAAGTCGAAACATTGCTGTAGTTGTGTTGTCCAATAAATCTAACTGAAAATGCAGTTGAGTGCCTGGTCCAGTTCTTTTTTCACTCTGTGGATATCTTGGAGGTGGTCAACCCATAGATCATGGTGGCACCTGCCTGGCATTGCATGATGGGAGTAATACTCTTGGAATTGCTCATAAAATAACTTTTGACACATGCGACAGGTTTCGAAAAATGGAAAGCTTCGCCGAAACGCATTCTATATACCTACTGCCCTTGTCATACTGTTGTTGCTCACCTTCCAAATTGTTTTTTTTCTCTACACTGTCGCTAGTGACAGAGATTCTTTTGATCGGAATCTCTTGCACAGGTATTAGATCAGACAGACCAACAAATATTATCCTGGAGCAAAGGAAGCAGGTATTTTTGATGTCCATACCGCTTCTTTCGTTGTTCCACCTGGCTGTAAGGACAGAACCTTTTCTGTGACCTGACATGAGGGTCTATTCATTAAAAGGTGAAGCTCTGGAGAACGTTTGGAGAAGGGAAAATTCTAGGTCAAAATAGCCAAACCAGAAAAATTCTCCCATTTATCTCACTTTCCAAATCGGCTATTTTGACCTCGAATTTTCACTTCTCCAAAAGTTCTCCAGAGTTTCACCTTTTAGTGAATAGACCTGAAGATTTCTTGCACAGCTCAGGAAAACATAAGTAACGTAGACTCTTCTATTTCACACTTTGACTCTGTTTCCAGTTTAAATTACCTATTTTTCCATTTATGCGATATCTTTTCGATATCTTATTGGTGATTTTAATCATTCATGGTTTTGAAAATGTACCGTTTTTGAGCTGAGCTCAGCATCGCAAGGCTGACGTGTGTCTATGAGGCTTATCCACTAAGTGCTGTTGTTTGCAAAAACTGGCTAAAATTGACAGCGTGCCGGTGCTCCCACTAGGCAATTTAGGCAACCGCCTAGGGCGCACTGTCACCTACGGGCGCAGCGGGCCCCGACCTGTGTTCCATTATTATACCCGTTCCTCATTGTGCAGCTCATGTAGCCGGCAGTAGCTGCTTGCAAAGCTGACATTGTTGGCTCGTGGACCCCCGCTAGCGGCGCAGAAGTTGGGTGTCTTATGGTGATGCGCAGGCACCACCAGATAACGTGTGGGCGTCACCAGAGGCAGACACAGAAAAAAGAGAGAAAGGCACGAAAGAAAGAGAGAAAGAAAGAAAAAAGAAGGCAGAGGAAAGAAAAAACTCACAGACCAATCCCGGGCCCGACCAGTGGAGGGGTAAGATGGGCACCGAACGACCGTGTGCGGACCCCGTGCGCAGTGTGTGTGTCCCCCCGCAGTGTGCTTGTGTGTGTCCCCGCGCACAGTGTGTGTGTTTCCCCCAGCATTTAGGCTGTTAACAGTTTTTTTCGGGGGGGGGGGCGCAAATAGCTGATCTTGTCTAGGGCGTAAAATAGTCTAGCACCGGCCCTGGTTGAGAAACACCAGTACTTCTCAAAACTATGGTCGACTATAAGCCTACCAGCAACTGGAGAAGGTTTCCTGGAACTCTTCTTATTTTGCCGGAAGGTGACTAAAGGAGGTCAACTTAATCGGAAGAAATTGGGCGATGTCGCGCTTATTGCGTTTCCGCAAATTAATCTGTACACATACACTCCTCCATTCACATACACACGTTTATCCATTTGCCATCATGCTCACTTGTCATAGCTGAAATCGGGCACGGTGAGCTGTTTGAGTGGTCCTCTGCTAGTTTCTGTGTTTATTATTTTGGTCAAGTTCAATGTTGTAACAATTATTATAAAAAAATACTCAAATTAAATGAATTACATAAAAAGCAATAAAGGCTATTTACAGGCTAAGCGGGTAGTTTGCGCGCACCTATAGGAACCTGCCTCGGAGTGCTTCTTGTTTAAGAATAGTGCATTTCGGGGAGGGGGAAATGGTTATGTGTGCGTCAGTTTTAGGAAGTTTAAGGGATTTCACAGAAACAGTGCTTACTATAAAATGAAACTTACAGGTCTTGTGGTTGAATGAGGGAGGGGTAGGGGAGATTTAGGGGTAGGGGAGATTGAAGCAATGAGGATGGAGAGAGAAAAGATTTAGAAGATTTAATCAAAGATTGATTCTATCGTATTGTGCTACATTAATTAAGGTTTAAATGAATCTAAACTTGTGGTATTTGTTTTAACAATCTATATAGGTCCACGGAGAAAATAGGTAGTGTGTATGAGTGTATTACAGAACTGCATGGTAATAAAACACACAATATTGTGCCTAGCATATAAGTGCATCACAAAATGCCTCACCAAAAAAAATCATAGTAAATATGCAATGTGTATGAGTGATCCCACAGCTCCACACTAATAAAACTCTCAGTAATGCGCAGTGTGTATGTGTGTATCATAGAAATAACACCCACAGTAATGTGCAGTGTGTATGAATGTATCACAGACCTCCACATCAATAAATCTCTCAGTAATGTGCAGTGTGTATCCACAGGCATAAAACCCACAGTAATATGCAGTGTATCCACAGCAATGAAACCCACAGTAATGTGCATGGTGTATGAGCGTATCACAGAGCTCCACAGCAGTAAAAGTCCCAGTAACGTTCTGAGTGTATCACAGTGCTGCACAGCAATAAATCGCACAGTAAAGTGTGCTGCATATGAGCGTATCACAGAGCTGCACAGCAATAAAACTCACAGTAATGTGCAATGGTATGGTGTATCTCAGTGCTTCACAGCAAAAAACATTACAGCACTGTGCGCTGTGTATGAGTGTATCACAGAGCTCTACAGCAATAAAACTCATGGTAATGTGCAATGGGTATGGTGTATCACAGAGCTCTACAGCAATAAAACTCACAGTAATGTGCAATGGGTACGGTGTATCACAGAGCTCTACAGCAATAAAACTCACTGTAATGTGCAATGTGTATGGTCATGTATCACAGAGTTCTACAGCAATAAAACCCACAGTAATGTGCAATAGGTATGGTGTATCACAGAGCTCTGCAGCAATAAAACTCACAGTAATGTGCAATGGGTATGGTGTATCACAGTGCTTCACAGCAATAAACATTACAGCCATGTGCGCTGTGTATGAGTGTATCCCAGAGCTCTAGAGCAATTCTAAGTTACAGGTAAGTGCTGTATGTATTAAAAAAAGGATTTATAAAGCACAAAGAGAAAATGAGTCCGTAAACTGCTTTCCGCAGTAAGAGGGCGTGGATGCAGCAGGTGCAAAGTGCAGGAGCTCAGGTAAACAGAATGAGTGGGAGTGGAGGATGCGAATGAGCAGGGGAGGCGGGTGGTTTTCTAGGGACATAACGTATTCAGAGATAAGTATTGAATAAGGGGAGAGTAGGGGGAATCCTGTGGTCTCATCTGAAGATCAGGTAGAACGGTTTAAGGAGGGGGTGCTCTACAGTGGGGGAGGAGAATAAGAAGTTTGAAAAGGAAGTTTGAGGTTGCAGAGTGTTGGTGGAGAGAGGGGGGTTAAAAATCTGTGGTTTCTTAACGACATGCTTAGCGGTTTATCTTCTCCCTTCCATCTCTGATATTCCAGTAACAACAGCTGGTTACCAGAGGTCACAGATCAATGTTCTAGTAAACATGTCGGATGCGCAACCTGAAACATACAACAGGAAGATGCACTGACACATATGTGACAGAGTGACTCTAAGGACTCTGTCGTAATAAAGATGCAATCGTGTTAACCTAAGGAATGTTCCGATGGATTGCTTGCTTCGATTGTCCTTCAAGACCGGTTACGCCCAGAACAGACATGATTTTGTTAAGATAACATGTTAAACAGAAGTCAAGTCGAGCAGGAACGCTTGGGAACACAGTTCATGCACTATTTTTTTCTTTCTCTTTTCGCCCACATACTAAAAAGCTTTTACTAGACATCAGTCATATGTTCCCTTAAAGGTATACTCTGATAAAAAATAGAGTTCTCTTTTTTGTGCCCTTAAATATTCGAGCAGATGCTGCTGACATCCTCTGCCCAATTATTTATTAAATATTTATTTTTTATTTAAAGTGCGGCTCCTCTTCAGCTCAGGGACAAATCCTGACGTCTCTGCAGCTATCTAATGCAATTAGCACTCCTATGCAACCCGCGTAGCGTAGGAATCGCAAACTGTTACAAGACTTGGGCACCGATTTTTTTTTCGGTTCGATTCAGTTCGGTTCGTTCGGATTTTGTAAATTTTTGGTTCGGCTCGTTTCGGCCGATTTCCATTTAGGTTCGGTTTTGACGTAAACTAATGGTTTTTCGGATCCGATATTTCTGTCTATACGATACAATATGATTTCTCATGTTTTACAAGAAGGATACATTGAGATTTCTCTGGTTTTACAAGAAGGATACATTGAGATTTCTCATGTTTTCCAGGAAGGATACATTGAGATTTCTCTGGTTTTACAAGAAGGATACATTGAGATTTCTCATGGTTTACAAGAGGGATACATTGAGATTTCTCTGGTTTCCCGGGAAGGATACATTGAGATTTCTCTGGTTTCCCGGGAAGGATACATTGAGATTTCTCTGGTTTCCCGGAAGGATACATTGAGATTTCTCTGGTTTCCCAGGAAGGATACATTGAGATTTCTCATGTTTTCCGGGAAGGATACATTGAGATTTCTCTGGTTTTACAAGAAGGATACATTGAGATTTCTCTGGTTTCCCGGGAAGGATACATTGAGATTTCTCTGGTTTCCCGGGAAGGATACATTGAGATTTCTCTGGTTTCCCAGGAAGGATACATTGAGATTTCTCATGTTTTCCGGGAAGGATACATTGAGATTTCTCTAGTTTTCCAGGAAGGATACTTTGAGATGGGAATGATACAAAATTACAGAATCAGCGATATAACTGAAAAATACGATGTCCGAAATTACTGAAATGGAACCGAAATCAGGAATGGAGCCGAAATCACGAATGGAACGAAAATTAAAATTTCGATTTTACACATTTCTAGTCCATTTGAAAATTCCGAAAAGTTTTCATTTTGGCTCGGAAATTTGTTCGGATCTGCTGTTTTCCGATCTGAAAATTTTCGGAAAATCGTCCGAATCCGAATGCACGAATCGGGAAATTTCGTGAAAATTCCAAAACCCGAAACGCACATCCCTAACTGTTACGGACTTGTGCACCTTACATACGCAAGCGCCTATGTAGAGTGATGGATCGGAGCTGTGTGCGTGTGCAGATTCGATCGATCGCTGCTTCTCCGAGGCCGTTTGTTATCGTGGACAGTCTCAAGGTGACGCCGGCACTATCTCTGCATGCTGACATCACTAGTGACCGATGTGGCGACTGGCACCTGGGAAATTCAAAATCCCGGCTGCTGGCGACGCTGGGTGAGGCGTATGAATTTGCGCAGAGAATGGAATAGAGCCCTATAAATATATCTAGATATATGGCACTGGTGAGAGGGTTCTTTGTTAAAACAGACCCAAGATGCAAAAAAATGAGAATTTGCAAATGTCATTTGCATGTCTTACCCAGAGTTCTGTGCTGCGTATGGAGAATGTGTGCATGAGCTCTGTGATGCAGTTCTCTGAATTGCTGGGATGTGTAAATGACTTCTGCAATAATAAACTAAATTATTCTTTGCTGTGCGGAGGCTTTTATTCTCATTTTTTGCCATCCACCACAACTTAAATGAGTGTTGATTTGCCCTGAGGGTAAAGCATCATACTGCAACTGGTCACAACCTGTCTCCTGCTGATGAGGGCACAATAAGCCCAAAACAGCTGTATAGGACAGGTTAACCAACTGACACAAAGACTTGGCGTGGATGGCGATCCAGGGAGGGATGCCCCTTAGGACTTTCATGAACTTGTGGGGCCTGTGTAGGAACAGACATTGCCCGCACTGTGTGGTGTTTGAGGAAACGGCGATGCATACCTTCTGGCACTGCCGCTTTGCCCAGGCGCTACTGACCGCTCTGGAACAGGACTTCAGAGACTCTGTACCCATTGGGAAAATGACTATTCATGCTTCACTCTACGGACTTTTCCATGGCACGCACACCGAGGCCGCCATTGCACGTGCATAGCGCCTGATGTGTTGTGTCAAGGACGCCTTGTGGTTCGCCTGGAACCGCAAGGTACTGCATCGTGAGGACGTCACCATCGGAGACTGCGAGAGGCTGGTTCGAAGCACGCTATGGGAGTATGCCATTATCGACAGCTTCGGCAGGAGAAGACGACCAGACAACGACGATGACGATGAAGAGGAGTAAGTTTGGGTTGATTTTTCATGTCTGTATTTCCATGTACCCTTTTACCCCTCCCTCCCAACCCTCCTCCACCCCGTACCCATCTCTTGTCCCAACCCTCCCTTCTATACCCCCCAACCTTCTCCACTAATGCAGTTAACTAATAAGTAAGGGGGGCTGGGACTGACGCTAATAAAGGTGATTCTCACCAGTACAGCGTTACCCAGTTACCCTAGACCTTAGAAACACCAGGATGCATAATTCTGTGTGTGCCTGAAAGGGATACACCACATATTTATTTTCGTCGCAGTTCGACGGGGTGGTGTATTCCTGTATGTGGGGCTGTGTTGTACTGCACAGTACTTTGAGTGTCTGTGCTGCGAACACAGTATACGATAAGCCTGTGGTGTAATGCACAGGGAAAACCATGTGTGCTGCGTCACAAACCAGGACCGTGTTCAATCACAGCCGCATTTTTGGACCCACTACTAATGCGTCAACGGGGTTAAAAACTGTTTTTTATTGCCAAATAAAAGCAATTTTTTCAATCAAAAAACAGATATATAGGAGTGGCTTTGACCTGTTGCATAAACCTGACCTTTCCTAAAAAAGCCATCTAGATCTGATAATTTTATATAAATATATACGGGGTCATTATAAATCATTGTCTGGAAACCTATTCATTAACAGGACTATACAAAGGACACGGGGTCACCCATTTAGACTGGACGAAAGGAAATTCAGCCTAAAGCATAGGAAGGGTTATTTTACAGTGAGAACAATAAAGCTGTGGAATTCTCTGCCTGTTGAGGTGGTTGGGTCAGAGTCTGTACAGACTTTTAAACAGCGACTGGATGACTTCCTGCAGACACAGAATACTAAGGGTTATAATATTTAATATGTGGGTAAAAGCGTCTTGATCCAAGGTGAAATCTGACGCCATTCTGGGGTCAAGAAGACTGGGTTTTTTTCCTTCTTTTGGATCAACAGCAGTAGGTGATGTGTGAAAGGCTGAACCCGATGGACGCATGTCTTGTTTCCTCCTATGTAACTATGTAGTATGGCCATGGCCTGTGTGAAAACAGAACCAGGATGCAAAAAAAATGAGAAATTGCAAACATCATTTGCATGTCTTACCCAGAGTTCCATGCTGCATGTGGGGAATGTAGCACACGAGCTCTGTGAAGCAGTTCTCTGAATTGCTGTGATGTGTAAATGTCTTCTGCAGTAATAAACTTTATAATTGTTCATATATTTTCAGTAAAATCCACATATTTATCAGATTTGAGTGTGTCATTGTGTTAAGTGGGAGATGATAATTTCTAATGGAGGGGGGGTCAGGAATCTTGGAGAGTTCCCACGCTTCTTTTTTTACGACTTGATCCCTGGTTTCAGCTTTTTATTGTTTTGGGGGCTCTGTATTTAAGTGACCCTCTTATGCCCTAAACCAGTGTTTCTCAAACCTGTCCACAGGACCCTCAACCAGGCCAGGTTTTAAGGATCACCTTGGGGAAATGCAGACTGAATCCTGCAATCACTGAGCAGCAAATCATATCACCTGTGCTGTGCTTCACATATCCTGCAAACCTGGCCTGTTAGGGAGACGAGACCTGAGGACAGGTTTGAGAAACACTGCCCTAAACAACTCAGCTTTACTATTTAACATAGTATTAGACATTTGCTAACGTTTTCCCCAACACATTGCGTAGAAAAACAGGTATTTCCCGTTCATATATTCGCGATCACTCACTTCCTGTGGACGTATAGACGGAGAGGTGAGAAAAAGAAGGTGACAGGTTGCAGAGGAGTTTCCTGCAGGCAGCTCCCCTGCTCGCTCATCCTGCCGAAATGCTGATCAATCAGTAAATACAATATCGTCACCATTGAGGGACAATCCCGCAGCTCTCGTGCAACTCCCCTCGATGCCCACGACAAGGCGTGATGGTGGTGACCTTCACTGAATCCAAGCAAATAGCGGCAAAAAGGAAAGGGATATCACATTGATTTTTATGATCGATTCAATACCCATCACTTGATGGGACAAAGCAAGGAAAGGGACCCTGCTAATGACAATTTTACTTTAACCCCTTCACACCCATTGTAATACATTGAAAAGCACTCATAAGCATATCAAAAGACCATTTTCACACCATGGAGAGACATAATACCAGCTGCCAATAGGAAACCTAAACCTCACTGTAACAAAAAGTTCAAATAGATTACTGCTGCATTACAGCTGCCAGGGAGGGGGCAGAATACAGGGAGAGCTGTGGGGTCACTCACTGCTTTACAGTGACAATATGCAGGGGGTTATAATGACTGAAAATCCCTGTACAGTACAGGTACAAGGTGTTACTGTAATTGCCATACGCAGGCATTATGCCACATACAGATATTATTTTTTTTATATTCTATTGGTATTTTTTGGAAGCTGCATTGCTAATAATCTCATTACGATCAATACAAACCCCCATAAGCAGGAGATCTGAACATTTATATTATTTTTATGTTTTTATGTATCACAGTTACTAAATCTAACACAAAGGTCTGTTCTGCCTGTATGATAATAATGCAGACCCCCTTTGAAATTGTGTAAGATAAAGGACACCATCAAGAGCTCAGAATATTCCATTTCAACAATATTTCTGTAAAGGATAAACGAATACATGAAAAACTAAAAATGAGCAAATTAACATTATTTAAATTTTTTTAACTACCGTATCTCAGAATAATAATTTCTGTGCGAAACTTCTATTTTTACCCTAAATTTAATTGTTGACGTCACATCCCATGTTTCAAATAAATGTTATAGTAAAAGAAATGTCAACAAAAATCGCTTGGTAGTGAAGGGGTTAAGGAGACAATACCGTAATTACGTGTGTGTAAGTTTATGGATGCCAATCTAACCACGTGTCTAACCATGTCTAGTGGATTAATCACTGTAACCACGCCATCCAGTAAATGCCTTGCAATCTTCACCATTGTATGTCTTTAAGGTAGAGAACAGGTAGATCCAGAACCAAGATATGCAGAGTTATGCATCAGCGGAAGGACAGACGAGAGTTAGTACAAATTAGTGAGCAATAGGAGTGTCAAAGAATGCAGGAAATCCGGACGGTGCGTACAGAGATCCGCATACACAGAATTTATAGGTATATTCACTTAGCTGTAGCGTATTGGGTATCGAAATGCAAAATTTAGGACAAAATACCTTTTACTGTAAAAAATAAATTGATGAAGTTGGCCTACAACTTCCAACTAGAGATGGGAATTTGTTTCGGAAAAATTCGGAATTCGTAACGAAATTTGATAATTAGTATTCGGAAGTACTTCAGAATAACAAATCGATACGAATACGAAACGAAAACTAAACAATATGATAAGAAACTAAACGAAATGGTATATAACAAATTTATTTCGTTTTACACTGTGTCATCATCATAAAAGAAAAATTTGAATAATTGATATCAACTATCGAATTTGAAATGAACTATCAAATGGATATCAACTACTGGATATCAACTATCGAATTTGAAATTAACTATCGAATGGATATCAACTATCGAATTCGATTCGATACGAATCCAATACGATACGATACAAATCAATCTGAAATTAAACGAAATACGAAACGAAACACGAAACAAAATTAGTTACGAAATTCCGAAAACTAAATTATTTAAAAACGTAACGAAATGAAACTAAACGAAACAAATTTTTCAGCCATGCAGATCCCTACTTCCAACTACTAATACCAATTTACTGTAAAACCTCCCGATGTCCCAAAAAGCAGATGTCCTACTTCGGCAATGGGAAATGGAAAGAATAATGTGTTTGCCCAAAGTTATCGGAAGAGGACACAATAGGTAAGAGTGTAAGAAAGAGAACTTGGATCCCTTACGTGTCTCCATCCTCGTCAGGTTGGGTAGCAGCTACGATATCTGCCTGGTGTTGTATGTCAGGGGGTACCAGTATTGGGTGTCCTAGATACACATTGTTCAACATCGGAGGGCCAGGTATCGGATACAAAGATTGTAGAAATGCAGGAGACCCTGAAAAAGAAAGAGACAGATTATGCACCTTCATGGAATGCCTCTTATGCTCACAATTTTGGGTTTGCCGTTTTTTTCATGCGAGATGTCACATGTCGCCTTCTACATGTGAATTTGTCATGCGAGGAACGTATGGCAACATTTTCTTGACATAACTATGAAATTCAATTGCATGCTCTGAATAACAAAGTATCCCCTTATAAGTCTAGTAAACAAAATCATCGAAGAACTCAAGAAACGAAACTTTAGGCCGTGGGTGTGAATCTATCAAGGCTTATTTTAGTCATCCAATACTTGGCCAAGATTCAGACACACCTGCGTGTATCTACAAATCTGTAGATATCTGCAAAAACCTGTGATTGTCACAGATCCAACTACTGTGATTCACAGGACCTCTATGGAAAATGACCTACGTCTCTTCTACCTCTGCTACCATCGTGTCTGCTGGACAAGAGACCACAGAGTTTTAACAGAGATGGGCAACAACTGTCCCGAAAGTCATACTCCTTGGTTCTTCCTCCTTTAACGGGGATCTGAACTTGAAGGAAATACTTCCGCTAATTCTAGAAATTTCTATTGTTGGGTTCTTAAAAAATGCAATGGTGGTTGGCCATAAGACTATTGAAAGAGAAAAAGAGGTCCACTTTGTTAAAAAAAAAGTCTAGACTTAAAATGTGGAGTTGCAGGACACACACATCTATAAATTGTAGTGATAGGAATTTAAGTGGTGCACGAGAGCCTACTATTCAGTTAGAGCAGTGGTTCCCAACTGCGATCCTCAAGTACCCCCTAAAAGGTCAGGTTTTACAGATACCTGAAGCACAGGGGATATGATTTGCTGCTCAGTGATTGCTAGGCTTGTGCACCGATTTTTTTTTCCGTTCGATTCGATTTTTCGGATTTTTAAACTTTTCGATTCGGCTCGTTTCGACCGATTTCTGTTTCGATTCGGTTCGGCTCGACTCGTTTTTCGTGTACATTTTTTCTCGGAATTTCGACCATTTTTCGTATTTTCGTGTCACTTAGCTCGTTTTTTGTATCGACTTTTCGTATTTTTGGAAATTTTCATTTTTTCGGAACGTCTGTTCTCCTAGTTTCAAAGCAATAAATTTCGATTTCACACATTTCAAGTACATTTGAAAATTCCGAAAATATTTCGTTTCGGCTCGGAAAACTTTTCGGATCTGCCATTTTCAGATCTAAAAATTTTCGGAAAATCGGCCGCATCCGAAAACACGAATCGGGAAATTTCGTGAAAATTCCGAAATTCCGAAACGCACATCCCTAGTGATTGCAGGGTTCAGTCTGCATTTCCCCAAGGTAATCCTTAAAATCTGACCTGTTAGGGGCTCTTGATTTGAGGACTGCGGTTGGGAACCACTGAGTTAGAGGATCAGGAAGGTCCTCCTAGTCATGTAAATAATTTTTCAATTATTAAAAGCTAAAATAAGAAAAAGAGCCTCAACCCACTCTATCTCTCACTTCTGTTGAAGTGTCTGTAGAAGTTTCCATACGACGCACACCTTGTGTATACCATAGCAAATTAATGGTGGTAGCTGCAGAGTTATGGCATATCTCATCCCACTGATACAAACTGGAAAGAACCAGTGCATTTTCTAGTTCACTATTGGTAAGTCACAACGTCACGGCCACTGATATTAATGTTGTGTCAAAAAATTTGCAGTTTTATGATTGTAGCTTATATTTAGATATTGTGAAAAAAAAAAGTAATTTTTGACATGAAAAGTAACATACATTTTTCCGGCGCAACTTACCACCATACTCACGTCAGTTTTCTGTGGTGAGCAGAGTGCACAAGCAACATTTGTGTTAATTTTAGGGTCAATTTAAAGGTTAGAGTTAACCCTGTTGGTTAGGATTTTTGCAGTTAGAGGTAGCAGTTATCCTAAAAGTAACCCTGACCCTTAAACAAGCACAAATACTTACCCTAATAATAACCCAAATACTAACCCAAACCCAAATACTAACACTAATCCAAACCCAAATACTAATTCTAACCGAAACCCAAATTCTAACACTAATACTAACCTGAATACTAATACTAACCCAAATACTAACACTAATCCAAACCCAAGTAATAACCCAAATACTAACCCAAACCCAAATACTAACACTAATACTATCCTGAATACTAATACTAACCCAAATACTAACACTAATACTATCCTGAATACTAACCCAAATACTAACCCTAACACTAATACTATCCTGAATACTAACCCAAATACTAACACTAATACTATCCTGAATACTAATACTAACCCAAATACTAACACTAATACTATCCTGAATACTAATACTAACCCAAATACTAACCCTAACACTAATACTATCCTGAATACTAATACTAACCCAGATACTAACACTAATCCAAACCCAAGTACTAACCCAAACACAAATACTAACACTATCCTGAATACTAACCCAAATACTAACACTAATCCAAACCCAAGTACTAACCCAAATACTAACCCAAATACTAACACTAATCCAAATCCAAGTACTAACCCAAATACTAACACTAATCCAAACCCAAGTACTAACCCAAATACTAATTCTAACCCAAACCAAAATACTAACCCTAATACTAACCTGAATACTAATACTAACCCAAATACTAACCCAAATGTGAATACTAACCCTAATACTAACCCAAATGCAAATACTAACCCTAATACTAACCCAAACCCAAATACTAACACTAATCCAAACCCAAGGACTAACCCAAATACTAATTCTAACCCAAACCCAAATACTAACCCTAATTCTAACCCAAATACTAACCCTAATACTAACCAGAATACTAATACTAACCCAGATACTAACCCAAACGCAAATACTAACCCTAATACTAACCAGAATACTAATACTAACCCAGATACTAACCCAAACGCAAATACTAACCCTAACACTAACCCAAATACTAACCCTAATACTAATTCTAACCCAAATAATAACAATAATACTAATTCTAACCCAAATACTAACCCTAATACTAACCAGAATACTAACCCAAATGCAAATACTAACCCTAACACTAACCCTAATACTAATTCTAACCCAAATAATAACAATAATACTAATTCTAACCCAAATACTAACCCTAATACTAACCTGAAAACTAATACTAACCCAAATACTAACCCAAACGCAAATACTAACCCTAATACTAACCCAAACCCTAATACTAACCCAAACCAAAATACTAACCCTAATACTAACCCAAATCCAAATACTAACCCTAATACTAACCCAAACCCAAATACTAACCCTAATACTAACCCAAACACAAATACTAACCCTAATACTAACCCAAACCCAAATACTTAGCCAAATACTATTACTAACCTAAATAATAACCATAATACCTAACCGAAATGCAAGTACTATCCCTAATACTAATCTTCATGGCCATGGTGTTCCTGATGGCAGTGGCCTTTTTCAGCAGGCTAATGCACCCTGCCACACTGAAAAAACATGTTTGGAATGGTTTGCAGAACATGTCAAAGAGTTGAAGGTGTTGCCTTGGCTTCCAAATTCCCCAGATCTCACTCCGATTGAGCATCTGTGGGATGTGCTGGAACAAAAATTCTGATTCAAGAAGACCCCACCTCACAACTTGCAGAACTTAAACAACCTGCTGCTAATGTATTGGAGCCAGATACCACAGGACACGTTCAGAAGTCTTGTGGAGTCCATGTCTCGAGTCGACTCATCAGAGCTGTTTTGGCTGCACAATGGGGACCGACCCGATATTAGGCAGGTTGTTTTAATGTTGTGGCTGATCAGTATATGCATATATATATTTATTATTTTTTTATATACATGTGTGGCATGGTGACAGTGATCATTATACATATAATATGGTTTACATATTTACATAACTCTAAAAGACAATATTCAAATAAATGATCTAATTACAGCATTTTGTTTCACCATAAAATTCCCCTTGCATTTACCATATGTTAAAGTGATTTTGTCTTATCACTATGTTTTTGGGAGTGTACAGTGAACACATAGACATTGTACGCACGTCTTTACTGACTCTTTATTTGACACATTGTTTTTCGGGAAGTTATGGGGAGCTTTGCCAGCTCTGGAAACTACCTGACTTTTCAAGGAACCCCAATTACTCCCCGGCTTTAAATGACAGACAGATGAGGAATGAACGGAAGGAATCCCCCTGAATTGCATATATAGCACATAGCATTTGCAGAGATGTCCCCAGTACATCCCCAATCATGTCCCATATGAGACAAACAGCACTCTGCACAGCATAGGTTTATTAATGACTTACATAGTGCATATTGCGCAGACCTGCAAGAAGTACTTTTCACTAGGGATGAGCCGAACACTCCCCGAGTTCGGTTCGGAGCCGAATCCGAACTTTCCAAATGTTCGGATCCGAACCCAAACCCGAACTCGAACTCAATACAAGTCAATGGGGCTGAAAATTCGTTTTTTAGAGTGCCCTCCAAGAGGGCATATATGCTAGATATTTGCCAGAAAAGGTGTATGGGGGTTCGGGTAGTGCTCTGGGGGACAGGAAACAAGGACAAAAAGTTTTAAAAAAAGTTTTTAAAGGGACAGTGAGTTTTCCATGAAATAAGGGTTAAAAATAAAAACGAAAAATTCCTTCAAATATCGTGCCTAGGAGGTCCCCATTACCTGCCCGTGAAGTGGTGGATTTCTAGGATGTATAGAAATATGTAAAAACCAAAAAATGACATTTCAAATGACGGTAAATGCTTTTCCTTTAATCTATCCATAAACAACTGCTTGGGGCGACAGTCTGTATGAAAAGAGGAGACATTTTCGGACACGCAGAAAAAGTTTACTGATTTTTTGGCGGTGAAAAGCAGGAGAATGACTGGAGAATGGAAAATTCTAGACCAAGTAGCCGATTTGGAAAGTGAGATAAATGGGAGAATTTTTCTGGTTCGGCTATTTTGACCTAGAATTTTCTCTTCAGTCATTCTCCTGAGTTTCACCTTTCTCTGAATAACCCTGTCAGGGTTATTCAGAGAGCAGTGAAGAGCAGGAGAATGACTGGAGAATGGAAAATTCTAGGTCAAAATAGCCAAACCAGAAAAATTCTCCCATTTAGGCTAGGGTCAGACTAGCGAATTTTTAACGTGCGTTTAGGCGCACTTAATCACGGCCGCACTAACAGCAAATGACGGGCAATGACGGCCAATATACGAAGTACGGTCGCACGAAAGTCCGACCGCGCAACGCAAGTGGAAAATGAACGCATTTTTTTGAGAACGCAGAACCGCTAGTACGGACGTACAGAGTGCGCTGCGTCCACTAGCGGCGTGTGTGCGTGATTTGGAGACATCAGACCTTGCTCATGTCTGGCCAACATAACGTCCAGACACCCAAAGTTTCCTGGTTTGGATCCGTAAAAAATTACGCACAGAAATGCGCATTGTATGACCGTTTTTGCGCATTCCGTGAAAAAATACGGCAATGCGTTCGGACGCACTTTTTGACGGTCGCTGCGAAAAATGCGTTAGTCTGACCCTAGCCTTATCTCACTTTCCAAATCGGCTATTTGGTCCAGATTGTTCTCTTTTCCTGCCATTCTCCTGGTTTTCACCTTTCTCTGAACAACCCTGAGAGAGAGGTGAAAGCCAGGAGAACTGGCAAGAGAAGAGAACAATCTAGACCAAATAGCCGATTTGGAAAGTGAGATAAATGGGAGACTTTTTCTGGTTTGGCTATTTTGACCTCGAATTTTCTCTTCAGTCATTCTCCTGAGTTTCACCTTTCTCTGAATAACCCTGAAAGGTTATTGGCCGTATATTGGCCGTCATTGCCTGTCATTTGCTAGTGCAGCTGCCATTAAGTGCGCCTAAACGCACGTTAAAAATTCGCTAGTCTGAGCCTAGCCTAAATGGGAGAATTTTTCTGGTTTGGCTATTTTGACCTAGAATTTTCACTTCTCCAGTTATTCTCCTGCTTTTCACCGCTCTCTGAATAACCCTGTGAATGTTTAATCCCGAGGTGAAAAATAACATTGCTTTAGATGTTATTTTGAATTTTTTTCAAACACCAGTTAAACGCAGTATATTAGGATGTTTTAGGAGGGAAATTAATTCTCAAATCTCAATCAGAAGCAGACACCACCCCACCCCCTCAGTATAGTGTACAATGTATCAAATTGATTACCAGACTAAAAACACCTGGTGTTATGCCCGTTTGTGAACAGAGGTCATTTAGAGTTGATAATCTTTCCATGTACACATTAGTTTTTAATTCAATATCTAATAAACCGTTGCTTATAATATTCTGCAGTAAAGAGTCTCTATATTTCTAGATTTTTTAGTATTTTTTTAAGCATTTTCTATACTTTTTTCAAAATTTCTTTTTTTTTTTTAACTCGAACCGAACACACCCAAAAAGTTCGAAGTTCGCAAACTTTCCAACTGCCAAAGTTCGGGCCGAACTCCGAACCGTCCGAACCCGAACAGCTCATCCCTACTTTTCACGACTTATTTCATTCACTTCTCAGTGATTTTTCCATAAAACCACTCTCAAGGACCAGTGGTTTTTTAGAAAACCACTTTTCCAGAATGATACAGTAAGCGATATTTGGGACTATTCCCAATATACACTATATTGCCAAAAGTATTCGCTCACCTGCCTTGACTTGCATATGAACTTAAGTGACATCCCATTCCTAATTCATAGGGTTCAATATGACGTTGGTCCACCCTTTGGAGCTATATCAGCTTCAACTCTTCTGGGAATGCTGTCCACAAGGTTTAGGAGAGTGTTTATGGGAATTTTTGACCATTCTTCCAGAAGCGCATTTGTGAGGTCACACACTGATGTTGGATGAAAAGGCCTCAATCTCCGCTCTAATTCATCCCATAGGTGTTCTATCAGGTTGAGGTCAGGACTCTGTGCAGGCCAGTCAAGATAATCCACACCAGACTCTGTCATCCATGTCTTTATGGACCTTGCTTTGTGCACTGGTGCACAGTCATGTTGGAAGAGGAAGAGGCCAGCTCCAAACTGTTCCCACAAAGTTGGAATTTTCCAAAATGTCTTGGTAAGCTAAAGCATTCAGAGTTCCTGTCACTGAAACTAAGGCGCCAAGCCCAGTTCCTGAAAAACAACCCCACCCCATAATCCCCCCTCCACCAAACTTTACACTTGGCACAACGCAGTAAGACAAGTACCATTCTCCTGGCAACCGCGACACCCAGACTCGTTCATCAGATTGCCAGATGGAGAAGCGCGACTCGTCACTCCAGAGAACGCGTCTCCACTGCTCTAGAGTCCAGTGGTGGCATGCTTTACACCACTGCATCCGACGCTTTGCATTGCACTTGGTGATGTATGGCTTGGATGCAGCTGCTCGACCATGGAAACCCATTCCATGAAGCTCTCTGCACATTGTTCTTGAGCTAATCTGAAGGCCACATGAAGCTTGGAAGTCTGTAGTGATTGACTCTGCAGAAAGTTGGCGACCTCTTCGCACTATGCGCCTCAGCATCCGCTGACCCCGCTCCGTCAGTTAACGTGGCCTACCACTTTGTGGCTGAGTTGCTGTTGTTCCCAAACAATTCCATGTTCTTATAATACAGCTGACAGTTGACTGTGAAATATTTGAAAGCGAGGTAATTTCACGACTGGATTTGTTGCACAGGTGGCATCCTATCACAGTTCTTTGCTGAAATTCACTGAGATCCTGAGAGCGACCCATTCTTTCACAAATGTTTGTAAAACCAGTCTCCATGCCTAGGTGCTTGATTTTATATATCTGTGGCCATGGAAGTGATTGGAACGCCTGATTCTTTTTATTTGGATGGGTGAGCGAATACTTTTGGCAATATAGTGTATGTTTTACTGTAATAGCCCTATTTGACAGACGGCTGTCACCAATGTAATCTGGAAATATTTATTTTGCTAGGTATCATTGCAAATCATAGTACAGCATAAAACTACAATATGCTTATAATTATCTTATAAGGTGATAATGATCCAAAAAAGTCTATATATGACTTTGTTTTACAGGTAACAGCATAGGAAAAATTTACTTTCTGGTAGATCAGATCTACTATTGTCCAACCAGGACCACTTTCAGCCACTGGTAAGATGTTGAGTCCTCATGACTAAAAGAACAATGTTTAACAGTACCAAAAATGATGGATACTTTCTGGGGGAATCCATAACGAGATTGGTTATCCACAGTTTAGACAACAATGTGGTAGCTACATGGACTTGCTGAAGTTTGTCCTTTTACTTGGTGACCCACATGCAACTGTAGCCTCCTACAACCTACATTGTTAAATAATTTGTACATGATTTGATTGTAGGGATGTGCGTTTCGGGTTTCGGAATTTTCACGAAATTTCCCGATTCGTGTTTTCGGATGCGGCCGATTTTCCGAAAATTTTTAGATCCGAAAATGGCAGATCCGAAAAGTTTTCCGAGCCGAAACGAAATATTTTCGGAATTTTCGAATGTACTTGAAATGTGTCAAATCGAAATTTATTGCTTTGAAACGAGGAGAACAGACGTTCCGAAAAAACGAAAATTTCCGAAAATACGAAAAGTCGATACAAAAAACGAGCTAAGTGACACGAAAATACGAAAAATGGTCGATATTCTGAAACCATTTACAATTCCGAAAAACGAAAATTTCCGAAAATACGAAAAGTCGATACAAAAAACGAGCTAAGTGACACGAAAATACGAAAAATGGTCGAAATTCCGAAAAAAAATGTACACGAAAAACGAGTCGAGCCGAACCGAATCGAAACAGAAATCGGTCGAAACGAGCCGAATCAAAAAGTTTAAAAATCTGAAAAATCGAATCGAATCGAACCGAAAAAAAAACGGTGCACAAGCCTATTTGATTGGGTTGAGTTCCGTCTGTAGTAGCTTTTAATTACTAGCACAGAAAGTAATCAATAACTTGTGGTGGTTTATGTATTTATAAATGAAGCACCAGATAAAAGGAGGTCTGGTTAATGGATGTCCAGCTAACAGATTCAACGTCCGATCAATGTTACACAGATCGACACATTTGCTTCCGTTTGGCCATGTTGACCATGAATGTTTTGAGCCTGGTGATATGAACTTTGAACTTCACTATTTACTCAATGAGTTGTTTTTTCCTGTAATCTGGGAATATTTATTTTGCTAGGTATCAGAATGCTTCATAGCCGTTTCGGGTGGTGCACCACAACCTATCCCAACCTGTTCTTGCTAGGTTATAGAGTCATCTAACTTTCAAACCAATTATTTTATTGGTAATGTATTTAGTTACCGACCAAGAAGGCCAACACCAGGTTATAGTGGCACACTGGCAGTAGGTGAACAAAGAGGGCCTAATTCCGACCCAGCTGTAACATTAACGAAGGAAGCCTTCCAGTTGTTAACTCAATGGTTTGAGCTGCTACTCCGACCGAAATCCAAGTGTTGCTTTTGTTTGGGCTTTAAAAAGAGGTTACTGTACATTAATGGCTCCTATACACCGCCCGAGACCATGTATGAGCCGTTCCATGGAAGCTTTCTGTTCCTGGCTTGAGCTGGCGTTTTGCAAAGAATAACAACTCACAGCCTGGCTTCACGTGATTTTAATTGTTGCAAAATAGTTTAGCATGTTAAAATAATTATACTAAAAAGTTCTATATTTACCCATAATCCTGTGGTGCAGAGGGTGGCGAGGTCCTCTGCTTCATGTGGGTATCAGCAGTGGAACACTGGGAACAAAGAGTTCAAAGTATTTCTGTGATCCAACAGTGCGCCACATACACGATCTTGTGCAGAGCTCATGCAGGATTGTGTCCACCCCATGGAGTTCTATGGACTCCAGAACCAGATATCAGTGGTGGCTGACAAGCCACTATGACAGCGGCACGGCCGAGGAGGCGCTGAGAGGTATCGGCACTTTTTAAAAAAAAGTTAAGCTCAAGTTGAAAAGTGATGGGCCCGATTAGATTCTATGCGCAAACGTTAACGCGCATCCAAAATTGCATTAACGCAAGAGGGCAAAACCCTTTGCGCTGAACGTCGTATTACAATGTCAGCGCAACAAACGCGCGTATACGTCTAACGCGGGTGAACCTGCGCGAACCCTGCGCGAGCATACTTTACTGCGCGCGTCCTATACTTAACATTGTGAGCGCAAATGCGTTTGTGCGCTGGTATGCGGATGGTATTACAATCTATGCGCAGTTTGTAACGCACAGCCTTTGCGCGCATATTTTTAGCAACTCCTAAAAGCTGGTGTTAACGGCAAATTCTATCAACCTGAGCGAAACCAAATACACCAGCCCAAAAAAAAATACGCAGCAAAGTATAGTTACACATTCTACACATACCCAAACCAATAAAATGGGGAAGTTGTGTGTGTTTTTTTTATTGATGCAGCATATATGCGCAGATTGACTTTGACAGGCGCAAACACTTAACTTGAGACAATTGTGTTTTTTAATTCTGATTGGCTGAATCGCGTGGAAAAAAACATTCCGCACACTGATTTCTGCACGTAAGGTTTCTGCACGCGCGTTTTTGCGCATCCGTTTTCCGCACGTTTTTTTTTGACGGATGAAAATATGCGAGAGGATTGTATTACCAGCGTTGATTTACGCGCGTTAACGCTTGACGCAAAAATTCACGCATTTACCGTGCGTTTTTGCGTGAAGAATGTAATAGGGCCCACCATGTCCTATCTGACTAGAGCACATATGTTTTACTTTAATGGCTTGAGGAATCAAGAATTTAACTCCACGTGGGTCTAAATACACGTTCAAATTTGTGTCTAAAACAGCAAAGCACTGTAGCCATCAAGCACCGCAGAGTGACTGCGTGAGTTGCATGACTCAAGTTGACTGATTAGATCGGCGTCAATGTCTTGTAGTGCTTGGAGCTCCAAGCATTAATTTAGAATTGAGCTTGTCCTCATTGTGGAGGTTTACAGTATCTACCACAACGGATTAAGTAACTCAAGTTTGACTGAATATAGAAAATCATTTTATGTAAGTGAACCAACTGATTCAATTATGACACCTTTCTTTCCTTTTATTACCTTATGCCTAAATCCTATCCCCAAGCATGCATTCATAAAAACATTATCAGTGTATGATAGAATATTGAAGGGCACACTCTCAACTCGGGTTGCCAGTCCTCCAAACAATACAGAACACTAACATGAAAAAGCCAATCACAATGTGAAGGTTCACTCTACAGTTGCTTTAATGCCTTCCATATATAGAGACAACGTATTGACTCACATTCCGAGCGTTTTGCAAGTGATCCGTATATACACACGTTTCGGCTGACAATATGAGCCTTTTTCAATTGTTCTGTATGTACATACACACATTTCAGCTCGTAATCTGACCCTTTTTCAAGTGTTCCGTACATACACACAACAAATCAGCTCATATGCTGAGTCTTTTTAAAGTGTTTACAACCACCTACACTGATGAAGGTCTTTCTTCCATTGGCTACAGCAAGCCTAATGGAAGTCTAGTCCAATAATATCTTCTTTTTTCTTTTTTTTTTGAGAAAGGATTTTACCAGGAAGAATACATTGAGATTTCTCTCGTTTTCAAGTTTGTCCTGGGTGGCGAGTATGTACCATTAGGTGTACCATTACTTAGATTTTGCCAAAGCTTTCGACACAGTTCCACACAAAAGGTTACTACTTAAATTAAGAAAAAATGGTCTAGATGAAAATACTTGTTCTTGGATAGAAAACTGGCTAAAAGATAGGGTACAGAGAGTGGTCATAAATGGTACATTTTCAAGATGGACACCAGTGGTAAGTGGTGTCCCTCAGGGGTCTGTTATAGGACCAATACTATTCAATTTATTTATAAATGACCTTGAGATAGGCATTGAAAGTCATGTATCAGTGTTTGCAGATGACACAAAGCTAGGAAAAGTAATACAATGTGAGCAGGATGTTACTTCGCTGCAGAGGGATTTAGATATATTGGGGGACTGGGCACTTAAATGGCAGATGAGATTTAATCTAGATAAATGTAAAGTTATGCACTTTGGAGTGAAGAACACACAAGCAATTTATACCCTAAATGGTACGGAGTTAGGGAAATCCAAGCAGGAGAAGGATTTGGGAATAATCATAGACTTCAAACTAAGTAACAATGTGCAATGTCAAACAGCAGCCGCCAAGGCCAGCAAAGTACTGGCATGCATTAAAAGGGGAGTTCACTCACGGGATGAAAACATAATTTTGCCTCTGTATAAATCAATGGTCAGGCCGCACCTTGAATATGCCGTGCAATTTTGGGCACCTGTCTTAAAAAAAGATATTATATCGTTAGAAAAAGTGCAGAGACGGGCAACTAAATTAATAAGGGGGATGGAAGGGTTAAGTTATGAGGAAAGACTAACAAGCTTAAACCTGTTTAGTTTAGAGAAAAGGCGCCTTAGAGGGGATCTGATAACCTTATATAAATATATACGGGGCCATTATCAACCATTGTCTGATAACCTATTCATTAACAGGACTATACACAGGACAAGGGGTCATCCATTTAGACTGGAAGAAAGAAAATTTAGCTTAAAGCATAGGAAGGGTTATTTTACGGTGAGAACAATCAAGCTGTGGAATTCTCTGCCTGTTGAGGTGGTTGGGTCAGAGTCTGTACAGACTTTTAAAAAACGACTGGATGACTTCCTGCAGACACAGAATATTAAGGGTTATAATATTTAATATGTGGGTAAAAGCTTCTTGATCCAAGGAGAAATCTGACTGCCATTCTGGGGTCAAGAAGGAATTTTTTCCCAGTATGTTGCATATTGGCAAGCATTCAGACTGGGTTTTTTGCCTTCTTTTGGATCAACAGCAGTAGGTTATGTGGGAGAGGCTGAACCCGATGGACGCATGTCTTTTTTCAGCCTATATAACTATGTAACTATGTAACTATGTGTCTTGCCCAAGAACACTTACTGGAGAGGTGCTCTTGCTGGGATCAAACCCATGTCTCCACAGGCTCTCTCCACGCAGAGCAGTGATGTTACCTCTACTCCACCCAGCCGGTACTATCTAAACATTAGTATTTATTTTTTTACATATGATTTCTGTGCATTAGTTTAATGAGTAATTTTCAGATGTCGTGGGTGTAGTCCATGTTATTCTATCTTGGTGTGGTTAAAGCCATCCCAGGGTCATCACTATAGGTGTCTGAAAATCATTCATTGAGCTACAAAGCCTAGAGTAGTTTTGAGATGATACGGCCCCTATTCTGGTATAACCAACAAAGGGCTGAAGGGCAACCATTTGCTTTTGCAGCTCCTTATCACTGGTTCCATTACAAGCAATTATGTATTAGCTGCTCACATCATAAAACAAGGGAGCCGCTAGGTCAATGGTTCCCAACCCTGGTCCTCAGGACCCCCTAACAGGCTAGGTTTTAAGGATTACCTTGAGGAAATGCAGACAGAATCCTGCAATCACTGTGCAGCAAATCATATCCCCTGTGCTGTGCTTCAGGTATCCTGCAAACCTGTTCTGTTAGGAGGACCTGGGGACCAAGGTTGAGAAACACTGTGCTAGATGATAACAACAGTGGCACCTTGTGCCATCAATGGAATCATCTCCTGGATATCCTAGGACTCCATGAAGAAGAGTGAATTCTGTGCGTGATTGTGTATGCAGTCTTGCATAGAGTTAGTGAAAGGACACTGGGGAAACATGTGTTCCGCGTTTCCTTTTGAAAACGGCAAGAGGAGGTGGTGGAATGCGTTGTCCTCTGCACTTTGGTCCCAAGAGAGAGTATTTCTGTAATGATCACCCCTATAGAGGGTGATGGGGGGCTTTTAGGCTGAGTAGTTTGAAGCCTTGAGGGCAGGTAAAATGTTTGCTGCTTATAGCAGAATCCAGCACACACTTACAGAACTCAGAAACAAGAGAGATAGTGCAGAACACAAACACAATAGGTAGCCCTGCACTGGGTATGATTTCTCATCTAAAGACAGATTTCAGGACTGGGGATAGACACAACGGATTCAGCAACCTGCAGGGCAGAACCTTCATAAATCACAGATCATATATACAGGGTATGACAAACATACAGCAGGGATCAAGAGTCAGAATCGTCAGAAGGCAGTCCAGGAATCTATTTTAAGGAGACAGACGTGAGAATATCCAGAAACCAGAGCTAAAGGGTCATACACAGAAAATATCAGAATGCAAAACAGCAATACAGGGAGCAAGAACTCAATAGGAATAAACCTATCCTGATCCAAGGGTCAAGTGTACTGCTGGCACTATATATAGGGCTGAGCAGGTCATATGACTGCAGACTATCAGCCCAATAGAGATGGCTTGCAGAGCCTGGGCCTGAAATCCATCAAACAGAGGGATCCCTGCTTCCACCACCAGGGGACAGGGCTGAAATGTGACAATTTCATTTTTTAGCAATATTTTTAAGAGTTTAAATGTAAAAAAAAAATCACTTTTTTAATATACCAGCTGGAGATGGGAATAATGAGTGACCTCGGAATCTCTCGTTACCCTTCAGCCACAAACTAACACTTCTTATACAAAGCTTGGGAAGTGTTAATTTACTGTAACCTGGCGTTACAGGGTGAACAAGTGATCTGTTAGTGTTATCAAGTGAGGCTGTTACATAGCGCTGCCAGATCGGCCATGTTTTACGGGACAAATATTACTAATTCATGTAAAGTGGGAGCACAGGATTGGTGTTGCCCTGCAACATGTATAATTTATATAGGGTTGAAGGGAAATCATATACCTATTCTAATCAAGGCAGATCACCTAGGATTCCACTGATTCCTTGCCTATAGTACATGAGTTATACATACTGCAGGGCATCAATTTACATGCACTGCCCATCAGCATGAATAAATTATATGTGTCCAGGAAAACATGGCCTATCTGGTAATCCTACTGTTACACTTAATGGCTCACTTGGAATTGCGTCACATGTACTTTATATATTTCATTTTATCTTATCATGCGCTGACGGTTTTCGCTGTCTAGGACAATAAATACCTCCAGTCGCTTTTATAGATGGAGGGAAATCCCTACGACATGCCATGAAGGTTGCACACTGAGGTTTCAGCATCTTTTAGTTACATATATAATATGTTACTCTCAGTAAGAATTTATTACAGCTTTTCATTCTCTGCACCTGCTTCTTACAAAACTGCAGAATTGTTGGAATTTCTGAAAACTGGATAGATCTCCTCAAAAAGAGATTATGGAGTGATGATAATCCAGTCTAATATTGGGCACCTGTTTTAAAAAAATATACAGGGTGTCAATAAAGTCATGATCCCACACCACACATTCATCTAAAGTCAGTGATCCTCTGCTTTAGATGAAAGTGTGGTGTGGGATCATGTGCAATCGGATCATTGGTCCGTTTTTCTTCGGCGAGACATCAATTACTACAAATGTTTACCTTGACCTTTTGACTGAATACGTTTCACCACAACTACATGACCTTCAACCAACCATCATTTTCCAACAAGATGGTGCATCACCACATTGGGGACTGCATGTTCGTGGGTTCCTAAATGAAACATTTCCCGGCCGGTGGATTGGAAGGGGTGGCCCAATTCCCTGGCCACCTCGTTCCCCAGATATCACTCCCCTCCACTTCTTTCTATGGGGTTATGTTAAAGCTATGGGGCCATATTACATTCTTTACGCAAACGTGAACGCGTGCAAAAACGCATTAACACGAGGGGCAAAACCCTTTGCGCTGAACGTCGTATTACATTCTCAGCGCAACAAATGCGTGTATACGTCACGTCTACCGCGGGTGAACCTGCGTGAACGCTGCGTGAGCTTTGCGCATCCTATACTTAACATTGTGAACGCAAATGCGTTTGTGCGCTGTTACGCGGATGGTATTACAATCTATGCGCAGTTTGTAACGCACAGCCTTTACGCGCATAATTTTATCAACTCCTAAAAGCTGGTGTTAACGGCAAATTCTATCAACCTGGCCGAACCCAAATACACCAGCCCAAAAAAATACGCAGCAAAGTATAGTTACACATTCTACACATACCCAAACCAATAAAATGGAGAAGTTGTGCGGGTTTTTTTTATTGATGCAGCATATATGCGCAGATTGACTTTGACAGGCGCAAAAACTTAACGTGAGACAATTAAGGTTCTTAATTCTGATTGTCTGAATCGCGTGAAAAAATCAGTCCACATACTGATTTCTGCGCACAATGTTACTGCGCGGGCGTTTTTGCACGTCCGTTTTAAAAGTGTTATTTTTTGACGGATGAAAAAATGCGCAAGGATTGTAATACCAGCGTTGATTTACGTGCGTTAACATTTGACGCTTCGCGCAAAAATTCACACGTTTACCGTGCATTTTTGTGTGAAGAATGTTATAGGACCCATGGTGTATGGAACAAAGGTACGGGACATCACTAATCTAAAGCAGAGGATCACTGATGCCATTGCCACCATTAATGAAGGTTTGCTACAGCCAACATGGCAAGAAATCGAGTACCGTCTTGATGTGCTTCGTGCAACTAATGGTGCCCATATAGAGGTGCATTAAATGAGGCAAAAAAAACTTAAATATATACATCTCATTTTGCAATAACTTTCACTTATCTGTCTTTTCATTTGCCTTTGTAATACATTTTTGAAGTTGTAAAGAGACTTTAACCCCTTAGTGACCGGGCCGTTTTACACAAATCCGTCCTTTAGTGACCGCTGCTGTTTTTACGTTTCTGCGCTGTTAGTGTTTAGGTCAAATTTTCCTCTTACTCGTTTATTCAACCCACACATATTATACACCTTTTTTCCCGCCATTAAATGGACTTTCTAGAAATACCATTATTTCCATCATATCGAATAATTTACTATAAAAAAAATATGAAATAAAAAAAATATGAAATATTTAACACTTTTTCGTAATTTAATCCACAAAATCTACAACCAACAAAAAAGACTCCGGCTAAATAGTTTCAAAATTTTGTCCCGAGACTAGAAATACCCAATTTTTACATGTTTTTGCTTTTTAACCCCTTCACTGCTGAGCCAGTTCACCTATGTGCGCTGCGCTCATTCTGACCATTTTGTGCTAATTATTTTGAGATGACAGCCTAGGTCCTATTTAATTAAACCCCCTTCCAGACAAAAAAAACTTTAAAAAAAAACATTTTTTATTTTATTAAATTTTTTTATTATTTTTAATTTTCTTTTTAAACCAAACCTGGCCATGATCAGGCCTTTCAAATGATGTCAAATATGACCATCTAGCTGCCATGGATCGGGAGATAGGGGGATCCTTAGGATCCCCTTATCTCTACATGGCAGCTAGATGGTTAACTGGCCCACTGACATCCTCACACATATGGTGAGGTTGTCAGTGGGTGGGGGGGGGGACCTGGAGGCTTGGCTGACATCCAAGATGTCAGCCCCCCTCCAGGTTCGAAAAGCGTTTTGGCGCCAATTAGCACAAATATTGTGCAGACCTCTACACTTATATAATCACAGTAGAACTAATCATGTCGCACTCACATGTCCTCGAGCCTCCTTGACTAGATGACTCAGTAGCCGCGTGTCAGATCCACTTATTGAGGGGGGGTCCTTTCCCTTGTCCTCATAATCCCACACGGAAAGGTCGGTCCCCTCTTTTACTCCAAACACATCGACCAATGGATTAAAAACTTTTTATTAAATAAAATGCGGACAGCCACATAAAATAACACCATAAAAACAAATATACCGAGACGCGTTTCACCTACTGACTGTAGGCTTCCTCAGTCGAATTGATTCCACGAACTTTGTATGTCCTATTTAGAGAGTACCGTCCATTACCGTCTATTTCGGCATGAGTTCCATGTCATAGTGCTCTTTGCATTTTGACTCTATGGTTTAAACCCTAAAAGGGGTTATTCAGAGAGCACCGATATGTGCCCTTTCGTTCCCCGCACTTCGGGGCGATTCTGTGATTCTAGTTCGCCGACTCGGCGGTGTATTCAAGTACAACCGCAGGGTCCAGGGAAATCCCGCCGCAAACCTAATGAACACCCGCCGAACACTCACCGAGCACTCACCTAACACTGACCGAAAACCCGCAGAAACCGCCGGAAAAACCACACCGAACACAAAGGAAAAAGCCGCCGATCACAGCGTAGAGCAGTCGCCGGAAAAAGCCGACACGCTGATGAACGGGGTAAAAAAACAAACAGTACGCTTGAAAGTTTCAAAATTGAAACGCTGTTTTGAAAAAAAACTACTGAACGAAAATGTCTGGAATTTACATATAAGATCCAATGAATGATAATAAAAAGGGCTGTTACAGAAAAAAAAAACATTAAAAAAACTGATTTTTTTTGCCGAAAAATGCCTAAAGGATCCTAAAAAAATCTATACATAAAGAGACTTTTTACTGCAGAATATTATAATAAACGGTTTATTAGATATTGGATTAAAACGGGAATATTTTTAACATTGAAGCCTATTGGATTCGCCTGAATAAACCTGTCGAATGAAACCACCGAACAGAAGGACATTTCAGCAACGTCTCTCTACTGTTCGGTGTCGCTGAATAGATCAACCATTGCTTCTCTATGAGGGATTTGACTGCCGTCGAACAGGCACCGTACGTGCAGGCCATTTGCCAAAATTTGGCGGAATGCCTGCTCTCTGAATAGCTGAATGGCCCCGAAATGTCACTGTATGCTGAATTTCAGTGTCCGGTTACATTTCGGACCTCTCTGAATAACCCCTTAAATTTCCATTTCTCATTCTACTTATTGTTATGTGTAAGGGGTACACTTTTTTGGATGAGCTGCACATACAATATTCTTGTTCAATTCCTATCGATACAGTGATTAGCGCCATCCCATATTTTCTTGGTAAAATATACAACTCTCAGGTGCTCATGATAAAGTAAATAGTCATGCAAAGCAGCAGGTGGTATCGGAAACTATCGGTAGCTATGCTGTGCTCTCGCTAATCTTTCATAAAAATGATAAAAGGAGACGAGACGACGCATTATATAAAGGACCGGCGGTGGCTCGGACAACTGATCTCCTAGAGATTTTAGGAAATAAAGTAAGTACAAAGATTGCATTGCAAAGAATGAGGGGATTAACAGGGTTATTCAAAGAGAATCGAAAAGTCACCGCACGTTCGGTGACTTTTCGTTCTCTTCAATTCGGTGCGATTCGGCGATCTCATTTCAGCGACCCTGCGGTGTATTCAGCAAGCACCACAGGGCCGCCGTAATGCAGGAAAAGTCGCCGCAAACCCGACGAAACACTCACCGCAAAACCCGACGAAGGCTCACCAAAACTCGGAAAAACATCTGGATTAACCCCGTCGAACACACCGGAGAAACCAGAGCAGCCGCCGATCATATCGCAGAGCAGCCGCCGGAAAAACCAGACACCGCAGACGAATGGAGTGAAAAAAACCAATAAACTGTACACTTGAATGTTTGAAAAGTGAAACACTGTTTGAAAAGAAACTACTGAGCGAAAATGTCTGGAATTTACACATAAGATCCAATGAATGATAATAAAAAGGGCTGTTACAGGAAAAAGAAAAAACGATTTAAAAAAAACCCGAAAAATAATTTTCGCCAAAAAATCCTGAAAAATGCCTAAAAGATCCTAAAAAATCTATAAATTCAGCGTTCGGTTACCTTTCCTGGCCATTCGGCTATTCAGAGAGCAGGCAGTTCGCCAAATGTTGGCGAATTGCCTGCACATATGGTGCCTGTTCGGTGCCTGTTCAAGGGCAGTGAATCCCCATAGACTTTTTACTGCAGAATATTATAATAAACGGTTTATTAGATATTGATTTAAAACGGGAATATTTTTAACATTGAAGCCTATGGGGTTTGCCTGAATAAACCTGTCGAATGAAACCACCGAATGGCAGGGCATTTCGGCAACTTTTCACTGCTGGTTTTTGTTCTCTGAATAGCCGAAACATTGCTTCTCTATGGGGATTCACTGCCCTCGAACAGGCACCGAACAGGCACCGTATGTGCAGGCAATTCGCCAACATTTGGCGAACTGCCTGCTCTCTGAATAGCCGAATGGCCAGGAAAGGTAACCTTTTGCCAGCAATTTGGATCTCTTTGAATAACCCTGTAAGACAAAACATCAACCAAACAGCAGCTCTGGAGAAAGATCAGAGAGGACCAGACAGATTTCCAAGATAAGGAGAAGTCACTGGTTTCTAATCCTGAATAATAATATTTATATTATTATTATTAGGAAGAAGAACAGATTCAAATGGGTAAATAAGCATCATAATAAGTAATAAAAAATCCAAAATATAAACATTATATCATGTGATGAGTGTTATTTCTGACAGTGTTATTTCATTGCTCATCTCCAGCTGGTTCCTCAAAAACAAGAAGTATCCCTTGGGTCAATCTCATAAAGCTTCAATGGGATGAAGACTTTCCTGCAGGAACATTGTTATGGTATATATTCAGCATGGACCATAAACTCTAAGCGGGTTTCCAGGTGGAAAATAAAAATCTGAATTTTATGAAATGCAAAAATTCTAACCAAAACCAAATAAATGCACCTGGTGAAGACCATCATCTGGAGTATCTACTGCACACGTATTAAGAGATCCTCCAGTGCTATTAAACACGTGCGTTCTGTGTCAGGATATATATAACTATGTTGATTAATACGATAAAACTCTGCGGGCCCTATTACATTCTTCACGCAAAAACACACACGCATCGCGTGAATTTTTGTACAAAGCGATAAACGTTAACACGCGTAAATCAACGCTGGTATTACAATCCTCGTGCATTTTTTCATCCGTCAAAAAATAACGCGCGTAAAACTGACGGGCAAAAACGCGCGCGCAGCAACGTTGCGCGCAGAAATCATTGTGCGGACTGTTTTTTTCACGCGATTCAGCCAATCAGAATTAAGAACCACAATTGTCTCACGTTAAGTTTTTACGCCTGTCAAAGTCAATCTGCGCATATATGCTGCATCAATAAAAATGCACGCACAACTTCTCAAATTTATTGTTTGGGTATGTGTAGAATGTGTAACTATACTTTGCTGCGTATTTTGTTTTTGGGCTGGTGTATTTGGTGTCGGCAGGTTGATAGAATTTGCCATTAACACCAGCTTTTAGGAGTTGCTAAAATTATGCGCGCAAACGCTGTGCGTTACAAACTGCGCATAGATTGTAATACCATCCGCGTACCAGCGCACAAACGCGTTTGCGCTCACAATGTTAAGTATAGGACGCGCGAAGTACAGTAAGCTCGTGCAGCGTTCGTGCAGGTTCACCCGCGTTAGACGTATACGCGCGTTTGTTGCGCTGACATTGTAATACGACGTTCGGCGCAAAGGGTTTTGCCCCTCGCGTTAATACGTTTTTGCGCGCACGCAAACGTTTGCGTGATGATTGTAATAGGGCCCTTCATGTATAATACACACAATACGATGTAGCAAATGCCACCTATTAATTAAAAATGAATTCGTCACGAGACACCGTGACAAATTAAAAGATAGGTCATCCCAGGTGAACAATGCAGCTGATTAAAAAAACACCAAGCACAACACACACAAAAAACATATTTAATGAAAAGCACACAGATGATTGGGCCAAGATGCAGGTGTGGACTAATTTATGCCAGTCGTGCAGAAAGCAATCTGCGTGTAGACAGATTTGGATTGCCCTGTGGTTGACAAAAGATTGAAACCTGGCCAAAGGGGTCCGTGTCACAAAAAAAGGTGATGGATGAGACAGAAACATTGACTTTCAGTTGCTGTTTTAACTTTAGTAACAAAATAACCATAAGCTGTCTAGAAGAAGACATGTATCCACCAGTAAAATAAGGGTGACATATTATTTCACAATTATTAAAGGGTCTATTCACTAAAAGGGGAAACTCTGGAGAACTTTTGGAGAAGTGAAAATTTTAGCTCAAAACAGCCAAACCACCAAAATTCTCCCATTTATCTCAGTTTCCAAATTGGCTAGTTTGACCTAGAATTTTTACTACTCCAAAAGTTCTCCAGAGGTTCACCTTTTAGTGAATAGACCTGTAAATATTTCCAAGGATGCACGTGATGGAGGAGCTCTACTCGAAACAAAACACGCTGAGCATGCGGGATTATTTAATGTGCTTTTCTTGATTAATTAACGACTACTACGGTTTTTATTTCTCATCAATGTCTGTTTCCTTATCTTAAATGGGTCCTCCTCATGGGTTCCCTGAAACCAACCAGTCTGGTGTCCAACTATCCACTCATACTCAACAGGTGTTGGGTAGGGAAACCCCATAAACAAGCCAGATAAAGTTACTTGATGTCACTGTGCGATGACCAGCTGTGGTGCCACCAACAGAGCAGTTACCAAATGATGCCGCATCCATTCTACCCTAATGCTTTGCAATTTTTGGAATAATTACCTGAGTAGTAGCATGGCATTGGTGCTGGTATACTAGGTGGGTCGTAGATTTTACTTTTCCAATCCGGATTTTCGGTTATGTCTTCTGTCAGTGCTTTCTTTTCCTTGGGTGCTGGTGGGTACCTTCGTTTCCTTATTGGAAGGCAGGTTTGGTCCTTGCAAAGTCCTGATTCCTCCACTGAACCATTTTGTCCTTTACACCAGGATGACTCCTCCAGATGCTTTCTCTTGATGATCAATGGATGAGTTACATTGCACCCTGGCCACAGTTTATGGGGACTCTTTGGTGCCAACCTAAATGTGTCCATGGTTTTTCTGGTTCGGAGGTCCAAGGGATAAGAAGTCTCCATGTTCCCAATGCATACAGGCTGATGGGTATCCATTGATCAATGCAGCTTTATATCACTCCATTCAAGGTGCAGAATCACTGAGAGACGATAGATGTAACTGTTAATGAATGGTTCTGGCTTCTCTGTACCTCCTCCTTCTTCACTTGTCTAGACTTCTCCTCCTTCTACAGTTCCCTCATCACCCCTCCCTATCTCATCTTACCCCCTCCTTGTTTGAGGTCTATATATATATATATATATATATGGAGCGCCGTGTCTACCTTGCCTTGGAGAGTTCCTTCTCAAAGTGACCCTCCTTGGATTAACACCTGTTTGTCCTTCTACGTTTCTTTATGATCTCTCTGGATCACTTGCATCTTTTTCTTTTAACTCATGGGACTTCCTTTCCAGCCTAACTCATGTTGACTGGTTGAGAGAAGAACCTATAATTACTTTATACTTGACTTTATACTTGAAAACGAGAGAAATCTCAATGTATCCTTCCTGGTAAAATCCTTTATAAATAAAATAAAAATAAATAATACATCACACCCAATAATATAAGACTACCTTATTAAATTCCTCTTCATCCACTACCCTTCAGATTCAACGCCTGTCCTCAAATCACTTTGCTCTTCTTCATACGTCTAAGGTGCACCGCTTGACCAACCTCAGTGTTAATGCCCTTCATCTTCAAATAACATCCATCCTTGTAGACCTTGTCCTCCTTTATTATCTCCTTTCTTTTTCTTGTTGTTACTGTTTTATATTGTAACAACCACTTTCTCCTACGTTTTCTTAATTCCCAACAATTCCCCCCACTTGGGACTTATCTCCTCCTCAACCCTCCTCGTCTCTTGGTTGTCTTCTCCTGCTCCTCTACCACCCCCGGGGTCTCCCTTCTCTCCCGTCGACTATCTCACACACTGCCAGTCTATGAGTAGGAAGCAGCTTTCAGAAAGGGACTTCCCCTCTCTCACATCACACACCCAGGTACTTTCTCATTCTCTTCCCTGACGAGTCCCTCCCCTAGAACAAGGTCAGGAAATCAGGCGGGAGGCGAGGAGTGGGGGGGGCACCCCCATTGTGCAACCACTCCCTATAGCTCCAAGGCAAAGCCTGCATTGCTAGTTTTCAATGCAAGAACTGCTCGTATCGCACGGTCGCTTTATTAAAGCAGCTCGCTTTGTCTAAGGTATAAATATAACTTATGTAATACAAATAAAAATCAGTGCTTGTAATAAATTCCTGCTTTTCCGGACCTTCCACCCTTGCCACAAATTGCTCTTTGAACATTCCGATCCAGCTGTATGTTTCCAGAAAGTTATTTACGCCGCTCGTTTGTTGAGTTAAAAAAAGTCACATACCTTCACTGTTTCTCTACAGACACAAACGTAACGTTATCATTGTATAGACTTTGGGGAGTGTAAAACAAACACCCTCTTGAAGACCCCTCTAAGATACCTGCTGATGAGTTGCTCATCGGAATAGTACATTGTCATTGTGTTTCTCTTTTTTTTCCCCCTAATGTTGCATGCCGAAACGGTTTCCTGTCCGTAAACGAAGTCATCGGCTTATGTGAATCACACACAGGTTGCACAAGATAAACACAGCACATCCTGCCTGCACACGCCGCATGGAAACGACAGCAGGCAGACTGCCAACTGCAATACATAAAGCCCGAATGCAACACACACACACAGGTCTATTCAAAGAACGGTGAAACTCAGGAGAATGACAGAAGAAGTGAAAATTCTAGGTCAAAATAGCCAAACCAGAAAAATTCTCCAATTCATCTCACTTTCCAAATCGGCTACTTGGTCTAGATCAGAGGTCAGCGACCTCGGCTCCCTGATGTTTTGAGAACTACATCTCCCAAGATGCTCTGTCACCCATTAGGCTGACTGAGCCACATGGGAAATGTGGTGCCTAAAACATCAAGGAGCCAAGGTTGCTGACCCCTGGTCTAGATTGTATTCTTCTCCTGCCAATTCCCCTGCGTTTCACCTTTCTCTGAATAACCCTGACAGTGGACACTGCCGCAAAGCAGGCATGTACTGGTCATTGGGACTACAGGGAGATTCCCGGTGGGCCGATGGCTCAGTGGGCCGGTGTGAATGTTGGTTGGCCACGGAAAACATGTGGGGGACGTCATGGGGATTCCCTTTTAGAATGCGGAGGATGTCCCCCACACATTTTTATTTTTTAATGATACCAAACATGACCATGTAAAATGTCATGTAAAAAAAAAAAATTCTAAACATTTTTATTTATTTATTTAGTTATTGTGCGTGTTTGCATAAGTAAAGTAAGGCCAGTCTGAATGAAGTCTAGGGCTGATTTTTTTTTGTTCCAGTCCAGCCCTGCCGCAAAGTAACTGTTTAATGCACACGATGCGTGTTCCACATAAACGTACCCGCACCTATAGATCACGGCATGCACATACACATGCAGGGGCGTCGCTAGGGGGTGGCGGGTGACACCCTAAAAAAAAATTATTATTATTATTTTTTTTAAAAAAAAATATATTTTACCAGGAAGGATACATTGAGAATTCTCTCATTTTCAAGTATGCCCTGGGTAGGCAAGGCCGAGGTTGGCACTTTCCAGGGGGTGGCAAAAAAAAAAACACCACAAAGAGGATATTCACAGAGCACTGAAATGACGCAGACATTTCAGTGTTCAGTTGTTCCCCGCACTTTGGGGAATCAAATTTCCCCGGTGAATTCACCACAGAGTCCCTGAAGTGCAGGGAATCAGCCACCGAATGTTGCCGCAAACCCGTCGCCTGCTGTTATAAAAAGAACTACTGAACGAAAATGTCTGAAATTAACATATAAGTTCCTATGAATGATAATAAAAAGGTCTGTTACAGAAAAAAATGAAAAATTGCTATTAGAATAAAAAAAAATTAATTTTTTTTGGAAAAATGCCTAAAAGATACTAAAAAAATAAAATCAATAAATAAAGAGATTTTTTACTATGGATTAAAGGAATAAACGGTTTATTAGATATTGGATAAAAACAGGAATATTTTTAACATTGAAACCTCTGGTGTTCGTTCGCCCTGAATAAACCTGCCAAATGAAAACACTGGACATCAGGACATTTCTCTGCTGTTCGGTGTCTCTGAACAGATTAACCATTACTTCTCTATGGGGACTTTCACTGCCTTCGAACAGGCACCGTACTTGCTGGCAGTTTGCCAAAATTTGTGTATGAGCATATGAGAGAGCTCCACAGCAATAAAACTCACAGTAATGTGCGCTGTGTATTATGAGCATTCAGTGTTATATGGGAGTACTGACTTATGAGTAAAAGTAGTTAAAAAAATCTGTAAAACTCGGGGGGGGGGCACACCATAAGTTACCAACCCTAGTGACGCCACTGGACACATGTATGCAGGCAGTGTAAACGCTACCCCACCCTCGTAGGGCTGAATCAGGGAATGGGTTCCAGGAAATGTGAAATTCAAGTGGAATTTAGGAGAATGCAAGGGAGGAGATATCAGTGCGTGTTGCAACAAGATAGAGAAGGAGGGGGGAGAAGGAGGTAGAGGAGGAGGTGGCTGGTATTTCGGGAAAAAAAATAGTTTTCTGAAGAAAAGACCACCGGCGTCACGCATGCATACGCCGAGGTGTACGCGATCCGCAGGGTTCGTTTGTTATTGTCGTGAAATGCTTCACGTCATACGAAGTCAAGTGCGAGGATCGATATGACTGTGCGCACTTCTCACGAAGAGCGGGGAGGGAGGGGGGGAGCGAAGGGACTTTCTGTGATGGAAGAACGGCGAGAGGAACTGTGTGATGAGGGAGACGACAGGCGATTAATGAGAAACGAAGAGGTAGCAGAAGAGTAAGAGGATGGAGAAGGCACTAAAGGGGAACTGTCATGAAACAATACACTTTTGATATGATTGTAACGTGCATCACAATGCAGTGATTTGCTTGAAGAATGTACTAACCACCCACTGTTATTTTTAATGTTTTTTGTCCTTTCATTCTGGAGATAGATTGTAAGCTCTCAAGCAGGGTCCTCTTTTTCTGTCGTTCTCATTGTGTCAAACCTAAGCGTTCATTTTATGTTTGTTTTGTCCTACCTGTTGTACAGCGCTGCGGAATATGTTGGCGCTTTATAAATAATTGTTCTTGTGGTCATAATGACATTTTTACCCCCTCTTATTTCAGTTTGTCTCTTTGTGTTTTCATAAACGAATGTTTAATTAATAAAATACAGGCGCAGCGGTTAATTAACAGTGTTTCAAGTCCCCAGATTCCGCCAGATTCACATCAAAAAATGAAGCAGAATCTGTTGCCTAAAAATGCGGTGGTCATCATCGAATTATAGTGAGGGTCGCATACAAAAATAGTGCATAATCTGTTTGTTAATAGGGATGAGCCGAACACCCCCGTGTTTGGTTCGCATTCGAACTCGAACAATTTCAAAAGTTCGAGTTCGAACTCGAACCGAACTCAATGTAAGTCAATGGGACTCAAAAGTTCGATTTTTAGAGTGCCCTCCAAGAGGGCATATATGCAAGATATTTCCCATAAAAGGTGTATGGGGGTCCGGGTAGTGCCCTGGGGGACAGGAAACAAGGACAAAAAGTTTAAAAAAAGACGTTTTTAAAGGAACAGTGAGTTGACCATGACATAAGGGTTAAAAATAAAAACGAAAAATTCCTTCAAATATCGTGCCTAGGAGGTCCCCATAACCTGCCCGTGAAGTGGCGGATTTGTAGGATGTATAGAAACATCGCCAAGCCCTGTAAAGGAATGCGCGCACGCGCGAGAACAGACCCTCCTATGTAGTGTAAAATCAGGTACTCTGGCGCCCTCGGCTGGCCGATTAAGGGTACTGCGGGACACCTGCTCTGGAGATCCTCGAATGCCTCCCATTGACCTATCAAAGATCCAGGTACCTCAACTCCACCTACGAGAACCAGGTGAGAGATATTCTCTTGATCCCATGAACCCTATTTAAATCCGCCTTCCTTCCCAGCACATTATCCAGGTTCTACTGTGCCTTCCGCCTCAGTTTTCCTAGAGTTCCTCGTATTCCTTGATCACGTATCTTCTGACCATTCGACCCGGATTGTGCCAACGACTACGCCACCTTCTTCAACCCTTCGACCCGGATTGTGCCAACGACTACGCCATCTTCTTCTGACCCTTCGACCCGGATTGTGCCAACGACTACGCCATCTTCTTCTGACCCTTTGACCCGGATTGTGCCAACGACTACGCCACCTTCTTCAACCCTTCGACCCGGATTGTGCCAACGACTACGCCACCTTCTTCAACCCTTCGACCCGGATTGTGCCACCGACTACGCTGCCTTCTTTAACCCTTCGACCCGGATTGTACCACCGACTACGCTACCTTCTTCAACCTTCGACCCAGATTGTGCCACCGACTACGCTACCTTCTTTAAACCTTCGACCCGGATTGTGCCATCGACTACGCCACCTTCTTCAACCCTTCGACCCGGATTGTGCCACCTACTACGCCGCCTTCTACACTCTTCGACCCGGATTGTACCATCGACCACGCCATCATCCTCGTTATTATCCGTTGTTCTTCCTGAGACTTTGTTTTACGAATTCCACTCCAACCTTATTGACTGTATTATTTTCTGGACTTCAACTACTATTTATGGTTTACTAAAAGATTACTTTACTCTCCATCGCCTCCTGATTTCCTTATCCATAGCTTGCCTTTGGGTTCCATACACACACTTCACAGGATCCAAACCCTGCATTACAGTGTGATAAAGATTTTATTAAGCCCTTGATTACAAATGACGTAACATCTACATCATTAATGATTGGCTTTACAGAGCCTTGGTCCTTAAGGGGTTAAACAGCATATCAGAGGAACATGTAGTAGAAATGACACTTCTTAGAATTCAAAACAAGCACAGTGTTTGTTCATACATGTGCAGGAGTCCCCAACCAGTCTGCAGGCAATGTATCAAATTCTAATTGCTAATTAGAAGCACATGTTATTTCCAAACACTAATTAAACACCTGTTGTTTACGCCGTTTGAGAGCACAGGTCATTTAGAGGTGAGAATCGTTGCACCTAGACATTAGGTAGTTTTCTTAATTCAATATCTAATAAACCGTTGCTTATAGAGTATAAAGAGTCTCTTTATTTCTAGATTTTTTAGTATTTTTTAAGCATTTTTTATACTTTTAAAAAAAAATAAAAAAATCGAACTTGAACCGAACATGCCAAAAAGTTCGAAGTTTGCGAACTTTCGAACTGCCAATGTTCAAGTCGAACTCCGAACTGATCGAACCGAACAGCTCATCCCTATTTGTTAACCCTTTGCGCCGCGGGGTGTGCTATGCTGTCCTCATGGTGGGAGGGACACCACGGGACTGCATAGCATCCCCCTCTGCCTTCAATGAACAGTCTATGAGCCCAGATGACGCGCGGCATGCGTCATTGGCGACTGTGGGCCGGCTGAACTCAGGCCGTCCCACTGCAGCCAATGACACATCGCGGGCCTCAGGAGGGGCCAGAGAGTCTTGGACCATACTATGATGAAGGGAGGGGTTAAGGTTAGGGGTAATTTTTATTAAAAGTAGAATCTCCATTAAAAAATGGTAATTTTTCTGATGCTCCTCAAAGTTAGTGTCGCGTTCCTCCTCAATATATAAATGTCTGATCCTATACGCAGCACAACTATCCTACACTTCGGATCCTTTGAGTGGTCGGTGCGTCTACCTACATGGGAATAGGAGGAGAACGTAACCAGTAACAGAAGAGGGGTTAATACTATACGGAATGTCAGAAGGAATGCCAAAGGTCATTTACCAGAGTGGGTAATCAGGAATGCCAGGGGTCGTATACCCGAGCGGGTTATCAGGAATGCCAGGGGTCATAAACCCGAGCGGGTTATCAGGAATGCCAGGGGTCGTATACACGAGCAGCTTATCAGGAATGCCAGGGGTCGTATACCCGAGCGGGTTATCAGGAATGCCAGGGGTCATATAACCGAGCGGCTTATTAGAAATGACAGGGGTCGTATCTCCAGAGTAGAGCATCAGCCAAATGTACCGGCTGGGTGGAGTAGAGGTAATGTCACTGCTCTGCATGGAGAGAGCCTGTGGAGTCATGGGCTCGATCCCAGCGAGCAACCTCTCCAGTAAGTGTCTTTGGCAAGACACCCAACGGTACATACTCGCCACCCAGGACATACTTGAAAACAAGAGAAATCTTAATGTATCCTTCCTGGTAAATTCCATTCTCAAAAAAAAATAAAAAATGCCAGAGGTCGTCTTGCAAATCCGGTTGTCAAAGGAATGCCAGGGGTTAAGCACAGGAGGGGAGTCAGACAAGCCAAATCAGGAAACAGAAATTAAAATATAAGATATGCGAGCACTGAGAGGCGTGAGAACCACGTCAGTGCAATGAGCATAATTTAGTCAACTGTTTTTAAACCTGGCAGGTGCGGTGTCATCATGCCCCGCCCACGGCCGTACCACGTGATCACAAGTGCCCTGCATATCATTCGATGACCGGCCAGCGAGCAGTGAGGAAGACACTGCCGGGTGCCGGTGGACCAGAACGGCGTGGGATGTGACAATATCATCTTAATTATATTAGCGCCATTTTTAGCCCATACTTGCATAACTTACCTGATGTGAGGTAAGCCCCATCAATTTTTGACCAAACCCATGTCAAAAACTACTTTTTATAACTGGGAATTTTATCATTTATCATTTTTTATTATGCAACCTTTTTTACACAGCTTTGCTATTCGGACCCTAAAGGTGGCGCTGTCCTGATTGGATTCCAGATAGATAAATGCATCACATAGTTTGTTTTACAATCCTTCCAGTTCTAGTTTATCCTAGTTGTATTATTAGAATTTTATTGGCAAAACAAGTTTTTACAAAGCAGTTCTAAGAAATGGAGTTACCCAGAATCCTTTTGAGTGATACAGATGGCACGTCTGGCACACACAGGGTAGATCAAAGAGGCTTGATTCTATGATCTCTCCTTCATTCAATCCTTGGGAGTTGGTGTGAGTAAGGGTTAATTAAAGGGACACTCTATGAAATGTAGAGTTTCATTTTTTGCCTTTAAATAATTGGGCTGGTGATGCCGACAGCCTTTGCCTTATTATTTTTTTCATATAAGGTGATTTTACTCACCTTTTTTCTCCCTCGCAGGTGCAGCGCTTCCTCTTCAGCTCAGGAACTCCCGAACCCGGTAGTCCCTGACGCTTTCTAATGTAAATTGTGCTCCTACGCAGCATGTGTAGTGTAGGGGTCGCAAACTGCACACTGCTACAGACTTGCGGCGCTCTTTATGTACGCACATTCCGTGGTACAGAACAATGGATCGGAGCTGCACGCGCATGCACAGAACTGATCCATCAGCTGATCCATCTCTGAGAATGCTCACTGTTGTTGGTGGACTAAGGGAGAGCGACACGAACTTACTCTCTATGTGTTGACGTCTCTGGTGACCGGCAACCGGGAACTTAAAAAATCCTGGCTAGCGGTGACGCAGGGTGGAGGAAATTTCCCCCAACGTTTCTGTAGGGCAGAAGGGGGAAGATTTGGAGTCTCTGCACATCCTGGCCACCAAAAAAAATTGTGACTACACTTACATCCCTGAATACATACTTCCTTTAATGAGCAATTGTGATACGTGTTACAGGGCAATTATCTTTAAAGGGACAGTCCCACTAACATAAAGCTGTAACTAGATTACTTATGCATTACAAACAAAATACCTTATAAAACACATGTTGCTGTTTGTTTTTCTTTGTTTGAAGTAACTGTATGTAAAAAGGAAAAATAAAGTTAGGTTTTTTTAATCTCTTTTTTTTATACAGCTTCTGTATTTTTCTCGAGATGCAACATTTACCAAAAGCTTTGCTTTGTGGCTCTTGTTAATTTAATCTACAATATCTACCAGTTAAAGAGGTAGAGGATAGAATTTTAGATAAGGCTATTGTTCTTCAGGGTTACCTGAGATAAGAGCTGACAGGTGAATGAGAAAGGACAGGAAGCTTAAAAGACTTCGGGCTCTATTACATTCTTCGCGCAAACGTTAACGCAAAACGCATTAACATGAGGGGCAAAACCCTTTGCGCTGAACGTCGTAATAGAATGTCCGCGCAAAAACTGCGCGTTAACGTCTACCGTGGGTGAACCTGCGCGAACCCTTTGTGCGGGTACTGTACTGCGCGTGTCCTATACTTAACATTGTGAGCGCAAATGCGTTCGTGCGCTGGTACGCGGATGGTATTACAATCTATGCGCAAAATTTAACGCACAGCGTTTACGCGCATAATTTTAACGTCTTTGAAAAGCTGGTGTTAATGGTAAATCAGAACGTCCTGGCCGAAACCAAATACACCAGCCCAAAAAAAACAATACAGCAAAGTATAGTTACACGTTCTACACATACCCAAACAATAAAATGGAGAAGTTGTGAGTGGTTATTTTTTATTGTTGCAGCATATATGCGCAGATTGACTTTTACAGGCGCAAAAACTTAACGGGAGACAATTGTGGTTCTTAATTCTGATTGGCTGAATCGCGTGCAAAAACAGTCCGCATCTTTGCGCGTCCGTTTCACGCGTGTTATTTTTTGACGGATGACAAAATGCGCTAGGATTGTAATACCAGCATTGTTTTACGCGCGTTAATGTTTAACGCTGCGTGCAAAAATTCACGCGTTCTGCGTGCGTTTTTGCGAGAAGAATGTAATAGAGCCCTACTAATCTACCCCCTGGTGATGTCCTTTCAACATATCCCACACAATACATTGATTTTGAGTCAGAGATCAACCCATAGACTCCTGTCAGGATCCATGCCTGCAACTGTCTAGATCCGTACATGAGCAGCACATGTAAAGTGCTGCCCATGCTCAGCGCCAGTATCTAGTCCAGGAAACAGTTAATAACAGCAAACACGCACACCACACCCCTCCTGGAATAAGGCTGGGGTCAGACGAGCGTAGTGTTCACGTCCGTGATTGCGCCTAAGGCTAGGGTCAGACTAACGCATTTTTATGTTGTCTGTGAAAAAGTGCGTTCGAACGAATGGACGCATTTTTTCACAGAATACGTGATAGTGGTCATACGATGCGCATTTTCGTCCGTGATTTTGTACGGATCATCAATAAAACTCTTTTTGTGTCTGGACGTTATGTTGGCCGGACATTAGCAGCGTCTGATGTCTCCAATTCACGCACACACGCCGCTAGCGGACGCAGCGCACTCTGTACGTCAGTACCTGCGGTTTCACGTTCTCGAAAAAATGCGTTCATTTTCCACCTGCGTTGCGCAGCCGGACTTTTGTGCGACCGTACTTCATATATTGGCCGTCATTGCCCGGCATCTGCTGCTAGTGCGGCCGTGATTAAGTGCGGCTGCACGCGCGTTCGCACTGCCTCAGTCTGACCCTAGCCTTAAAGTACGTCCATGATAGCATGACAGAAAGCCCATTGGAGCCTGACACATGAAGTACGTCCGCACTGAACTGCGGACGCACAACGACCGCGGCCCACGGACGCAAGGCAGGCAAGAACGTACAACCCCTAGAACGGCCGCACAAAGTGGGCTGCGTCCGCAACGTCTGCATAGCTTCGTGTGTGAGTGATGGAACGTGGTCAGACGGACTGCATTTATACGTCCAGCATTTTTCACGGACAAAATGGTTTTGCTTTTTAATATATTTTCCCTCCTACATCCGTCAAAATATACGTCAGTGAAAAATCGGACTGTGTGGCCACTACTGTGTCTTCCGTACTGACGTACGTCCGTAGAAATCACGCTCGTCTGACCCTAGCCTAAAGGTCCACTCCCCCCTATCCAACTTGATGGTAAAGTACAGCTGGACCTAACAATGACTGTAAACGTCTTTTACCAGCTTTATTGTACATTGTTTCAGTTCTGTAATGATGACATACTGTTATGAGCATGCCCATGGCGGCTTTCCATGTCATTCAGTCAACATGCATCATGTCATACTTGCCTAGTTCCCACCCACTGGATTCCAAAAAAATTTGGCTTGAAGTTTTCCTAGTTCCTCTGAAAAGCCCAATCTCTGGACCACTGGACCTTTGGTTTGGTTTGTCCAAACATTGAACAAAATGGTTTGTGTTCTTTAAACTATTTCACTAATGGTGAACGAGCCAGTGCACACGCGAGGAGGTGAAATAACTGCACCACTAATTCCATTTTTAATTAAACCCTCGCATGTTGGCCGCGGCAGTTGAGGAGTTAATAGAAAAAGAGAGTAGGCTGCTGGAAAGAGACACTGATAGACACACAGACACCTACAGAGTCACTGACAGAGAAACAGATCCAAAGACACTGACAAACACAGTGACAGAGGAACACAAACATTGAGATATGCACTGACATAGCAACACAAAGATACCTAGAAAGTCACTGACTGACAATGACAGAGCCACAGACGGAGACACTGGCAAAGACATGGAAGGACAGACAGTAAAGAGGCACACAGAAACTGACTGAAATGTAGAAACACACAGACACTGAGAAACCCCTCGCAGAAAATGGCAGAGACACCGACAAAGACACACAGAGACGCTGAAAAACACAAAGACTTACAGACACTGGGAAAGACACGGAAGGACAGACAGTAAAAATGTAGAGACACACAGACACTGAGATACGGAGAAACTGGAAACCCTTTGCAGAAAATGGCAGAGACACTGACAATGATACACACAGAGACACCGACAAAGACACACAGAGACGCTGAAAAACACAAAGACTCACACAGACACTGGGAAAGACAATGACAAAGGCTGATAGACAGTGACAGAGACACAGACGGAGACCCTAGCAAAGACACAGAAACTGACTGAAATGTAGAGACACACAGACACTGAGATACGGAGAAACACTGGAAACCCCTCGCAGAAAATGGCAGAGACACTGACAATGATACACACAGAGACACCGACAAAGACACACAGAGACGCTGAAAAACACAAAGACTCACACAGACACTGAAAAAGACAATGACAAAGGCTGATAGACAGTGACAGAGACACAGACGGAGACCCTAGCAAAGACACAGAAACTGACTGAAATGTAGAGACACACAGACACTGAGACACGGAGAAACACTGGAAACCCCTCGCAGAAAATGGCAGAGACACTGACAATGATACACACAGAGACACCGACAAAGACACACAGAGACGCTGAAAAACACAAAGACTCTAACAGACACTGGGAAAGACAATGACAAAGGCTGATAGACAGTGACAGAGACACAGACGGAGACCCTAGCAAAGACACAGAAACTGACTGAAATGTAGAGACACACAGACACTGAGATACGGAGAAACACTGGAAACCCCTCGCAGAAAATGGCAGAGACACTGACAATGATATACACAGAGACACCGACAAAGACACACAGAGACGCTGAAAAACACAAAGACTCACACAGACACTGAAAAAGACAAGGACAACGGCTGATAGACAGTGAGAGATGCAGAGTCTCCACTGACAAACACAAAGATACTGACAACATGGCAATAACAGAGACGCAGACATTGACAAAGACTAGCACTGAGACACTGACACAAACAGAGACCCTAACCTCACAAAAATACTGACAGAAACCCAGAATTTCCCTCCATGTGTCGATCTGTGCACAGCTTTTTGGAGTAGGGGATTGAAGGAGGTTTCATATAGATACAGGGAAAGCTCCCATGCTGGACTCAGGCTTACTGGAACTGCCGTTCTCCTATGAGGAGACATCGAGTGATCTGACATTTGGGGGCTTGGACATCGTCTTAGGAAGGGGTAGGTTTGCTAAGCCAAGATAGAGTTTCTGGGTTATTAGGCTCAGGGAGAAAACAGGGTGAAGAATTAAAGGGACACTTTTGTCACTATGTCCATTTCATTTAATAAAAATGTCCAGGAGCTGGGTGCCCCCTCCGCCTTCTGTCCAGGTGTCCCTGCAGGCTGTGACGGAGGGTTTCACTGTGCCTGGATTGCTGTAATTTAGCTCAGGCTGTACAAAGCCTTCCAGCATTACAGACAACAATAGCACAAGGCAAAGCAATGAGAGGCGTCTGACCGTCTGGGCTCTTCAGCCCATCGAAGCATCTGCTGCACGAACAGATAGACCTGTAATAGCACTGAACGAGTCCCTGGCGCTGGAATAAAACTGATAACAGTGGGGTTCATATTTAAACCCTCGTTTCTGCCCCACCACCCCAACCATTTTCAATTTAGAGTATCCTTTTATGGGAAGAAATCAATAGTCTCTCCGCAACACGTTGGAGGCAGGTACTCCCTAACACCGATAAAATAAAGGCAGAGTACCAGGCAAAGCCAGGATTACAGCGAACAATAGAATCAATTATGCTCGTCAAGGATCCCTACCCATAAATAAGAATTATCATTCTGTGTTCAGTATTACATCATCAAGTTAACTGGACAAAAAATAGAACATAAAACAGCAAGTCACGTTGTATTATATAGGTCAGCAATAAGCACAAAAAAGTGTACATATACCATGTGTGTGTCAAAATAATTCCCCCCCCGTCTTTTATTCTCCTGTATTAATTGGGAAGAGGTCACTGACAGCCTCTGCCCAATTATTTTTTAATTAAGGTGTAAACACTCACCTTTTCTCCCTCAGTGATATTCTGCTCCTCCTCTTCTGCTCGAGGCTTCCGAAATGCGGAAGTCCCTGTAGCTTCTCATACAGTTTCCGTACCGTAGTGCAGCGTACCCTTTGGAAATTGCATATCTTGTAGAACTTGCCTACTTTCATACGCACGTTACGCAGCGCCTGCGCGGAACGATGAATTGGCATTGCGCGTGCACACTGAGCACCAGTCCTCGGTTGCTGTGTCCCAGAACAATCGTTACTGCACTTTATCAGCAAAAAAACAGACGGTGGGAGTGAAGTGATGCACTCCTGATGAGCCTTATATGCGAAATGCGTGTTGGGTACATACTACTCATTATTAGGAGGATTGGAAAAGATATAACTGGGGAATCAATACCGTGTCTACTCGATTATCCTACTAAATATGCCCTAAGAGGAAAATAGGGTGTGCCCGTTTTTTTAGTTTTTTAGTTTTTTGAAGGACTCTCTGATACCTTTCAGTATACTATGCTTGGTCTACTGGTCATTGCCGGCGCTGGTGCTGACGTGGTTCTGAAATACACATTTCTGTGGTCACCTGCCACATTACGTAGTTAGGGATTTACTCCTGCACTGTTCTTCTGGTCTTTGATTCTGCATTTGTTTCCTTACATCTTGCCCATTTTCTATATGCCAATAATACATGTGTTACCAATAGGTTTGGTCAGGTCAGGGTCACTTTATGAAGCCTTGATTTGGCATCAATGCACAACTTCTAATGGATATTTCTTTGGTCTGACCATGGAGAATAATTGATCTTTACAGCTGGCCTATACAATATCTGACTCTTAAGGCTGGAACCACACAGGCATACAGGAGTGCAGAAAAAACATCTGTGACAATGGATGTTCTTTCTCCTCAGAGGCCCGTGTGGCCTCCAAGCTGTGCACACAGCTCTACAAGGCGTGAGCCTCCTATGGAGGATCGTGCTTTGTAGACCCGCCTGACGTCCGTCGTAGCGTTTCGACAGAGATAAAATACAAGTCTGTTGTAAGTTGCGTTAAGAGTATGTACGTTACTTTGTATGGTCCTCCCAACATATCCATTGAAATGCCATGATGGACGCTGGGAGGGGGTCACAATGAACGCACTTAGTTGCTCTATGTGGCCCCAGCCTTAAGGTCTTCCTGGTTGGCCCAGTGTCAACTTTCCAACGAAACGGCCATACTCCACCACCCATAACCAGCCCTAGGAGTTGTTGCAAGGCTAGATGGGGGTGGGGAAAATGACCTCTATCCCACTGGTATGCACGGTTATTATAAATGTTATTTGATATCATTTAACCCCTTAAGGACCAAGGGTCTTTAAAGTCAAGGCATTTAGGACCTAACCGTTACATCATTGGTCCTTAAGAGGTTAATTATTCTTACTATAAATTATTTGAGAGTATTATTGTTTCCTTGATGTTTCACAGCATTCGTTTCTCGATTTTTTTGTTATGTAAACTTTGAAAAGATGTGGTTTGATGGTTTTAAAAGAGGAATACTGTTTGTACATACACTTCAGCCCAAAACACGCCTGCCCATCCCTCTGCAACCATCTTCGGCAAATTTATAGCACTAGAAATGCCCTCAAGGGGTTAAGGTGGTAGGGCTTAGCAACGTCGCGGAGATTGCCATCTGACAAGTTCAACAACATGGTGACGATCAAGAAAACGAAAGCGTTTCCGTGGATATGGAAGGCGCAGTGCATTCAGAAAGTATTCAGGCTCCTTCATTTTTTTAATGTTGCAGATTTAGAATGTTAAAATTATTTCAAATAATATTATCTACAGGTAGTCCCCCACAACTGCAAGAATAAAAAAAGATGAATTCGACAACACTGCACATTTTTTAACATAAAAAACTCAAGTGTCCTAAAACTTTAGTATTTAGATCTTTTGCTGCGGCACTCGAAGTACAGCTCATGCGCCTCTTGATCTTTTTTAGGGATGAGTCTAGTCTTTCAGTCCACCTTTGGCAAATTCAATTAACTGGACATGATTTGGAAAGGCACGTACCTGTTACGGTTCAATCACTGGAGTTCAATATGTGGAGGAGGCCACCTTAAACATACCTCAATACAGAATGCTCCTGTAAACATGTAACATAGTAACTATATACAGAATGCACCTGTAAAAATGTAACTTAGTGACTATATACAGAATGCACCTGTAAACATGTAACACAGTGACTATATACAGAATGCACCTGTAAACATGTAACATAGTAACTATATACAGAATGCACCTGTAAACATGTAACACAGTGACTATATACAGAATACACCTGTATACATGTAACACAGTGACTATATACAGAATGCACCTGTAAACATGTAACACAGTGACTATATACAGAACACACCTGTAAACATGTAACATAGTGACTATATACAGAATGCACCTGTATACATGTAACATAGCGACTATATACAGAATGCGCCTGTAGACATGTAACATAGTGACTATATACAGAATGCACCTGTAAACAAGTAACATAGTGACTATATACAGAATGCACCTGTAAACATGTAACACAGTGACTATATACAGAATGCACCTGTAAACATGTAACACAGTGACTATATACAGAACGCACCTGTAAACATGTAACATAGTGACTATATACAGAATGCACCTGTAAACATGTAACATAGTGACTATATACAGAACGCACCTGTAAACATGTAACACAGTGACTATATACAGAATGCACCTGTAAACATGTAACACAGTGACTATATACAGAACGCACCTGTAAACATGTAACATAGTGACTATATACAGAATGCACCTGTAAACATGTAACATAGTGACTATATACAGAACGCACCTGTAAACATGTAACATAGTGACTGTATACAGAATGCACCTGTAAACATGTAACATAGTGACTATATACAGAACGCACCTGTAAACATGTAACATAGTGACTATATACAAAATGCACCTGTAAACATGTAACATAGTGACTATATACAGAATGCACCTGTATACATGTAACATAGCGACTATATACAGAATGCGCCTGTAGACATGTAACATAGTGACTATATACAGAATGCACCTGTAAACATGTAACATAGTGACTATATACAGAATGCGCCTGTAGACATGTAACATAGAAAATAAATATGTAGGAAATATATTCACAATGTTAATCTGTATATTTGTGTTTTTAATATCTTGCATTTATTACTTTGTATTTCTGTAACGACTGTAACAATTTAATGTTTTAAACCCAGGACATACTTGAAAATTAGAGAAATTTTAATGTATCCTTCCTGGTAAAAATACTTTATACATATTTATTTATAATCTATATCCCTCCCCGACTCTGGTGTCTGCTTCCATGCAGATAAAAATCCTGCATGTCTGGTTCCCTGGACTCCCTTGTGTCACACCTCGTCACCTGGATCAAACCAAATCAAATTGAACAAAAAATCCTCAAGAAACGTATAACTTACTACAGCACCTCCTACTGTCCATCCTACTAAACGCAGTAAGGGCTCTATTACATTCTCCGCGCAAATTCGTACGCGCAGCATTATTATTTTTGTGCGCAACATTAAACGTTAACGAGCGTAAATTAACGCTGGTATTACAATCCGAGCGCATTTTTCATCTGCCAAAAAATAACGAGCGTAAAAAACGCGCGCGCATTAATGCTGCGCGCAGAAATCGGTGTGTGGACTGTTTTTTCACGCGATTCAGCCAATCTGAATTAAGAACCACAATTATCTCCCGTTCAGCTTTTGCTCCTGTCAAAATCAATCTGAGTATATTTGCTGCAGCAATAATAAAAACACGCACAACTTCTCAATTTTATTGTTTGGGTATGTGTAGAATGTGTAACTATACTGTGCTGTATTTTTATTTTCGGGCTGGTGTATTTGGTTTCGGCCAGGACGTTCAGATTTACCGTTACCACCAGCTTTTCAAAGACGTTAAAATTATGCGCACAAACGTTGTCCGTTAACCACTTCAATGCGGAGGACGCGCTCAGCGCGTCCTCCGCATTACTGCTGGTATGCGGAGGACGCGCTGAGCGCGTCCTCCCTTTGGGGTCAGCGTTCGGCCGGGTTCCGGCCGATCGCTGGCCCCCCGGTGCGGGCTGACATCCTCGATGTCAGCCCAGCATCCGGAACCGCAGCCACTGAAATTAGGTGTCATCGCAGCAGCGCGATGACACCTAATTCAGGCGCCCCCCCGCATGTGCGGAGGAGGCGCCTGAAAGGAGAGGGGGAGGTCCTTCGGACCTCTCTCCCTCCCGATCGGCGGCGCTGCGGGGTTAACCCAGGCACCATTTGGAAGGGCACAGCCTGCCCTTCCAAATGGTGCCTGGCATTAACCCCTGGGGAGCTGGATCGCGAATCGGCGCTGAAAAGCGCCGGTTCGCGATCCTTTCCCGAAGCTGGCCGACATCTTGGATGTCGGCCAAGCCTCCGGGAACTCCCCCTGAGGACTGGCGTCATCGTGAATAGCACGATGACGCCAGTCCTAGAGTTAACCCCTAACTGCCACCAACGGTGGAGATAGGGAGTTCCAATGAACTCCCTATCTCCCGATCCGTGGCAGCTAGGGGTTAAAGTTTGGTATGGTTGGATCTGCCAGAGCATGGCCGTTCCAACGATACCAAACTCGAATGTGAAAAAAGTTTTTTAAAAAAAATAAAAATAAAAATTAAAAATAAAAATATATTTAAAAAAAAATTATAAAAAAAATAAAAAATTTTTTTTTTCTTTTTTTTGGTTCGTTAATGCAGCAATATTGTTCCCATTTCAATTATAATGTGAACAATGATGCTGCACTAACGATTTTTGTATGCGGTGCGTTTGTTAAAAATCGCGTAATTTTCCCCAAAAAAAAAAGTAACGAGACCCCATCTCTAATTTTTTTAACAAGCGCACCCCATACAAAATATAACCGCAATTGCTCGCATGTTAAAATGTGAAAAAAACACTTTACACATTGTAAATTATTGAAAATACATATTTTATTGCATTTTTTGTTATAATATACAGACATGACATAATGTATACATATAATAATGACATATTATGAATCTACCGAGTCTGACGGAAAGAACGATATATAATATGTCTGGGTCATATACTAAAATAAGCCTTCAAAACACGTTTAAACATGATGAGCAAAACCGGTAAAAATGACCTCAGCACAGAGGTGTGAAAAGCCTCAGCAGCGAAAGGGTTAAATGTTGCGCATAGATTGTAATACCATCCGCATACCAGCGCACAAACGCATTTGCGCTCACAATGGTATGTATAGGACGCGCAAAGTACATTACGCTCGCAAAGGGTTCGTGCAGGTTTACCCGCGTTAGACGTTAATGCCCATTTCTTGTGCAGACATTGTAATACGACGTTCTGCGCGAAGGGTTTTGCCCCTCGCGTTAATGCGTTTTTGCGCACGAATCAACATTTGCATGAAGAATGTAATAGAGCCCTAAGGCTAGGGTCAGACCAGCGCATTTTTAACGTGCGTTCTGGCGCACTTAATCACGGCCGCACTAGCAGCAAATGACGGGCAATGACAGCCAATATACGAAGTATGGTCGCACGAAAGTCCGGCCGCGCAACGCAAGTGGAAAATTAACGCATTTTTTCGCGAACGCAGAACCGCTAGTACAGACGTACAGAGTGCGCTGCGTCCACTAGCAGCGTGTGTGTGTGATTTGGAGACGTCAGACCCTGCTCGTGTCCGGCCAACATAACGTCCAGACGCAAAAAGTTTTCTGGTTTGGATTCGTAAAACATCACGCACGAAAATGCGCATCGTATGACCGTTTTCGCATATTCTGTGAAAAAATACATCAATGCGTTCGGACGCACTTTTTTACGTTCGCGTGTAAAAATGCTTTCGTTTGACCGTAGCCTTAGTGTATGCACTACGATGACGCGAGCCCAGCCCTGATTATTATTATTTATTTATAAAACGCCAGCATATTCCTCAGCGCTGCACAATGGGCAACTCAGGAAAGAATACAATCTTTAAATCAACCTAAGAATTGCTCCCCCCTAGAAAAACCTGTCTATTTATTGATTATTTTTTTTTAGGATCCTTTATGCATTTTTTGGGATTTTTTCAGCAAAATTTTTTTTTCCGTTTGTTTTTTTAAAGAGCTTTTTTTTCTTTTTTCTGTAACAGACCTTTTTATATATGCAGTATAGTATGGGGGAACCCAGGCTAATGAGTCTGCATTATAGTATGGGGGAACCCAGGCTAATGAGGCTGCAGTATAGTATGGGGGAACCCAGGCTAATGAGTCTGCAGTATAATATGGGGGAACCCAGGCTAATGAGTCTGCAGTATAGTATGGGGGAACCCAGGCTAATGAGTTTGTAGTATAGTGTGGGGGAACCCAGGCTAATGAGTCTGTAGTATAGTGTGGGGGAACCCAGGCTAATGAGTTTGTAGTATAGTATGGGGGAACCCAGGCTAATGAGTCTGTAGTATAGTATGGGAGAACCCAGGCTAATGAGTCTGCAGTATAGTATGGGGGAACCCAGGCTAATGAGTCTGCAGTATAGTATGGGGGAACCCAGGCTAATGAGGCTGCAGTATAGTATGGGGGAACCCAGGCTAATGAGTCTGCAGTATAGTATGGGAGAACCCAGGCTAATGAGTCTGTAGTACAGTATGGGGGAACCCAGACTAATGAGTCTGCAGTATAATATGGGGGAACCCAGGCTAATGAGTCTGCAGTATAGTATGGGGGGACCCAGGCTAATGAGGCTGCAGTACAGTATGGGGGGACCCAGGCTAATGAGTCTGTAGTACAGTATGGGGGAACCCAGACTAATGAGTCTGCAGTATAATATGGGGGAACCCAGGCTAATGAGTCTGCAGTATAGTATGGGGGGACCCAGGCTAATGAGGCTGCAGTACAGTATGGGGGGACCCAGGCTAATGAGTCTGCAGTATAATATGGGGGAACCCAGGCTAATGAGTCTGCAGTATAGTATAGGGGAACCCAGGCTAATGAGGCTGCAGTATAGTATGGGGGAACCCAGGCTAATGAGGCTGCAGTACAGTATGGGGGGACCCAGGCTAATGAGTCTGCAGTATAGTATGGGGGGACCCAGGCTAATGAGTCTGCAGTACAGTATGGGGGAACCCAGGCTAATGAGTCTGCAGTATAGTATGGGGGAACCCAGGCTAATGAGTCTGTAGTATAATATGGGGGAACCCAGGCTAATGAGTCTGCAGTATAATATGGGGGAACCCAGGCTAATGAGTCTGCAGTATAGTATGGGGGAACCCAGGCTAATGAGGCTGCAGTACAGTATGGGGGGACCCAGGCTAATGAGTCTGCAGTATAGTATGGGGGGACCCAGGCTAATGAGTCTGCAGTACAGTATGGGGGAACCCAGGCTAATGAGTCTGCAGTACAGTATGGGGGAACCCAGGCTAATGAGTCTGCAGTATAGTATGGGGGAACCCAGGCTAATGAGTCTGTAGTATAGTATGGGGGAACCCAGGCTAATGAGGCTGCAGTATAGTATGGGGGAACCCAGGCTAATGAGTCTGCAGTATAATATGGGGGAACCCAGGCTAATGAGTCTGCAGTATAGTATGGGGGAACCCAGGCTAATGAGGCTGCAGTACAGTATGGGGGGACCCAGGCTAATGAGTCTGCAGTACAGTATGGGGGAACCCAGGCTAATGAGTTTGTAGTATAGTATGAGGGAACCCAGACTAATGAGTCTGTAGTACTGTATGGGGGAACCCAGGCTAATGAGTCTGCAGTATAGTATGGGGGAACCCAGGCTAATGAGTCTGCAGTATAGTATGGGGGAACCCAGGCTAATGAGTCTGCAGTATAGTATGGGAGAACCCAGGCTAATGAGTCTGCAGTATAGTATGGGGGAACCCAGGCTAATGAGTCTGCAGTATAGTATGGGGGAACCCAGGCTAATGAGTCTGCAGTATAGTATGGGGGAACCCAGGCTAATGAGTCTGCAGTATAGTATGGGAGAACCCAGGCTAATGAGGCTGCAGTATAGTATGGGGGAACACAGGCTAATGAGTTTGTAGTATAGTATGGGGGAACCCAGGCTAATGAGTCTGTAGTACAGTATGGGGGAACCCAGACTAAAGAGTCTGCAGTATAGTATGGGGGAACCCAGGCTAATGAGTCTGCAGTATAGTATGGGGGAACCCAGGCTAATGAGTCTGCAGTATAGTATGGGGGAACCCAGGCTAATGAGGCTGCAGTATAGTATGGGGGAACCCAGGCTAATGAGTCTGCAGTATAGTATGGGGGAACCCAGGCTAATGAGTCTGCAGTATAGTATGGGGGAACCCAGGCTAATGAGTCTGCAGTACAGTATGGGGGAACCCAGGCTAATGAGTCTGCAGTACAGTATGGGGGAACCCAGGCTAATGAGTCTGCAGTATAGTATGGGGGAACCCAGGCTATTGAGTCTGTAGTACAGTATGGGGGAACCCAGGCTAATTAGTCTGCAGTATAGTATGGGGGAACCCAGGCTAATGAGGCTGCAGTATAGTATGGGGGAACCCAGGCTAATGAGTCTGCATTATAGTATGGGGGAACCCAGGCTAATGAGGCTGCAGTATAGTATGGGGGAACCCAGGCTAATGAGTCTGCAGTATAATATGGGGGAACCCAGGCTAATGAGTCTGCAGTATAGTATGGGGGAACCCAGGCTAATGAGTTTGTAGTATAGTGTGGGGGAACCCAGGCTAATGAGTCTGTAGTATAGTGTGAGGGAACCCAGGCTAATGAGTCTGTAGTATAGTATGCGAGAACCCAGGCTAATGAGTCTGCAGTATAGTATGGGGGAACCCAGGCTAATAAGGCTGCAGTATAGTATGGGGGAACCCAGGCTAATGAGTCTGCAGTATAATATGGGGGAACCCAGGCTAATGAGTCTGCAGTATAGTATGGGGGAACCCAGGCTAATGAGTCTGCAGTACAGTATGGGGGAACCCAGGCTAATGAGTCTGCAGTATAGTATGGGGGAACCCAGGCTAATGAGTTTGTAGTATAGTATGAGGGAACCCAGACTAATGAGTCTGTAGTACTGTATGGGGGAACCCAGGCTAATGAGTCTGCAGTATAGTATGGGGGAACCCAGGCTAATGAGTCTGCAGTATAGTATGGGGGAACCCAGGCTAATGAGTCTGCAGTATAGTATGGGGGAACACAGGCTAATGAGTTTGTAGTATAGTATGGGGGAACCCAGGCTAATGAGTCTGTAGTACAGTATGGGGGAACCCAGGCTAATGAGTCTGTAGTACAGTATGGGGGAACCCAGGCTAATGAGTCTGTAGTACAGTATGGGGGAACCCAGGCTAATGAGTTTGTAGTATAGTATGGGGGAACCCAGGCTAATGAGTCTGTAGTACAGTATGGGGAAACCCAGGCTAATGAATCTGTAGTATAGTATGGGGAACCCAGGCTAATGAGTCTGCAGTATAGTATGGGGGAACCCAGGCTATTGAGTCTGTAGTACAGTATGGGGGAACCCAGGCTAATTAGTCTGCAGTATAGTATGGGGGAACCCAGGCTAATGAGGCTGCAGTATAGTATGGGGGAACCCAGGCTAATGAGTCTGCATTATAGTATGGGGGAACCCAGGCTAATGAGGCTGCAGTATAGTATGGGGGAACCCAGGCTAATGAGTCTGCAGTATAATATGGGGAACCCAGGCTAATGAGTCTGCAGTATAGTATGGGGGAACCCAGGCTAATGAGTTTGTAGTATAGTGTGGGGGAACCCAGGCTAATGAGTCTGTAGTATAGTGTGGGGAACCCAGGCTAATGAGTCTGTAGTATAGTATGCGAGAACCCAGGCTAATGAGTCTGTAGTATAGTATGGGAGAACCCAGGCTAATGAGTCTGCAGTATTATGGGGGAACCCAGGCTAATGAGTCTGCAGTATAGTATGGGGGAACCCAGGCTAATGAGTCTGCAGTATAGTATGGGGGACCCAGGCTAATTGAGTCTGTAGTACAGTATGGGGGAACCCAGGCTAATTAGTCTGCAGTATAGTATGGGGGAACCCAGGCTAATGAGGCTGTGCAGTATAGTATGGGGAACCCAGGCTAATGAGTCTGCATTATAGTATGGGGGAACCCAGGCTAATGAGGCTGCAGTATAGTATGGGGGACCCAGGCTAATGAGTCTGCAGTATAATATGGGGGAGACCCAGGCTAATGAGGTCTGCAGTATAGTATGGGGAACCCAGGCTAATGAGTTTGTAGTATAGTGTGGGGGAACCCAGGCTAATGAGTCTGTAGTATAGTGTGAGGGAACCCAGGCTAATGAGTCTGTAGTATAGTATGCGAGAACCCAGGCTAATGAGTCTGCAGTATAGTATGGGGGAACCCAGGCTAATAAGGCTGCAGTATAGTATGGGGGAACCCAGGCTAATGAGTCTGCAGTATAATATGGGGGAACCCAGGCTAATGAGTCTGCAGTATAGTATGGGGGAACCCAGGCTAATGAGTCTGCAGTACAGTATGGGGGAACCCAGGCTAATGAGTCTGCAGTATAGTATGGGGGAACCCAGGCTAATGAGTTTGTAGTATAGTATGAGGGAACCCAGACTAATGAGTCTGTAGTACTGTATGGGGGAACCCAGGCTAATGAGTCTGCAGTATAGTATGGGGGAACCCAGGCTAATGAGTCTGTAGTACAGTATGGGGGAACCCAGGCTAATGAGTTTGTAGTATAGTATGGGGGAACCCAGGCTAATGAGTCTGTAGTACAGTATGGGGAAACCCAGGCTAATGAATCTGTAGTATAGTATGGGGAACCCAGGCTAATGAGTCTGCAGTATAGTATGGGGAACCCAGGCTATTGAGTCTGTAGTACAGTATGGGGGAACCCAGGCTAATTAGTCTGCAGTATAGTATGGGGGAACCCAGGCTAATGAGGCTGCAGTATAGTATGGGGAACCCAGGCTAATGAGTCTGCATTATAGTATGGGGGAACCCAGGCTAATGAGGCTGCAGTATAGTATGGGGAACCCAGGCTAATGAGTCTGCAGTATAATATGGGGGAACCCAGGCTAATGAGTCTGCAGTATAGTATGGGGGAACCCAGGCTAATGAGGCTGCAGTATAGTATGGGGAACCCAGGCTAATGAGTCTGCAGTATAATATGGGGGAACCCAGGCTAATGAGTCTGCAGTATAGTATGGGGGAACCCAGGCTAATGAGGCTGGCAGTACAGTATGGGGGGACCCAGGCTAATGAGTCTGCAGTATAGTATGGGGGGAACCCAGGCTAATGAGTCTGCAGTACAGTATGGGGGAACCCAGGCTAATGAGTCTGCAGTATAGTATGGGGGAACCCAGGCTAATGAGTCTGTAGTAAAGTGTGGGGGAACCCAGGCTAATGAGTTTGTAGTATAGTGTGGGGGAACCCAGGCTAATGAGTCTGTAGTATAGTGTGGGGGAACCCAGGCTAATGAGTTTGTAGTATAGTATGGGGGAACCCAGGCTAATGAGTCTGTAGTACTGTATGGGGGAACCCAGGCTAATGAGTCTGCAGTATAGTATGGGGGAACCCAGGCTAATGAGTCTGCAGTATAGTATGGGGGAACCCAGGCTAATGAGTCTGCAGTATAGTATGGGGGAACCCAGGCTAATGAGTCTGCAGTATAATATGGGGGAACCAGGCTAATGAGGCTGCAGTACAGTATGGGGGACCCAGGCTAATGAGTCTGCAGTATAGTATGGGGGGACCCAGGCTAATGAGTCTGCAGTACAGTATGGTGGACCCAGGCTAATGAGTCTGCAGTATAGTATGGGGGAACCCAGGCTAATGAGTTTGTAGTATAGTATGAGGGAACCCAGACTAATGAGTCTGTAGTACTGTATGGGGGAACCCAGGCTAATGAGTCTGCAGTATAGTATGGGGGAACCCAGGCTAATGAGTCTGCAGTATAGTATGGGGGAACCCAGGCTAATGAGTATGCAGTATAGTATGGGGGAACACAGGCTAATGAGTTTGTAGTATAGTATGGGGGAACCCAGGCTAATGAGTCTGTAGTACAGTATGGGGGAACCCAGGCTAATGAGTCTGTAGTACAGTATGGGGGAACCCAGGCTTATGAGTTTGTAGTATAGTATGGGGGAACCCAGGCTAATGAGTCTGTAGTACAGTATGGGGAACCCAGGCTAATGAGTCTGCAGTATAGTATGGGGGAACCCAGGCTATTGAGTCTGTAGTACAGTATGGGGGAACCCAGGCTAATTAGTCTGCAGTATAGTATGGGGGAACCCAGGCTAATGAGTCTGTAGTACAGTATGGGGGAACCCAGGCTAATGAGTCTGCAGTATAGTATGGGGGAACCCAGGCTATTGAGTCTGCAGTACAGTATGGGGGATCCAGGCTAATTAGTTTGAGTTCTTTTATCATCATGGACAAAACGCATCAGAATTTGACTCTGTTGAGTCCTCTTCGACTCCGATCTGTCCTTCACTCCTCACATTCAGTCACTAACCAAATCTTGCTATTTCCACCCAAAAAACATTGCATGCATCCGTCCCTTTCTTAATCCAGACTCTGCTAAAACACTCATCCAAGCTCTTATTATCTCCTGCCTTGGCTACTGTAACCTCCTTCTCTCTGGCCTTAAGAGATCCCAGATTCTCCCTCTGCAGTCTGAAATGAACGCCTGTGCTAGGCTCAGCCACCTCACCTCCCGCACCTCCCACACCTCCCCCTCTGTCAATCTCTACACTACCTCCCTGTTTCCTTTAGAATCAATTTCAAAATATTGGGGCTCACATACTACAAAGCTCTCCATAACCGCGCCTCTGCCTACATCTCCTCCCTTATTAGCAGGTAAATCCCATTCCGACCACTTCGCTCGGCCAATGATTTGACGCTATCAGTTCCTCGAACGCGCACCACCAACTCTCGTCTTCAGGACTTCTCCCGAGCTGCCCCCTTTCTATGGAACTCCCTCCCCTGCAACATTAGACTCTCCCCAGTCCTTCAAGAAGTCTCTGAAAATGCATTACTTTAGAGAAGTCTATCGGCTCGCTCCATGATCTCCCCACTGTCATTTCCTCTTCTTCCCATTCAGACCTCCTGCAACCCACCACTCCACCTACCCTATTCACCCTCACCTAATGTGTCACCCCTCTCCTCTTAGATTGTGAGCTCTCGAGCAGGGTCCTCCCTCCTTCTGTTCCATGTGTGTATACTTGTTCGTCTGTCTCTCCCATTGTACAGCGCTAAGGAACTTGTTGGCGCTTTATAAATACTTGTAACTGTAAAAAAAAGTATGTAACAAGCCTATTTAGTGCCAGTCTTTTTACACAGTGTGTCTATTCTCCATTCTTATTTATATTACAAAATGGACGATCTATCCACCATGACCTTATATTAAATTTTAAATGGTCATATGTGGCTGAGTCTGAGTATTAATTCCCCTTCCCACCGCATTGGGAACTATTGTATTGGCTGAATGCCCATGAGAGTATCCCCTGCCCGTTTCAGCACGTTGCCAACAACAGATCCAGACTAGCGCCAAGGGAGCACATTGCTGGATTAAAGAGAGTATTAATGGGTAATACAGGGTTAAAACAAGAGGAAGAATATAAAGGGAGTAATTAGGGGGTTAATATGTAACCCCTTTTGTTCTTCCACTTTCTGTTTTAACCCAAGAGTGTCCCTTAACCACCTTTTGCTGTGGACGGCGCACTGAGCGCATCCTCTGCTTTCCAACTAGGACTAGGATGTGGAGGATTCCCTGAGCGCCTCGTCAAAGTCTCTCAACTCCAAATCAATGCTGCGCTGGTCGCAGGCTTCTTTCACAGCAAGCTGGCATCTTGGATGTCATCCCATCCCCTGCCCACTGAGGTCATTGGGCATGGGCACAATGACAAAAGAAACAGGACTACCCCTGGTCTGTCGGGGTTTCCCTTGACAGGAGATGCAGTTCTCCTTGACAAAGGATGTCTCTTCAGCCGAAACGTTGTCGTTCAGGATGTCACAATAAAATTCCTGTTTATCCATGCAAAGGAGTGCCTGCTATTTAATTACCACCTTCGCAATCATGAAAGTTTGTGGCTTGCTTGGGAATTGATTATTATTACACCAATGCTCAAGTACGTCAAAGCTATGAGACGTGGATCTCCCAGCGCTGAGACCTATTGGAGATTGTTGGCTTTGTGCTCCACCGTGGAATTCATTGAAGACCGTCAAGGACTTAGGGTTACCCTGCTTCACACAGTAATTACACTACAGTTGATGTGTTGTAAAGAACAACACAAATCCTAGACTTTGTTTCGACCAACACAACCAACCTTGCATCTTTTTGGTTAACTCTGTCAAGTGAATCATAATCCTGTGTGGAGGAGGCCAGGCTTCTTGACACCATTCATATTGTGCTATGGATAATGCCAGGTGGAGCAGGGTCTTTTGAAGCTGCCGGTACCAGTCACGACTTTGCCAGTTTCTTTATATCTTGTAAAAATATTTATTTGCAGCAGAGACAAGTGAAGTAATGCGGATTTATTAGAGTTTCGGGAATCCCCAAATCCTTCATCCAGGTTTCTGGGCTAAGTACCAGAACTCTGTGACTAGTTCTGTGATTAGTATTTAGGGGTTTATCAATCTCAAATTACGTGAATACAGTGGGGGTTATTCAGAGAGCTCTCTCGTTCCCCGCACTTCCCTGCACTTCGGGGAATGCCACAGCACTGCAGTGTGGGGGACCATCACCGTGGACCATCGGTGGACTGATCTGAGGATTTAAAGTGCCTTCTCATCCTGCTATGGGAGTGTGAAGGTGACGGGAGCATGGAGTTTTCTCCTTTTGACATCAATTCCTGGTGAGACTCACGTGTTGCAGAGCCAGGCTCAGTCTCTAAAACAAAAGAATGATTGTACTTTGCCTTAAAGGTCAACTCGTGATCCACTGATAAGACGGACAGAAAAACTAATAAAAGCTCTTTGCATAACACCAATGTGTAAACCTATCACTCACTATAAAAGGTGACTATCAGATCAGGAATGTGTGTATGTGTGACACTTTTCTGTTTAAAGGGATATTCTATTAAAAAATTCCCTTTTTTTGTCCTTATATATTTGGGCGGATGCTGCTGACAGCCTCTGCCCAACTATTAAATTGAGTATTATCTCTAATTTTGGTGATTTTACTCACCTTTTCTTCCTCGCTGTGCGCTACTCCTCTTCGGCTCAGGGACACCCGAAACCAGAAGCCCTGAAGCTTTCTAACGCAGTTTGTGCTCCTATGTAACTGGCGTAGAGTAGGAACCGCAAACTGTGTACAGCTACGGGACTTGTGCACTTTACGTACGCAAGTTCCTTCCTTGGCGCATGCGCAGAACGATGGATTGGAGCTGCATGCGCAGATCTGATCTATCGCTGCCTCTCTAAGATCGTTGCTACAGCGGGAAGTCTCAGAGAAGGTGACGTCAGCCCACTCTCTGCGTGCTGAGGTCACTTGTGATTGATCTGGTGACCGGCAGGTGGGAAATTCAAAATCCCGGCTGCTGGTGACACTGGATGGAGTGGACCCAGTGTTTTCACCCAACCGGGGCTGCTGGGAGGAAGATAGAAGGGGGTGCACTCCTCATATATCATGACCACTATAAACATATAAAGTGGTCAGGATGACTAGAGTAGAGATGTGCATTCGTTTCGGAAAAATTCTGAATTTGTAACGAAATTTGATAATTTGTAGTTCGGAAGTACTTCCGAATAACGAATCGATACGATACGAATTCGAAACGAAACGGGATATAACAAATTTATTTCGTTTTACACTGTGTCATCATCATAAAAGAAAAATTTGAATAATTGATATCAACTATGGAATTTGAAATGAACTATCAAATTGATATCAACTATCGAATTTGAAATGAACAATCAAATTGATATCAACTATGGAGCTTGAAATGAACTATCGAATTTGAAATGAACTATCGAATTGATATCAACTATTGAATTTGAAATGAACTGTCGAATCGATACGAAACCGATACGAAATCGTTCCGAAAAGCAAAACTAAACTAAACGAAATACGAAACAAAATTAGTTATGAAATTCCGAAAACAAAATTATTTTAACAAAAACGTAACGAAACGAAAAAACTAAACAAAACAAAACTAAACAAATTTTTCAGCCATGCACATCCCTAGACTAGAGTGCTCCATTAACTGTTTGGGAGTGATGCCACTATGTCGCAATGTCTGCGTCAGGAATTTTTACAGCGTCCTGATATCTAACTATATATTAAACACAACTGGGAAAAAAGGACAAGCATAATGTGAAAGTAAAGCAAAAACCACACAGTTACTGGTCAAAACGAAACAAAGTTATCTCGAGCTCATGATTCAGTTACAGAAATGTATTTTCGTGGTATGCAAATTTCATTTAGCAACTTCCGCCATGAGAATATGTTGACTTCTCTTGACCTTTAGATTCCTTTAAAACCCTAACAAGATGGTATCACAGACCACAGGAGGTGGATTTTGCACAAAGCATGCATTTTGGGTAGGTGAACGTCAGCAATCCTGTTGACTTATTTGACTTTGCATGCAATAAGCGTTGAATATGTCATGCATGATAAAGATCAACAATAGATCTACTCGCTCAGTGACATTCTACATGCAAACTTACTTTGGCTTCAGAGACAAAAGCACCAACGTCAATCCCCCTTACCGATTTGCCTTGCTTGGGAGCACAGCCAGAAGGATGGAGCACATCAACATACCAGGACGCCATCATGCTCTGAATGACCATAAGGGAGATATAGGAGGGTTACCCACCTCTCTTGTTTCTGTCACTTAATCCTCGGCCTAGAAGACTGACATCATCGTGCAACTCCACGACAGAAGAGGGAAGTCAAGCGAGGAGAATGTTTTTTTTTCCGTTTTAGCAAAGTCTATAGGTTATTCAGAGAGCTCCGAAATGACGCCGACATTACGGTGCTCTCTCGTTCCCCGCACTTCAGCGAATCAAATTCCTCGACCCTGCGGTGAATCCAGCATTCACCACAGGGTCCCTGGAGTGCAGGGAACGGTCCCGAAAATCCACTGAAAAATCACCTAAAAAAATGGCTAAAAGATCCTAAAAAAAATCAATAAAGAGACTTTTTGCTGCAGATTAAAATAATAAACTGTTTATTAGATATTGTATAAAAACGGGAATATTTTTAACATTGAAACCTATGGGATTCCCCTGATTAAACCTGCCGAATGAAACCACCGAACATCAGGGCATTTCACTGACATTTCCCTGCTGTTCGGTGTCTTTGAATAGATTAACCCTTGCTTCTCTATGGGGATTTCACTGCTGTCAAACAGGCACCGTATTTGCTGGCAATTCGGCAAAATTTGGCGAACTGCCTGCTTTCTGAATAGCCGAATGGCCACGAAAGTGCACCGTACGGGGAAAATCACTGTTCGGTGCAATTTGGGGGCCAGGTCAGCTCTCTCTGAATAACCCTATATGTATCTGGTAGCAGTTTCATCAGCACACTAATATCACCTGCTGTCTATCAATTAACCCTTAACTATAAAGTCATTTTCCATAAAATCACTGTGAGGAACCGGTGTTTTTTGTTTGTTTGTTTTTTCTTTGGAAAAATCTGTTTTCATTAATTACACAGTAAAAAACTCAAATGGAAAATTTTAAATGTAGTTTTTTCACTGTAGTAGTCCTATTTGACAGGCAGACGTTGCCACCTCCTGGCCAAAAAGCTTTACTGCAGCTGGGGATCTGTGCTGGATCAGGTGGGAATCCGTGCTTTAGACACAGAGCCCCAGCTGTTCAAGCTCTTTTAGCACCTCGGCTTTCGTCTTTTTGGGCTCATTCAGGAGCTTATTTGCAAACTAATTTTATTTGCACTAAACTAAATTCCTTTGCATTGCTCCGGAATAAAACCAAATGGAGTATTCTCGATTTTGGTTATAGGGCTTTTAATGCTTTTTTATAAGAGAGCGTGGTAGTAAAGAGGTTAAATAAACATGAAATATATTTTCCTTATCGATATGTGAGATAATATTTAATCCTTAAACGTCAATTGTTGGAAATCGAGACTACAGTTCTTACTGTTACAATGACGACTCAACATTTTCAAATAATGAAGCAAATAATAGTTAAAAAGTAACAAAAATAAGAAAGAGAGGACGTGGAATCCTTCACATGAGTTTTACATGTTCATTTTCTCACTGGTCATAATGTGGGAAATTATGGTAAATAATCATTAAAACTGAGCATAACATTTCTATAAACATTGCATTGGTTTTCCCCTCCATTAAAATCTATTTTGGAGACATTTCATGTAATAAATGTCAGCCACATGGGGATTCCCATCGAACCATTGAAATGTTGTGTATTGTCAATGCGTTTGGAAATCTGTTGTGTTTCAGATCACTTCTGCTTGTTCTTTGACTGGTCAAATTATGATTTTTATATACAGTATATATATATATATATATATACACTGTATATAAATAAATAAATATATATAATATATCTTTTCTGATATATTTTTTTTATAAATTGTGATGTTTCTTTAGTTGTGTATTACCTTGAGAAAGGCTCTGAAGGGGCCGAAACGTCGATTCTCGGACACAATCATTTTAATATGGATTAATAAAGCAAATCCTGGCGAATTGCCTGCACATACGGTGCCTGTTCGCAGGGCCGGATTGATGTAGGGGCGGATGGAGCAGCCGCTCCAGGCCCCTTCCATTAAATAGGCCCACAGCTGCCCCAAGAATAGATAAACTGCTTGCCGGTAGACAGGACACACACAGTCACCGCACGGCCGGAAGGCGCCTGCCACACACACACTGTGCAGCCGATGTAAATGTGTATTGTGCAGGAGGATTATTGGGAGGAGCAGCCAGTAGGAGTCACTCATCAGCTATCAGCTGAGTGAGACACATCCAGCTGCTCCTCCTCATCCGCCTGCAAGCCTTCCTGTTTCCAGCCATGTGGAAGTGGAGGAAACACCAGAGAGCAGGACCAGCAGCCAGGGGGAAAGGTAAGATTCCCCCAGCTGATTCTCCTGGGCAGTGTTTTTTTTTTATAACTCTCTGAGCCCCTCCCCCCCCCTCAGCTCTCCTCTAATCTCACTCGGCAGGGAGGAGGAGTGGACAGCATGGGGGGGGGCAGTACACAGTGGAGACAGACCGAGAGGGATGAAAGGGGGTCACAGAGAGAATGAGGAAAGAAAAAGGGGGTCACAGAGAGAATGAGGAAAGAAAAAGAGGGCCACAGAGAAATAAAAGAAAGGGGGTCACAGAGAAATGAAAGAAAGGGGGTCACAGAGAGGAATGAAAAAAGGGGGTGTCACAGAGAGAAATAAAAGAAAGGGGGTCACAGAGAGAAATAAGAGAAAGAGGGTCACAGAGAGAAATAAAAGAAAGGGGGTCACAGAGAGAATGAAAAAAAGGGGGTCACAGAGAGAAATAAGAGAAAGGGGGTCACAGAGAGAAATGAAAGAAAGGGGGTCACAGAGAGAAATAAAAGAAAGGGGGTCACAGAGAGAAATAAGAGAAAGGGGGTCACAGAGAGAAATAAGAGAAAGGGGGTCAGAGAGAAATGAAGAAAGGGGGTCACAGAGAGAAATAAAAGAAAGGGGGTCACAGAGAGAAATAAGAGAAAGGGGGTCACAGAGAGAAATAAAAGAAAGGGGGTCACAGAGAGAAATAAGAGAAAGGGGGTCACAGAGAGAAATAAAAGAAAGGGGGTCACAGAGAGAAATGAAAGAAAGGGGGTCACAGAGAGAAATAAGAGAAAGGGGGTCACAGAGAAATGAAAGAAAGGGGGTCACAGTAATGGGGTCACAGAGAGAAATGAAAAAGAAAGGGGGTCACAGAGAGAGATGAAAAAGAAAGGGGGTCACAGAGAGAAATGAAAGAAAGGGGGTCACAGAGAGAAATGAAAGAAAGGGGGTCACACAGAGAAATGAAAGAAAGGGGGTCACACAGAAATTGGGTCACAGAGAAATGAAAGAGAAATGGGGTCACAGAGAGAAATGAAAAGGGGGGTCACAGAGAGAAATGAAATAAAGGGGGCCACAGAGAGAAATGAAATAAAGGGGGTCACAGAGAGAAATGAAAGGGGGTCACACAGAGAGAAATGAAAGAAAGGGGGTCAAAGAAAGGGGGTCACAGAGAGAGATGAAAAAGAAAGGGGGTCACAGAGAGAAATGAAAGAAAGGGGGTCACACAGAGAGAAATGAAAAAAGGGGGTCACAGAGAGAAATGAAAGAAAGGGGGTCACAGAGAGAAATAAGAGAAAGGGTGTCACAGAGAGGAATGAAAAAAGGGGGTGTCACAGAGAGAAATAAAAGAAAGGGGGTCACAGAGAGAAATGAAAGAAAGGGGGTCACACAGAGAAATAAGAGAAAGGGTGTCACAGAGAGGAATGAAAAAAGGGGGTCACAGAGAGAAATGAAAGAAAGGGGGTCACAGAGAGAAATAAGAGAAAGGGGGTCACAGAGAGAAATAAAAGAAAGGGGGTCACAGAGAGAAATAAGAGAAAGGGGGTCACAGAGAGAAATAAAAGAAAGGGGGTCACAGAGAGAAATAAGAGAAAGGGGGTCACAGAGAGAAATAAAAGAGAAATGGGGTCACAGAGAGAAATGAAAAAGGGGGTCACAGAGAGAAATGAAATAAAGGGGGCCACAGAGAGAAATGAAATAAAGGGGGTCACAGAGAGAAATGAAAGGGGGTCACACAGAGAGAAATGAAAGAAAGGGGGTCAAAGAAAGGGGGTCACAGAGAGAGATGAAAAAGAAAGGGGGTCACAGAGAGAGATGAAAAAGAAAGGGGGTCACAGAGAGAAATGAAAGAAAGGGGGTCACACAGAGAGAAATGAAAGAAAGGGGGTCACACAGAGAGAAATGAAAGAAAGGGGGTCACACAAGCTTAAACCTGTTTAGTTTAGAGAAAAGGCGCCTTAGAGGGGATCTGATAACCTTATATAAATATATACGGGGCCATTATCAACCATTGTCTGATAACCTATTCACTAACAGGACTATACATAGGACAAGGGGTCATCCATTTAGACTGGAAGAAAGAAAATTTAGCTTAAAGCATAGGAAGGGTTATTTTACGGTGAGAACAATAAAGGTGTGGAATTCTCTGCCTGTTGAGGTGGTTGGGTCAGAGTCTGTACAGACTTTTAAAAAACGACTGGATGACTTCCTGCAGACACAGAATATTAAGGGTTATAATATTTAATATGTGGGTAAAAGCTTCTTGATCCAAGGAGAAATCTGACTGCCATTCTGGGGTCAAGAAGGAATTTTTTCCCAGTATGTTGCATATTGGCAAGCATTCAGACTGGGTTTTTTGCCTTCTTTTGGATCAACAGCAGTAGGTTATGTGGGAGAGGCTGAACCCGATGGACGCATGTCTTTTTTCAGCCTATATAACTATGTAACTATGTAACACAGAGAAATGAAAGAAAGGGAGTCACACAGAAATTGGGTCACAGAGAGAAATGAAAAAGGGGGTCACAGAGAGAAATGAAATAAAGGGGGCCACAGAGAGAAATGAAATAAAGGGGGCCACAGAGAGAAATGAAAGGGGGTCACACAGAGAGAAATGAAAGAAAGGGGGTCAAAGAAAGGGGGTCACAGAGAGAGATGAAAAAGAAAGGGGGTCACAGAGAGAGATGAAAAAGAAAGGGGGTCACAGAGAGAAATGAAAGAAAGGGGGTCACACAGAGAGAAATAAGAGAAAGGGGGTCACAGAGAGAGATGAAAGAGAAAGGGGGTCACAGAGAGAAATGAAAGAAAGGGGGTCACACAGAGAGAAATGAAAGAAAGGGGTCACACAGAGAGAAATGAAAGAAAGGGGGTCACACAGAGAAATGAAAGAAAGGGGGTCACACAGAAATGGGGTCAGAGAGAAATGAAAAAGGGGGTCACAGAGAGAAATGAAATAAAGGGGGCCACAGAGAGAAATGAAATAAAGGGGGCCACAGAGAGAAATGAAAGGGGGTCACACAGAGAGAAATGAAAGAAAGGGGGTCAAAGAAAGGGGGTCACAGAGAGAGATGAAAAAGAAGGGGGTCACAGAGAGAGATGAAAAAGAAAGGGGGTCACAGAGAGAAATGAAAGAAAGGGGGTCACACAGAGAGAAATGAAAGAAAGGGGGTCACACAGAGAAATGAAAGAAAGGGGGTCACACAGAAATTGGGTCACAGAGAAATGAAAGAGAAATGGGGTCACAGAGAGAAATGAAAAAGGGGGTCACAGAGAGAAATGAAATAAAGGGGGCCACAGAGAGAAATGAAATAAAGGGGGCCACAGAGAGAAATGAAAGGGGGTCACACAGAGAGAAATGAAAGAAAGGGGGTCAAAGAAAGGGGGTCACAGAGAGAGATGAAAAAGAAAGGGGGTCACAGAGAGAAATGAAATAAAGGGGGCCACAGAGAGAAATGAAATAAAGGGGGCCACAGAGAGAAATGAAAGGGGGTCACACAGAGAGAAATGAAAGAAAGGGGGTCAAAGAAAGGGGGTCACAGAGAGAGATGAAAAAGAAAGGGGGTCACAGAGAGAAATGAAAGAAAGGGGGTCACACAGAGAGAAATGAAAGAAAGGGGGTCACACAGAGAAATGAAAGAAAGGGGGTCACACAGAAATTGGGTCACAGAGAAATGAAAGAGAAATGGGGTCACAGAGAGAAATGAAAAAGGGGGTCACAGAGAGAAATGAAATAAAGGGGGCCACAGAGAGAAATGAAATAAGGGGGCCACAGAGAGAAATGAAAGGGGGTCACACAGAGAGAAATGAAAGAAAGGGGGTCAAAGAAGGGGGTCACAGAGAGAGATGAAAAGAAAGGGGGTCACAGAGAGAGATGAAAAAGAAAGGGGGTCACAGAGAGAAATGAAAGAAAGGGGGTCACACAGAGAGAAATGAAAGAAAGGGGGTCACACAGAGATGAAAAGAAAGGGGGTCACACAGAAATTGGGTCACAGAGAAATGAAAGAGAAATGGGGTCACAGAGAGAAATGAAAAAGGGGGTCACAGAGAGAAATGAAATAAAGGGGGCCACAGAGAGAAATGAAATAAAGGGGGCCACAGAGAGAAATGAAAGGGGGTCACACAGAGAGAAATGAAAGAAAGGGGTCAAAGAAAGGGGGTCACAGAGAGAGATGAAAAGAAAGGGGGTCACAGAGAGAGATGAAAAAGAAAGGGGGTCACAGAGAGAAATGAAAGAAAGGGGGTCACACAGAGAGAAATGAAAGAAAGGGGGTCACACAGAGAAATGAAAGAAAGGGGGTCACACAGAAATTGGGTCACAGAGAAATGAAAGAGAAATGGGGTCACAGAGAGAAATGAAAAAGGGGGTCACAGAGAGAAATGAAATAAAGGGGGCCACAGAGAGAAATGAAATAAAGGGGGCCACAGAGAGAAATGAAAGGGGGTCACACAGAGAGAAATGAAAGAAAGGGGGGGTCAAAGAAAGGGGTCACAGAGAGAGATGAAAAAGAAAGGGGGTCACAGAGAGAAATGAAATAAAGGGGGCCACAGAGAGAAATGAAATAAAGGGGGCCACAGAGAGAAATGAAAGGGGGTCACACAGAGAGAAATGAAAGAAAGGGGGTCAAAGAAAGGGGGTCACAGAGAGAGATGAAAAAGAAAGGGGGTCACAGAGAGAGATGAAAAAGAAAGGGGGTCACAGAGAAATGAAAGAAAGGGGGTCACACAGAGAGAAATGAAAGAAAGGGGGTCACACAGAGAGAAATGAAAGAAAGGGGGTCACACAGAGAGAAATGAAAGAAAGGGGGTCACACAGAAATTGGGTCACAGAGAGAAATGAAAGAGAAATGGGGTCACAGAGAGAAATGAAAAAGGGGGTCACAGAGAGAAATGAAATAAAGGGGGCCACAGAGAGAAATGAAATAAAGGGGGCCACAGAGAGAAATGAAAGGGGGTCACACAGAGAGAAATGAAAGAAAGGGGTCAAAGAAAGGGGGTCACAGAGAGAGATGAAAAAGAAAGGGGGTCACAGAGAGAAATGAAATAAAGGGGACCACAGAGAGAAATGAAATAAAGGGGACCACAGAAAGAAATGAAATAAAGGGGGCCACAGAGAGAAATGAAAGGGGGTCACACAGACAGAAATGAAAGAAAGGGGGTCAAAGAAAGGGGGTCACAGAGAGAGATGAAAAAGAAAGGGGGTCAGAGAGAGAGATGAAAAAGAAAGGGGGTCACAGATAAATGAAAGAAAGGGGGTCACACAGAGAGAAATGAAAGAAAGGGGGTCACACAGAGAGAAATGAAAGAAGGGGGTCACACAGAAATTGGGTCACAGAGAGAAATGAAAGAAATGGGGTCACAGAGAGATGAAAAAGGGGGTCACAGAGAGAAATGAAATAAAGGGGGCCACAGAGAGAAATGAAATAAAGGGGGCCACAGAGAGAAATGAAAGGGGGTCACACAGAGAGAAATGAAAGAAAGGGGGTCACAGAAATAAAAAAGAAAGGGGGTCAGAGAGAGAAATTAAAAAAGAAAGGGGGTCACAGGGAGAGAAAATGAAAAAGGGGGTCACAGAGAAATGAAAAGAAAGGGGTCACAGAGAGGGATGAAGAGAATGGGGTCACACAGAGGAATGAAAAAGAAAGGGTCACACAGAGAAATGAAAAATGACTACTAATTCACACTGCACATTGCTATGAGTTTTATTGCTGTGGAGCTCTGTGATATGATTATACACACTTCACATTACTGTGAGTTTTATTGCGGTGGAGCTCTGTGATACAGTAATGTGCGGTGTGTATGAGCGTATCACAGAGCTCCACAGCAATAAAACACACAGTAATGTGAAGTGTGTATAAGCGTATCACAGAGCTCCACAGCAATAAAACTCAGTAATGTGCAGTGTGTATGAGTGTGAGTATTATTACTGCGAATATCTGTGAGGCACTCATACACAACGCACATTACTGTGAGTTTTATTGCTGTGGAGCTCTGTGATACGCTTATACACACACTGCACATTACTGTGATATTTTTTTTTTCCGTGGAGCTCTGTGATACGCTCATACACACTTCACATTAATGTGAGTTTTATTGCTATGGAGCTCTGTGATATGCTTATACATATCGCACAGTCCTGTTTTATTGCTGTGCAGCTCTGTGATACGCTCATCTGTGAATAGATTAACCATTACTTCTCTATAGGACAATTTCTCTGCCAGTGATCGCCTAATTGTGGCGAACTGCACCGTATTTCTCTGTCAATTCGGCAGTATTTGGCGATTTGACAGTTTAATGGCGATTGTTGCCTCAGTATCTAAAAATAGGCCCAACAAAATCCTCAGCACCAGGCCCATGATACCCTTAATCCGGCCCTGCCTGTTCGTTGCCTGTTCGAGGGCAGTGAATCCCCATAGTGTAGCAATGCGTCGTCTATTCAGAGAACAAAAACCAGCAGTGAAAAGTTGCCGAATTGGTCAGCTGTTCGGTGGTTTCATGCGGCAGATTTATTCAGGCGAATCCCATAGGCTTCAATGTTAAAAATATTCCCGTTTTAATGCAATATCTAATAAAACGTTGATTATAATATTCTGCAGTAAAAAGTCTCTTTATTTATAGATTTTTTAGGATCTTTTAGGCATTTTTTTTCAATTTTTTTTTTTTTTCCATTATTCTTTTTTAAATTGTTTTTTCTTTTTTCTGTAACAGCCCTTTTTATTATCATTCATTGGATCTTTATATGTAACTTTCAGACATTTTCGCTCGTAGTTTCTTTGCAAACAGCGTTTCACTTTTCAAACATTCAAGCGTACTGTTTTTTTTTTCACTCCATTCGTCTGAAGTGGTGGGTTTTTCCGGCGGCTGCTCGGGTTTCTCCGGCGTGTTCAGCGGGGTTAATCCAGATGTTTTTGAGTGTTTCGGTGAGCCTTCGCCGGGTTTTACAGTGAGTGTTCGCCGGGTTGCGGCGGCTTTACCCTGCACTACGACGGCCCTGTGGTGCTTGCTGAATACACCGCAGAGTCGCCGAAATGGGATTACCAAATCACACCGAATTGAAGAGAGCGAAAAGTCACCGAATGTGCGGTGACTTTTCGATTCTGTTTGAATAACCCTGATAGTGTTTTATCTTATACTTCAAGACCCTGACTGCTTCCATCTGTTTTGGATATACATTTCTACTGGACTGTGCACCCCGGCTTTTCTTTTTTTTTGGGGTTTCTTTTTGGGAATATTAATAAGAAATATTTGGGAATATTCCCAGTTTGTTTCTTACTGTAATACCCTATTTGACAGGCAGAGGTCGCCATCTACTGTCCAAAAGGAGTCACTGCAAGTAGAACTGCAACTCGTGGCTCCCCGGCTGTTCTTTTTTTTTGGGGTTTCTTTTTGGGAATATTAATAAGAAATATTTGGGAATATTCCCAGTTTGTTTCTTACTGTAATACCCTATTTGACAGGCAGAGGTCGCCATCTACTGTCCAAAAGGAGTCACTGCAAGTAGAACTGCAACTCGTGGCTCCCCGGCTGTTCTTTTTTTTGGGGGTTCTTTTTGGGAATATTAATAAGAAATATTTGGGAATATTCCCAGTTTGTTTCTTACTGTAATACCCTATTTGACAGGCAGAGGTCACCATCTACTGTCCAAAAGGAGTCACTGCAAGTAGAACTGCAACTCGTGGCTCCCCGGCTGTTCTTTTTTTTGGGGGGTTCTTTTTGGGAATATTAATAAGAAATATTTGGGAATATTCCCAGTTTGTTTCTTACTGTAATACCCTATTTGACAGGCAGAGGTCACCATCTACTGTCCAAAAGGAGTCACTGCAAGTAGAACTGCAACTCGTGGCTCCCCGGCTGTTCTTTTTTTTGGGGGTTTCTTTTTGGGAATATTAATAAGAAATATTTGGGAATATTCCCAGTTTGTTTCTTACTGTAATACCCTATTTGACAGGCAGAGGTCGCCATCTACTGTCCAAAAGGAGTCACTGCAAGTAGAACAGGTGCATTATCTGGGGAATACCCGACTCAGCAGGACATTCCCCAGGTGATTTTTAACCAGTTTTAGCACCTTGGACATTAGACCAACAGGCCTAAGACTTTGAAGGAGCCCAAAAGCAAACAAAATTAATTTGCAACAAACACATTACATTTTCAGTCATACAGCACAACCCCAGATCGTGTTAACACGACCTCGACCTGCTGTGTCTGCTACCGCTGTAATGAAGGGGTTAAGGGAAGCTGTATTTGAAGCTGACTACCATTAATTTTATGCAATATTCAGGAGAACATATTGCCCTGTTTTGCATAATTTAGCAGCATACATACATTATTTTTTACCACCTATATTCACCTCATGTGTATATATGGTATGTATATACGTTGGTGCCAACGTTATTACACGCCCCACTTTTTAGCTGTAATATTCGCCCACTGCTTTTTTCTATCACGGATCCTGGTTTCTTGCAATCCTTGATATTGTGTATAGTTCATGTGTTGTACAGGATGTCATTTTGCATGAACGGACTAGTCTAAGCGGTAAAGGTGCCAATACAGGAATAAACCTAAGCTTCCTTTTCACGATTTCCACGTCCTATGTTTTAATTCTATCTACTCCCTCACCCTGAGGCATGCGGCTGCGAGAACCTGACTTAACCCGTCGGGATGATGAGGGGTGGACACGGATCATTTTCGTCTTTTAGTAAAAGGCTTGAACAAGACATAGGGGGTTATTCACTAGCATATATATTTATTCATTGTTGGAGGTTGCAAAAGCCAAATCTCCTCCTGAGAGTAGATGTGAGTCTAAAACGTAACTTTTAATGGAAATACTATAAAAATGGTGTATGGACCCAACGTTTACCATAAAACCTAAAGAAAAACTAAAAAACTCAAACTGTAGCGCTGCCCCCAGCATCCGTGAGCTTAGCGATCGCTAAGGGGCAGGCTGCCGGACTCAGGACGAGCAGACTGACCCGTCGGGCACTCGGGCACTGCCCGAGGGCCCGCGGGTCAGTAGGGGCCTGGTTTTGGAAGGCAAGCCAAGTTCCGTACGGAAGATCATCTCTGGGTGGCCGTGGCAGCTGGCCCTGCGGCGCACTACCAAACCGCCGCAGTGGCGGCGCTGCAGCGTGCCTACATGGGCCCCACATTCTAAAACAGGAGGAGTGCACGCTGCATTGACACCGCCCTCTCCCGTGATGCGCCTGCACATTTATTGATTTGGTGACATGATATTTAACAATTTCTCTTAAAGAGTTGGGAAGTTTGCTGTTTTTTTTAAAGCATTTTACGGATTTTTACATAAACAGAGAGCAGGAATTCCATCTTTCTTGGCGTTACATACAGGCCGGTACCTTAAACCGTAAACTGAGAAGACAGTGTGACGCAGATTAGAAAAAGCTCGGGAAATAGAATGTTCAGTCTACATTGCGACAATGCGACTAGATGATTAAGGCCGGGTAAGATTGCCAGGTATTTCATCACGGAGATCGATGCCCGTGCATTTTTTCCTAGAAGGGTATCAAATCAGGAAACTGTCCTACTTTATTAAAAGGGAAAACTTCTGAGTGAATGTTCAGCCAAGGTTGACGCCATCATATAAGAGTTTCCATAAAGCATCAAATGAGTCATGGCAGTGCAATGAAAGCTTGCTAACACATGCAGGGTTATTAAGAGAGATTTGAAAAGTCACCGCATGTTCGGTGACTTTTCGTTCCCCTCCCTTATGGGCGATTCGGCGATCCTAGTTCGCCGAATCTGCGGTGTATTCAGCAAGCACCGTAGGGCCCCCGTAGTGCAGGGAAAACTCGCCGCAAACACATGGTACACTCACCGCAAACTCGCCGGAGAAACCTGACTAGCTGCCGATCACAGCGCAGAGCAGCCGCCGGAAAAAGCCGACACGCAGACTAACGAGATGAAAAAAAACAGTACGCTTGAAAGTTTGAAAATTGAAACGCTGTTTGCAAAAAAACTACTGAACCAATAAGATCCAATGAATGATAATAAAAAAGGTCTGTTACAGGAAAAAGATAAATTGATGTAAAAAACAAAAAAGTTTGCCAAAAAAATCCACAAAAATGCCTAAAAGATCCTAAAAAATCTATAAATAACGATACTTTTTACTGCAGAATATAATAGTAAACGGCTTATTAGATATTGAATTAAAACTGGAATATTTTTAACATTGAAGCCTATGGGATTCTCGGGAATAAACCTGCTGAATGAAACCACCGAACATTTCGGCAACTTTTCACTGCTGTTTTGTGTTCTCTGAATCGACGAAGCATGGCTTCTCTATGGGGGACTTCATTGCCCTCGAACATGCACCGTACATGCAGGCAATTCGCCAACATTTGGAACACTGGCTGCTCTCTGAATAGCCGAATGGCCAGGAAATGTAGCCATACGCTGAATTTCAGTGTCCAGTTACATTTCGGGGCCAGATCGGCTCTCTTTGAATAACCCTGATGATCACATGATGATGTCTCTGGTAAGCAGTAGAGCAAGAGAAATGGTGTCTTACATATTATTTTCTAATTCATGAATTAATACTGGTTAGCAGACTTGTGCAATTCAGTCTGCGATGAATATATTTTTGGACGAATGTAGGCAGTATCGGCAATTCAGACGTAACCGAAACGCTAACTGGCTCGCCAAACCAAGCTGTTTCCAAATCGATCTGAAACGATCCGGATACAATCAGATGACTAAATAAAAATTAAACGAACTGTGCAATGCAAAGTACCCAACTCTAAATTGTAAAACAAGTAGAAATAGTGAGCCTAAAAGCAACCCTAACCCTAACCATACACCTAACCCTTAAACAAAAAACAGACACAAATGAACGGGCAATAGTGTTCTCTACAAGGGTTTTACCCAGAATAACAATTGCAACAAAACGAAACTGATGCCCCATAGTGCAACGCGGGAACACCAAACTATAGTAACGCTTGACACATATTCCTTTATTGTATAAACTAACCAATTGAACAAAAATACACGCAACAGACAAATGAAAATAGACGGAGCCCACAAACCTCGGCAATACACCTATAATGAAAAAAACAGTCCCTGTAATCGGTATCACAAAGGCATAAAATAATTGACCGTTGAAAAAGAGAGGGGGTAAGTATCATAAGGAGGTAAGCAGAAATTCACTGACGAATACCCGGCAGTTCATGCTGCCTACAGACCTCCCTGTCTATGAGAAAATATAGCTGACCGAAAATTAGGGACAACATAGCATCATGGAATAAATGGAGGTGAGTCGGGGTAGGGGAATAAGGATCCAGTGAAGACTGCCTGTTAAAAAACACAAATATGCATAGATCGACGCGTTTCGCCCACAAGGGCTTAGTCTAGAGCTGAGTGAGCACTTGTGATACTGATTATAGGGGACTGTTTTTTTCATTATAGGTGTATTGCCGAGCTTTGTGGTCTCCGTCTATTTTCCTTTGTCTGTTGCGTGTATTTTTGTTCAATTGGTTAGTTTATACAATAAAGGAATATGTGCGAAGCGTTACTATAGTTTGGTGTTCTCGTGTTGCACTTCGGTGCATCTGTTTTGTTTTGTTGCACCTAACCCTTAACCCTAATAGTAGCCCTAACTCTAGAAGTGACACTAACCATACACCTAACCCTTAACCCTAAAAGTAGCCGTAACTCTAGAAGTGACACTAACCATACACCTAACCCTTAACCCTAAAAGTAGCCGTAACTCTAGAAGTGACACTAACCATACACCTAACCCTTAACCCTAAAAGTAGCCGTAACTCTAGAAGTGACACTAACCATACACCTAACCCTTAACCCTAAAAGTAGCCGTAACTCTAGAAGTGACACTAACCATACACCTAACCCTTAACCCTAAGGCTAGGGACAGATGAGCGCATTTTCTGCGGCCACCGTCAAAATGTACGTCGATGCGTGCGCACGCATTTTTTCACGGAATACGCTTAAGTGGTCAGACGACCACAGTCGCACAGTCGCAGGTACTCACCAACGCAATTCTAGGGAAATCCGGCTGTTTGAACGTTATGTTGGCCGCACACTAGCAGCGTCTGACGTCTCCTAATCACGCACACACGCTGCCATGCGGCCGCAGCGCACTCTGTACGTCTGTAGCAGCGGTTTCACGTTCTGAGAAAAATGCGTTCATTTGCCGGTTGCGTGGTGTCGGCGCACTTTTGTACGCACGTACTGCGTATATTGGCCGTCATTGGCCGTTATGTGCTGCTACTGCCGCCGTGATTTAGTGCGCCTGCACGCGCGTTCCGACTGCCCCACTCTGACCCTAGCCTAAAAGTAGCCGTAACTCTAGAAGTGACACTAACCATACACCTAACCCTTAACCCTAAAAGTAGCCGTAACTCTAGAAGTTATCAAAAAAGTAAACCTAACCCTAAGTCTAACCCTAAAAGAAAACCGAACAGTGTTGATTACAACTAACTTCTGGAATGACGGTAGAGGAGGTACAATAGAGGGAGTATAGAGTTGAGTACAGGAGGAAAAGTGTGTGTGCATCCGAATTTTCGGAACCATTCTGTTATCAGATCGGTCTGATATTTTTAGGTTGGTCCAAATTGAACCCTTTCAAATCCAAAATATTTGAATTCTGAGATTTCAGATTCAACCAGAAGCAAAATATGTGGCAGTGCGCATGTCTACTGAACTATTTGTTCCTGGTCATACTCTTGACCAGAAGAGTAGCGGATCGGGTCACCCTTCTTGCCGTGGTGTGAGAGGTGAGTATGGGATTTAATGGTGGGGTTTAGGTTCTGCAATTGCATAATCATTCAACACCAGCTTTTATTAGGTGCTAAAATTTTGTCTTGCATCTCCTGACGGTAATTTGCGCCTGCACTTTGTAATACCTCACTTATCGAAACGCTATTGTACGTTTGCGCTCCTCATGTTAGGTATAGGGTGCACAAAGGATATGCTTTTAGAGGGGATAAGAGCTCGTTAACCTCGCTGAACCATTAGTTGGCAAATATGTACTTCAGATGGAAAGAAACTGGGTAATTCAAAGAGATTCGAAAAGTCACCACACATTTCGGTGACCCTGCGGTGTATTCAGCAAGCACCACAGGGTCCCTGAATTGCAGGGAAAAGCTGCCGCAAACCCAACGTAAACTAACCGCAAAACCCGGCGAATGCACACCGAAAACCCTCAAAAACATCTGGATTAACCTGCCGAAAACCACATAAAAACCCGAGCAGGAGCTGATCACAGGCAGCGAAGCTGCCGGAAAAAGCCGACACCGCAGAAGAAGGTAGTGAATAAATTAGGAAAACAGTTTGCATGAATGTTTGAAAAGTGAAACGCTGTTTGCAAAGAAACTACTGAGCGAAAATGTCTGAAATTTACATATGAGGTCCAAGGAATGATAATAAAGAGGGCTGTTACAGAAAAAATAAGTAAACTTAAAAAAAAAAAAAAAAATCGGACTTTTTAAAAAAAATAAGAAAAATGATTAAAATATCCTAAAAAAATCTATAAATAAAGAGACTCTTTACTGCAGAATTTTATAATGAACGGTTTATTAGATATTGAATTAAAACGGGAATATTTTTAACATTGAAGCCTATGGGATTCTCCTGAATAAACTTGCCGAATTAAACCACCGAATGGCAGGGCATTAGGGGAACTTTTCACTGCTGGTTTGTGTTCTCTGAATAGCCGAAGCAGTGCTTTTGTATGGGGATTTCACTGCCCTCGAACAGGCACCGAACAGGCACCGAATGTGCAGGCAATTCGCCAGGATTTGGCGTATGGCCTGCTCTCTGAATAGCCGAATGGCCAAGAAAGGTTCCCTTTCTCCAGCCATTTGGATCTCCTTGAATAACCCTGTATATGGCTTTCTTGGCAAGATAAGCAGATGTATTGGTGTCTGGAATGGGTGTGCATTGGAAAGTCAGAGAAAAATCGTTGTACAGGAAAATGACGCAATGATACATCACCAGAATGACGCAGGATAAAACAAGCGTTATCAGAAAGACAAGTATCTGGAGACGCATTAAAAATGTACGTGAGCGTGGGCAAACTTCATCAGGATAATGCAAGTATGAGCAAACATCACCGGAATGACACAACTCCAGCGAACTGTGACCGGAATGATGCATGGAGGAAGCGTCAAGAGAGGATACTTGACAACCACACAAGGGCCTCCAATCATAATAACAAACAAAAGGTTTGATTTAAAGCCCATAGTACTTTGGGATATAGGGTTACATGAAATTGTGTTTTGGCTACGTTTATCCCTAAACCAAAATATTGCTAATAATAATAATAAATAAATAATAATATCTGCTGCAACAGAATCCATAATCCATACGCTTAGAGTAACCATCGCTGTGATCATGTTGCCATGTAGACCTTTTTCCAGACACTGCACAAATGAATTCCGAGGAAATCACTGGACTAATCTCTACAGGTGACTAATTTCCTCACAAGTCAGGCATAAATCCAATTAAAGCATAACAAAAAGAATAATGAGAAGTGGGAAGACAACCAAAGCAGAATAAATTACATCAAGGTTACTGAAGGTCAAGATAAGGATTGTCTGATAAACTGCGTCAAAGACGACCAAAAGATCTGCCTATTCAATAATTAAGTAACATATATAATGACACGATATCAGTTCATTTCATATTATGGCTACATAGGTAGAAAGATGGTGAAATTCAATCATTTTATCAGGTTTGGTCAGGGGATGGCAGGAACCACTATGCGCAGGCATGGTGACTTCTGTGTTTGTGGCACAGAAGAGATAATCCAGGGTGCGTTTAGTTCCTCAGCCACTGCAAGTGCTACGTTAGCAACTTGGCACTGAACGTTGTGCTGCAGTTCAGCGCTCAGCATTGCTAATTTATCACTTGCAGCTAAGTCAAGAGGTGCTGCAGAGTAGCTGAGTGTGAGGTTGGAAAGATGGCCGCCTCCACGAAGCAAATTATCCAATAAGGAAATGTTCAGTTTGAGGTTTTGATGGACCAAACACAGTAAACAGTAAAACTCAAGTGGTAATAAAATGGACAACAGTGGATATTGCAGAAACAGCACCTTTCATTAAGCAATCCTCCGCCCTTTTGCTGCAATATTCAAAGCCAAACGTTCCATGAGACGACTGCAGAAAACTGAATCACTGCAATGGAGCAATTCAGCAGCTGCTGAGGAACTGAACAGGCCTCAGAAAGGATAGTTAAGGTCAAATCAAAGGTCGAGACTGTCAACAATTGGCATAGACAAGGAGAACCATCCAGGAACTGGTACACAAGTAATGTATAGAGCGCTTCACACAGCACCAAAAGTGAAGGTGAGTATTCAATGGTGAGGAAAGGAGGAAATGAACCTGAAGACACCCTTCCCTCCTATAGGTGCAAACCTGGGCTGGGAGGCCTCTCCTTGGAGATCCTGCACCTACCCCTTTTAATCTTTGCCTCACACTCCGATGCGTCAAAAATGATTCCCTGCTCGGGCGCCATCTTGGCTCCACTTCCCTGAATAGGACAGCAGAGTGCTGCAGCTTGTCTAGAGGCCGAAGGCCATACAGGCATCACGATGCAGAGAACGAATGCAACCACCCAGGCCATCACATCCTGTCCGACACCGGTACAGCGGACGACCGGACTGGTCAGCGAGCAAACAAAGCTACAGAGTTTCAAACACAGATCGAATGGTCAGTGCCCAAAACTTGTACCGCCACCAGTACCCCAATGCCAAACCAGATTGCTAGAGGTTTCCCCCAAACCAGTGTGCCAACAAACGTGAATATACGTATCTGGTAGCGCGATGTTAATCGCTCTCAGGGTTCAGGTGGTTCTCATAATTTGTATCATCCACATGGATTTTATATAAAAAAGAAGCAAAAGGTACATATGATAGTGCAGAGTGTACTAATTCCAGTATTGATGTTATGCTGTATAACAATTTCACTCACAAATATAGAGCCCTATCACTGGCTCTGAGTGGGTAAACGCATCTGGGTCCTTTTTCTTCTTCTTATTCTGAAGGTAACCCACACCTTTCACAATCGATAGCTCCTCTTAATCGTCAAATATAGGAGAAAGCATAAAGACAAAGGAACTCCCTTGTGCAGATCCACCAATCAATACACGGGATAATGTAAAGAGAGTGTCAACTCACATTTGGTGGAGCTTTAGCCAAGCTCTGGGTGGTGGTGCCTGTGGATTTGTTTAGTAGGTCAAATCCACGAAAACCCCAACGGATTCCAGGACATAGGGACCAAGTTATAAAAAGATCTTTAATTAAAACATAAAACAATGAAATTATAATAAATCTGGCTTAGCCAGATGGCTAGGACGCGTTTCGCTGCATAGTGCGGCTTCCTCAGCTGGTTTACAGAGTAGTATTAAGTACCAGTATATATAATCCCCTTAATAGAGGTAAAATTGTCCCCACATGTCCGAATCGTCAATCGGCGTGCGTTCCACGCCTCTATCGCCCGTTGCCAAGTCTCTGACGCGCGTCGCCATTTTGCGCATGCGCTCCGATGATGTGATGTATGCGTTCCATGCATTTCACAGGATACTTCCGGTATTTTTCCGTTCTCTATGAGACGCGATCGGTCATTTCACAGAAGATTTTAATGATGGCTATATTCGATGAACAGTCTCCTGCAAGTCATCCCACATAGGGGAAAAAAATAAACCCCCTTTAATCAACGAATGCATTATATAGCCCCAGACCTTCTTCCAACACATTCCATCTGGAAAAAACAGTGTGTATTATCCCACTCTTAAACTGTGAGCTATCTACTTAACATCACGCTACCAGATACGTATATTCACGTTTGAAGCTACAGAGTTTGCCTAGAACCAGGAGATGTACCAAACGATGAAGACAGCGGCGTCCTGCAGCAGGGCATGACAATTTTATTCATAGATATATACAACATGTGCACCAAATAAGTTAATTTATAGCTGCTCCGATCAAACAATTACAAACACAACAATTTCATTAAAAAAAATCTAATTATTAACTACCACCAGATACAATCGTATCTGAGAAGTTTAAGGGCGGGTTTTAGCCTTACTCGTCCTCTCACTCCCTTTTAGCAGTATTTTCAACTTGGCATTCCGTTGGACAGTAGTGTTTCCACCCTTTATCGTCTGCTTCTTGGACGTTCGGACGAGACCCCGGCCTTTAGAGACAGGTGGAATACATTGCTCGGGAGAAATGTCACGGATGCGGAGTGGACCGACACTTTTACATTCGTCCATAAGGGAACCAATTCCTTGAAGTGTGCTGAAAACGCATATAAAATCCTTACATTTTGGTATAGGACCCCGGACCGATTGCAGAGAATGTTACCCCTCCATGACTCACAATGTTGGAGATGTAGGACGGCCCTGGGTGATTTCCTGCATATCTGGTGGGACTGTCCCATGATCCAAACGTTCTGGAAAATGGTTCACTCTGCAGTCCGTGCCATCTCGGATTTGGACATCGAGCTTGCCCCTTCGATATACATCTTGCTGCAGTTCCCTGCTCCCATGAAAGCCATGAAGAGGTCGGAAGTCTTGAGATTGGTGACTGCGGCTAAATTGTTGATCCCACTGCATTGGGGCAAAACGTCGCTGCCCTCTTGGAGGGAACGGGTCGATAGGGCTGAATTACTCCATAGGATGGACAATCTGGTAGCGAGGGACCTAGGCCAAGTAGAACAATTTGTGCGGAATTGGTTCCATTGGGATAATTACGTGAGCACGGCGCCTGAGAGACACTTGGCGCGACCTAGCACGTGAATGTGAGGGCCGGAAACTGGCTTGTGGAGGTGCACGAGTGCAGATACACTGGTGGATAACAGCGGAGCCCCTTGCCGGTACGTCTGCAGTAGCCGTGCTACCGGGATCGCTCCTGTTCCCCGCCCCTTCTTTTTCCCCCCTGCCCTCTTCCCCCCCTTTTTTTTTGTGTTTCTTGTCGTCTCTGTTTTATATCTTGTACTCTGTGAGTTTGTATGTCGAAGTCTCTGTTTTGTATTTTGTATTCTTTGTGTTTGTCTGTCGAGGTTTCTGTTTTATATGTGATGGCATGCTAGACCTACAACAGTACATAAGACGACACTAAAGATCTTGGTAATTTCTGTCAGAGGTTGGTCAGCTATGATATGGCAGTCATGTGTAGTTAGTTCTCCTACCGCTCGACTATTGGTCGGGTGAGGTTTTGAACAATACCATCAAAATATCTGAACTTTACCATGTCATGCAACCTGTCGTATATGTCGGAGGAGGAACTGTATTTTCATGTGATACATGTTCTGTTGTGGAGCATGTATATCTGTGTTCATGTACGTTAATAAAAAAACTTTGATTACAAATAAAAAAAAAAATCTAATTATATTGAATGTTAAATTTAAATCAATACCAACCCGACAGATGCCATTTATTTTTCCATTATTTTTTTTCTAATTAAACATTTTTTCCAGTTATTTTAATTCTGTTAGATATTAGAAAAGAGGGGAAAAAAGGATATATTATACCGAAGCTGTAAGTGCCTTGTATCTGTCTCAACAGTCTAAGAGCCTCCGAAGTAATGATGTTGCGAAATATAAAGCAAACAACAAAACTGTAAAAAAATGTGAATGTTTACAATGGAATTATGGCAATGATGAACTGAATTTTCCATTAGGGATATGCGTTTCGGGTTTCGGAATTTTCACGAAATTTCCCGATTCGTGCATTCGGATTCGGCCGATCTTCTGAAAATTTTCGGATCCGAAAACGGCAGATCCGAACAATTTCCGAGCCGAAACAAAAACTTTTCGGAATTTTCGAATGGACTAGAAATGTGTAAAATCGAAACTCATTTTCGTTCCATTCGTGATTTCGGCTCCATTCCTGATTTCGGTTCCATTTCAGTAATTTCGGACATCATATTTTTCAGTTATATCGCTGATTCTGTAATTTTGTATCATTCCCATCTCAATGTATCCTTCCTGGAAAACCAGAGAATTCTCTTATGTATCCTTCCCGGGAAACCAGAGAAATCTCAATGTATCCTTCTTGTAAAACATGAGAAATCTCAATGTATCCTTCTTGTAAAACATGAGAAATCTCAATGTATCCTTCCCAGGAAACCAGAGAAATCTCAATGTATCCTTCCCGGAAACCAGAGAAATCTCAATGTATCCTTCCCGGGAAACCAGAGAAATCTCAATGTATCCTTCTTGTAAAACATGAGAAATCTCAATGTATCCTTCGTGTAAAACCAGAGAAATCTCAATGTATCCTTCGTGTAAAACCAGAGAAATCTCAATGTATCCTTCTTGTAAAACATGAGAAATCTCAATGTATCCTTCTTGTAAAACATGAGAAATCTCAATGTATCCTTCCCGGGAAACCAGAGAAATCTCAATGTATCCTTATTGTAAAACATGAGAAATCTCAATGTATCCTTCTTGTAAAACATGAGAAATCTCAATGTATCCTTCCTGGGAAACCAGAGAAATCTCAATGTATCCTTCTTGTAAAACATGAGAAATCTCAATGGATCCTTCTTGTAAAACATGAGAAATCTCAATGTATCCTTCGTGTAAAACCAGAGAAATCTCAATGTATCCTTTTTTGTAAAACATGGGAAATCTCAATGTATCCTTCTTGTAAAACATAAGAAATCTCAATGGTAGAATTATCGTATCGGCAGAAATATCGGATCCGAAAAACCATTAGTTTACGTCAAAACGAATAGACACTTTGAAATGAGGAGAACAGATATTCCGAAAAACACTAAAATTTCCGAAATCACGAAAAAAAAGTCGATACGAAAAACGAACCGAAATGAACCAAATCAAAACGGAAATCGTCCGAAACGAAAATTTAAAAAAAAACCAACCGAAAAAAAAAATCGGTGCACAAGTCTATTTTCCATCTGTATTGATGCACTAAGGCTGGGTTCACAGTACACCTGCACGTTTTTTGATGCACGTATCGCGCAAATGTAAAAAACGCGCGAGCGCACATTTCAGCGCGTTCGCGCTGCAGTCTATGGCTGCGAACGCGCTGCAATACGTCTCAAAGAAGCTCCTGTACTTCTTTGGGCATAGGACGTTTTACAGAGTGTTCCTACGTGCTGTAAAACGCCCAGGTGGGAACGGCCCCATAGGAAATCATAGGATTTCTGTGTTTAGGCGTTTTACAGCGCACAGGAACGGGCTGAAAAACGCCCAGGTGCGAACGGGGCCTTAGGCTTTTGACAAATATATGTATACGACATAAAGGTATACTGTACCATGTATTGTGATCAAATCACTGTTACAGTCTGAACGCCTGCCGAGGCTCTCTATAAAGATGAACAGGGATGGCTAGTTACAGGTATTTATAAAGCACCATCAAATTCCTTAGCGCTGTACAAGGGGAGAGACAGAATAACAAATATACATTCACATTACACACACGGAACAGAAGGAGGGAGGACCCTGCTCAAGAGCTTACAATCTAAAAGGAGTTGGGGTGACCCATTAGGTGAGGGTGAATAGGGTAAGTGAAGTGGCGGGTTGCAGGAGGGCTGAATGAGAAGAGGAGCAGGAAATGACAGTGGGGAGATCATGGAGTGAGCCGATAGGCTTCTCTAAAGTAATGCGTTTTCAGAGACTTCTTGAAGGACTGGAGAGACGGGGAGCGTCTAATGTTGCAGGGGAGGGAGTTCTATAGAAACGGAATAGCTCGGGAGAAGTCCTGAAGGCGAGAGCTGGGGGTGCGGGTGTGGGTGCTAGTCTTAGATTGTAAGCTCTGGAGCAGGGTCCTTTCTCCTACTAGTCTGTGTGTGTCCAACCTGTATGTTTATTTGTTATGTTTCATCCATTGCACAGCGCTACGGAACTTGTTGGCGCTTTCTAAATACCTGTACTGTACTCATTCCTCGCACGTCATCCGGCGATAAGGTCATTCTTGAGCAACGTTTGTGAAAGACCATGTTGCATTGAGTGGTGTAACAGGTACGGCAAGGAAGTTGGTGAATGAATGTAAAGTGCACGAGGCTGAGATGAACAGGAAGAACATGCTGTAAAATAGAACTTTGAAATATTTACCGCCACGTTAATACGTTTGTTCTTGTGAAATTCTGGAATTATAAAATCACAATAAAACTTCAAATCGTACATAAACCCAAACTTACTGCTCATAATGTCATTCTTACTTTTACCTTTGCGAAACATCAGGTATTTTTTCTTTTTTTGAGAAAGGATTTTACCAGGAAGGATACATTGAGATTTCTCTTGTTTTCAAGTATGTCCTGGGTGGCGAGTATGTACCATTCGGTGTCTTGCCCAAAGACACTTACTGGAGAGGTGCTCTGGCCGGGATCGAACCCATGTCTCCACAGGCTTTCTCCACGCAGAGCAGTGATGTTACCTCTACTTCACCAAGCCGGTATTTCCCGACTTTGTTCTCCTACTAGACCTGAAACAAGATAAAAAAAAAATAAGGCCACTATCAGCTGTCCAGTGCTAAAACGAGGTCGCTAAGGGGAAAAGATTTCACTCGCAAATCTCTCCTTAGCGCCCCCGTTTTCCCAGTGGATTCTGAGTGCAGCAGGGTGCCCCGTAGCGGCCGCTTAGCTCTGAGATGCTTGTGGCGGCGCTAGCGTGCCGTCGCGAGCATCCCCTCCTGTACAGCTGTATCGGATTTATTGTACCCTCATCAGCAGGAGATAGGCCGTGACCAGTTGCAGTTTGATGCTTAACCCTTAGGGCAAATTAATAGTGATTTAAGCTCTGGTGTAGGGCAAAAACTAAATGAGATTAAAAGCCTCCACACTGGATATACTGTATATATATTGTTAAATGAAACATGCTCTGTCCCCCCCCCCCGCTTAACTACTGTTTGACCAATGAGTAGAATGGAAAGCAGAACATCCATCAACTCCATCAACAATTCTCAGGAAACAAGTGGAGATATAACTAGAAGCCGTGTTAGTCCAGAAGTTCAGATGATTAAATAATCAATAGGATGCAATGATACCTTTCTTACTGGATGAAGAACATAACAACAGGACGAGCTGGTCGAGGGTCTTCCACCTTCTTCAGATCAGAAGAAAACTCAGAAGAAGACCCTCAAACGCTCAGCTTGCTATTCCAATGGAAAATGTATCATTGTATCTGGAAATACTCTTAATTATTTCTTCATATAAATCTGTAGATATGCAGCCAGAAGAACCTTAACCCCTTCCCGCCTGGTGGGTGGTGTCCGATGGGAGGGTCTTAATGCTGGTGGGGCATCATAGCACACAACGCGGTTTTTCGGCCTCTCCTGAGGTGAACCGATGCACCAAGAGTGTCATCGGCTGCAGGGGGTTGGCCATTGTTCAGCCGTCCCTCAGCGACCAATGACACGAGAGTGGGCTGTGCTATTCCATCCCATGACAATCAGGCCAACCGCCGCACGGACAGCGTAGGACGCCCTGTGGTGTGAAGGGGTTAAACATGTTGTTTGGTTTTTTTTTAAACAGGAAACGATTTTTAGTTTAATTCCTTACTTTAAAGATTTTATCGAACCTTGAGCATAACATTTCTTTGGCGCATGGTGTAACATAAACCCACCATTTTCACCGAGCAAAAAAAAAAAAGGCAGGAGGCTGTGTGTTGACATTAGGTTAGGACCACTTTAAGAGGTTTGACTTGGCATTGGCAGGTGGGTTTAGGATTTTAACCACCATTTAATTAATCTAAAACCCTCCGTATCTTTATCTAGCATGGAAATACAGGATCCAAAGTGCAGATGACATTTGGTACCATTGCATCCTTCAACGCTCTTGACTATTTCATTGAATAAAAATGTAGACATGGAGGAAAAAACAAAACAAAAAAACAGAACGGTTTTTAATCAAAATAAGATTGTCTTCGTTCTTTAAACATTTCCGTCTAATTAGAACATGGGGAAACGAACTTTGAGAATAAGACGGTGTAGAGCAGAATAAGGAGCAAATATGAGATTAAATTCAGCCTCAACCATATAACGTTGTATGTAACAGAGGATGCTGTAATGCAGCATAGCCAGTGAGTCAAGGAAAATGAGCCTCCTGGAAGTCAAACACATCTCAGTGTGTGTTTATCAACATACAATATCAATACAGCACTGATTGTCACGTAGGAGGGTGACCCCTGGTGGATATATTGGTGTATGACATGCACTGATCAAGAAAAAAAGACAAATAAGAGGTTTATCCCACTCAACAAACATACAAATATATCAATTAAATACACTGAACGACACAGAGTCCTCGGTGCCCCTTCCTAGGCACTGATAACAACGACAAGAATAAAACAGAGGACACCTGCGGCAAAAACACAAGAACATAGTGCACCTTGCAAACAATCCTTCAAAATCTCACCCCCCTTTAGGAGGTGCCAGTGTCTACCAAAGACCCTCGAGATTTGGTGTGCCTGTGCCTTATAAGTGGTAAAAAAGGCAAATTCCATTTTATCCGATGGTACCCGATTTTTTTCCTTCCAAATGCGACGTTCTATCCTGTTCTAATCCAAATAGATGATCCTTATAAACTTTCTCCGGATCATATTCTTTTTCGACACACCTATTAAAAATCACTTGTGACTGTTTTTTATAACTGCTGATTCTTGAACAGTTCCTCCTCACACGAAGGAAATTACTTTTAGGTGTATTACCCAGCCATATGGGATGGTGTGAGCTCTTTATATCAATGGCCGTTTTCACATCAGTAATAAGTTACTCTTGTATCTATTTGATCATCTGTCACTTTGATGGTTAGATCCAAAAAATGTATTTGTTGTTTGCTGAATTTTACTTACTTCGGAAATCAATATATAGTTATTATCAGAGTCCACTTATAAATCCCTGTAAACTGGTGACATCTCCCCTCCATGCCAGAAAAATATCATCTATAAATCTACTCCAGAGGACGAGGCTCCCCCACCAGCCACGCATCAGTCCATTCCCACTGAGCCATATACAGAATCACAAGAAAAAAGATGTCTTCTGCGCTTATCCCTATAACTCCATGTGAAACAAAACATAACCAGAGGTTTTGGTTTACATGAATGGCCATTGAAGTGTAAGCTCACCTGCTACGTAGGGATGAGCTGATCGGTTCGGAGTTCGATTCGAACATCGCATGTTCGCGAACTACGAACATTTCCGCATTTTCGCCGCATGTTCGCCCACAATGCACCATAATGGACCACAATGCACTTTTCCACTGGTCACCACAGGTCAGGTGCAAGACAGCCCAATCATGGGCTCACAGAGCTAAGTCCCGCAGCACACTATATAAGGTTTCACACAGCGCTTCAGCAAGTGTTTGAGAGGAGATTTGAGAGGAGATTGTTCTTGTGTTAGTGTGTGTTCTCACTGCCAGTCTGCCACCAGCTACTGGGGGTTCCATTTCTACAAAATATCTGGGAATTGTTCTAATATGTGTGTTCTCACTGCCAGCAACTATTTTGGGGGTCTAATTTCTACAAAATATTTGGGAATTAAGGTAATCTGTGTCTTGTCACTGCCACCCTGAATTTTGGGGAGTCAGTAATTTCTACAAAATATTTGGGAATTGAGGTAATCTGTGTTTTGTCACTGCCACCAGCAACTATTTTGGGGGGTCAGTAATTTCTACAAAATATTTGGGAAATTAGGTAATCTGTGTCTTGTCACTGCCACCAGCAACTATTTGGGGGGTCAGTAAATTCTACAAAATATTTGGGAATTGAGGTAATCTGTGTCTTGTCACTGCCACCCTGAATTTTGGGGGTCAGTAATTTCTACAAAATATTTGGGAATTGAGGTAATCTGTGTCTCACTCACTGCCACCCAGTATTTTGGGGGTCAGTAATTTCTACAAAATATTTGTGAATTGAGGTGATCTGTGTCTTGTCACTGCCACCCAGTATTTTGGGGGTCAGTAATTTCTACAAAATATTTGGGAATTGCGGTAATCTGTGTGTTCTCACTCACTGCCACCCAGTATTTTGGGGGTCAATAATTTCTACAAAATATTTGGGAATTGAGGTGATCTGTGTCTTGTCACTGCCACACAGTATTTTGGGGGTCAGTAATTTCTACAAAATATTTGGGAATTGCGGTAATCTGTGTGTTCTCACTCACTGCCACCCAGTATTTTGGGGGTCAATAATTTCTACAAAATATTTGGGAATTGAGGTGATCTATGTCTTGTCACTGCCACCCAGTATTTTGGGGGTCAGTAATTTCTACAAAATATTTGTGAATTGAGGTGATCTGTGTCTTGTCACTGCCACCCAGTATTTTGGGGGTCAGTAATTTCTACAAAATATTTGGGAATTGCGGTAATCTGTGTGTTCTCACTCACTGCCACCCAGTATTTTGGGGGTCAATAATTTCTACAAAATATTTGGGAATTGAGGTGATCTGTGTCTTGTCACTGCCACCCTGAATTTTGGGGGGGTCAGTAATTTCTACAAAATATTTGGGAATTGAGGTAATCTGTGTCTCACTCACTGCCACCCAGTATTTTGGGGGTCAGTAATTTCTACAAAATATTTGTGAATTGAGGTGATCTGTGTCTTGTCACTGCCACCCAGTATTTTGGGGGTCAGTAATTTCTACAAAATATTTGGGAATTGAGGTAATCTGTGTCTTGTCACTGCCACCAGTCAGTTTTGGGGGGTCAGTAATTTCTACAAAATATTTGGGAATTGCGGTAATCTGTGTGTTCTCACTCACTGCCACCCAGTATTTTGGGGGTCAATAATTTCTACAAAATATTTGGGAATTGAGGTAATCTGTGTCTTGTCACTGCCACCAAGTATTTTGGGGGTCAGTAATTTCTACAAAATATTTGGGAATTTTTATAATCCGTGTGTTCTCACTGGCTGCCACCAAGTATTTTGGGAGGTCAGTAATTTCTCAAAAATATCTGGGAATTGAGGTAATCTGTGTGTTCTCACTGCCAACAGCAACTATTTTGGGGGTCAGTAATTTCTACAAAATATTTGGGAATTGAGGTAATCTGTGTCTTGTCACTGCCACCCAGAATTTTGGGGGGTCAGTCATTTATACAAAATATCTGGGAATTGTTCTAATCTGTGTCTTGTCACTACCACCCATCAGGGGTCTCACTGATTTATAGGAGGTTTCTGGGACTTGTGATCTGTGTCTTCTCACTGCCAGTTATCAGGGGGTCCCACATACTTCTAGTAGATTTCTGCGAATTGTAATTAGTGTCTTGTCACTGTTGCCAGCTATCAGGGGGTCCTATCAGTGGGTCTCTTGACTTGTAGCAGATTTCTGCGAATTGTAATTTGTGTCATGTCACTGGTACCCATCATGAGGGCTCACTGATTTATAGGAGGTTTCTGGGAATTGTAATCTGTGTCTTGTCACTGGCTGCCAGCTATCATGGTGTCTCACTGAGTTATACCAGAGTTCTGGAAATCTTTATTCTTTATACCAGAGTTGAATCAGAGTTCGGTATATATTTAATCTATATATCACTCACCATGTCAGAAAGACCAAAAAGGACAGGCAGACGCTCCCAGACACAGATAAGAGGGCAAGCAGCCTCTGTGTCGGGAGGCTGTGCCTCTGGTCGTGGTGGACGTGGTGCATCCTCTGCAGGGACACGCTTGTCCTTTCTAACTGGTGCTGGTCGTTGTCATGGAACGGACATAGGGGCTCTGACCAACGAGCCAAAGAACTAACAGCCTGGGACATTTCAAAGACCTTTTTCCTTATTTCAGACTCTTTCGGTTGTGCGTGTTGAAATGAACAGTTATACCTTTTCTATATGTGGTTTTATTGGTGTGATGTATTACCATGTATCCTGTAATGTATGAGTGTGGATTCAGATGTGTAATTGTGTGATGCATTTAAAGGTATTATATTTCCCCTTGGTTGCTAGGAGTGAAAGGCTGTGTTGAAATTCAATTGTATGCTAATTTCTGTGTACATTAGCTCTGTGTGTGTGTGTAATCTGATGATGCAAGCATGCCATTGTATGCAAATTGAGTTCCCATTCAAGCCTGGGCATGTCTCCTTTGTGTGTGAGATGTTTAAATGCGTGTCCCATTTTGAGTAAAAGGTCAGTTCAACTGCGTTTGACTTGAAGCATACAGCCCCGTTTGGTGTCGTCATTTCATCGCTAAAATCACAGTGCAGGAGACACTCTGCGGTCTCCTAGCTCCCCACTACGCAGAACGGGTCAACTTAATTCGGCAGCACCATCTCGCCAAGTAACGCCAGGGTCATCTCAGGCTGCTCGAGACGCCGAGTGCCGTGACACTCGGTAGTCGGGCCTGACGCCATCAAGAGGGGGTCGGATTGGAGCACACCCGCAGACGGATAACACCCCATTCCGTCACACTGGTGGCAAGCGGTGAGGATAGCTCTCTGCACCCCAGAAGACCCTCATCATGGCAGCATATGCCAATTATAAACGGGACACACTGCGGGGCATGCTGGAGGACCGTGGAGGAACCGTGGGCTCAAAGAGCAAGGATGCCCTGGTCGAAGAATTGGCGGCCCTGGATCAGCAGACCAGGGACCTGCCCGCAACCTCACCACCGATCGTAGCTCAGGCGTCCAGCCCTGAAAACTCCTTACAGAGGAAGGTACAGCAGCGGGCAGCGGCTTGCGGAGCCGCGCCGACAGAAGCCACCTTCCAGAACTTTGTCCGGGACATCACCCATGAAGAAGAGCAGGAGCGGGTGCGCCAACATGAGATACGGCTGGCGGAAATCCAGTACCAACAGGGAGGAAACCCCAACTGGGAAAGACCAACGGCACGGAAGGTGCCCTTCCAGGCCTTCAAGAGCTTCAACGAGGCAGAGGAGGAAATAGAAAGTTTCCTCCAGGACTTTGAACGCTCGTGCCAACTACACGAGGTTCAACGGGCCGCTTGGGTTGGGATCCTGGCGTGTAAACTAACAGGGCGGGCTGCGGAGGCCTACAGGACTGTCCCAGACGAAGAAGCCCGGGACTACGAACAGGTGAAACAAACCCTGCTGGCCCGTTTTGCCATCACCCCCGAAGCCAGCCGGATGAAATTCCGAAATTCCCGGCGGCCCCACGGTACTACCCATGTGGAGTGGGCGCACCGGCTGCAACGGGACATGAAGACCTGGTTCGCCGGAAGCAAGGCTCGAACCCTCGAAGAAGTCACTCAGCTGTTCCTTCTCGAGCAGTTTTTCGACCACACAGCCCCGGCCGTGCGGGAGTGGGTGAGGGACAAGAAGCCCCAGACGGTGCAGCAAGCGGCCACCTGGGCCGATGAGTATACGGACACGCGCACGTCCCACGGGGGGGAACGACCTCCACCCTCCCGATCCACCCTACCACCTCCCCGTGCCACACCCCCACCTCCCCGGCCGGAGCCAACAACACGCTGGCCCGCACCCCGGGTCCCAAACCGGGCCCCTTCCACGGCTACCATCCGTTGTTATGGGTGCGGCCAGATGGGCCACTGCCAGAACTGCCCCAACCAGCCGCCCCTTCCGCGGGGCTCCATCCGAGCCCCACCTGTGGCTCATTGTTACCAGGAGGAATCCCCATACTGGGACCCACAGGAGGAATGGGGGATGCTGCATGAGGTCGATCCCGTGCAGGCTGCATCCGCCGACAACCGCCAACACCACAGACAGGCGGTATGGATTAACGGGCGGGCCGCCGAAGGTCTCCGCGACTCCGGCGCTACCATCACGCTTGTCCGGCCTCACCTGATTCCCTGAAAGGACCGGCTGGACCACACCATCGCTGTTGGCGTAGCCGGGGGCAAGGTGCTTCGACTCTCTACCGCCCGAGTACATTTGGATTGGGGGTCGGGGGAGGGATCCATGCTGGTGGGGTTACTCGACCAACTACCGGCAGAAATCCTCCTGGGGAACGACCTGGGATGCTTGGTATCAGCCTACGCCACGGACGCGGCCGCCCCAGTGACCACCCGGCAACAAAGCCACCGGATCGACCAAAGCACTCCGGTCGGGACCCAGGTGAGACCAACCAGACCTCTCCGACCTCCCAAACCCCCAAGCCTCCCAGACCTCCCCCCGACCGGACGAACCCACACCTTCTCCCCCGGACCACCCCCTCACGTGGAGCTCTCCAGCCACCCTCCGGCACCAGACCCAGACAGACCCACCCTAGAAAGGTACCGCGACCGGGCCGGCCAGGGTCCCGGCGACGGACGGGACGACAGCATTGAGTGGGAAGATGGGCTACTGTATCGGTACACCAATAGGGGAGACGCTCAGAAACCACGGGCTCCCCACAAACAGCTAGTAGTACCGCAGGCCCCCGGAAAGGAACTCCTGAGACTGGCCCACGACATTCCCCTCGCCGGCCATCTAGGAATGGCCAAGACCTGACACCGGTTAACCCGAGCATTCTTCTGGCCTCGCCTTAGTGAGGATGTCCGGGAGTACTGCCGCACCTGCCCGACCTGCCAGACAACGGGGAAAACTGGGGACCACCCGAAAGCCCCCCTTCACCCCATGCCCATCATTCAAGAACCCTTTAGTCGGGTGGCGGTAGACATAATTGGTCCCTTACCCCGCCCCAGCGCCACCGGGAAGAGATATATTCTCACCGTGGTGGACTACGCCACCCGATACCCTGAGGCGGTGGCCCTGTCTAACATTCAGGCAGACACCGTCGCCGATGGCCTCCTACAGGTGTTCTCTAGGGTAGGATTTCCTCAGGAAATCTTGTCTGATCAGGGATCCCAATTCACCGCTGAGCTAACCCAACCGCTCTGGCGTCTGTGCGGGGTTAAGGCGCTTCACAGCGCCCCATACCACCCGCAGACGAACAGGCTGTGCGAGCGGTTTAATGGGACCCTGAAACAGCTCATCCGCGCTTACACCCAAGAGAGGAAAGACTGGGAGAAATACCTACCAAACCTGTTATTTGCCTACCGGGAGGTCCCCCAAGAGTTGACCGGGTTCTCCCCCTTCGAACTCCTGTACGGGCGACGGGTGCGAGGCCCCCTAGACTTAGTCCGGGCGCAGTGGGAGGGGGGACAGGAAGCCGAAGGGCTCCCCGCCGTGAGTTACGTCCTGGAGCTCCGAGAGCACTTGACCGAACTCACGGCGATGGTTCAGGGGAACATGCAGGCAGCCCAGGCCCAGCAGAAGGCATGGTACGACCGCTCTGCCCACAGCCGCTCTTTTCTCGTGGGGCAGAAGGTCCTGGTGTTGAAACCACAGCGGCAGAACAAGCTGCAGGAGTCCTGGCAGGGCCCCTATTGGGTGGTCACCCAAGTGGGAGAGACCACCTACGTGGTTGTCAGCTGTACCGACACCAGGATCCAGCGGACGTTCCATGTCAATATGCTGAAGGCATACCACGAGCGCCCCGAGACGGTATCTGCCATCTGCGCTCCTGCGACCGAGGAGGCAGAACAGTTCCCCCTGGTAGACCTCCCCGGGATAGACGGTCGGCCCTCAGGGGTGGAACAAGTGCAGCTAGGGGAAGGGTTGGGTCCCCATAAGCAGGAGCAGGCTAGGCAGCTGCTCCAAGAGCACCAGGAGCTCTTCTCCGCACTCCCTGGCTACACCAGCCGGGCCGTGCACCAGGTGGAAACCCCCGGCCAGCGTCCCCTTCGGCAACCGGCATACAGACTCCCAGAGGCAGTACGCGAATCCATGCGGGCTGAAATCCGGGAGATGCTGGAGCTGGGAGTTATCGAGCCCTCTGCCAGTCCATGGGCCTCGCCCGTAGTCCTGGTCCCCAAAAAGAATGGTACCACCCGGTTTTGTGTCGACTACTGGAGGCTCAATGACTGCACTGTCACTGATGCTTACACCATGCCCCGAGTCGACGAGCTGTTGGATCAGATCTCCCAGGGCCATTTCTTGACCACGGTAGATCTGTGCAAGGGGTACTGGCAGATTCCCCTTGCAGAGGAGGCGACCCCGAAGTCGGCCTTCATCACCCCGTTCGGCCTGTACCAGTTTCGGGTCATGCCGTTCGGGATGAAGAACGCCCCGGCCACTTTTCAGCGGTTGATCGATCGCCTCCTCGATGGCCTCCAGGAATTCGCTTCGCCTGCCCCGCCAAGTCCTGTGGTCCCCGGAGTGCGAAACCGCCTTCCAACAACTGAAGACCGCCCTAACCCAAGCACCCCTCTTGGCAGCTCCCAATTATAACAAACGCATCGATGTTCGGACTGGGAGCCGTACTAAGCCAAGTGGGGGACGACGGGGGGGATCATCCGGTGGCTTACATCAGCCGCAAACTCCTACCCCGGGAGGTGGGATACGCAGCGGTCGAGAAAGAATGTCTGGCCTTGGTTTGGGCCCTGCAAAAGTTCCAGCCGTATGTGTACGGGCGGTCCTTCACCGTAATGACGGATCACAATCCCCTGGTGTGGCTCAACCGGGTGGCGGGGGAGAACGGCCGCCTGTTGCGGTGGAGCCTGGCCCTCCAACCTTTTAACTTTTCTATCCAATACCGGCCCGGGCCACAGAACGGGAATGCCGACGGTCTATCCCGGCAATCAGCCCGGGAACCCGGAGATCCAAGCTCCCCGACTTCCCCTATTTGACCCGTGTGGGTCCAACCGGGTCCGTCGGACTCGTTTGAAGGGGGGAGGAATGTCATGGAACGGACATAGGGGCTCTGACCAGCGAGCCCCAGAACTAACAGCCTGGGACATTTCAAAGACCTTTTTCCTTATTTCAGACTCTTTCGGTTGTGCGTGTTGAAATGAACAGTTATACCTTTTCTAGATGTGGTTTTATTGGTGTGATGTATTACCATGTATCTTGTATTGTATGAGTGTGGATTCAGATGTGTAATGCATTTAAAGGTATTATATTTCCCCTTGGTTGCTAGGAGTGAAAGGCTGTGTTGAAATTCAATTGTATGCTAATTTCTGTGTACATTAGCTCTGTGTGTGTGTAATCTGATGATGCAAGCATGCCATTGTATGCAAATTGAGTTCCCATTCAAGCCTGGGCATGTCTCCTTTGTGTGTGAGATGTTTAAATGCGTGTCCCATTTTGAGTAAAAGGTCAGTTCAACTGCGTTTGACTTGAAGCATACAGCCCCGTTTGGTGTCGTCATTTCATCGCTAAAATCACAGTGCAGGAGACACTCTGCGGTCTCCTAGCTCCCCACTACGCAGAACGGGTCAACTTAATTCGGCAGCACCATCTTGCCAAGTAACGCCAGGGTCATCTCAGGCCGCTCGAGACGCCGAGTGCCGTGACACTTGGTAGTCGGGCCTGACGCCATCAAGAGGGGGTCGGATTGGAGCACACCCGCAGACAGATAACACCCCATCCCGTCACAGCCGTCTTAAGCAGCAGCAACATACAGAGGATTTGGTGGAATGGCTAACCAGGCCATCCTCCGAGTCCTCTGCCAGTCAGGCTTGTAGTGCTTTACAGTCCACGTCAGCTGCCAAAACATCTAATGCAGCCTCCATGTCCACAGCTACTCCTGCCGTAGCCTCACTATCACACACGGAGGAGTCAGCTGATTTGTTTGACTACAATGACAGTGACATACTGCTTGAGGATGCGCAGCAAGTACAGTGCTCTGATTCAATCTCTGAGGTTGAGGAAGGGAGTATAATCAACCTAGAGGAAGGGGGTGCCAGTGATGACACAAAAATAACTTGCGTCATGTTGCCCCAGCAGCTGCAGCATACTGCCAAGTTGGCTCCAGTGACGAGGAGATAGGGGGTGATGATGACAATGATGCTGAGGTCACCGACTCCACCTGGGTGCCGGATCGAACAGAGGAGTCAAGTGAGGAGGAGGAGGAGGAAACAACAAACACGAGGCACAACATCCTCTATGACCAACTGTAGCACTAACCAGTCCAAGGCACCAGATGTCAGAGCTGCTTAGGTGCAGAGCGTATGTTGTCTCAAAGCACACATCCAGGAACTATGCTGTCTGGGAGTTCTTTAAGAAATGTGCAGCAAAGCCCACCGTTGCTATTTGTAATCTATGTCAGATGAGGCTCAAGCGTGGGAAAGACACCGGATGCTTGGGTACACCGTGCTTGAGGCGACATATGACCACCTGCCACACATCCCGTTGGCGCAAAACTTTGCGTAGGTCCTCCTCATCTGTCTTTACCCCCACTGTATGTCCTGCCATGTCATTGCCTGCTACATCCTCCACTGACAGGGATGATGCTACAGTAATGGATGTACCAGGTCCTTCCTCACAATGTGACAGCATCCCATCAGCTGAAGATTTACGCAGTCAGATTACGTTGCCCCAGCTGCTGCAGCGTAAGAAAAAATATAGTCCCAACCATCCCCAAGCACAGCGTCTAAATGCCAGCTTAGCAAAATTACTCGCATTGCAGCTGCTGCCTTTACAGCTGGTGGACTCTGCTCCCTTCTGTGAATTTGCTGAATGTGCTGTACCACAGTGGCATGTTCCAAAACGCAATTACTTTACACGCAAGGCCATTCCAGCACTATACCAGCACGTGGAAGACAATGTTATTGAGTCATTGGGAAAGGCAGTCAGCAGCAAGGTGCATGTGACTTTAGACAAGTGGTCCAGCAAGCATGGACAGGGCCATTACATTTCCTTCACGGCACACTGGGTAACTCTGATTGCAGCTGGGAGGGATCCAAGACAGGGCTCTGTGCTGGAGCTTGTTCATCCACCACGCCTCCAGAAAGCTGCTTGTATGAGGTCTGTCTGCTCCACCACCACCTCTCCCTCTTCCTCCTCCTCCTCCTTCTGTGTCTCTGGTGAAGTGGCAGTTAAACCGACGCCTGTCAGGGGCTACGCAATGGCTCAAGCAAAAAGATGCCATACTGTGCTTGAGCTGGTTTGTTTAGGGGACAGGAGCCACACCGGGCAAGAAATTCTGTCAGCTCTGCAGGGGCAGGTGCAGAGATGGTTAACACCATGCCAGCTTCAGCTGGGAATGGTCGTCTGTGATAATGGCAGCAACCTTCTCTCTGCCCTAAGCCTGGGTAAGTTGACGCTTGTACCATGCCTAGCACACGTCCTAGATCTGGTGGTACAGTGTTTCCTAACCAGGTACCCAAGGCTGGCAGAGCTTCTCAGCCAGGCCAGAAAAGTCTGCAGCCACTTCAGACTGTCATTCCCTGCAAGTGTTCGCCTGGCAGAAATTCAAAGAGAATTCCATCTTCCCACAAACCGTCTGATCTGTGACATGCCCACCAGGTGGAACTCGACATTAGCAATGCTGCAGCGTCTGCACAAGCAGCAGAGGGCCATCAACGAGTACCTGTGTGAGTATGGCACAAGGACAGGTTCAGGTCAACTTGTTTCCCCCCCCCGCAGTGGCTGATGATCAAGGATGTATGCACTGTACTGTCACCATTTGAGGAGGCAACGAGAATGGTGAGCAGGGACAGTGCATGCATCAGTGACACAATTCCTTTAGTGTTCCTGCTGTAGCACACTCTGCAGGGAATTATAGATGTGGCTCAAGAGGCAGAGCAGCGGGAGGAAGAGGAGGCCTTCCCTAGCTCTGAAGGCCCCAGTCTTTCCGCAGACAGCATTCCAGCGGGTCCTCCTCAGCTCAGACAGGAGGAGGATGAGGAGGAGGAATATTTAAGTAGTGGGGGCATTGAAGGTGGGGATTCCTCAAGGGAGGGTTTTGTGTGCCCAGAAACACAAGGACTAGTACGTGACTGGGAGGAGGTCAAGTGCACGATGGGGTCATCCTCCTCATTGACCAGGAAGACTCAGAAGCTAATGCCACCTCCAACCTACGCTGCATGGGCTCCCTTATCCTGAAAAGCCTGCTAAAGGACCCCAGGATTCGTGCTATCAAGGAGAGGGATAATTACTGGTTGGCAACCCTTCTTGATCCACGATACAAGGGTAAAGTTGCAGAGCTCATCCTGCCCGCACAGAGGGAGCACAGGTATCATGAAAAAACTTGAGGATGCTCTAAAGCGACACTTGTGTAACACCTTTCCAGGCACTGGTAGGTTACCAAGTGATGACACAGGTGATTCTGAGGCTACGGATAATCAGACATATAGTGGTGAAGCCCTCTTCCACAATACCACAAAAGGGTTACGGTGTGAAGGCACTTGCTGCCATGAAAGGCACAATATTTGGCTGCACTGATGCCTTTACCAGTTTCATATCTTTATAGTATAGGACCGCATGGTCCACCCCTGCACTCTTCCACAATACCACAGAGGCGTTACTGTATGATGGCACTTGCAGGCCTGGCACCAATGGCACAATATCTGGGTGCACTGATGCCTTTACCAGATTCATATCTTTTTAATATAGGACCGCATGGTCCACCCCTGCACTCTTCCACAATACCACAGAGGGGTTACTGTATGATGGCACTTGCAGGCCTGGCACCAAAGGCACAATATCTGGGTGCACTGACGCCTTTACCAGATTCATATCTTTTTAATATAGGACCGCATGGTCCACCCCTGCACTCTTCCACAATACCACAGAGGGGTTACTGTATGATGGCACTTGCAGTCCTGGCACCAAAGGCACAATATCTGGGTGCACTGACGCCTTTACCAGATTCATATCTTTTTAATATAGGATTGCATGGTCCACCCCTGCACTCTTCCACCATACCACAGAGGGGTTACTGTATGATGGCACTTGCAGGCCTGGCACCAAAAGCACAATATCTGGGTGCACTGACGCCTTTACCAGATTCATATCTTTTTAATATAGGAGCGCATGGTCCACCCCTGCACTCTTCCACAATACCACAGAGGGGTTACGGGGTGACGGCACTGTTGCCGACGCTAAAGGCCCAATTTTAAAGCACCTATTGTTACTTTCGTCCAAAGCCTGCATAAGTTTCACAATAATTTAGCCAAAAAAATCACTAAACTTTTTCTGCGCGTCCTAAAATGTCTTTTCATACAGGCTGACGCCCCTAGCAGTTGTTTATGAATAGATTAAAGGAAAAGCATTTACCGTCATTTGAAACGTAATTTTTTTGTTTTTAAATATTTCTATACATCCTAGAAATCTGCCACTTCATGGGCAGGTTATGGGGACCTCCTAGGCACGATATTTGAAGGAATTTTTGTTTTTATTTTTAACCTTTATTTCATGGAAAACTCACTGTCCCTTTGAAAACGTTTTTTTTTTACTTTTTGTCCTTGTTTCCTGTCCCCCAGGGCACCATCCTGACCCCTATACACCTTTTATGGCAAATATCTAGCATATATGCCCTCTTGGAGGGCTCTCTAAAAATCGAACTTTGAGTCCCATTGACTTGTGTTGAGTTCGTGTTCAAGTTCGAATTCGAACTTTTGAAAAGTTCGAGTCCGAATGCAAACCGAACTCGGGGGTGTTCGGCTCATCCCTACTGCCACATCACAGCACCTCTGGTAAGGTTAGTCCTACCAAATGAAACCAAAATCTGCTTTCTAAGCAACCAAATTTGCTCATGCTGCTTCTCAGTCATGAGAGAGACTGGTGGGTTTTCATTTATACCCTCACCAGAAACGATTCCACCATGGGATTAAAAACAAGACCACGGAACGTGAAAGCAGCAAGGATGACCTGGCTGGAGATACGACAAACTATGGTAAAATATGTGTTTTTTTATTCTTCAAGAAGTATCTAAACACCAATTTTCAAGTCTGTAACATCTTTGATTTTTGAGACATAGGTATACTGCCTTAAAATATTAATTGGCGACTGTGACAGGCTTAGGCTAGGGTCAGACTAACGCATTTTTCACGTTGTCCGTGAAAAAGTGCGTTCGAACGAATGGACGTATTTTTTCACGGAATACGCAATAGCGGTCATACGATGCGCAGTTTCATCCGTGATTTTGTACGGATCATCAATAAAACACTTTGTGCATCTGGACGTTATGTTGGCCGGACATTAGCAGCGTCTGACGTCTCCTAATCACGCACACACGCCGCTAGCGGACGCAGCGCACTCTGTACGTCAGTACTAGTGGTTTCACGTTCTCGAAAAAATGTGTTTGTTTGCCGCTTGCGTTGCGCGGCCGCACTTTTGTGCGACCGTACTTCGTATATTGGCCGTCATTGCCCGGCATCTGCTGCTAGCACGGCCGTGATTATGTGCGGCTGCACGCGCGTTCGCACTGCCTCAGTCTGACCCTAGCCTTAAGCAAATTATGATCATACTTTGTGAACTGACTCCCCATCAGTCCAAATCACTCAACTACAACCGCCGTTTTAAAAGTCTGCAATGATATCCAAGCTGGGATGGAACAAGGAAACCTAACTGGAGCCATCTTCCTTGATTTTGCCAAGGCCTTTGACACGGTAAACCATGGCATCTTGTTAGAAAAACTTAAAAACTCTGGCATTGGTGATCGCACGCTAAACTGGTTTCAATCAACCAATATCACTGCTCCCTGTAATGTCAAAAATTCTGGAAAAATGTGTCTACACTCAATTACGTGATTATTATCAGTATCAGAACTATTTAACCCCAGATCAATCAGGCTTTCGTCCAAACCATTCAACTACAACTGCCCTTTTAAAAGTTTGTAATGATATCCAAGCTGGCATGGAACAAGGAAATCTAACTGGAGCTATCTTCCTTGATTTTGCCAAGGCTTTTGACACCGTAGACCATGGCATCCTATTACAAAAACTTAAGAACTCTGGTATTGGTGATAGTACGTTAACCTGGTTCCAATCCTATGTGTCTGATAGGTCTCAATTTGTGTCCATTTCTGACAGCACTTCCCTCCCCCTCCCAGTCACGTGTGGTGTACCACAAGGCTCGATACTTGGCCCCCTGCTATTCACAATATTCATAAACGATCTGCCCAATGTCTGCAAAGCTTCAACTGTACACATGTACGCAGACGACACTGTAATCTATACCAGCAAACCAAATCTCCCGCAGCTGGAGGCCGTGCTGCAAGAACAATTCACAGGGGTAGAAAAGTGGATCGCAAATAACAAACTTTTTCTAAATACTGACAAAACTGTTACAATGCTCTTTGGAACCGCACCTAAACTACACAAATTGCAAACACCCCATCTATGTGTTGGGACAAAATCAAATGGCACGCTGACCACAGTCACTTCTCTCAAATATCTAGGTATGTGGTTAGACCCAAATCTATCTTTTGGCCCCCACATCGAAAAACTCTCATCTAAACTCTACCCCAAACTAGGTGCCCTGTACAGAAACAAATCCCGCCTGAGCCCCGCGGTAAGAAAGCAGATTGTACAACAAATGCTTATGCCAGCCATTGAATATGGAGATGTAGTGTATGCAGCCGCCCCACAAACACACCTCCAGAAACTTACTACATTGTATAACTCATTCTGTCGCTTTGTGCTACAATGTAACTACATGACACACCATTGTGACATGTTAAAAGAACTAAACTGGCCATCACTGGACTCTAGACGCACCCTTCACCTTTCCAACCTGGTGTTTAAGAGCTTTTCTGGGAAGCTACCACCCTACCTGAATATGCTGCTTCCCCCGGCAGTTCCCTCATCCTATAACCTCAGATCCAGGACCAGCACCTTACTTGCAATACCGCAATACAAAAAGAAAATGGCTCGATCCTCATTTTCCTACAGAGCACCACAATTATGGAATAACCTCCCAGACACCGTCAAATCTTCCCCCACTCTAAAGTCCCTTAAGACTTCCCTATTAACATACCTCAATACAAAATGCACCTGTAAACATGTAATATAATGACTTTATTTCCTCCATATTTATTTTTCTGTTAATCTGTATATTTGGTCTTGTGTTAATTTCTTGCATTTTACTATTTTGTATTTCTGTAACCACTCAATGTTCTCGAACCCAGGACATACTTGAAAACGAGAGAAATCTCAATGTATCCTTCCTGGTAAAATCCTTTTATAAATAAAAATAAATAAATAAAAATCATATGTATCCGACCGATCACAATATGTGTCAATTTCTGGCAGCTCCTCCCTCCCGCTCCCAGTCACTTGCGGTGTACCCCAAGGCTCAATACTAGGCCCCCTGCTATTCACAATATTCATAAATGATCTGCCCAACATCTGCAAAGCCTCAACTGTACACATGTACGCAGACGACACTGTGATCTATACCAGCAAACCAAATCTCCCGCAGCTGGAGGCCATACTGCAAGACCAATTCACAGAGGTAGAAAAGTGGATCAAAAACAACAAACTTTTTTAAATACTGACAAAACTGTAACGATGCTCTTTGGAACAGCACCTAAACTACACAAATTGCAAAATCCCCATCTATGTGTTGGGACAAAATCAAATGGCATGCTGACCATAGTCACTACTCTTAAATATCTAGGTATGTGGTTGGACCCTAATCTATCCTTTGGCCCCCACATCGAAAAACTCTCATCTAAACTTTACCCCAAACTAGGTGCCCTGTACAGAAACAAATCCTGAATGAGTCCCGCGGTAAGAAAGCAGATTGTACAGCAAATGCTTATGCCGGCTATTGATTACGGAGATGTAGTGTATGCAGCCGCCCCGCAAACACACCTTCAGAAACTTACTACATTGTATAACTCATTCTGCCGCTTTGTGCTACAATGTAACTACATGACCCACCATTGTGACATGTTAAAAGAGCTAAACTGGCCATCGCTGGAATCCAGACGCACCCTTCACCTTTCCAGCCTGGTGTTTAAGAGCATCTCTGGGAAGCTGCCACCCTACCTGAATAGACTGCTTCCCCCAGCAGCTCCCTCATCCTATAACCTCCGATCCAGGACCAGCACCTTACTTGCTATACCACAATACAAAAAGACAGTGGCTCGGTCCTCATTTTCCTACAGAGCACCACAATTATGGAATAACCTCCCAGACACCATCAAATCTTCCCCCAGTCTTAAGTCACTCAAAAGCTCCTTACTAACATACCTCAATACAGAATGCACCTGTAAACATGTAACCTAGTGACTATATTTCCTACATATTTATTTTCTGTTAATCTGTATATTTGTGTTGTTTTTTTAATATCTTGCATTGTATTACTTTGTATTTCTGTAACTGTAACACTTCAATGTTCTTGAACCCAGGACATACTTGAAAACGAGAGAAATCTCAATGTATCCTTCCTGGTAAAATCTTTATAAATAAATAAATAATTTTACCACAATTAGGTTTTTTTTGAACATTTTTGAAAACTGTGCTTTTTTGCCACAGAAAATGATGGAAGAAGGTGGTCAATAATATGGAGTGCTCGTTCTTGGTGTTTTGTGTTTAATGTCTTAGATGCACCCGCTTAGTTTTGAGGTTGAGTGCAACCATTTGCTGTTTTGTATTTTATATATAGGAGCTGACAACTCCCATTTGGTATGCACTCCTCCCTGTTCACAGGTGCTCCACCATGACAGCCTATAAAGGCCTCGAGCTGCCGGGGAGCTCCAGGGTGAGTTGATCCTGTAAGAGCGGACTCGGTCAAGTTAGATAGGACCTGTCAACGATGGGGGTACATTGACGATTGTGACAGACTTAAGCAAGGTATGATCATACTTTGTGAACTGAATCCACGTCATTTTACCACAGTTAGGGTTTTTTGAACATTTTTTAAAACTGTGTTTTTTTGCCACAGAAAATTATGGAAAAAGGTGGTCAGTAATATGGAGTGCTCTTTCTTGGTGTTTATATATATATATATATATATATATATATATATACATGTCAGCAGACTCAAGAGAAGAGCTTCAAATGATATCATTACTGTATGTATATGTCATGTCATGTCAGAATACTAGATCAAAAAATGTCAAACAGTGTCAGTTTTGGATTTCAGTAAATTACTGCATATAAATGTATTTCTATATTTCATGTCATCCCATCCTTTGTGGTTATCTACTCCTTTTTAAAGAATCAGAAGTGGAGAACAAGATACCGTTCTTCCTAATTGAGCACTTTTAAGTTTTAACCAAAGCAGAAATAATGAATTTTTCCTTTACATTTTTGCGCATTGTGTTTCATGAATGTGATAAATAGGTATAAAACACTGAACATAGATTGGCCAGATAATGGGCCACATTACAATCCTAGAGCTAAAACACGGGCACAAGGGAGGAAAAACTGTGCTCACAGTTTTTCCCCTTGCACCCGCGTTTTAACGCTGGATTACAATGCAGGCGCAAAAAATACTGCCTGCATTGTTTGTGGGCACTACCGCGATGCTTGCGGCAGCGCAGAGCGCAGCCGTAAGCATCCACTCGATGGAGTCCATAGGACCTCGCCTCGTGAGATCCGGCCGGTCGGCGTAGTGATACGCAGGGAGAGACGGGGGGGACTTTTTCCCCAGTCTTTGCCTGCTCCCGCCGGACAGAGAAGGCAGTCCTCGCCGCGGGACAGGATGTGAGTATCTGACTTGTTTTTTTAGGCTGGTGTTAACGGATTCCGCAGAAGTGAAATCCGTTAACACCAAGTCCTGGCTCTGGTTAACTTTCTGCTAACCAGAGCCAGGCGTTAATCAGCGTTAGGTCTTTGTAATCCAGCGCTGATTAACACTTTGCGCTCCCCGTGTTAAGTATAGGGAGCGCAAAGTACAGTAACCTCGCACTGAAAAGCGCAAGGTACCAAACGCTAACAGGTTGCTTAACCAGTTAGCGTTTGGATTGTAATATGCGGTAGACACCGCAGCTA